>OX459112.1:134308925-134964849 GCA_949775065.1 Brachyopa scutellaris | reverse complement strand
ACATAATGTAACTGTCTACGTCTAGTATTGGTTTGATTGTTTTTTTGTTAATTTTATCGTATTCGTAATTTTTGATTTCCGAGGAAGTAAATACATTGTAAGTTATCTACATACATCTACATACAACTACATTCACATTGTAAGTTAACTACATAGCATAAGCCATTATTTGTGTGGCCAAAAAAACCTTTGATTAAAAAGGAAAAATAAAACAATGAACTATTTTTTGAACTGAAATGATTCCATACCGGGGAAATATCTGTACAGAAAGCATCAGCTGTCTGTCTGTCTGTCTGTTCGTCCGTCTCTCTGTCCGTCTGTCCGTCTGTCCGTCTGTCCGTATGTCTGTCTGTCCGTCTCTCTGTTTATCTGTCTGTTTGTCTGTCGGTCTGTCTGTCTGTCCGTCCGTCTGTTTTTCTGTTTACCTTTTCACGTCTAAACCGCTGATTCAATTGTAATGTAATTTGGCAAAGAGATAGTCTGGGATCTGAGGAAGGACATAGGTGGAAAACCCGCTCGATAGGGGGCGCTGGAGTCAAGTTATTAACAAAAGCCGCTGAACCAATTGTAATATAATTTGGCAAAGAGATAGTCTGGGACCTTAGGAAGGACATAGGTGAAAAAACCGCCTGCTAGGTGGCGCAGGAGTCAAGTTATTTCCAGCTTCTTTATTAATCGACCAAAATGACTCATATTCGCATACATATATTAGCGCGTGAAGAGGCGCAGTTACCGTTTCGCGCCGCGCTTCGCACGCGGACTGGTATGGGGCACGGCGCTTAGGCGACGCCGCCCCCCTCCCCCGCTCGTTTGTTTCCCCCCTAGATTGTAAGTGGAGCCTGACTTTTTGTTTCAATGTATCCATTTCGTCAATCCTTCATTTCTCAGCTTTTAAAATACAATGGTGTACTTGGACGGATGCTCAATAAAAAAGGAAACTTTCTCAAATTCATCAAAGTCCTACAGGATGAGCAATTTATGAAAAGCCGTAATTTCTCTATGTTTATAGAAAGTTGTGGAATTATTTCTACCGAAAAATTTAAGTATTTAACTGAAGAAAATGTGTAACTTTTAATTTGTTTAATAAACAATTTGTTGATTTGACAAAAGGCCCTCCTATACTCAAAGCAGGTACATATGTACGTTGGTTTTTTTCGGATTCCGATAAAACGCCCATTTCTTCTTTGGATGATTTGACATTTTTATTATTTTTTATTTTTATTTTTTGTCAATCTGCCAAAGTGTTAAATCGCCCAAAAATGTTGTGACATTTTTCAGATTTGGGTCTTAAAAAAGCCGAAACACAAAATCGCCCAAAATCACTTTTTTGGGTATTTTGACACTCTGCCATATCGCCCAAAATATAAAAATGTCTAATCGCCCATCTTTTTTTTTTGGTGATTTGACATTTTTTTGATTTTTTGCATTTTGGGCGATTTGAAACTGAGCCCTCGCTTTTCCTAATTTGTATTCTTTTCTCGTCCCATTGTTATCAGTCTTAAAAAAAGGGCAGAAAACATTTTGATATAATGTCCTAACAACAAAAGCTGTTTGTTTTCTTATGCCCCTATTCCGTAAGATAATTTTTGTTAAGTTGAGTCGAAATTTGGTTGAAATTCGAAATTCGATATTACTGAACACAACTCTGAGAAAAAGAGTTGCCTGTCAACATTAAACCAAGATGGCGAATCCTCTCTAGAGTTGATAGATAACTCAGTTATGCTTTGGTTGCTAAAGCTGTCAAAAACTAACAACTGGTTTTTAGTAGTTGTTTCGGATTAAATGCTGAGATACGAAAGGTGGAAAATGATCAAAAAGACGTATGTATTTATATAGGACAAATAAAATAATGCAATAATATAATTAATAACGTAATTAAAAAAAATTGTGCAGTTTAAAAGCATATAGTCCACATCAGTTGGAGAAAATGGGTTTACATCTTCAGCCCTCGGAAGAGGTAGTGGTATTGCAGTCGAGCGTCCATGAAATTTTAAGAAATCTTTAGTTTCGATTTGAACGTAGCAAACTGCTTCTTTGTTCAGTAAAAAAACACTTGTAAATATATTAAAAAAACATTAGTAATGTACACATTGCAAATGGGTTTACCACGATATCTCGAAAAATAAAATCTCGAACAGCAAAAATCTAAAAAAAAAATCTCGAATTGATATTAATTTTTGAGACAATGGTAACAATCCGCGCGCGAATTACGTCGTGGAAAGCGTGGTTAATTAAAAAACATTTTCTGCTTTTACAATATTCTGCTTAATTGTGAAATAATTTATGGTGATTCTAAGAACTGTTGATTCTGCTGATTCTGCTGGTGCAATGACTTGGGTGCATTGACTTCGGTGTATTCGGTGAAGGTTGTCTGGTGTCCGTAACTCGCGCGAATTATTACCATTGTCTAAAAAATTAATATCAATTCTAGATTGATTTGTATAGAAAAGTGTTTGATTCACTGTTCATGCATGCAAATGAGTTTACTCAATACAAAGAGTTTTTCTAAAATCTGATCGATGTGGAATGGTTTTACAAAAAAAAATTATATAAACTAATAAATTTGCCTTCCTTTGGGTCTGAACAAGCATAACTAAGCTTACCAAGAACACAAAATAAAGTTGATGCTAAAAGTTTTGAGGGGCATTGCCTACAACTTGAGTTTCAAAAATTTGAATAATATCAATGCATTAATAATGTGCATACATTTTTTGAGTAAACAGATTTTACACAATGTAATGTGCAGAATTATTCCTGGTATATAGTAAAAACAGTACCTACCTACTACAGTAAATTTGGAAAAAAAAACAACAATTTTTTGCTGCAAAAAGTTTGTTAAATTCTTATTATTTTCAAAAAAGTTACAGAATTTACATTTTGGACCCGTTTTAATTACTTTTGCAGTTGCAAATTTTTTTCGAGATTTGTTTTCGAGATAAAGTCTTTCGAGATATTTGTACTTTCTAGATTTTGTCCATTCGAGACTCTCGTTTTCGAGATTTATCAAATAAATTTTCGAGATTTTTTTCGTTCGAGATTTTAGTCATTCGGAATTACGTGGTGATCCCATTGCAAATGCATATTCTTTACATTGCATTTTTTCTAGTTCTAGTTGAAATGTGTGACGGATAGATTTTAGAATGCGCACCACAATAACAATATTATCTTCATCATTATTATCATTAAAAAAAAAACAAAATCAAAACTTCTTTTCATTCTGTTTTTTTTGAATATTGAGTTTCTGTTGGCAAAATTATTTTCTACTTCGACCAACAGAGGTCAGATTTACGTTAAATAGTCAATTGGTAGTTGTTGTTCGCATCTAAAAGTATGCAATTTTTTTTTACAATCACAACTGCAAAAGGTTGTTTTATGTAATATGAAAAATTAGTTCAGTTGTGTGGAGTTGTGTTATGTAATAGGGGCATTACTTCTTAATACGGCAACTTTAATTTGTTTTGCCTTTTCCAAAGCACTCCTATTGTAACACTATTTTTCAGTTCGCAGTCATTTCCTTCAATAAAATCCTCGCACATGCAAGCTCAGCTGTTTGTCAAATACTACTTAGGTGGCGCTACAGCTCGGGGAGAACCTGGGCTTGCTTCTCGCAACCAATTGTGTGTTCGTGTGGAAATGTTTGTACCTACATCACATTTATAAGAAACTTGCAAAATAACAAAAAAAAAAATCATCAAGCTGAGTGATAAATTCATTTTTCCAGACACCCATACAAGATGTACCGCCATCGAATTGGTCGCTTATTAATAAATCAATACATACATATACATACATCAATTACATTAAATCTATTAAATCCTTTTTTTCAACGCGCCGATGACTTACCCATAAAGGGCCACTACATTGCACCACACACCTACTCGTTAGTCTAAACTGACCCATATGATCTCGGACTGCAGTGGGAGTTACCCTTGATTCGTCGTCCTTTAAGCCGACGCGACGGAACATGTCATATCCTAAGTACAATCATTAATTTTACTTATCCGCACATTTGTTGCTTCAGTTTTTCTTTTCTTTTTGCCATGTGTAAGGATTTGAAAGGATCTGCTTATTCCATTTACGGTTATTTTTGCATATATGATAAAAAACACATCATTTACAAAAAAAAAAACTGAGCACAATTATCCCAAGGGACAAGCCAGTATCCTTTTTTGTCTCAAGGAGGAGGAGAAATGGAAAAAGTCCTGTTTTTTCTGACTGATTTTGTTTTTTTTTTGGAAAAACAAGTAAAAAAAAACATCAAAAGGACCAATTTCTACCATTGCACTTGTGTGTGCTATATACCCTCCTACATTATTCCTTTCAAACAGCTACAATTCTTGTTGTCGTCCTTTTGCAACATCTTCCTCTCGTTTTTCGTTTACCCTGCAAAATATACATACATACACACATATATGTATGTATGTATGAACTTTCGCAACCCTCACAATTCAACAGAAAAAGGAGTAAGAAAAAAAAAACGACTGCAATAATGTAGTACTTGTTTGTTGATATTGTAACATAACAACGTATCCTTAAATAATTTAAAGGACATTTAGCAAGTCTTTCGAATTTTAAATGCTCCCCAGTAAAAATTATTTACTGACAAAATACTTAAGGATGAAAAACAGATCCCGTTCGCATGTTAGGAGCATAATATGTGAGTATATTCCAATGTAAAGGATAATATCCTCGATGCAAGATTGATTTATGACTCTGAATTGTTATTTTCGTAAAATTTGTTTTTTCTTTTTTTTGCGAAGGCACACACAATAGCACTAGGGCTCAACGGCTGAAATTCAAACTTACTTAGAGAGTCCTTTTGATGTGAATTTCATTCTTCCAGGATGTTGTACCTGTGTATAAATTCTCATGAATTGTTGATGAAGTATGTCACAAAATCTTGTAAACAATTTTACGGTAATTTAGTTGACAAAACAGCAGATAAGCGAACAATTATGAGAACATTGTTTGTTTTTTTTTTTTTTTTTTTTTTGCTGCTGTGGTAACGGAGGTAATCCTTCAATCGACGACGCACGGTGCATGGTGTGGTTACTGTTCTGTTATGCCAGCTAATCCGGATAAGGCAATTGTTTTATTTTCACAATTGTTATAAGAATTCTCAGAGAATGCTTGAAAACAATTGTTTACTGTTTCGTGCCCTTAAAAGATTTGTTTATGTAGATATGAGTTGCAATGAATCAATTAATATTGGTAGGTACTTTGTAGTTTAACCTTTAGAATGAGCTTACAATATCACTATCACTAATTTTATAAAAGGAAGCCTAAAAAAAAGTATGTATGTATGTGCCGCAAAAACAAAAAAACTACTGAACGGATTTGAATGCGGTTTTTTGCAATTGATGCAATTACAAAAAAAGGAATAAAAAAAATAAATCAATATATGTACATATTTCAATAAAAAATTTCTAAATTAGAAACAGAAAAGTTTATATTTTACTTTTGGGCATTTATCTCGCTCTATCTTAGTTCTTAAATAACGTATTAAAATAAAATTTACATATGTATTTGTTAAGATTATTTTAGAACAAAGATTTTGATATACATATATGTATGTATATCTCCTTTGTACATTTTCTGTGAAAAAAGTAATAACATAAAGAAATAAAATAAAAATAAAATAAAGAAATGTTGTTTTTATGCTTTCGCGACAAACACCGTCAATGCACCAGCGGGTACCCGTGTATGCGATACGTTCGTGTATTATACGTGATTGGGATTGCTTCGTGCTAACATAAATATGTTTGTAATTGTTCGATCATCTCTAATTCAATAACTGGATAAACAATGAAATTGTTTTTATGATAGGTAAATGTAGGGCTTGGAACAGATACAGATATGTACGTATTATGTTTTTACAGAACGTGCTGTGGGGGCACCGTAGCGCAAGTGGTTAGTGCGTCGGACTACTGAGCCAGCGGTCTTGCGTTCGAATCCCGCCGCAAGCACCTAAAAGTTTTTCACAGTGCCCACCTCTTTCGAATGTCTGACAAGCATCAAAGGGTATCAATTGTCATGAGAAGCTTCTCAACTCGCCGTTCGGAGTCGGCAAAAAACTGTAGGTCCCTTCCATTCGTGGAAAAAATAACACACACACACAAATGGTTGCGAGAAGCTACCCAGCGGGAAATTTGGGAAGCGCTCCTCCGAGAAGGTATTTGGAAGCAATGATTTTTTAGGAAAATATTCTATGCGATGTATAAGTGATGCATTGAAAAGCAATCACTAAGATGTGCTTCCGAAAAAATCTTTTTAAAAGTGTGGATTGCTTCCCTCTGCGGACCTACTAATGTAAAAAGGATATGGAAGAGGATATGGAGAGTCATGCCTTCTAACCTTCCAAGGAATCGCTTCAGCATGCATGATTGTATGCTTCCATTTCCCGCTGGGTAGGCTTGACTCTGTATAGGACTGCTGACGCCCTATATATATGTATATATATCATTTATACTTTTTATCCTGGAAAATGGCATAGTTTTAAGAAAATATTGAAAAAACTGCATATTTGAAAGGAAAATTATAATTATTCAGCCCTAACTCAATAATGGCTTATCGGATTGAAAAACAAAAAAATTGGTGAATTTAGTAAATTTTCCACTGATTTATTTGAGGTATAAAACATCCTTCTGCGTTGTCCTGAAGCTGAGCAATATTCAAAACAATTATTCAAAGCATCGCCCCCAATTTTCTTTCAGCGGAGACCATTGCCAGCAGTCGTGCAGCAGTGGATATCGCAATAGTGTGTGTGCGCGCTCTGACGTGATCATTTGTTTTGCACTTTACAAAACAATCATCGTAAGCATTTGCGGCTGGTGGTGGATGAGGTGTCAAAAGAAAGAGAATTTTCTAGAGCAGTGAACTGCATTTTCAATATTATTAGCAAATTTAAACAAAAAATACCGAAAACTATCCAAAATTAACACCTGTTGTTTTACGAGTTAATTTTGGTTCACACCATATAATATCGCACTAATAATGCAATACTGTCGGTACTCAAAATATGACTTCTTTCTGAACCATCAAAAAACTGAGTATTTATTTCTTGTAACACATTATAAAAAAAAATTATAGCTTATTAGGATTATTAATAAATATTTTGTTTCTTGCACTATTCTAACGACAGCTTATTGACGCGTAGGGAAGTGAATTTTACGTTTGAATATGGTGATACATATCTCAAATTTTACAAATTTTGAGTTACAACAGAATTGTATTATTAGTGCGATGCGTATAAATATATATGTATTTGCTATAGGAAAGCATCGGGGAAGCATTTGTTGTTCATTAGTACGAAGCCAAGGTAATATTGCCTTTGGCTGTGGGGTCGTCAGTAGTTACGATAGTACTGACACGTGTTGATGGTCAAAGTGCAGAATACATGTCAATCAACCGGGTTATAGACGAAAAAATAACAACCAGCTATCTGGTTGAATTTTTAAGTTCTTTATATGCTCCAGGGATTCCATCACATAAACTAAAACTAAAAGTGGGTGTACCTATTATTCTTCTAAAAAATTTGAGCCCACGTAAGTTATGTAATGGCACCCGATTTAGAGTTACAACTCTGCATTGAAATCTGGTGGAAGCGAAAGTGTTGACGGGCTGCGTTGCCGGCGAACATGTATTTATTCCTCGAATTCTGACCATACCTAACATTTTTTCGTTCCAGTTTAAGCGTGTACAGTTTCGCATCAGCGTCTGTATGCGGTGACGATAAATAAGGCGCAGGGACAAACACTGTGTACCGCGGGCGTGGACCTCACCATCGGCTGCTTCTCACACAGTCTTTTCTTATACGTGTTTCGGTCAGCGAAAGTAAAAATTTATTTGTTTATGCACCAGGCACCGCAACCTTAAACTTTGTAAAAAAAATATTTCCATAATAAAATATATCAATTATCAATTATTTAAAGTAGTCGACTCAAACGCTAAATTGAAAACTCTTAACAAGAAAGGAAAAAAAAATAAGTAACACTTTTGAAATTAATAAGAATAAAGTGAATGTAGAAGATATCTCGGGTCATTGCCCTGAAACACCTTCCTGCTCTTTTGCTCTTCAAGCCAACAACAATTATGTCGCTGCTGCTGCTCCCATGGTGAACTCTATGCAAATTTCTTCTGCTATTGCTGCCGTTGACTTAAATAACAACAACAAAGTATATGCTCCCGCTGCTGCTGCTGAGATCGTCTCCAACACAATCTCGTCCGAAGCCGTTGCCTCTATTCATAGCTCGCTAGCTGACAATACCAATACATCGAATATAAATGATAGGTGGACCGTACAACAAAAAAGAAATGTGTCCCGTCATCGCCAAAAAATTGTGGGAAGTTCCTCTTCGTGCACATCATTGCAACTTGCAAGTGGTTCCTAGCATGAAATGGTTACATTTGTCTCGTTTCGCCAATAATACATCTGAAGAAGCAATCTCTGCCTACATTGCAAATAAATTTGACATTTCACCAACACTAATTAAATGCAAAAAGCTTTTAAAGAAAGACACTGTTGTAACCGAACTTTCATTCATAAACCTCAAAGTTGCAATTCCGGAGAATGTTGTCGCTAATGCTCTCAATTCATCTATTTGGCCTATGGGAGTGCAAGTGAAAGAGTTCATTTATACTCCAAAAAAACGAAGAAATCAGGGCGGCGCCACCGTTAACTACATAGAAAATTACTCAGTATTCGTTCCAAACAATAACACACGCACTTGCTCCCCAGCTGATTCTACAATCGATGCTCAAGCTCCCTCACCCGCACAAGAGAACTCATTCCTCTTTTACTACCTAAACACAGGGGGTCTACGAACAAAAATGAATGAACTACTTCTCTTTTCCTCATCGCTGCAGTATGACGTCATTGCTTTAACCGAAACTTGGCTCAGTGGCAATCATCACACAGCTGAAATGTTTAACACTCAGCATTACAATGTTTTTCGCAAAGATCGCTGTCCTATCACAACTGGTCTAAATAGAGGAGGGGGTGTTATGATTGCTGTTCGATCCTCATTTTCCTCTTCTGAAGTATCATTGCCATCATCATCAGGATATGATATTGATCAACTTATGATTCGTATACAATTAGATAAAATAAAATGTGTATATACCACCAAATAGTTTGTTAGAATTGTATAAAATTCATTTAAATAACTGTTGCACAATATTAGAAAACCTAAAAGAAAATCAGCATGTAATTATACTTGGCGATTTCAATTTGCCGTCTATTTAGTGGATATTTGATTCTGATGAAATTTGCTTAATACCATTTAATGTAAGAAGTGATTGTGAATGTGAGGTAATCGATAGACTAGCAGAGTATAATCTTAGGCAAATTAATAGTTTCTCTAATAACCTTGAACGTATTCTCGATTTAATTTTTATTGACAATGAATTCCACGCTGATGTTAATATGTGCTGTTCTACACCACTATCCAAATCAGCAAATCATTTAGCATTAAATATAAATGTCAAATTCTATAGTTTTTTTAAACCGTCTTTTAATCCAAATTATAACTATGCCTATGATTATACAAGAGGTAATTTTGTTTCTTTATCCAATTTTCTTTCCTCTTTTGATTGGGTGTCTGGTTTAAGTAACTGCGAACTAACTACTGCTTACACTATCTTTTCCATTAAACTCAAAGAGGCAATTAATTTGTTTATCCCAAAGAATCGAACCAAAAATTTGAATAAACCACCGTGGTTTAATAAAGAACTAATTAATTTAAACAATAGTAAGAACAAAGCGTATAAATCGTTCCGAACTTCAAACAATAATTTGTTAGTATTTGAAAAATATCGTTGGTTCCAAAAACGATTTGATTTTCTCAATAATTTTTTGTACAAGCACTATGTTTTTTCTGTAGAAGCAAAACTTAAAACCAAAGCTAAATGTTTCTGGAATTTCATAAATAATAAGAAAAAATCGATAGGCATGCATGCATTATTTGGATACCACTTCGTCCGATCTTCCAACTATTTGTAATCTTTTTGCTCAGTTTTTTCGTTCGGTGTACGTCCATCCAACAAATAACACAACTATCATTGACAATCACAGCTTTTCAAATTCAATAAATATCGGAGGTTTGAGTGTTACAATTGAAGAAGTAATCGATAAGTTAAATGCGCTGAACTCCGATAAGCAACACGGAATGGACGGTTTACCTCCTATAGTCCTTAAAAACTGTGCACAGTCGATTGCCTTGCCGCTTAGTATCATTTTCAACCGCTCCCTTGATTCTGGTTTATTTCTAGATGATTGGAAAAACTCGTTTATAATTCCCATCTACAAAGCCGGATCGAAAAATGAAATATCTAACTACCGTCCAATTTGTAAATTATCTACTATTCCAAAACTTTTTGAGAAATTGGTTTATAATAAACTTATTATTTTGCTGAAAGAAGTAGTTTCACCTCTACAGCACGGTTTTGTTAGGGGAAGATCTACAAACACTAACCTCGCTATTTTCTCAAACTTTGTGTTGACTAATCTTGTAAAAGGTTTACAGTGTGATGTTATTTACACAGACTTTTCGAAGGCGTTTGATAGAGTTGATCACCTTATCCTGCTTCAAAAGCTTCAGAGATATGGTTTTCACTCTAATATGCTGAAATGGTTTGAGTCGTATTTATGTGAACGGACACAATTTGTTCGTTTAGATAATACTCTTTCAGATGCTATAAATAAAACGTCCGGAGTTCCTCAAGGAAGTCATCTAGGGCCTCTCTTATTCCTGTTACTTGTTAATGATATTCCAAATGTTCTGTTCATTCTCAAAGTCTCATGTACGCTGACGATTTAAAAATGTACTGTTCGGTGAAAAATATTTCCGATTGTTTAAATTTGCAAAAAGATCTTATAAATCTCTCTGTTTGGTGTATGAACAACAAACTTGAATTGAATATTTCTAAGTGTCAAAGTCTAACATTCTGTCGCCGCGTATCATCCGTTAACTTCGTGTATAGTATAGGTAATATGAAGCTTCTCAAAATAAATGAAAAAAAAGATTTAGGGGTTATATTTGATACTAAGATGAATTTTACCAGCCACATAGACTACTTGGTAGCTAAATCTAATTCCATGCTTTAAAGATCCGTTCACTGTTAAATGTTTGTATTTCGCATACGTAAGATCTGTTTTAGAATATTGTTGTGTTATATGGAATCCTCACTACTTAATTCACTCGAAGAGAATAGAAAGGATTCAGAGACGCTTCACCAGACATTTATTTTATCTCTTACGTTGGAATATTGCTAGGCCTTCTTATAATGCTAGGTGTTTGCTCTTCGGCTTACAATCTCTTGAAACACGTCGAAGATATTTCGCGATTATGTTTGTTAGAGATATAATGAATAATCAAATTAATTGTCCTTCTTTGTTAGATATGATCGGAATCAATTGTCCTTCATATTCATTCAGATCACATACTACTTTTCGAATACCTTACCATAGAGTTAATTACGGTTTCAATGCGCCAATATCGAGATGCTTAAGACAGGCAAACGCAGTCTCTAATAATAGTAATATTGATTTTAACCAATTTTATAGTAGAGAAGTTTTTAAAGCAAATTTATTTAATGTTTTGTTCTATGGTGGTTAATCATGTTTATGTATATATGTATATAAAATTAATTGTTAAGTTAATAGTCAGTAGGAGCCTTCTGTACTCCGTTTGATGAAATAATAATAAATAAATAAATAAATAAATAAGATGATGTTTTATAACATTTTAGAGCATGTTGGTTTTTGAGAACTATGGAATCTGCACATTGTAACGGCATTGATAAAATCCAATTAATTAAAAAAATGTATTACAAAATTGTCTGGACTTGCACAAATATGTACTTTGATGTTTCTTCGCTCCCACTGAATGCGAAGTAAAGCGGGCACGGGTTCAGGTAGTTCATTAATAAAATTGTTTGTTATTGTGCATACTTTAGCATAGGCCCGCAGAATAATTTGTCATCGCAGCAGACTATTAAAGCTTCTGATTTCCTGGTATATTAGAAAGTTAAAGAACATATTTTCTTAACACTTCAGCTTTGAAGAATCATTTAGAATTTCTAAAAAAATCACTTAAATCGCTCTTGAGGAAATAGGTTTTGCAAATTAGTAAAAAGTTGCAGGCAGGCGAAGCGAGGCAAGCACGGGTCAGCTAGTAGTATAATATTTAAGAAAGCGGAAAAGTTAGATTGGAAGAAATTACCAACCCACCTGCGTCAATTTTTTCTTTAATAGTCTATGGAAAATCCAATTCCTTGACCTTGACGGAAATTAGCCGTAAAATAAACAGGTATGTTGGAGGCCTGTTTAATTACGTTAGACTTGGTGAAAATTACGGTCATAGAAGAAAATTTGACAACAACAGAAAATCTTCAGTTTGTGAAAAGATGCGTATTTTACACAAAGTTCGACGTCATAATGTCACATACATATACAGACATTCAAAGGGAATTCGCGCTTCCTATCACAACGAGAATGGTACGACAAATTTTACATGAAGACAGAAACCTAAACCAAACGTGTCAAACAATTTCCGCTTACTCAAGCTCATACGTAGAGCTGCGCGGCTTGAGTTTGCGAGAAGTCACATAACCTGGGCAGAAGAATGGAATAACGTTATATTTAGTGACGAAAAGCAGCGACGATGGTTTTTCATATTATTGGCATGATTTGCGGACATCTGAGCAGGTCAAAATAAGCAGACATAGTGGAGAGGTTCAGTTATTATATGGGCGCAGAGCAGGAACATGGCAAATCCCGTGGTTACTGAGAAATTTTTACGCTTCTTTGAACATCGATGTGCTAGATCTCAATGTGGTGAACATGTCCGAAGAGTTTCTTCCAGAAAATTTCTTATTACAGCAGAATAACGCGCCAGTCCACAACACAAGGTCCGTTAAAAATGGTTTTCACAAAACAATATCGCAGTAATGAAGTGGCTGTCTCGAGGTACAGACCTTAATCCCATCGAAAATTTGTGGGGGATTCTTATGCGTAAGGTTTTTCGCACATGGCAGACAGTTCCACCACGTCAATCAGCTTAAAAATGCTATCCGAGAGGCCCCACTAGTTTCTATTTCAACCATATGTATAAAAAGGGAAAGCCTACATGGGCTCATAATCGAATATCCTATAAAATTTTTCATCGTTTTAAGTTTTTCTGCTCCTTTTTTTAACTTTTATTTTAGAAGTAAAATGTTGTATTACATTTGGTTTATTTATTGCTTCGTCTGATTATTTTGATTGTTTAAATGTAGTAAAGAAGAAAATGCAATTGATGAAAATAACTTTTTTTTAGTACAGTTAATTAAAAACAATGCTGTTGTTTTATCAACCCTCCGTCCTCCAACTACCTGTGTTTATTAGTTTTTCATGTTTTCAGAACATCCAAATAGTTTTTAATATTCCACTTTCATTACAAAAAAAAAAACATTTAAAAAATAAATGGACAAAAAAATCATAAAAAAGTAGATGTTCAGAAAAAGTCAAATTTTTTCAAAAGTTAGAAACAAAAAGAAAATTAAATTACATATGTGTTTCGAAATAATATTCTAGAGTATATGTGCAAAATTGATAGCATTTTTTTTTGCAAACTGTTGTTAGCAGTGTGCTAGAATTCATGCAACGCATATATATCAAATTTTGACAGTAAAAAAAATTACTGAATCATAGAAAGAACTTATTTGTTATGTATAAACAAATCTCACACTAGGTTGCTTTTTTTTTCTGTTTGCGCCAGGGAGGTGGGAATCTTCTCAAGATACCAGAAGCCCGCGCTGCTGGCATACACGATTCACATACCTGGTCCTGACTTGGAATGTCCCAGCCGATATGCACCTACGTACTAAACCTCACCCCCAAACACAGACTCACACTAGCTAGATCAATTTATTGTTATTTATTTCATTCAAATGCTGGATAAACTACTAAAATCAAAGTAATTGTACTTAAAAATCCCTATGTACAAACTGTAAAAAAATACCCCATAGAAACATTCGAAGCAAAATTTAATACTGGAAATTAATCCAAATTGCGCGAAACCACCGCGCATACTACTGCAGAAAATGTTAAACTGAATTTATACATAGGCATAAGGCATGTCATGGTCGAAAAAAAATTGTAACGGTAATGGGACAGTTTACAACTTTTTGTGGGGTGTCTTACACCGCAGAGGGAGGACGGAAGGAAAAAGCCAAGCTTTTATGTTTCAGATTTCATATATTTTATATTTCATTAACCGGGTACTCCCTTGATCGGACGCGGACGCACATATCTGCCAGAAATTATTAAATTCAATTCCATTAGACGGACAACTTCGGAAACTTCGGACCGCATTTTGGCTATCCAAGTTGTAGTGTTTTTTTTATGTTTTGATAAATAAAGATAAATTATTTAAAAAACAATTCTGTTTATCCCTTGGATGGACAACTCCTTTAGGCGGACAAACATGTTGTCACCGTCACTGTCCGCCTAAGGGAGATTTCACTGTACGTCAAAAGAGCAAAGTCATTATAACCGATTTTCACTGGAATTACAAATTTCATAAATATTTATCTTAATAAATTACAAAATTAGCATTTGTAAATTAGATAGATAGATGTTTATTGTAGCGGAAAAATAATACATTGTTCTTAAAACTATATTGCACAATTTACAGAGATATGGTATACGTATAATCTACCTTACTACTGAAAAATTTATAATAATTATGGAAGAGAAAATATTACTAATTATTTGTGAAGGAAAAGCTACTAAAAACCTTCAATTAAATTTCAAAGCTAGCCTAGATACTAGGGAAGAGAGAAGAGGAGATCAAACTTGATTTCAAACTTTTACATGTACATACATATATAATTACAATATTTAGGTAGCTAATAAATAACAGATAATAAATAAATAAATTGACAAATAATAAATAACATATAAATAAATAATAAATAATAAATTATAAATAATAAATAATAAATAATAAATAATAAATAATAATTAATAAATAATAAATAATAAATAATAAATAAATAAATAAATAAATAAATAAATAATAAATAATAAATAAATAAATAATAAATAATAAATAATAAATAATAAATAATAAATAATAAATAAGAAATAACAAATAACAAATAATAAATAATATATACTATATAATAAATAACAAATAATAAATAATATATAATAAATAACAAATATGTATAACTAACAACTAATAATATATAATAAATAGTAAAATAAATAACAAATAAGATAAATAACATAGGATAGATCACTTATTTAAGCAACTAGGTTGGAAATCAACTGGTTGTCAGAAGAACTACACGATATATTGTAACGATCATTAAGTTTTAAAATTCTTTGTGGCACTTTCTCAATATTTGCCAAAATATGTAAGTCATCAGTGGAGAAATGCCAAGGTAGGTTAAACATCATTTTAAGGAGTTTGTTTTGAGTAATCTGCATTCTTTTAATATGTGTTATTGCACATTTACCCCAAACAGGAGAACCATAGAAAAGAATTGCTTGGAATATAGCTTTAAATATGAGTAACTTATTCTCTATGCTTAATTGCGACTTGCGGTTGATGAACGGATAAAGCGACCTTATTGTTGCATTAACCTTATTAATAGATTGCTGTATGTGCAGGCTAAAAGTCAGTGTTTTATCCAGGTGCACCCCTAAATACTTAGCGCTGTGTCTCCACTCTGCTTGGATACCGTTAATTTGGAGTCTGTTGCTTGGTAGAAAACAGGCTTTTCTTTTTCTAGTAAAAAAGACAGCCTGAGTCTTTGAAGCATTAATTTTTATCTTCCAATCATTGAAATATGTTTGGATTGTATTCAGTGCAGATTGCAAATTGGTTTCAATATTAAGACCAATTGTATCTGATGAAAGAATACAGGTATCATCGGCAAACAAGGCAGATTCACAGTGTCTAAGTTGTGGAAAATCTGAAGTGTAAATAATAAATAAGATTGGGCCGAGCACCGAACCCTGGGGTACACCTGCAGCAATAGAAAAGTTATCTGAAAACCAGTTATTTATGGATACCTTGAAAGTTCGACCAGATAGGAACGATTCAATCATTTTAATCAGGTGGGTTGGAAAGTTGAGTGTTATTAATTTGTGTAGCAAACCGTCATGCCACACAGTGTCGAACGCTTTTTCAACATCTAGTAGTACCATACCTGTGCTTCTTCCTAGGACAAGGTTACTTTTTATGATATTGGTAATACGATGTACTTGGTGAATAGTGTTGTGATGAGCCCTAAACCCAAACTGTTCTGGTGGAAGTATATTGTGAGCACTTAAATGAGCTACCAATTTATTTTTAATTATTTTTTCAAAGCATTTGCTTAAACAACTCAACAAACTAATAGGCCTATAGCTACAAGCCAAGGCAGCATTTTTACCCGGTTTCAAAATCGGGATAACTTTTGCGGATTTCCATTGATGAGGAAAATATCCTAACTTAAGACACCCATTAAACAAACGTTGGAGGAACTTTATCCCTTGATTTGGAAGATGTTTAATAAATAAGTTCTTTAACTGATCAAAACCTCCAGCTTTGTTTGGTTTCAAGCTTGATAATATATCTTTCAACTCCTTGAAGGATACAATATTGTCACCTATATTTAAAGCGAGCGAATGCAAGAGATTCTTAGAATGTTCAACTGCAGAATTTGTGCTATTGCTGCCAACGATGCTATTTGAAATGTGATGATTAGCAAAAAACTCACGAGCTAGAGTATTTGCCTTTTCTGTGTTTGACAATATTACAGAATTACCTTCTTTTAATGCTGGAATAAGACAGTGTTTTTTCTTAATTATCTTCACGATATTCCAGAAAGGTTTGCTACCCTTCTCTAATCGCTGGAGCTTGTTATTCCAAGAATTATTTCTAATATTAGAGATCAACATTTTTATGTGGGCATTAAGAACTTTCATTTCGGAAAGGTAACTATAGTTTCTAGTCCTTATCCAATACGATCTGTACATGTTCCTCACTTTTATGAGCGTGAGTATATATGATGGTAGTATACTCCCACTGTCCCGAGTCATTTCTTTTTTAGGAACTGATTGGTCAATACTATCAAGTATTGCAACCGTGAAGTTATCAATAGCCTGATTGATTTGTGATACGCTAATTCGGTCAATAGTAACTACATCAAAGTCGTTTAGTTTCTGTATCATATTTCTTTTAAATAACTCCCACTTGGCATTTCTAAAATCGAAAACTAAATTATTAGTTTGTACAGGTGATAACAGGACACTACATAACACTGGTAAGTGGTCAGAACTAAGTTCATTTATAACCATGGGTTGGCTGAAGAGTTCTGGGAAATTTGTCAAAAAGAGGTCAAGCGTTGATGGATTGGATCGTCTGCTTGTAGGGATATAGGTGGGATGAGGAGGATAAAGGATATGAAATGGGTGCCTAGCATTTAGATCAGCAAGCAAGTTACCCCATGAATTTGCTCTAAGGCATCCCCAATTTCTGTGCCTACAATTCAAATCCCCACCCAAAAGAAAGTTTTCACTTAAGTTTACAAGTTTTCGCAAATCATTTTTTAAAATACATCGTTTACTCGCTGATGCAGAGCCACCAGGAAAATAGACCGAATATATTTTTAATGATCGACCATTTGCAAATGGAATTTCTATACCGATGTTTTCGATTAGCTTGGCTTTTATTACTGGAAGGACTTTATGTTTTATATTTCGCTTGACAACTACGGCAACCCCACCTCCTCTTCTCTCTTCTCTATCTAAGCGATAACATTTATAATCTTTATTTGAAAGATTTACATTAGAACTTAACCAAGTCTCAGTAACTAAACATATATCAATATTAAACTTGCTTAGGAAAGCAAAAAATTCTAAAGCTTTATTTCGAATGCCTCTAGCATTCCAACAAATTATATTTAGATTTGTATTCATTATTTACCTTGATAGAGATACTTAATAGCTAATTGTGCAATTGTATTGAATTGTTCTGCTTTTGTAGTGCAGTTGCCCAGAAGTGTGATCATCTCAGCTGTGAGCGCATTAATCTCTTCCAGAGAAAATAGTGCATTGACTTCTTTCGGTCCGGTGTTGATGTTATTGTTGTTGTTAGTCCATTGATTTGGAATATTTGTGCAGACAGTTGCTGTGGGTAACACGGTGCTGCTCATGCTTCTACGTTGCGGTTTGAGAGCGGGGAAATCATGCATGTTCGTTGTGAACGCATGTTGGTGCTGCACAACTCTCTGTCTCTGCAGAGGTTGTGTCTTGTTTCTCGCTGATAGCCTCTCTCTTAATTCGTAAAATGTTTGACGACTAACGCAAGATGGATCGGTTGATTTATGAGTTCCCTTGCAGTTTGCACACTTGATGTTCTTAGAGTCACATGTTTTAGTTTCATGGTTCTCAGAACAAATAGCGCAGTGTGTTTTGATGTGACAATTGCTTTCTCCGTGGCCATACATCTGACAATTGTAACACTGTGTTAATTTATTTTTTTGTCTTCGAGCGAAGTCCCATTTTACTTGGGTTTTAAATATGGACCGCACATTTTTCTTAAGTTCGTTTAATCGTATTGATCCGATCTCGAGACTAACAAGATAGAAAACATCGGTTATTTTGTCATACTTCTTTTTGATAGTTTTAATGTTTTGACATTTAAGTCCACGTGTAATTAGTTCGTTTTTAAGAGTTTCAGTAGGATGTTCATCAAGTCCGTACAGCATGACTTTGAATGACCTTGCTGATGGCAAGTCGTGGGTGAAAAATTGCCAGTTTTTAGATTTCAACACTGAACAAACACTATTGAATGTGTTAACCTCTTCACAATTAATTTTAATGCCAATAGACATTTTCTTAATACAATAGTTTTCCAATTTTGCTTCACGAAACAAACAGTGCACATTTTCACTAGTTTTTTGTAGTACACATATAGATGGAATTTTTGATTTTTTATTTGATACCAGTGGGGTAATAATTTCATCATCACATTCGATCTCGTTATCTGAATCCGGCAGACATTGCAAAGGTGCAAAATAGTTTGCCCTGGAGACTTTATCTTTATCTTTCGAAGTCATTTTCAAATTTTTTGTATTTGAAGACAATAAATTGTCTTCAATACTGGGGGAACGATTTCTCTTCGGAATTATGAATTGTTTATTAGTACTTTACAGAATAGAACAACGTCAAACGGGTTCAAAGCGCCAATTAGTACTGATTTGTAAATTAAAATTCAAATTTATCAATAATAAATAAAACACTACCATATAAAACACCATCACCTTTCAAGAATAATACTTTATCCTTTCGCACCCAAAAAACTTTAAGTCAAGTAAAACAAACATTTTAATTTATTACCTTAAGGACTTTCATCCCGTGCGCATAAGAAGTGAAAAGGATGATGGCATTTCGTACATCGTAACTCCAACCACTCTACGAACAAAACAACATCAGCAAAAAAGGATATCACACACTTCTTGAATAAATAAATCTTCCGCGTGTCAAAGCACTTTCCTCTGTCTAATTAGTTCACATTGCGGGTATTGTAATAAAAATGCAAATTCCTGTTCACACCTCTATACGGTGTGTGTGACGAGAGAGAATCCTCAACCTCATGACTATTAAATAGAAAGAGGATGCATGATGAAGAGGTAGAAACTATTTTCAAACGCATAAATCCTTAGTGTCACATAGCACATGATACATTGTCAACGGATCCGACTGCTACCATACTGCTACACTGCGTGTAATTATTTATTTATTTATTTTTTTACGTGAAAAAGCAATATTGTTTCCGAAATCAAAATTAAAATAATTAACTCGTTAAAATTACCATTATTCTGGAGTACCTAGATCAGAAGTATATATCACCTCGTCGGCATGAAACAAAAAATATTCATTTCAACACAACACTAAAAATGATATCCTTCAGATAAATTACCTTTGAGTTGACGTACAATACCGTTCGAGCGCGTAATTTTTTTTCTTCCTCCCTTCAGTTCGCTATCCTGGAGGGCTTGGAAATATGTAAATATGTTTGCGTAATAAAAAACCCAGCATGAAATCGTTTTTAATGCACAAGGATACTACAAATCTAATTCAATGTGGAATATGTGTATAGGTACATGAAAAAAAAGAGGATTCTTGCTTCTGAAAATGATTGTTTGTGTCCATTGCCTCTCGAAATGAAGAGGGCTGCTAAGGGCATGATAGACTATGGCAGTTGGACCTTCTGTTATGAAATATTTGGTTTTTTTTTGCATTTGTATGTGAATGCATATGAAAATAGAACACAATGGTGTTGGGCTGGTATTATTTATTGCAGCAATTAGTATTGGTTGAGATATTAAGATTTTAAAGGGATAACGCAGAGAAGCGATCTCTTAATCGATGGGGTGTTGAATCTTTTATGAGTGTTAATATCATTTCTTTTTTTGCAAAATAAACCTGATCTGTCGCAATCGGTTGCTGCAGTTTTTTAAAGGTAAGTTTCATCAACGATTGCGTTAGACAAAGTTTGTATTTAACAAAAGGTGACTATGTTGTTTCCCGAATTTGAACAAATATATTTGTACATATCAACTTTCATTGTATAATAGATTGAATTCAGCTTCTATGATGTACATAATTATAAAATAAAATATTTTCTTTTTTCTGGCAATTTAACAGTTATAGAGTAAGACGTGACCCAATATTTTTTAGCTGTCCTTTGTTAAATTAGTGGCGATGCGGTCTTTAAGATATTTAGCTGCGTTGAAAGACGACCTGAAGACCTGTCTGTCAGCTAGAGATATATTCATATCAAAGCCGTTCCTGGCCAGCTCGTTTGCTGTTTCGTTTCCTTCTATTCACACATATCCGGGTACCGTGGTGCTTTATTGCTCTAAGTCCCGTCAGGCAATTATTTACGCATTTTGAATTCACGAAAGTCGCTGTCCACGCAATGGTAATTCGCTTTGCGGGCAATTTGTGTTTTTTAATATCGTATAATCTCTGATTGGAAGACATTGCAATTGCGTGATATTTTAAAACAATTTCGGTTTGAGAATACATAATATCGCTTACAAGAAAGTAAGTAAACTAAAGTAAATTAGTATCATTTTATACAATTAAAATAATCTTCTTAGTTTTAAGACCAACAGTAGTCGCGAGGCGGACGCTGCGCTGGTGGGATATTGCACACGATTTTAGTTTGGATTGTTGTGATGGAAGCCCTGGAGTAGATAGAGAATTTAAAAATTCGACCAGATAACTGGTTGTTACTTCTTGGTCCAAAACCCGGTTGATTGAAATATATTCTGAACTTTCACCATCAAAACGTGCCAATATCTCGCTATTAATTTATTAACCGTCTGTCTGTCTGTCCGTCCGTTCGTCTGTCTGTCTGTCTGTCTACCTTTTCACGTCTAAACCGCTGAATCAATCATAATGTTATTTGGTATAGAGATAGTCTGGGAGCTGAGAAAGGACATATGCGAAAAAACTGCACGCTAGGTGGCTCTGGAGTCAAGTTATTTACAACTTCTTTAGTAATTGACCAAAACGATTCATATTCAGTTCAGTGCCGAAAGAGAAAACTAGAAAATCTGGACCCGATAGGTGACGCTGGATTCAAGTTATTAACAACTTCTATATTAATTGACCAAAATGAATATCACCTGTATATTATTATATGTATTCATATTTACTAAATTTTTTTACACATTTTCTATCGATTGTACTAGATAACTTTCTTCTTCTCTTATACATTACACATACACAACTGCCTTGGATTGGATAAGTATTCACTTCCCTCGTGAGCTTATGTGAATGAGGCTAACATTCCTTTTTTAATTTGTTAGCATTGCAATTCACTGCTCTAAAAATTCTCTTTCTTTTGACATTTCATTTGATAAGATTGGTTTAGTGTGAGAGCCGCAAATAGTGATGATGATTGCAGCACACACACTAGTCTCCAGTGAAGGAAAATTGTGGGCGATGATTTGAATAATTATTTTCAACATTGCTCAGCTTCATCGAGGTGCGATATTATTTGGGAACAAAACAGTTTATCTTCCGTCGATTTTGTGGTTCCACTCTCGAACAAAGGCGGTCATGATTACTTGCTCATTGAAAAATTACCAAAATGAATTCATGTTAGATTAATTTGGGGGAGCTGATTCCAAATCTGCAATCCGTTTTGCTCTATCAAGTCACGCTTTCGAAATAACGGTACGGTGCGGTACGGTATACAGGGTGGTCCGGTTTGGGATACATATATTTTGGGATCTGATTCATTGGTTAATGATATGAAAAAAATCGTATGCGAGTGAGGGTCTATCTTGAACACCCACTGAGTTACAGGGTGTTTAAAAAATATCCTTCACGGAAAAAGGTACCAACAGTTATTCAATTATAGCTTCGAGCGTATTAAACTGAGTGCAACCAAAGTAGGCTCGTTTCATATACAATTGATTAGTGTCTATCACCATGCGTACTTTAATTTTTGAGATATTGTCTTCAAACACAGATTTTTTAAAAAAAAATTGTTACCAATTTTTCTGACAAACGTATTTATCTCGGGAAAGTGCTTATAAATTTTTTTATTAGTATCATTTTCATGCGCCATAATGTCACCTACAAATTCACCATACAAATTTTATTTGAATTTTTTTTCCCCCCACTTGTACAGTTACACATATCATACCTAAAATAAAATATACAACGGAATTCTTACCTTCTACTAATAGATCCATTCCAAAAAAAAATTGTTTGCATTAACGAAAGTAGATGAAAAATAGAAAATCCAGTGACGAAAGTTGGCGGTGAATAAAACGATGCAATGTTTTTGGTTTTCTGTTAAAATTGGAAATCATTTTGATTGCGCTTTCGTTGTATCTCAGAAATAAAAGGAAAATATTCTTGTGATCCGCCAAACAGTTTAAAATGTCTTTGCTGTTAAAGTGGTTGGCTTAAGATAGATAGATAGCGTAAGACATAGCCATACATACCTATGCATGTACGTATGACTTCGTAAAGAAATATACTTGCATAGATAGCCACAGTAACCAACTGTACAGTTCTTTACAATATGAATTGAACATCACATACCTTTGTATAGTATCAGTTCAAAATACTCCGAGCACATAGTGTGGGATATGTACATAGGAAAAAGAAAAAAGAAATTACACATTCAATTGCAATATAGTCCTAACGCGCCCCCCGAGTGCAATTAGAGAGTATAATAGGACTTTAGGTGGTTAACCTTTAACTACACATCGTGGATAGTACGAGGAGTCTGATGATTCGCCTTTCTTCCTGCAAATAACAACAAACGTGCCAATTGTCTTACAACCATCTGTGTGAGATATATGAGTGTCGTTATTGCCAGCAATAACCCACAGGACCACACTCGTATGCACATTCAGGACAAAGGACGAGATGAAATGTCAATTTGTGTTTCTTGGCAGCATTAAAAGGAATCAAATTGCCACTTTGTTATGTGTTTTATCAGCAACGTGTGTGACACTATTGTGCGGGGGGATCCAACAAAATAGCTAGAGTTTGTTTGCTAAGAACACTTTATAAAGTCTAAACGACAATGTGAAATGTTCGCTATACCCATATAGGGGCACAAAGTAATCCTCAGTGTAATCTTGGTACAATAAAGAAAAGGAAAACTGTCATTTGGAACACGATTGGGAGTGATTCAAGTTTGCTATAGTTTGCGGAAACTTTTTGCTTACATAATGCATATATAGTACTTGTGTGAACATAATAACAGCGATTTGATGGATTAATAAGCACATCCAAGTTTGGTTTCAACTCCTAACTATTCAATGCCCTACTCCTGTTGGATATTATTCTTTGACACTGTTTTACATAATCCTGTGCTTTGTAAACTATTGCAGCACTCTTTGCTGTTCTTATGATTTGATGTTGTCTAAACGCTTGGAAATTCGGAAAATCCGCGAGCCATTGTAACACCATTTTCTTTTGAGGCTTATAATTAAGTCGTCAGCGCCCAGCGGTTTTTCTAAGAAACCAAACCTAGCTTCTCGCAACTATTTTGTAGGTAGGTAAGAATGGCCGTATGGCGTATCTTGCCATACTCACAAATGGCCCGTGTGTGCTCGCTCCGGTTTCTTGCCACAGCATCATTTCTCGTAGTGTGTTTTGGGGATATAGTGCTTAAATCCCTCCTGTGGAGTTGAAGAATTTTATAGGGTTACAGAATTCCGTGTCGGAAATTTCAGAGACGTTTTTAAGGGAGTATCTGCCGAGCATATTCTGTCTGGCTCTAGATAGTGCCGTGCATGCACATAAATAAAAATAAAATATATACACAGATAGATAGATAGATAGATAGATTTTATTTTCGTTATAAATATACATTGGAGTTGTCCGCACAATTTACACAGAGATTCGATATTGTTTTATCTTACTACTGAAGTATTATCTAATAACATAACAAGGCTTATATAATTGAATTTAATTTAATTTTTAGAAGGAAACTACGAAAAAACCTTCCATTTGAGGAAATAAAAAAAAAAAAAAAAAAAAAACAATTTAAAAATTTGAATAAATCTTAATACATACGTACATGTATGTATAAAAATAAATTATATACTGTTAATAAAATAAATAAATATATTAACAAATAAATATATAATATGCAAAACAATAAATAAATCATTTAATAATAAATAAGAAAAAATAAATAAATAAATAAATAAGTATATAAATATATAAATATACATACATAAATGAATAAATAATATAAAAAGAAAAAAAAAAAAAAAACAATAAATAAATTATACTAATAATAAATATGAAAAAAAAAAAATAAATAAATATATACATATGCATTAATAAATAAATAAATAATATGGAACAAATAAATAGATAAATAAATAAATAAATAAATATATAAGTTAACGTGCCGCACATCCATCACGAGGAAGCAGCGTGTCACCAGGTAAAGTGGCATTATGTTTAGTCAGCAGTTTCCCACAGTACCAGAGCCCACGAGTGTGCAGTGTCTGTACACGCGCATCCGTTACCTACTTGCTGAATCAGCGGCTCGTGCATTAGGCATGCACGGTATGGTGATATGGATATGCGACGCGTGAGGAAACCTTGCGGCGGATTAGGTTCGGTAGATTAAGTTAGATTTAATTTAGAACTCGACGAGTACGGTTGCATTCAATAAAGTTCTCTAACAATTTAATCAAAAGGTCTTTTCTTAATACGAACAAGTTGGGCCGGCTATGTAAGTCGGCGTTCGGTTTTTTTTGACAATACAGGATGTGAAATCCTTTACTGGCGCCCGAGCAGGGACCGGCCTAAAAAATTGGCCTGCTTTTTTCGTCGTTCGATAGCTACGGGTCCTTTAATACAGGACGAAAGAGTTGGTACGCTCTATCTTGAGTGAACGTTGCTGTTACCATGGGAACACAGTAACCACTCCAACTCCGATGTAGCAAATTCCGGCATATCCATGGGAACATGTCCGGAGATCGATCAGATAAGCAGGTCGATAGTGAAGCAATTCGTGCCACGAGTAGGTCGCCCACAATCTCAACGTGGGCTTCTAAAAGGGCATAACACGAACCTTCCCAGGCCGGTTCCTCAGGAAAATAAAACAAAAGAAAGAAATGGTTTAAATTCGGTTCGGCTAATTTTCATTTTCTTTTCTAGATATTTCCTGATAATAATTCTTGAAATGCAGATTAGTATTCTGTAAGTGCAAAAAAGAAAAAAAACACAAACAAAAAGAAAATAACAAAAAGAATCGAAACAGAAAAAATAAAGCAAAAGGAAACAAATTAATCCTTATATTCTGAGGAATCTTGCTAAGTTTGATTTGTGCTAAATAAAAATTTTGTGAAATTAAAAGTTCCATATGCCAAAGAATTTTGCCATAAGTGCTAATATATATTGTGCTAAATAAATCCCTTGTAAAATTAATTTTCATGTGCCAAGGGTCCGATTGAATAGTGTGCCAAGCAAATTTATTGTGCTAAGCAAATTTAAAGAGAAAAGAGAATATAATTTCTCGTGTATCATTGTGCTAAATATAAATTGTGAGCCAAGGTAAGCGTCTTCCTTTTTCTTTTTTATAAAAATGGATCAAATAACTAAGTCGGTGACTGAACTGACTGGTGCCGTGAACACCATTCTGGTTCAGCTCAGGGAATTGGATACCCGACTTAAATCCCTCGAGAATAGGCCGGAACATCCAACCTCCCCTTAATTTGAAAGAGCTCAAGTCTTTCCTTGGACTTACGTCCTACTATAGGAGGTTTATACAAGATTATGCCAAGGTTGCCAAACCACTAACCAACTTGACTAGGGGCGAGAACTCCCAAGTGAAAGCCAACCAGTCGAGGAACATCCGCATCACTCTCGATCAGGATGCGCTGCGTGCCTTCGATGACCTTAAGATACTCCTTACTTCTGCAGAAGTCCTCGCCTTTCCAGACTTCGGCAGCCCATTCATCCTTACTACCGACGCTTCGAATACGGCCATTGGAGCCGTGCTCTCACAAGGAGAGTTGGGTAAGGACAAACCCATCGCGTACATCTCTCGTTCTCTCAACAAAACCGAAGAGAACTATGCCACCAACGAGAAGGAGATGTTGGCCATAGTTTGGGCTCTGGACAATTTAAGGTCATATGTTTACGGAGCAAAAAAGATCCGCATATTTACCGACCACCAGCCACTGACCTATGCTTTAGGAAATAGGAATTACAATGCAAAGTTGAAACGCTGGAAGGCCAGAATCGAAGAATACAACTGCGAGTTGATTTACAAACCGGGTAAATCCAACGTCGTAGCCGATGCTCTTTCGAGACTTAGGATTGGTAACCAAAACTTGACCACCTCAGTAGATACTGAAGCGGATGACCAAGTGAATGTGCTACATAATGATTCCTTAACGGAAACAGCTTCGGAGCATAATTCCTACACAGAATCCGTCAGTTCCATAACGAAGACGGCTGCCGAGAATGGATGCTCCACGCATCCTACCGATTTTGACGGAAGTTCTACACAATCGGCTGGTGAAACCATGCACAGCGCAGCACAAGATTCGACAGATTTAATTCCGCATGTCGAAGTACCAATAAATGTTTTTCGTAACCAGCTGATTATAAATGTAGCAAAACCCCTTAATGTTTATGAGGAGCCACATCCGGGTTACTCGAGACATTACATATCCGTCGAATATCTTGGTAAAGAAGAATTGACAGAGATTCTTAAGACACGGTTAAGTGCAAATCTAATCAATGGCATTAAGATCCCCGAATGTTGTATGGACTTACTACAGACAGTCTATCTTGAGAGTTTCGTTAGCTATAAAATCAGAATAACTCAAAGGATAGTAGAAGATGTCACGAGCAAAGATCGCGTGTGGAGACTTATTAGTACCGAGCACAGGCGAGCGCACAGGAACGCTCGGGAAAATAAGGAACAACTTCTCGAAAAATACTACTTCCCGAGAATGAACAGTTTGATCACTCGATACACAAAGTCCTGCGACATTTGTCTCGCCAATAAATATGATCGGCATCCAACAACTCCCGAAATCCAACCTACTCCAATTCCTTCCTATCCATGTGAAATTCTTCATATGGATATAATGGAGATTCAGGAGGAAAAATTTATTTCCTGTATAGACAAATTTTCTAAGTTCGCCAAGCTATTCCACATAAGGAATAAGTCAGCTCTTCATCTCAGGGATAAAGTAATAAAGATCTTACATTACTTCACTGTCCCAAGGGTTTTAGTCACGGACAACGAGCGAAGCTTTCTCAGTCCGATTATGGTTAACTTCATAAAGATGTTGGACATAAAGATGTACCAAACGCCGGTAAACCGTAGTGAGGTTAACGGCCAGGTTGAAAGGTTTCACTCGACGATCCTAGAAATTTATCGATGTTTAAAGGTTGAATACAAGGATTTGAAATTGAGGGAACTTCTAAATATCTCTGTCGATAGATACAACAACACGCTTCACTCCGTGACAAACCGAAAACCTGCTGACATATTCTTCAATAGAAGCGGTAGGATTAATTTCCAAAAAATGGCCAACTTCCGCATTAAAGTCAATCAGGAACTAAGGGACAAAATTCAGAAAAAGCAATCCGACAATAACCTGTGGCATAATAGGAAAAGATCGATACCGAAGACATTTAAAAAAGGGGATGTAGTTTATACTTCCTTTAAGAGAATCCAGGGCAAGCACAAGCCCCTGTATCGAAGAGAAGTTATAGCAAAAAACAACAAGGTAACTGTGGTCACTACCACAGGAAGAAAGATTCATAAGACGCATGTAAGGAATGCCTAGAACACTTTATCCTACGCTTTTTTAAAAAAAAAAAAAAAAAAGAAAAAAAAAAAAAAGGGGGATGGCACTAAGGCACTATGCAAACGATTTTTTACTATGGCACGAACACAGAATTTGCACAAAAATCTAAGTACTATGTTATTACATATTAAACTGGCACTAGAATAAGATTTAAGTAAAGCACCTTAATTTCATTGGCACAGAATATCATATCAACTAATATAGCACAAACACGAATACTCCTGTTAATTATCTCTAAACTAAGATATGCACATGTCAACCTTCTTATATCTAATTAGGCTAATGTACAGTTACAAAACAGCATTCCCGAACCAATGAAGAGAAATGTTCCTTTAAGTTCGTTTAATAAAATGTGCTAATAAATTTGAGATAGATAACCATTAAAAATGTTAACACAATCTTAGTTTAATAAGTTCAAATGATGTATTAATAATAATTTTAATTATATTAACCGTACTGCGTGTATTTTTGAAATAAGTATTTCTTTTTTTTTTTATTTTTTTTATTTTTTATTTCTTAATGTATAAGTCGTATTCCATTTTAATTTTACTTCAAATGTACTAGGCTTAATTGTAACCTAAATAGCATACTTACATATTCTAGCATATTCTATCCTATTGAGGAAAATAAAACCATTTACGTATATTCTGCAGGCTATTATTTGTAGCCGTACACGGTTTCCATATCTACGACTATCAATCACCAATTGTCTCCATCAAGGATGGGAAAGGATGGATCATAGACGGACACTTCAATCTCGTTCACGTCATCAACTTGAGTCAGTTCGAAAGCCTTACTGAAAAAATGGTGGTTGCAGTTGAAGCCAACATCAAGGAGCACGAAAGGAAGATCGTCGCTGAGCACCATCTGTGTCAAATTAAGGAGCGCATTACGGCGCTCAAAGGCAGAGCACCAAGGGGAAGGAGGTCAATCAACTGGATAGGCTCCGCATGGAAATGGATAGCGGGGAATCCTGATGCGACCGATTGGGATAAACTTCTTCGAGCCGGACAAGACATTGTCGACAATAATAACCACCAGTATAAAATCAATAACAGAATCCTCAGCGTAACTCAGGACATCACACAGAAGATCAACTGGGTAATCGAAAGATCGAACAATGAAGTAAGGTCCGCAAATTTGACGAAATTGGAGCAAGACATCCTAAATCAGATTTCAATTATCAAAGAGGAGATCAATGAGATTGTTTATGCATGTCAAATGGCAAAGAACGGTTTAATTAATACAAACCTCTTGGACCGTGAGGAAATCAATAGGATTATCAATGAACTTGAGACGCTGCCATACACAAATGAAGTCGAGGCGTTGCAGTACGGGACACCATCAGTTTATACAAATAACTCCGTATTGATATACGTCCTTTCAATGCCAAAGGTGACGAAAACTGATTACAACTTACTATGGACAAGGTCATCGATTGTAAAGGGACGACAAATTGATTTGCCATTTCAACAAATGCTCGTGAATCATGAAGAAACCTATGGTATAACACATGCGTGTCTTTTAATCAGTAACTCAACTGTGTGTAAACAAAGGGACCTGGAAAAACTATCAGAGGGAAGTTGTATTGCAAGGTTGTTAAAGGGCGGACATGCGCCTTGCACCTTTCGAACGAATTCCGAGGAGGTCATCGAGTTAATTAAGGAGGACACCATCTTTTTGACCAATTTCAAAGGCAAGCTGGTAACCAAAAATGTTACGAAATCATTACAAGGGACTTACGTGATCCAGATCAACAACGAGACCATCCAACTGGGAAATACAACCTTTTCAAGTAAAGTCAGTACGTCCCTACAGGTCTTACCTCCGGTCCTCACGAATATTACCTCAGTAGGACACAAGGTTGACATTGGATACGTACACAGCATCAGTTTGGATAACATACATCATCTGGCCAGCTTAACCTATAGAAGTCGATTCTCAGTGGTTGTAGATGCTTCATTGCTCCTATTGGTACTAACAGCTATATTCACCGTTTGGCGCAAGATTAATAAGAAGATCATTATACCACCTATACAAGCTGTGGATAAAGCAGTGGACCCACCCAATATCCGGCCCTTGTAGCCAGACATCGCTAAGATCTACGGGACGTAGATTTTCGAAGGGGGAGGAGTTAACGTGCCGCACATCCATCACGAGGAAGCAGCGTGTCACCAGGTAAAGTGGCATTATGTTTAGTCAGCAGTTTCCCACAGTACCAGAGCCCACGAGTGTGCAGTGTCTGTACACGCGCATCCGTTACCTACTTGCTGAATCAGCGGCTCGTGCATTAGGCATGCACGGTATGGTGATATGGATATGCGACGCGTGAGGAAACCTTGCGGCGGATTAGGTTCGGTAGATTAAGTTAGATTTAATTTAGAACTCGACGAGTACGGTTGCATTCAATAAAGTTCTCTAACAATTTAATCAAAAGGTCTTTTCTTAATACGAACAAGTTGGGCCGGCTATGTAAGTCGGCGTTCGGTTTTTTTTTGACAATACAGGATGTGAAATCCTTTACTATATACAAATTAACTTTAACAGAAAATAAATAAATTACTATATAAATAAATAATAAGCAAAATAAATAACAAAATTAAATAAATAAGTAAATATATAAAACATTAAACAAAGATATATGAATAAAAATTGACATTATTTTAGCAGAAAAATAAAGAAACATTTTTAAACATTAAGTTGGTTTATAAGATGATTATCTGATGTTTCACAGTTTCTTAAAAATCGATCAGTCAATCTCGTAATTCTGTCGGAGATCAATTCAACATTAGCCTGCCAATGCAGATCGAGAGTGGAGTGGTAGGGAGGTAGGTTAAGCATAATTTTTAGTATGTTGTTTTGTGATACTTGTAGTTTTTTAATGTGACATATTGCACAATCACCCCATACTTGACATCCATATAACAAGATAGATTGAAATATGACTTTAAAAATAATGATTTTATTTTCAATACTTGAATGGGTAAAGTATTTTTATGGCTATGCTCGTTTTATGTTTTGTATTTATAATATGTTCTTTAAATGTAAGTTTTTGATCCAAATGCATGCCCAGGTATTTAACAGTTCTTCTCCAGTTAACACTTACACCGTTAATACTAATTGCATTGCTGGGAAGGTAGCAACTTTTTCTTTTTCTTGTAAAAAAGATTGATTGCACCTTATCAGCATTTATCTTTATCTTCCACTTGTTGTAGTATTCAGCTAATATTTCAACCGCATTTTGTAGATTTGTCTCAATGTTGAGACTAAATTCATGCGATGAAAAAATAGCTGTGTCATCAGCATAAATGGCTAATCACATGACGGTAATCGTGGAAGATCCGATGTATATAAATTATACAGCACAGGACCGAGTACGGAGCCTTGAGGTACACCTGCATACGAATGGTGCGATGTAGAAGCGCTGCTATTTATATGCACCCTGAAACACCTGTTTGTCAAAAAATTCTGAATTATTTTTATTAAATAAAGGGGATACCCAAAGTTTATCATTTTGTAACTGAGTCCTTGATGCCAAACAGAGTCAAAAGTCTTTTCTATGTCTAACAGTACCAGACCAGTAGATTTGCCTATAGAGCGGTTACTTCAGATGTGTTTCACTATTCTGAAAACTTGGTGAGACGTACTATGAAAACTCCTAAATCCAAATTGCTCATCTGGTAGTAGGTGATTTTCATCAATTACCTGCAGAAGTTTACTTTTCAGCACCTTTTCAAATATTTTACTAAGACTGCTTAGCAGGCTATTGGCCTATAGCTATTTGCATTTTCAGGAGGTTTGCCTGATTTCTGAATAGGAATAACTTTGGCAATTTTCCAGATATCTGGAAAATACTGCATCTAAGCAGGCATTTATAAGAAAAGTTAAAAATCGTATACCGGCCTTTGGTAGTTGCTTAATATACAAATTTTTTATGCCATCAAGACCTCCTGTTTTTCTAACTCGCAGACTTTTTACAATTTCTTCGATATCTGATGGAGATATGTAGTCATCTCGTGAGGTTTCAACAATCTGGCTATTTAATCTATTGATGACACTGTTTACCAATACATTTGTATGCACATTACCGAGCTGTTGTGATACGGTATGATTACTAACGAATGTTGAAGCAAATAAGTTGGCTTTTTCACTATCCATATTGATTACATGGCTAGCATTACGAAGAGCAGGAATATGTTTATGTTTGTTTTTCACAATTCGAACTATGTTCCAAAACGGTTTTCCGTTTTTGTCTAAATCACTTAATTTATTATTCCATTCCTTATTCCGGATTTCCTGGATACCCATTGAGATCATAATATTATAGTTTTGCATTAGAATGCGATGAATTGGCTGACGATACCGCTGCCATTGTCTTTTTAATGCATTTCTAATGCGTATGTATTCAAGAATCTGATCCGGAATTTTCATACAGAAATTTATTTTTAATACCTTTGGTACGCATGACTCTACTGAACTTAGAATGCTCTCTGAGAAGCTTTGAACGTAATGATCAAAGCTGGGCAAATAAATATGTTCGTGGAGTTATTTTTTATAAACTCTTTTTTTTAATATATTCTTTATTTAATTGTAGTTATTTATACATGGATATTAGTAAAATTATACTATTTGAATACATTTAATAAACTAAATGTTTTCAAAATAAGGAAATAACAAATGTATGCTCCAAAAACTTCTTATCCACATATGTTAACTTTTGGGCTAGGCCAACAAAATAGGTATGTATGTCCTCCTAAAATGTCAATAATAATGGTTATTCTCAATATTTTTTTTTAAAGATCCAGTTAATCATTGTTCTTGCCTCTAATAATCTGAGATATTTTCCATTCTTATCCAAAACTTTTTGGATTTGGCGTGGTATTGAGTCTACCAATTTTCGGCATGTAAGCAAAGGTATGGAATGCCACTCTTTTTGCACTGTTTTCCACAAAGGCCCCTGTTTGGGAATTACTGCTCACCTAATTCCCCTTGAGTTCATACCACAGGTTTTCAATTGAATTGAGATCTGGGGATTGACTGGGCCATGGGATGACAGGCACATTTCGATTTTGAAACCAATCTTTCACAAGACCTGTCGTATGGTTCGGATCGTTGTTTTGTTGACAGTGCCATCGGAGAGGCATGTGTTCCTCGGCAAATGGAAGCATAACATTTTCCACACTGTCCCTATATCCATATTTTGTCTTGGCATTATTTATACGAAATATAAGGCTGACGCCATGCCCTGAAAAACATCCCCATATTATGATATTTCCCCCTTCGAGCTTGATGGTTTTCTTTGTATTGCGAGGGTAGTTAGTAGTCCTTTCCTTTTGGTCATCTAACATTACGTCCAGAATCAAAAGAGAACAAATTTGTTTTCGCCTCGTCACTCCAAAGGATACTTTGCCACTTTTTCACTCCTTGAGATCCGTTCCAACTTTTATGACTTATGACGAACTCTTTTCGGAACATTATGTTTTCCACTCTTAGCAGTGGAACTTTCCTGGCGACTCTTCCTGGAGGATTCGAATTCTGGAGTCTTCTTCGTATTGTACATACGTGCACTTATTCCGTTGTCAATTTTTGCAGTTGTTGACGAGGTAAAAGGATTGAACTTCGCTAAAAGCAAATCGCGGTGGTCAGTAGTGCTGACGTTTTTTTGGGCTTACCTCTATTGTCGAGCACTTTTGTTGGCTGAAGGGCATTTGTGATGAGCTTTTGGAACCATCGTAAGGCCTCCGCTATAAATTTATAGGTTTCACCCTCATTCCTTAGTCGTAACTAATCTTCATTGTTCTGAGCTTTCCGTCCCATAGTAAAAGACTATTGAAAAATTTTTAAAAATAACACACTCCAAAATAAGCTACCTTCCAAGAAAAAATATTGGAATAAACTGCGATATTTTTAAAGCACACCTATTTTTATGGCCAACTTCCATAACGCACAAAATATTCTTGCAATACAAATAAATGAACCGCTCAACAGTACACTCCAAATTTGCAAGAAGCATGTCGTCATTGTAACGGGAACAACAGTCGCTTTCATAAACTGTAAATTCGGTGCAATTTTTGATAGCAATTCAACTATTATCTAGCAACAAAAAAAGTGACTAGGGAAAAAGGACACACACCTATTTATTTGACCGGCTGTGTAAGTTTTACTCGCAGCTGCGACGGTGGGAGTTCAATGCGATACCTACCATTGGCCCCGATTGGCGATTGACCCGTACTTATTTCTCCAATTCTGGGGATCTCGACTCTTGATCTGTTGGTTAGCTCTATGGATCTATTAGTATTGTGAACGGGCCAAGTATGCCTAGAAATGCCACATTTGTTGAGGGTTTTCCTCAGAAATCTTGGAAGATTTTGCTCTTTGCCAGTCCTAGCGGAGGGTAAGCTTTCTCCCTAATGGAATTGTCAAGGGCTCAACCACATCTGCCTAATATGTCGGCAGAATTACACTGTAGTTTGTAGTTGCCAAATATTATTACACCATCAGAAATGAAAAAGAGGATCAACTTTTAAATGATAAGGTATGCGTATGTACCTTAGAACGTGTTCAAAAGTGCCCCGACCGTTTTATTCAAACCTGCCACAACATGTGTAGTGATGGAAAATTCAGCGTCAGAAATTATGTATAAAATATTTAGCAAAAAGCTTACCTTAAGTATTCTTATTCTAAATGAAATGATGCCTCCAATAAATATTACTCACAAACAGAGATTGCATAGATGCATACATTTTGCACACACCGCTACTGGCAGATGACGACTGAGGGAATCCCCGAAAGTATTGACGACGAGATGATGAGGGTATCGCCAACTGGACATTTTAGTTTACACTTTAAAATATTTATTTTTGTTGTTATTAGCAAAGTTCAAAGCTGCCCCGCGTTCAAAGGCGCCCCCCCTCTCCCCTACATAGTTCTTAAATATTTGTACGTCAAATGAGAGGGTAATGCCCGTATTCTGGCATACCTCTGTGATGCCTTATATGTCACAACAACCTCACAAGAGCGTGGTGAGTCACAATTTGTGAGGTTTTCGTATTCTAACCAAAACCTCACAAGTTGTGAGCATCACAAGAACTGTCAAAATTGTGATGTCCGATTGAGCAGCTCACAAGCCGATCACAAAAGTAAAATAAATAATTACATATTGTTAAATTTGAAAAAAAAAAAAAAAAATGGAGGAAGAAGTTTTGATTTTGCTGCGTGTGAGTGAAATGAACAAAAAAGAGGAAAGGTAAGAAAATATATTTATTTTTTTGCTGGACAGTACAAATGTAGTTAATATTTCGATTCGTTTAGATTACAGCGTAGAAGAATTCTACGGAATTTGCGGGAAAGGAATGATGCTTTCTCATTAAATGATAGCTGTTTATTCGTTATTTCCGCCATTATTCGTTATTTTATTATTTATTTCCCAATCTTCTATTTCCAACTTGATGTGGAAATGGAAACAAAAATAATGATTGTCAAAAATTTGATTTGACATTACAATGAATTCACCACACCGTGGTAACTATTCTTGGGTGCTTTCTTGTGAGGTGTTGACCAGAATACCAAACAGCTGATCGCTCACAAGAAACCTCACAAGAGAAGCATTAAAATTTTTGCATCACTGACATTCGTGAGTTGTGACCACATCACAATCAGAATAGGGGCATAAAATCGAGTTCGTTACACATTCGTATCGTACGTCTCAAGAAATAATCGTATCCACTTGTAGGCGCATTGGGCAGTAGTATCTTACCCAGATATTCAGATTTTCTTTTTAGGCATTTCACGGCGTTCTTCGTTACATCGAATATGTGGTCATTCATTCATTCAACGAAGGTGGTTATCAACACAAATACATAGAATAGACGACGGGATCACCACGTAATCCCGAACGACTAAAATCTCGAACGAAAAAAATTTCGAAAATTTATTTGATAAATCTCAAAAGCAAAAATCTCGAATGCACAAAATCTAGAAAATACAAATATCTCGAAAGACTTTATCTCGAAAAAAAATTGCTTTCGAGATTTTTAAAATCTCTTCATTTTACTGCAAAAGAAATTAAAACGGGGGTTCAAAATAGAAATTCTGTAACTTTTTTGAAAATAAAAGAATTCAAAAAAAATTACAACAAAAAAAATGTTGTCAGCTCATTTATTTACTCAAAATATTTATGAAAATTATAAATGCATTGGTATTATACATTATGTATAAATATTTGAAACTCAAGTTGTAGGCAATAAATATCCCATACAACACTTTTCTTTTTTTTCGTCCATGATTTTTAAAATATTTTGTTTTTCTTGTGTTTGTATGTTTGTACATACTCGTATGTTGTAATTTTCTTATCTGAACTTAAGATTTTCGGTCATTTTCCATTGTTTACTTCTGGAGACGTTTTTTTTTTGTTGCATTTGACAGTTTCGTGTTTGGCGCGAAGTTAAAAAAAACGAGGAGCTCCCATTTGTAATTTGCGAATCTCCAAAACATTTTTTTTTGAGATATCGTATATTTTACTAAAAATATACAAAATATGCCAAATATGATAACTATTTATTACCAATTTTATTGAAACATCAATAACTAAATCACGACTTACTATTTACGATACACAAAAACCACAGAAATAACAAATAAATCGAAAAAAAAATCGAAATTCTAACCTCGAAAAATTGAAAAGTATCATTTTAATGTTCTTATTTATTTGGCAAACTTTCATTTAGGTGTGTAATTATTTCACCATAAAATATTCTATATTCGCGCGGTTTTTAAAAATATATTATTGTTTTAAACACATAAACAAATGTTTCCTCACATTAATTCATATACAGAACATCTTAGATTAACATATATTTATTAAAAATAATAAAAAAGGGGAAAATTCAGGTTGACCTATTGGAAAGCACAGCCCAAAAATTGATAAACTAATTTAATAATAAATAGCATTTTGCATTCTATTAACATTTTAATTTCTGATCTGGCAATACCCATGTTTCACCATGTTTTGTCAGCATACCAACCCTCACAAAACAAAACTAAACCTAGTGGTGAATAGTGTGAACTAAAAACCAGATCACGTAAAGAGATCCCGATAAAAAGGAAGATCTTCTTTTGTTTTTGTAATGCGTGTAAAACGATGATCCGGATAGGACCATGCAAATAATAAAACACGGCTAATGTTTTGAAAGCAACGGTAGAATCAGACCCAACAAAAACGGTGCAAGCTAAAGATATCCTGCTAATTTTTGACATTTGAGTGAAAACTGCTTGCGTTTGTTGTGTTTGAATAAGAAGAAAATAATTATGGCCGACTGGAAGATGTCACAAGAAGAGATAATTATTAAAATAATAAGCAATTTTCGGCAGTTTCCATGTTTGCGGAATTATAGAAGTGCTGAGTACAAGCGGTTGGATCTAAAAAAAAATTAAATATCAAGCTTTAATTTGCCCACACACAAATTTGACAGTTCTCTTTTTATAGCTTGCTATGAAATCCTGCTATCTGAAATAGCAACGCTGGAGACGCGATGTGAGCGAGGTACAAAAACTACGCCGGTTAGAAATCTGTGCATCGCTGAGCTTAAGACACCAAAATGAACCATTTTTGCACCGTATTATCAAGTGTATTGAAGAGTGGATTTTGTATGACAACTGTAAAAGATTTGGGCGGTGGTTGGATGCAGAAGAAAAACCAAAAAACACCCCCAAACTAGATCTTCACCCAGAAAAGGTAATGGTGACGGTTTGGTGCACATCACAAGGAGTAATCCACTTTTCATTTCTTCAACCAGGGAAAGCGATAAATGCAGCCAAATATTTTGAGACAATCGATATAGGTTAGGTTAGGTTAGGTGGCTATCCCCATATTTGGTTGGATTCACTTACCCTCAGTAGGTCCATTGTGTTGCCACATGAGGCGATTATTATCGGTACTCCCACTCCTACTCCTAGAATGCCAACAACACGCGGTGTTCCCAAGCGGTTACCCATCTAAGTATTTACCGCGCCCGATGCTGCTTGATTTCGGTTATCTAACGAGAACCGATGTTTTCAGCGTGGTGTGGTATTTGACAGAAAATCGACATAGTGAATGCAAAATTGGCTGAAAAGCAACCTGCGTTGGCAAATAGGCATGGTCCGATACTATTGCATGACAATGCCAGACCCTATACATCACGCGCAACGGTGCAAAAACTGCTTCAGTTGGGAGGGATTTGAAATTATTTCGCATTCATCGTACTCCTCTGATGTTTCTCCAACGGACTACCACCTTTTCCGCAGTCTGGAGTCGTTCTGTCGGCAGAAGGTATTCCGAAACCTAGCAGATGTCAATACAGCCTTTGAAGACATAATAGCGTTAAAAAATCAAGCTTTCTATAAAAAAAAAGGAATAATGGACCTTGAGTCCCGTTGGAAAAATATGGATGCTAACGGTTCATATTTTGACTAAATAAATAATTATAAAGAAAATATTGGCTTTTTCCGGATCGACAGAAAAGAAAAATGTCGGACTTTGTCTTGGTACGTAATGTCCTTTTTTCATCTTTTCATCGAAATGAGCACAATAACATTCAGATCGATTAAGAAAAACATGTTTGACAAGGTGTCAATATAATGAATCGCTTGCTCGCGTTTGTGATCAAACTGACAATGCGAGAAATGCTGATAATGTAATGTAAGATATGGCACCGCCTGATTGCGGAAATCGAAGCTTTTTCTAATCATCTGTGATTTTGCAATACGAGTTCAAAGAAAAACAATCGTTTCATTACTCACTAACAACCGGTCATAAATACAATATTCTAGAACAGTAATCAAAGTGTTAAATGAGAAATCACCATGAAATTAAATGATACCCTCCTGCCAAATAGTCAACCCACTCGTTTTCCGTAACAATTATCAATCTCAATCTTTTTTTTGTTAATGTGAAACCCGCTTAATGACGAGCGATTCAAATGGTAAACCGCGAGTCCTCTCTGATTTCAAGGAGGCACCGACAGTCATCTAACTCAACTCCATGTAATTTAATTCCAATAATCGTAACATGTGCAGGGACAATGAATATGATACACACAACAACCCGGACGAACGGACAATGATGACTCTAACGAAATTACAAATAATGAAATGCCACTTGTTCAACAATTTGGCAGCCATTATCATCGACAGTAACCTGACAGTGGCGCGTGGTGGATGTGATTTTTTTTTTTTTTTTTTTCACGAGAATGACATCCGCAGGCAGTTATTTATCATCTCGCATGGAACAATAGAACGCAAATTTGTTGGCCCACTTTTGGCGGGTGCAACGAAGCTGACGATGGTATTCTTGTCCATCCTGTCGTGTGAGTGTTTATTTTGTGTGTGTCACCCCACCATCTGTATGCCTATTGATGTAATGAAGAGCCCTTGAAACAGGTACATGGGTCTCAGTGAATCACACCCCATTCTCGACGGCACTTGGATTTGTTTTATTTATTTTATTTTCTCCTGCTTCTCAGACAATTGAGGGCAAACACAATATTTCTATGTTGGCCCTTCAAGGACACATATCCAAACAAACACTTGGCTTAGATGATACATATGTAGAAGTAGGGGTTGGTAGATTATATTTGATGGGTATTTGAAAGAGAAAGGTTGAACATGCTACCACTAGCACTAGAAATTTAGTTACGTAGTTTGCTCTGATGCAAATTTTAAAGAGTTGCCAAAAAGGGTTAATGATTCTTGTTCAAAGCACAATACATATCCGAATTGTTTTATTCGTGACGGTGATTAAAATGGACCAGAACCAGGTTTTCATTCTTCAACTTTCGTTTTTAATAAAGCTTTATTTTTTCAGTCACTAAATTCTATACTAAGTTTTTATTATTATTTAATTACTTTTAGGGTTCCGTAGGTACCAGTGGCGCGGCGTGCCAGATTTATTTATTTATTTATTTATTTATAGTCTATAAGTACAATTATTGGTATAATTTACTTTCTTAGAGCTAATGTTCCTAGTATAATATAGATATACATATATGTACATAAGTAATTAATGCCTTCAATCATACACAATTCCGTTCATGATAATATTTTTAAATATTTCTTTAGGACAATTTAGATCAATTATATCGGCATATTTATTAAAGTAATAACAGGCTTTAGTGACTGGCTCATTACAGCCATAGTTTGTTGAGTGAAAAGGTATTGAAAAGAAATAAAAAGCCCTCGGTCTTAAGGATCGAGCTGGTGAATAAAGCTTAAACAAAGATGACAAGGGAGCACAATTAATTTGTCCAATTACAACATCTCTCGCAAATGAGACAAGAAAATAGATTCTTCTACTTTGAAGAGGTTTGAGTGATATAAGATTGCATCGTGTTTCATAAGGTGGTAGAGGCAATGTCCAATTTAGCTTCCGAAGTGAATATTTCGTAAACCTTTTCTGTATTCTTTCGATACGGTTCGAAGCATTTTTGTAAAATGGGGACCAGACTATGCAGCAATATTCAAGGATGGGACGAACGATGGTAACAAAAAGCGATTTCAGTGTGTACGGACATCGGAAATCCTTAGAATTCCTGAACAAAAAACCAAGCAAACTATTACCCCTAGAGATTACATAATCTATGTGCATCCTGAAATTTAGATTTGAATCGAATATGACGCCTAAGTCTTTATAGCTGTATACTCTTTGAAGCGTAGCACTCGAAATAGTATATTCAAAGAGAACTGGACAGAGGGACCTCGAAAACGATAGGACACAGCATTTATTTATATTCAGATGAAGACGGTTTAGAGAGCACCAGTTTAATAAACTGTCCAAATCTTTTTGGAGTTCGATGCAGTCGGTCAATGTTTTAATTGATTTATATATTTTTAAATCGTCAGCGTATATGAGACATGATGAATGTTGGATTTTTGGCGGTAAGTCATTTATAAATAATAGAAATAAGAGTGGGCCCAGGTGGCTGCCTTGGGGCACTCCAGAGTGATTGAAAATTTTATCAGATATATTGGAACCAATTTTGACATACTGGATACGATTTGTTAGATAACTTTTTATCCAGCTAAGAAAACTTGAATGCATACCGGTAGCTCTTAATTTCTTCAACAATACTGTGTGGTTGACTTTGTCAAATGCTTTGGAGAGTCAGTATACACGGCGTCTACTTGATATCCTCTCTCCACACTATTGACACAGAAATTCGTAAATATTGTTAGATTGGTTGTAGTTGATTTACCACTGACAAATCCATGCTGAAAGATGGAGATACTGCTTTCAAGAGTTTCATAGACTTTTTTTTTAACAAGTGATTCGAATACTTTCGGTATAACTTGTAGTTTGGCTATAGGTCTATAATTTTCTATACATTGCTTAGAACCTGCTTTGTGTATAGGAGTTATGAATGAACTTTTCCAACAATTAAGAAAATCACCTTCGCTTAGAGATTGATTAAAAATTAATTGTAGAGGCTTGGACAAGTAGGATCTACAATTCTTTAGGAACACTGCCGGAATATTATCAGGAGGCATACTTAAACTATTATCAAGATGTGATAGTGCACTCAAAACTTCATTCTCTGACAGAGACATACAAACTGCAGTATTTACGGTTGGAAGATCAAGTTCAGTTTCTCTATCACATGAGTCTACATCGAAATTCGATTGAAAAAATGCAGCAAATAAGTTACAAATCTTAGAAAGATCACTGCTTACTTCCCCCTGATAGCACATGTTAGCAGGAATACCAAAGGAATTCCTTTTAACATTGACATGACGCCAGAAACAGCTCGAATCCTGTTTGATTTTTGTTTCCAGTGACCATACATATTGTCTATGCGTGAATTTTTTTAAAAATTCATATTCCCTACGTAGGCGAATATATTCACTTCGAGAACCAAGGTCGACTCTGCTTTTTTTATACATTTTGGTGACAATATTTTTTAGACGAGATAAGCTTTTATTGTACCAGACTGGCTTATTACTTCTTCTCAAGCGCCTCATTGGAACAAATCTAGATATCACAAAATCTATTAAGTTTTTAAATACATTAAAATTACTATCTAATTCCTGATGACGCAAACAAGAATTCCAATCAATATCAGAAAAATAATTGTTGATGCTGTTGTAATCAGCTTTCAAGAAATCGTACTTATAGATAATTTCTGGGATTGTATGAAGAACTGCGTCAAAAATTGTACAATTAATAGAAATACATAGTGCCTTATGATGCACACTGTTATTAAGAAGAGGAAAGTCATCCTCAGACAAAGTTACATCGAGGTCTTCATGTACAAAGACAAGATCTAAAATTCTACCAATAGAGTTAACTACATTATTTAAGATGGGATCCCGAAGCAAGAAAGCAAAAATTCCAATTATTTAAAGTTAAAAAAAATCGTGTGAACAGTTGTCTTATCCATATCTTAATTTATATTCTAGAGCTATCCTATGATTTGTTTTTACAAACTCTGCAAGAACGTTTTCGTAGAAGTTAGATCTATTTTTAATTTTTAAGAGGAGTCGTTTTTCTATCGATAGAAGTGCTAAATCGGAAAACCTATCTTCTGTCTGAAAATTGCTTGGATTTGTAAGAAAGGCTGGAAAGGATCTTTCCACAGAGGCGACGATTATTGGACGTGTTAATAATAAATAAGCTACTGTTTCCAAATGATTTTTTGGAAAGTGCGAAATAAAATAATTCAACCAAAATGAAATATGTTTCCAAATGATTTCTTGGAATGTGCCAATGAATGTAGTTTAACCAAAATGAAATATTATATTTGCCAAAATTCAATTACAAACTTTATTATCCAGTTTAAAGAATGTTATAACGTTCCAACAGCCAAGGCAAAAAAAGGAAAGACAAAAAAGACTAATGCTTCTATTTATGCAATTTGACAATCAAAAAATCTACCGCAATGTACTCGGTAGCGGGATTGAAACTGAAGTTCTTGCTGCAAGTGTATTGGACGTCAGCTGTGTAGAACATAGTGTACGCGCGCAAGTCATGTCTTCGATGTTTTGTAGCACATTGCAGCTTGGTGGAAATAAGTGTTAACAGCTACTCAGATTTAAAATCTATCTCTTAATACCTCAGTCTGAAGATGGTTCTATAGGGTAAGATCATCGACCCGATAAAATGAAGGTGTTGTATACAAAACTGAAGGCTCATCTAAAAGTCCAGTGAAAAAATGTATTAACGCATTAAAAGCCGATAGTTAAAAAAAAACAAACTTTTTGGCTACAATTTATTTTTTAATAATAAATAAAATTAGGAGAGAACAAATTGTGGCAAAAAAAAAGTTTTTTTTGCTAATGGTATTTACAGTACAAAAAGGTGTGCACCTTTGGCCAAATGCGTATAGTTTTGAAAAAAATGTTATTTTATTTTTTCATATGAAAACTGCAAAACATTTCAAATGTAAATGAACTTTGCGATAACTTACTTACCTACTTACTTCGGTGGCGCTACAGTTCGGGGTGAACCAAGGCCTCAACCAACAACTTTGCGTTTACCACACAATGTAAATAGTATGGGACTTACAATATCTACATTTTCTTCGTGCTTTTTGGTCATGTTCGACAAGAGTATGCGTTGTTTTATCAAAACGGCGACCATTATTTAAATTGAATTCCTATACACATAATGTTCTTTATTGTTTTCTTCATGTCCTAGCCCCTCAACTTTTATCAAAGAACGCACTACATAATACCTGAAATCAATCTGACTGATTATGTTGTTATGTATTCGCAAATCAGTAAATTCAACAGGTATTGGAGAATAATGGCCACCACAATTTTTTGACACGAACATGAATTCTATAATTTGTTAGACCGTTGTCGTATAAATCAACGCCACACATATTTTTGTTATACTCGCTAATCATAAGTGGTTGATTTATGAGTATTTCTCTTTAAGCTTTCTGATTGTTCCTTTTTGGCTTTACGGTGGCAGGGTGAATATTGATGTGGTTACTTATTACCAGGGATAGGATTTTGTGAACCTAAAAAAGTAAAAAAAGGCAAAACAAAAGACTTAAAGAGGCAAAAAAAGGCATTTATTAAAAAACACAAGAAAAAGGAACGTAAATGCACATTTAATTATAGTAGCATTGAACTACCAAGAGCTTTTTGGTTGTCTCTTAGAAGCTCCTTGAAGGAGCTAAATGACCTTTATTTTTCAGCTGAAACGAGTGGAACCTATTTAAAGCTTTCAACATTATTTACATCAATGTTTGACGATACTTTCTGAAAAAAATTTTCAATTTTCTCAAAACTTTTTATTAAAATGAATTTTTAAGTAGTAAGATAAATTGTGAATTATCTATCTCTGTACTAAGCAATAACATCGCGAAAGCCAATGTAAACTGTTTTTCTATGATAAAACTAGATGTATCTGTATCTGTGTTTGTCAATTTGCCGGAATACGTACATGCATATTTAAGTATGAATGCACACAAGCAATACAAATTATCAAACCAACGCAAGTGGATATGTATGTACAATTTACATTCATATATGAGGCGCTCAGCGCCAGAACAGCCTAACCTACATTTTCAAAAAAATTTAACTAAGTACACAGATCGAACCAAAATTTTAAATTTTATTATATATCAAAAAAATCTAAACTGTATAATATGGAACTGCTTTGTAATTATTAGAAACAACTTTTTTTGCTCTAAGCGGATTTTAAAAAAATTTTAGAAGCCAAAATGGCCTAAGCAGCTTAGGCCAAATAAAATTTCAGAAATAAAAAAAATTTGTGTGGGTTAGGCCAAAAGTGCATCTGAACCTTCAAATTCTTGTAATAAACAAAACATTCCTAAATACAGCAATCCCCCCACATACGCGAAGGATACGTTCCGAAAAACCACCGCGTATGTCGAATTCGCGCATGTTGAAACTAGAAACTATGAAAATGTGTATGTACCACATACGAGTATGTACCTACACGTAGAGATGGGTTTCAAGACAAGCAATTTTTTGAATGTTTGTTTGGAAGCTTGTGATCATAAAAATGTTGCAATTGCGACTTCTATTTTCAAAAATTATGTGGTCAAAGATATAAGAACGAACGCGAATTTTTGATAAATCGCGTATAAGCACCGTGTATGTTGAGGAAAAATCGGAAAATCTGCATCGCGTATAAGCGAAATCGCGTATACTGAGACCGCGTTTGTGGGGGGTTCAGTGTAATATAAAATTCCGCTAAAAATATTATTATCGACAGACAAAATGACCTATCCCACAGTTGACAGCGATTTGAATCTTTTTAATGGATTCCAAAATGGCCTAAGCCACTTTTTTTTTATTTATCATTTAAAATGGCTTTTTTATTATTAAAGGAGGACCCCTTATTAACTAAAGACAATGGCGCAAATTCATAGTCAGCCTTTCATTAGGGTATAAAATCGATTCTATTTAAAACCGGTTTTAAATTTTTTTTTTTTTTGTTTTTTGCCGAGGGTAGGTGAAAATCTTCCATAGACACTATGAGAATAGCAAGCGCGTGCTCATAGTAGTGTCAGATTCTTACTGACCAAAAACACCACCCTTCGATATAAATTTGTTAGATACTGCAACTAAGTTATACTACTTATCAAGCAATTTTTCTATCACGAAATATAAACGTTTGCCAGGTTACTTTCCAATGAAAGATCCTGCATGTTCCACAATTTAGACGCGGTTAATCCTTATCTCGCCAAGTCGAAAGGTTTTGTTCTTTGTAGTCGGCGCAATAAATTGCTCTCATCCAAAATAAGTAGGACTGTATTATTAACATGTCCGATTAGTCGGTTTCTATGTTTTCGCGCGAAGCTTCTACTTTCAGCTTCGATTGTCGGAATTCCGAGATCCCTGTGGATATCGTCGTTTCTAGCATACCACGGTGCTTGGACAATTTCTCTTAGCACTTTATTTTGAAAGGTTTGTAAAATATTGGCATTTGTTTTCTTGGTACAACCCCAAAGTTGTATACCGTAGGTCCACACCGGCTTTAGCACTTGCTTGTATAAAAGCAGTTTGTTCTCGGTACTGAGGTGGGAATGTTTTCCGATCAACCAGTACATTTCTCTATATTTGATATCTAGTTCTTTACGTTTCATTTTCACGTGCGAATTCCACTTCAACCTTGCGTCGAGTGTCATTCCCAGGTATTTGGCTTCATTTGCAAAGGGTATTCGGGCCAAATTTATAAAAATGGGCAAGTCATTAATTTTCCTATAAGTGAAATTCACGTGAACAGATTTAGTTCCGTTAAGGGCGATCCGCCAGTCCTTCGTCCATTCATTTACTTTATTTAATGCGTTTTGCAGTTTGGCAGTCGTTTCCTCGATTGTTTTACCTACCGCTAGGATAGCGGTGTCGTCGGCAAACGTAGCAAGGATAGTGCCATCTTCTTTCGGTATATCACGAGTATATAACAGATAGAGAAGCGGCCCCAGAACGCTTCCTTGCGGTACGCCGGCCAAAATTTCTTTGAGCTCGGAGTATTCATTTCCATTTTTAACACGGAAGAGTCTATTCCCGAGATATGAATTCAAAATCTCGTATAGGTTTGCGGGAAGTACTTGTCGTAGTTTGCATTTCAAGCCATCGTGCCACACCTTATCAAAGGCTTGCGAGACGTCAAGAAATACGGTTGAGCATATCTTTTTTTCTTCTAGTGCTTTTTCGATTACGTTAGTAATTCTATGCACCTGGTCAATCGTCGAATGCTTACTTCTGAACCCAAACTGGTGGTCAGGTATTAGATTATTTGCTTCTATAACCGGTTGGAGACGCCTTAGTAATATCCTCTCGAAAATTTTGGATATGACTGGAAGAAGCGATATTGGTCTGTATGATTTTACTTCATATGACGGTTTTCCTGGTTTTAAAACCATTATGACTTCCGCAACTTTCCATTGGCTCGGTACGTGTTTTAATCTGAGTGCAGCATTTATAATATGGAGAAGCTTAATTAATGCTTTTCTAGGTAAGGCTTTGAGAATTTCTCCGGTAATCAAATCATAACCAGGAGCTTTCTTAGGTTTTAGTTTCGCGATCTCACGTTCGAGTTCTCTAAGCGTCGCAGATCTGTGCGTTAAATCGTCAGATGGTGGAACTAAATCGTCAGATGGTGGTGGTGTTTTAAATTTAAAACCATATTTTAAGTTTTGTTATTCATAGACACATTTTTCCCATCCTCTAACGAGTTCCTACTTTAAAACGTATTTTAAAAGTTTTTTGATCAAAAAAACCCAAACGTAAGCATAATCTGACAGAAATCTAATAAATTCACATAAAAAAATAACTCAAACTTCAAAATGGATTCAAAAATAGAAACGAAGGCAATTTCCGTTATTATTTTTCATTTAAAACAATTAGTTTTTATGCATGTATGTACATATGTACATACATATATGTATATGTATTCCGACAAAACGAGACAGGGGACAGAATTGGGAATCGATGGAAAGGGAAATGCTACGGCAATTTGTGGAACGGCATTTTGGAAGTGGTGGAAACAAAGGCAATGAGCTTAAGATGAAAATATCAATGGATAGTAATTTGTGTAATTTGCTTATAAGAAAATATATATTTATTTAGATATCTTACCAACATTACACTTATTCTTCCAACAAAATGTATATGTATTGGAATTGGTGGCGCACGATTCGTTTGATGTTATTTCATATCAAGGATATCAATAAAATATTTAGAAGTGGTTCTGTCGAACCTATACCTCGAATAAAATTCTTTTTCATCTAACTCCTCAAATGGGTTCGATCGGGTTTTATACATTTTTGATTTTGTTATCAATTTAACATCAATTCAATATCAAAATTTGGAAATCACGATCCCCGGAATCATTTTAATAACTTTCTTTATTGAATGCTGAAAAAAGCTGTTTTTAGTGTTCCGTCCGTACCAAAACGGAACACTAATTGAATCAGTTCGGTGTCTGTCTGTCTGTCTGTCTGTCTGTCTGTCTGTCACAGGCCTTTTTCTCAGAGACTACTTAACATAGACTATTGAAATTTGGAACAGTTGTAGCAATTAGTGGCCTAAACACAGACCAGAACTTAAAAAGCTGAATTTCGACTTTGGGGGGGTAGTTTCTTAACAAATTTTCACAAAACGTTACAACTTGCTGTCCCGAGCTTTTTCTCCGAAAATATCGCTCAGAAAAATCTGAATAAAATCACAAACATTGAGAATAAAGTGTAGATGGAAACATAATTCTCACGACTGCCCTACTTCAACCGTTTTTTTTTAATTAATTTTTTAATTTCAACTACCCTACTGTTTACATACCCAGAAAAATATCACAACGCCTAAAAGTAGATACGAGAGTAAAAATTTAATAATTGATGGCAAAAGTGTTATACCCGCAGCGAATTTTCGTGGCATATTTCTACCGGATAACTATTGACCTAAGACTTAAACCAATGATACATAATATAACACATAAAGGAAGCTTGATGGTTTCCTATTATAATGTAGGTGTCTCTACTTTTACTATATTGGAAAAAATTTAATTTGTGTATATACAGCCACAGAGAGGGAGACAAATCGCAAAATACGCAGTTAATGCAATTGAACGAATAACGAGACGAAAAATTAAATCTGATGCACAAGCGTACATTTCTTGTAAATACATATACATATGAACATATTATGTAGGTATATATGTATGTATGTATATACATGCTTTATTTGTTGTTGTTTTTTTCTTTTACTTTGTGTGTGTGTATAACTATTCTTCTGAGCAGATGAGAAAGGACATCAGAGACATATGTACATACATACATGCATATGTAGGTGATTTGTTCAACTTACTTGTTGGTATACATTTATGTAGGTACAAATTTGAATTTATTTTTCGCAAATTGTGCTCAATTTATTTGTATTGAAATGTGCTGTGCACCATAAAACTATGTATGTAGGTACACATGTACTTTCTTGTGTCTGCAGATATACAAGTGCATATGTACATATATGTACCTATATATGTTTTTATGTTTGTACATATATGTGAGTATCGAACAAAGTATCATTGTATCTTTAGTAGAAATCGTATCGTAAAGAAAGGGTTCATATAGATCTATCAACATAAATCTATGACATACATATGTATGTAGTTAAAATAACTGATACAGTACGGAACACTTATTGCGCAAGTATAACTTGCACTTGACCGGATTTTTATTTACTTAAAATGACGTTTGATTCATTTTAAATTTAAAATGGCTTTCTAAGTTTAATATGGACTTTATGACAACTATGAATACCAAAAAACCGGTTTTAGCTTAACTAGGTGATCAAATATTTTAAAAATTGGTTTTATCTGACTATGAATTTGCGCCAATAAATGTAACTAAAATTCGTTTACTATTAATAGAAAAAAAAAATAAAAATATTTTAAAAAAGTGGTTTTCTTTAAACTCATTTTACTCAGTACGAAATTTTTGGGGTTAAGCCGTTTTGGCGCTGAGCGCCTCATATAGATCAGTGATCGATTGCACAGGCAGGGACCCTTTTGGTGGCAGCAATGCTGCTAATACGTATTTTTTATAAAGCGTACTAACGCACACAGGGTATCCGCTAGTGTACGATATTTCCATGTTGACTCTCCCCATAGACTAGACGTTCTAAATTAGGCATGTTTTTTACCCTGAAAGCTTTTTCGAAGTCTATATAGGTTACCAAAAAAAAACACGCCTATTGTAATGCGTCTAGAAATGTAAGTATGCGTATTACGTAGTTTGAGGAAGAAGCATATAATGTGTGCGCAGATATACATGCATACAGTGGCGAGCAAAATAATAGCAGTGCTACCTTGAAAGCAACATTTTCCTTAATATTTTTTTTTGTATTAATATTTTTTGTGACTTTTGCTGTAATATTATACCTATCAACAATATGTTGTTCACATGACGTCATATTGCAATGGTAAATCCTCACTTCTGCTTTAAAATATCAATTAGTAGTGTATCTCATACTTTTTGAGACGAGCAAAATAATAGCAGTGCTTATTAGATTTCGGTATACAAATTTTGTTTTTACTTGATTTTGGAATCCAACTTATAGAAAAGTAAAATAAAAGTTCCTTCTTTTTATTTTTAATCAAATCAATAGTAAAACCGATTAATTTTTTTCGATAAAAGTGGGTCGTGGACTACACTGCACACCAGAGAGGTGCGGGCTAAATAAATTGCTTATAAAAGATGGGAAAATGTACAAACAAATTCTGGAACTTCTGGGTGTAACGCTTAAATGATAAGCAATGCTGTAAAATATAAAATGAAGGTTAAAACTCGTGGCCGGAACAAAATTTTGCATCCTTCAATGGTGAAACGTGTTGTAAGGCACTCTGGGACACATCTTTCTGCAGCAGCTACCCAGATTGTGGGTGTGCTTAACTTAATATGTGGTATTCACACTTTTAGAGGACGGCTGAGGGAACACTTTTTTAGTGCTCGAAGTCCACGAAAAGTCCCACCTCTCAAGAAAATGGATGTATCAAAAAGGCTGAGGTTTGCGAAAAAGCATTAGTCTTGCCCCGCTAAGAAGTGGAGTAATATAATGTGTACTGATGAGACCAAAACCTTCCTGTATAGCGGAAACGTATCTCAGCAGTATGTCAGGCATCCACCCAATACAAAATATGATCCTTGATTCACAAAAAAAACTAAAAAACTCGGTGGATCTAATATCATGATTTGGGGATGCTTTTCATACTATGGTATTGGTCCCATATACTGGCATAAAAGTATAATGGACCAGCACTCATACGTTGATATATTGCAAAACATCATGTTGTCATGTGCCGAAGGCGAAATGTTACTAAAATGGGTTTTCTAGCAGGGCAACGACCCGAAAGGCAGGACGTGAACAGTTAAACAATGGTGTCAGGATATATTGATTGAGTTCATGGAGTGGCTTGCTCAATATCCCGATCTCCATTCTATTGAAAATTTATAGGCCTGTATAAAAGAGATATGTACTGCACAAAAAAAAAAACAAAAAATAACGAGTTGTGAGTGGTAGTTCAGCAGTCTTGGAGATCAATATCATCCGAAAGGTGCCAGCATCTTGTAGACTCTGTAAAACGGTTTTACGCAGCTTTAATAAGTAATTAAAGGCATACTACTAAGGACTGGTATATCCTTAATAACACCTCATACTAATTTATGTAAATTAAGTATTTTCTTTTTACTTTTTTGATAAAGTAAGCTGGCGAAGAAAGAGCACTGCTATTTTTTTGCTCGCCGTTTTTTGAAGTTCCTTTCGATAAAATGCATTTATTTTAATTTATTTTAATTAAATCAAAAACTAATAATGTAGATATTATAAGAAAATAACGCAGTTTATATTATTTGTAAATTTTTTTAAAAAATATTGCTTAATTTGTTGTATTTTTAAATTAATGCAACTTCTTTAGTGGCACTGCTATTTTTTTGCTCGCAGCTGTATGTACATACGAGCATTATTTTTTTAGCGAAAAAACTTTGAGAAAAAAGCAAAATATGCAAAAAAGGCAGAGAAAGGCAACAACGGAGAAAAAATGCAAAAAAAGGCAATAATGGTTTAAAAAGGCAAAAAAAGGCAAAATAAAATACATATATTTGGAATCAGGGGGACATGACACGTGTTTGTGTAAAGTCGATACTATCTTCCGGTTAAGCAAAAGAAAAGGCAAAGTAAGCAAAATCATATCCCTGCTTATTACTTTAACCACTGAATTATCAGATCAAGCCTCTATCTTTTTTCGTGGCTTAAAATCTTGTCGCATTCAGCAAAGTGAACAAATTATATAAAGAAAATAATTTGGTAGTGACTGAGATTCAAAATTACACTCAGTAAGTCGGTAACCACGTGCGCTCCCATACCGTCTCAGATATTGCAATGGTTTTAATGTTTTTAATTTTTATCGAAGAAATTGTTGTCAAAAAGATGTTAATTTTGCTTGATTTGACTAAATCAGTTACGGCTCATTGAATCTCCAATGGAGTTTGTCCAGCACACTTATTTTTAAAAGCTGCTCTGTGAACATTTTCTATCGGGTCACCTTTTATTCAATCTGGTATACATATATTTTTGGATATTTTGGCTTTTTTTATTATGGTTCCTCATCTTTTGATCGTTGTTGTCGCAAATAAACTTCAAAAGTACCTGCTATATTACTTGGCAATTCTTCGGCTTCCAAAATATTTTCGTCCAAATTTTCTTCATCGGTAAGCCGATCAATGAAGATAGTGGAACATAGATATACAGCGTCTACACTCTCAGCTTTTAGTATATCAACGTCGTCTTCTAACAATATTTTCAGTTATTGAAGATCAAGTGATTTTTTGATGTTCCAAGTAATGATACATATGTACATACATATAATTCTTCAGAAAAAAATTCATGTTTCCATCATACCATCACTTTGAAATTAACTTACATCTTCAAATATTGTGTACTTAAAACATATAATATATCAAATTTAAATTCCAGATCATCAGCTAATAGTAAATTTATGGACAACTGACATATAAAATACTACATACACATAATTTTATTCAAGTTGCGTATGTGCAACTTTACAGTGGGTTGCCATCACATTAGGACCACTACAGTTTTTTGACTCACGTTAAGGTTTTTTGTAGATTTCTGTCAGAATAATACTAAATGTTATATTCAAAAGTGACGATTAATTACTTAAGACTTATTCTATAAATAAAATAAAATATAATTCATAATTATCATGTATATTTTTTTGCAGGCAAATACACTAAAGAAATACACGTGTTTTTTTTTAATATTTGGTGAAATCACCTTATTAGCAGTCACAGCTTCAATGCGTCGTGGCATACTCGCTATCGATTTTTTAATCGTTTCTTTTAACTCCTGGTTATGGTGCCATATCTCAGTTATCTTTTCTATCAGTCTTTGCTTTGTCGATGACTTCTTTCCCAATTTCGAATTTGACAAGCTCCCAAACATTCTCGGTGGAGTTCAAGTCTGGTGAATTCCCTGGCCAAGGTAGAACGTTAATTTTTTTTCCTTTAAGAAGTTTTGAATACTCTTTGCAGTATGACACGGAGCTCCATCCTGCATAAATATTAGTTTGTGCCCGTTTTTGGACCAATCTTTCATCTGTGGCAACAAAAACTTTTCGAGCACTGTCTTGTACTGGTCCTGTCTCATTGTCCCATTCGCCTTGTATAAACGTCCAGTGCCTTGTCCACTTATGACCGACCGGATCATTACAGATGGTGGATGTTTGACGGTCCCCACAATGCAGTCGCGGTGGTATTTCTCTCCTGGCCTCCGCCCAACGAAGGAAGACTTATCCATCAGCACCTGGAATGTGGATTCATCCGAGAAGCACACCTGAAAGATTTAAGCAGGCTGCATTATATTATAATTTGACTTATTTTATGAACCTTTACGTTTTGCCACTGTTGAGCGGACCAATCACGGTGATCTCGAGCCCACTGCAACCTCTTTTTTGCATCGCCGGAGTCATCTTTGGTTTTTTGGTCGGACGATGACTGGTCAAACCCTCCTCTTTAAGCCTTCTTTGCACAGTCCGAGACGACTCGGCAATACCTGCTTCTTGGACTATCTTCACCCTTAAGGTTTCTTCCGGCTTGCCAGGCACGGATTTCTTATTTTGCGATCTGATCGTAGTGTTGTTTTTCTCTTTGATGGTGGCCATTTGGACAGAAGCTCTTCTCCATTTTAAATTGTTTTCTTCAATCTTATCACGGATTGATGGGAAACATTTAGCTTTCTTGCGATTTCCCTCTGAGAATGCGTCGTATTATCTAAAAGAGCTTTTATTTCGCCAATTTTTTCAGGTCCGATTTCATTCCCATGGTTATTGATTGTAATAAAAAACCAGTTCTAGGAAAGAGGACTTGTTTAATACAAGAAAGGACTCCCAAAAGCTAAAAATTTAGTACCTGCCAATAAATCACAACAAACTTAAAACAAAACTTTCCAAATATTTGCCGCAACACTAAAAACTCACTTGCAATTTGGCTATAATATATGCCGACCAAAGTGCTCTTTCCTCAAATTCAAATCGCCGAATGTTGGCATTTTGACGTTTGCCGTTAATTTTTGAAATTCAATGCTACTTCGATGGCAGAAATATTTGAAAATTTTAAGTAGATTCTTCCTTAAACCATACAATATTGAAAAAGTATCAGTTACTTGCATATATTGATATTAATCTGATTTTGTTTTATCAAATTCGCAAAATATGCAAGTGGTCCTTATGTGATGGCAACCCACTGTATTTTCTATGGTCAATAACTATCACTACATTTAAAAAAAAACTATTTTTTATATGAATTTTCACATGTATGACTTATTTTCTTCACCAGATCGGATTCGAAAGAACAAAACACAACATTATCACTTCGTCTGTATTATTTACAACACAAAACGGTACTTTTCATATTTGTCAGATAGCGCCTGTCGGCGATTTTCTCATTTGGACTTCAGTCCATCGCGCACTGGAAAAAAAGTGACAAAAAAAATAAATTCTATGTGCAAATAATTGTGTTTTATTGGTAAGTGCAATCAATTTAAAAATATATTTTAGTGGAAATTCTTAAATGAACTAAATTATAAATGTATTTTCATTGTTAAAAAACCACTCACTTGATAAGTTTGATTACTTAAGCTTATTTTATTTTTATTTTTTAAACTAAATATTTTTTTTTACTTTTTTTAATAAATTTCACTTAAGAATAACTAAAAGAAGCTATTCCAACCGCTTTTCAGCTTTTTCCTCCACGCATAATAATTCATGCGGTAGAGGGTTAAGACAAAAAAAATGTAAATTTGAAAGTATGTATGCTTTATAATAAAGTTTTCTACTACTACAATAATTTCCTGGAAATATTCAAGAATATTTTAAGTAACCGTTTTAAAAAATGAAGAAATGTCAATATGTTAAAACAACGGTAATTTTGGAATTTTTTCAGTTAGATTGAATATTTAATCTGTAATTTCTTCAAAAACTATACCATAACGCTACGGAAGCTGATATCCTGAAAAAAGTTTTCAGATACAAAGAAATTTTAAAGTGAAATTAAAAGGTGCGTATACGGTTAAAAGAGGATATTTCCGGGCTTGACTGAGCAAAACTATGGCATTTCGATTTATTTCATAGATCTAAAAAGAATAAGTTACTTATACAATCCGTATATACCAATTATATAACCACATTACCCATCCTCTTTTTAAGCAGTCACTTTTCGCATCTTGTCACTTCTATACGAATATTTTGTTTTTAAAATATGTGAATGTTAAAACATAAGCAGGATATGGTAGCTAATATTTTATTTTATAAGCATGCACATTTTCGTGGAAATCGACGGAATACTTTGCTCGATAAAGTGATAAAGGTAACATGTATAGGGTAAAGGCATCAGTGGTCGGACACCTAACTTTTTTTTTCACTTTGCTCTTCTCCAGTTACTAAAGTATTTGATGAAAAACGTTTAAACATAATTTCATTGAATGTCGAAACAAATATTAATCGATAAAAAAGAGAATTTTTAATTAAACTCTCACTGTTCTCTAGAAATTACCAAATTGATGAAAAAAGTCATATTGCGCTAGTGCTCGGGATTTCAGCGTTCGGCCATCAACGGTGAAACCAGAGCAAATCATTACTAAACTTTCAATGAATTGTACGTCAAAAGATAAATTTAAGCTAAATAAACATATAGTGCATTTCTTTAGTGCTCGGCCATACCAGGCCGGGGACTGAAATTCGCATTAAAATGGGATGCTAGTGGTCGGCCACGGCCACCCCATTATTTACACTAATATTAATATTTTGTAATCTTTGCACAACTAAATACATTCCTTATGCTTTTAAGAACAATACAAGTTCATTAAAATGTTATCTTCCAAACAAATTATAATATAAATTAACACTTTTGTAAATACGCACATTTTTACATTTTGGAAAATGTGAACGGACTTATGTGCATCTACCAGCTGCAGTATTTGCGTAATAATATCAAATTTGAGGATAGATGTGTAGGACATGTATCTGCTGGTGATTTTTTAGCTGGTTTGGTTTTGGCAACACTGGTTTTGACAGCTGACGTGTGTTTAGTACCTTGTGTCACTGTCAAACAGCTTCAGTTTGGTTTGCAATTTAACCATGGATCGTCTTACAAATGAACAACGCTTGCAAATTATTGAATTTTACTATCAAAATTCGTGCTCGGTTCCGAGCCGAGGATCCGCTTTTTTATCGAAAAATTGTGTTCAGCGATGAGGCTCATTTTTGGTTGAATGGGTACGTAAATAAGCAAAATTGCCGCATTTGGAGTGAAGATCAGCCAGAAGCATTGCAACAGCTACCAATGCATCCCGAAAAAGCCACTGTTTGGTGCGGTTTATGGGCCGGCGGCATTATTGGGCCATATTTCTTCAAAGATGATGCGAATCGCAGCGTTACTGTCAATGGTGAACGCTACCGAGCGATGATAACAAACTTTTTTTTGCCCGAAATGGAAGTTCTTGACTTGCATGATATGTGGTTTCAACAAGACGGTGCCACATGCCACACAGCACGCGAAACAATGGCGCAATTGCGAGGCGAGTTTGGTGAACAGTTAATTTCACGTTTCGGGCCGGTCAATTGGCCGCCTAGATCGTGCGATTTGACACCATTAGATTATTTTTTGTGGGGGTATGTCAAGGCTAATGTCTATAGGGACAAGCCCGCTTCGATTGACGTACTGGAAGCCAACATCCATGCATTCATTCGTGAGATACCGGCCGATATGTGTGAAAGAGTATGCCAAAATTGGACTCAGCGGATGGGCTACCTGAGACGCAGCCGCGGTCAACATTTGCATGAAATTATCTTTAAACATTAAATTGCAAGGTTCAAACTATCGATTCAAATAAATATTTCATTCATTTTTTCGAATTTTTTGTGTTTTTTTTTTAAAAAAAGTTCTCAACCTCTTAAAAAATCACCCTTTATCTGCATCTTCACATTAAGAAAACTCCTAACGGTATTTATATTACATGAGGAAAAGGGTTAAAGTGGCCGACCACTAGTGCCTTTACCCTATATGACCACGAAGCCAGGCAAAAAAATCTAAACTTTTCAGAGATATTCCCCGCCGTTTTGCAAAACTCTTCACCGCACCACGAATTTATAAGAAATTTATAAGCTTAATTTAAATGTATTAAAACTAAAATAAAGTGTTTGTTTTTTTTTTGTTGACAATATAATAGAAATTCGCACTGATCATTATTATTTCGATTATTTTTATCGTGATTATTCAATATCCTGTCTGGTACCACGTCTGAGTAACAAGCACTTCAATTTAAATAAAACTAAATCGTATTCACGTGTCCTTCCTCATAGAGTGCTACGAACGTGCGCAACAGAACTAATACTAAAAGTTACGCATAGTTATAACGCATGTGGTCCACGTGTTGAGGATAATTAAAACCTGACGGGGCATTTGTTTATTTAATCGATCGTAGCGGTCTGCTGTTGAAGAATATATTAGAACAAGTGGTTAAGAGGATTTTTTTTTTTCATTTAATATCTCAAGCGTACTTGAGTACTGAAAAGCTGAAGCTAAAGGCGACTGAAAACGCTTAGGGCGTGATTTTGTTTGCACTTCCTTTTCAATTACGCTAAGTTAATTTTTTAAGTGGATGCCAGGCCAATACATGTTATGGGATAATGAAGGATAGAGAAGGGTGCATTTTCTTCGTAGTGTGTGAGAACTGCGTTGCACAGAAAGAAGAAAATAAATGAATTAAATGCTGTGTTGCGTATGAAAATAGCTTTGTTGTCGATTTAAAGTATGTACTCGTACCTATCAAAAGGGGTGACGAATTGCAGAATAAAATATACCTACTAAGCAACACTGCTTCCATATCCAGAATAGAAAATATCCTAACTATAAAATAAGGTGGAAAGATTCTTAACTGTTTAACTGTAGTTAACGGCTACAAATTGTAGGTCAGTAGGTATAAACTATAAAAGCAAATAAATAGCGGGAATATGTATGCAAAAAACTGCATTTGGCTAGGCATGCAGAAATTATATTAAACACCGAAATAAGTAAATAACTTACATACATACATACATATGTGATATATCTGACACTTTCTTCTTCTCATAGAGTTATTATTTGGATATTATCAAATTCTCCATGTGGACATTATTTCACTTTTGAATGTGATGGATAAAAATGATGTCCTTCTGCTGCTCGCGCTGTGTGCAACATTGAGTTAAAGTGAATTTAGATTTTTTGGGCATGATTATTTTTCAATTGTTTGCCATTTTCATAAACAAAACAGATCATATATAAGTTGTAAAAAATTAAAAAAAAAAGGTTGAATGAACTAAAAAGTAATTTTTTTTCCGATTCACCAATACGTGACTTAATACTCTTAATAGCTGGTGGCGCTCAGGTTTTGTTTTTACACGTTTGTAGATTGTTGGTAGAGATGGGACCGTGTTACCATACCTATACTAATGATATAATGTGATTTCCTCTATCTATACATACATATGTGTGTATGTGTGTAGGTACATCATGATATCGGGGCATGGAAATTAGACCGCATGAATTTAAGCCGCGATCAAGAAATGAAATTAGACCGCGCGGTCTAATCTCATTTCACTATCGCGGTCTAAATTCATGTCGTCTGATGAATTTAGACCGCGCGGTCTAATTTAATTTTTTGATCGCGGCTTAAGTTCACGCGGCCTTATTTCACGGACCTTATTATCAGATAATCAGGAAATGTCTTTGATGACCGAGCTAACAGTAATATCCTCTGTCTCGAGGTAGAATTTGTCTAAATGACGATGGCGTACTCTGATTAAACAGTTACAGTAACACAAACTGTATTCTGCTGACTCTTCGTCCTCGTGGCACATTGTGCATGTGTTGTTTTGTGGCTGAGCGTCCTAAGATTTAATCAATAGTCACATATTGGTGACTCGGAAGAAAAATTATTTTTTACTTCATTGTTATATGTACTACATAGAGTCGTTTTGGGGTAAGATTGCGCAGCGGGTAAGAGTACGCAGTGCCATTTTCTCCATCTGTGAAAGAATTAGCAGAAATCGCTAAATGAGAAAATGTGTAATTCACTAACCGCCAATGAGGAATAACTTCTACGAAATGTTTCCAATTGACAGTAAAAAGAAAAACAACAAGAAAAAGTAAACCGGATTTTGTTTAAAAAAAACTTCAGTTTTTAAAAGGGTGTTAGGAAAGCGTGGCAACTCGATACCCCAAAAGTAGTATGTAGACATAAACAGTGTATATGTACGTTTGATTTACGATACAATTTTAGTGGGTAATATTATTCCTTCCTAGATTTTCAATACAATGAAAAAAAAGTAGCGTCATGGGAAAGAGTGCTCAGTCGTTCTGTGGGTAAGAGTGCGCAGTGCTTTCTTATCCAGTATTTAACTTTTTATAATAATAACATATTTTTCAGCTATTAACTTCCGTCGTAAGATGAAATGAGCATATCACAGTCGTATGCGGTAGGTCGTAGCTCGTTATTTACTGTTTTTTTTTTTTTTCAAAAAAAGGCTCGTATCTACCATACACAAACGGAAAGGAAATTGATAGCCCAAAAGCATATCTGCGACGCTAGGGTGCTGATTTAAAACGGAAGCAGCCCATGAAAGGCAGACGAAGAATTTGGTTTGAGCGAAAGCACAGCACTCTTACCCTGACTTCGGGGCAAGAGTGCGCAATTTGGCTTACTTTGGTTTTTTGATCAAAACATATGAAACATTAAAAAATATATAAAATATTTTTGTATAAATTTGTTCCTAATATATAGAGCTACCAAATAATAGGCTCTTTTGTTTGTTATTTGTTATACATTTTTTAGAATTTAAACCCGAAGTCCAAAATGCGCACTCTTGCCCCGAACGATTATATGAATATTTATTTTGCACTTTATAGTGTATGAATTTTTTATAAATTCATTTAGGTACGTCCACCTTGGTTTGGGTAGGTTTAATATGAGAAAGTTTACTCAGAACAGTTTCCTTTGCTACCCATGTAATGGGGGTTGTGAAGAAATAAGTAATCCGCCATTTAGGGGCATCCACCATATTGAATTTAGAATGACGTCACGTAGTTAATCGAGTTTTATTTGTCAATCCCTTTCATTCCATATTAAGAAGGTCGTGATGATAACGGTAATCCACCATCTAAGAGCGTCCGCCATATTAGATTTACAACGTCATCAAATATACTATATTGTATTGTCACCGGACTTAAATACGTGTGCAAAGTTTCAGCATGATCGGATATCTGGAAGTGAGTGTAAAATCGATTCCCCTATTTGGCCCTCACAGACAATTAAGTAAATATAAAGGTTGTAAAAAAAAATAGATAGATAGATCAAATGTTGTCTATTGTAATTCGGAAGAACTTAACAACTTTAAAACTTAACAACTAGATAGATAGATAGATAGATAGATAGATAAATAATTTTATTTCTTCATAACGTTTTTTATAAAACCAAAGTAAATATTTGTGATAATTCAAAATTAATTAAACATTGACAAAGTCAATGTTAAAAACGGTTTTTCGGTTTTAATAGATTAAGCTAAAAGGGGATTGTATATTTAAGAGAACTTATTAACTAATAAATTGCGATATTTGAGGAACATACATAGTTGTTTGTAATCCTGTCCGTTTAAAAAACTTAGAAACTGCGCGCGGTCGAGCTCATCACTTCCAAGCAATTTTCCTATGATTTGAATATGGGACATCACATACACCAACGAAGTGAAAAGTGTTTTCGGTCGAATCAAGATTGCAGATCGTACAGAGACCAACTATGTCGTTTCTAAAAGCTCTGGCGTTCAGATTGAGTAGACCGCATCTAGACTTCAGAACAACTATATATAAAACTTGTGTATAATGTAGTGAGCACCGTGGTGTAGTGGTAAGTGAGATGGACTACTACGCATGCTCGAGTTCAATCCCAGCCCGGGTCCAACACCTAAAATTTTTTTTTTTGCACGTGGCGACCTCTTTCGAATGTCTGACAAGCAATAAAAGAGTGTCATTTGTCAATGAGCTTCTTAAATCTCCGCGCCGTTCGGAGTCGGCAGAAAACTGTAGGTCCATTCCATTCGCACAAAAATATAACCAGGTTCACTCCGAACTGTGGGCATTTTTTGTTGCCAATTTTAATTTTCTTCATACAAACTCACTCTTATAGAGGAAACCTGCGAAATCTTTTGTTTCACTCCCATGCAAGTTCACTCTTCAATAGCAGAATCGAGAAATGATTGCGCCGAAATTCATTACCATTTTATCGACTTCGTTACCATTTCCGAGAATTTTTACTTTGCGATTGTTTCTTTCCGTGTGCTTCTCATTTTGCGAACGGCTACATTCAACACGTACACATTCTGAATTCTGATAAAAAAATTTATCGAAAAACAATAAAAAGAAATAATGTTGCCGATTGTGAAAAAAATAGTAGAAATGTTGCGAGTATTAGAAAAAAAAATTGTGCCGAAGTATTCCAGTATTCACAAGTTTTACTGTAATTTCTTGTTATTTTGAACTGTAGCACTACTTATTATTTTTTTTTTTTTTTGAAATTCAAAAGGATGTGTAGGTAAGGTAGTCAAAGTCAGTCTTGTTTAATTTGCAATACTTTACAACAGTATACCTTACCTACATATGTACATGATTTAATTCACTGCATCAAATAGTAATTTACCGCACAAGAGAAAATAAAATGATGTTGCATCTCTGGAACTATAACGAGCCATGCATTTCGCACATATGGCCCATTCAGTCGGTCTAATCAATTTTCAATTTTTGACTGGCACGCATTTATTTATGACCTTACTTGCGAGGAAAAATACGTGCATTCGGCTATCACTTCACAAGGGTGGTTGAGTACGCGACAACCGGTTACGGCACTCCGGTGCACTTGAGTAATTACGTTAACATATGTATGATAGTTAAACGCGCCCCATAGGCGAACAACCCAAACAAGAGGGTGAAATTCTTACATCATTTCCACTTACGCTCAGTAAAGCCGGTGTATCCTTTTTATTCAGCAAAAGTAAAAGGTTAACGTTGCGTAACATATACCCGCACCCGCAGGCAAGAAAAGGTTCTCTGCCAGAGCCTGTTGTTGCAGTAATTGGTGGTGACCGATTGCAAATACCTTTCGGGCGGGGTTTGGAATTGATTAGCGAAGGATTGTTTTCTTATTCGTACGTATGTGCACAATGGTTATTTTTTTGATTTTCGTCTAGAGAAGGGTTGATAGCCGAATTGCAACATTAATCATTCATTATTTATATTGAAATCCTTATTTTCTGTTACAAGTGCGGAGCGTGCAGGTACTATTTATTTATTTTCAAATAAAATGCCTCATGGTGATGGTGCTGACATGAAATTGGAGGCTCAATGACGTTTGAAATGTAAGAAAACTAGTGTGCCCGTGCGAGAACTCTCGCAAGAGAAAATCCAACCCCAAAAATCAAAAATTATAAAGTGAAAGTCAGTGCTCCAGAAAATTCTCTTTCTTTTGATACCTTATTTGTTAAGATTGGTTAAGTGTGAGAGCCGCAAATGGTTCCTATAGGTACTACAGAAATAATAAACAGGGTGGTCCGGTTTGAGTAACAGATATTCTGGGAAATGATTAATTTGTTAGTGTTATGAAAAAAATCGTATGAGAGGGGGGGGGGGGGGGGGGGTCTATCTTCAACACCCACTAAGCTGTAGGGTGTTTAAAAAAGATTCTTTAGAAAAATTGGTACCAGCAGTTATTGAATAACTTATTATTTCTAGTGTATTAAACTTAGAGCAATCAAGATAGGCCCGTTTCATAGACAATTGATTAGTCAATTAGTGTATATGGTATAATAATTAAAAATTATAACCATCCGTACTTTCATTTTCGAGATATTGGTCTTCAAACACTGATTTTTTTTAACCAATTTTTGTGAAAATCGCATTTATCTCGGGAAAGTGTGCTTACAATTTTTTTTTACCATTATTATTTTGATGCGCCATTGATTGTTTTGATCGGTTTTTTAATTCGCTAAAATTTATAAATTAAAAGTGCAATTCGTCAGTGCTCCAGGAAATTCTCTTTCTTTTGACACCTCATTTGTTAAGATTGGCTAAGTGTGAAAGCCGTAAATGGTACCTATACTACAGAAATAATATACATACATATGTGATATGTGATGATAATTCACTGAAAGCCCGCAATTCTTGAAGGCTTTTTTCAACTTATTGAAGGGTGAGATGCACCGCGACCTTAAGGTCTATTGTGTCCGCTGCAAGTCCTAGACGAAGGAACATCCCTCTCGTCATTATTACTGTCGAAACTGGTTAGAGAGAGCTTAGCTTATACCTAGCCCAGGTGAGAGTTGGCACCTCATCTGGACCAGTTTTCCTGAGAAATCGCAGTAGGAAATTGGGTGATATATATGGTAAATTCTCTGCTATAAGTTGGCACTTGAACCTTTTCTTGGTTATTGTCCTACATTCCACCAGTATACATACGAGTATGTTCTGGAGTTTTACGGGACTCATTGCAAAATCTGCATGGGTCTTCATCTGATAGACCTAGCTTCCTGAGATGTCCCTTGACTTTACAATGTCCCATAAGAAACGCATTCAGGATGGCTCAATTTTTTTTTGTTACTGAGTTTAATTTGGAAGTTTTTTGACCAGTTAACTGTCCTGATGTCATCGTTCTTGAGAAACCAGCTTATTTGTTATTGTAGCGTGATCCTTATGGCTAATGCATTTTTCTTTTCATATTCCTTCTTTGGCCATTCTTAAAAACGTTCAATTTCTTCTTCTTCTCAGATAGCAAAGCTCAAAGCTCTGAGTATCATTTGTCATGAGTAACTGCTCAACTCGCCATTCGGAGTCGGCAACAAACTGTAGGTCCCTTCCCTTCGTGTAAAAATATAACACGCACACAGAAATGGTTGCGAGAAGTAGGCCCTGGTTCACTCCGAACCCCGCCATCTAAAGAAAGAAAGAAGTTACTCTGGTAACAGTGTTGAAAAGCACACATTTTCATATAAACATCAAGCGGTTAGGCATAGTAATGTTGTTGGTTTATTCTATCGTCTTTGTAACGAACTCTGTTTATTTGAAGACCGTTTCTTCAATTATTTTCTTATTTTTCAAGACACTTTGAGACGATTCACGATCTCACCGAAAATCTCAAAAATTTCAACGAACTGGTAAAAGCCAATACTAGTTTGGTTCAGAATGGTACTTATCTCACTCCAAGTTTTGCATTTTTTTGAAATACATATCTTTGAAGTCGGGATCCCGTGGTGTCTTATAACGAGAATAATTCGACATCCAATAATTAAAATGTTTTTTTTGTGTCGATCATGTACTGACACTTATGTTATGTAGTTACATATACAGTGAACTCTTTCATAACCGGACACTGACGGTACCGAGAAATTTGTCCGGTTATGAGAGGTGTCCGGTTATGGAAGAAAAAAATAAATTGATATTCTTTAAAAAAGAAGACATTTATGGTACAGTACAATCTCGGCGAGATGAACTATTCCAAACGATGAACTACCCAGAAAGATGAACAGAATTTTTCCACCATTGCAGTATTCTAAAAGATGATTTTAGATACTCGAAAAGATGAACGCTCTAGGTACCCATATTTTTTTTCCTCATTTATTCGTAGTAGATTCATATAACCGTTATTCTTTGGTTTTCTGCTTGCTTTTACATTTTTCCATTTCATTTCGTTTCTTGGCATACCAGAGTGTAGTGAATTAATGTAGAGGAAAGATGCCACCAGTTAGGGGCCCAGTAAAGTTTTTAATTTTAAAGAAAAGTGCAAAGTGTTGAAAGACATCTTAACCAAAATTAAGTATCTACTCAAAATTAAGTAAATAACTACTCCAAAAGATGAACATTTCGAGAAGGTGAACAGGGCCTGTTTTTTATTCGTTCTTCTTTCCGAGATTCTACTGTATTAATTTTATTTTAGAAAGGAATTAATTTTTATGTGATAAAAACATATTACCAAAAAATACTAATTTCTTTTTATGACAATCAAGCGTAAAATTATCCATACATATGTATATGTATGCATACACTTAACATACAAACCTATTTAAAAAATGCAACGGGATTTATAAATGCACATAAATAGTTGTTAGATAACACGTTCGCGAACAAGACAGCACATGCCGTCAATATTTGAGGAAATTGGCGGGCCATAACAATTTTAGGTACATATGTTAGGATAAGGCGAGATACCCTGACGAGAAATACAATAAACTTCCAAATTGCGGCATTATTTGTCCTCCCAGAGACTAAGGCCGTCCCCACACGGCTTGTATCGTCATTGTAGCGTATGCGACGCGATGTACGAGAGGCATACGATTTGTTGTCGCACACTTGTATTCAAGTGGAGATCCGCATACTACTCGTCCGCTACGCGTAATCGTCGCAGCATGCATGCTTCATGACGACTATCGTCAAGCAATGTCAGTCGCTTATCGGCGTGTACCGTGTAGACTGTACGCTTGAAGTTTGTTTTGAATTTGTACGTATTTTTTTTTAAAAATGTCCGACGATATTATTAAATTCGTGCAGTTGATAGAAAATAGCAACAAGAATATTACTGAAAGAGCCTGGACCGGAATAGCTCAGCAGATGAATATTTTTTTTATGCATTTCTTTTTTTTCGGTGACAGAGATAACTAATCGTCGTACGCCTTGTTTTTTGACGATTGAAGATTGCGTCGTTTGCGATTCAGTAGGCGTATCGTTATCGTAGCTGCACGGCAAAAATATGACGAGACGATGACGCTACGATGACGATACGAGCCGTGTGCGGACGGCCTAATTTTCACTTCACTGCGATCAACGGAATTATTCTTATCTTCATACAAAATTCGCACAAAATAATAAAATATCTCTCAAAATGCGGGAGATATGCGTGTGGCATTCTAGCGTTCCTCACCGAAAATCATGTGTCCGTGAACGTGATAATAACGCAAAGGCACACTACACAGTTTACATTTTTGTTTTGTTTTTTTTTTAAAGTGTTAAGAAAAAGAGAACAAAACAAAAACAAAATAAAGTGTGTTAAAGTTTTCCATACGTTGATGTGTTTTGTCCATTTAAGAGAGACATTTAAGAGTTACGAAAATTGATGTCCGTGACCGATTATGAAAGAGTCCGGTTATGGGAGAACTTTTTATATGAAAAATCGTGTATTTATTTCCGTTCCTTGACATCTGTCCGGTTATAAGAGGTGTCCGGTTATGAGAGGTGTCCGTAAGGAGAGAGTACACTGTACATACATATATGTAAATGTATGTGAGTCGTTGTGCTGGTTTTCAATTAAATTATTAAGAGGCCTTTTCACACGGTTTTCATTTACACTTGCTTCAGCTAACCGAGCTAACACAGCCCACATTTCCTTCAAAATTTTATAGATGGCTATCATTCCCGTTGTGAAGCCATAAATCATAAGAAAACGTTTTTGCGGTCAATGTTTCCACCACACATTGTTGCAAAGGATGACAAACTGCTTTGACGTAACGTAAATCATCAAAACATGATAGAGGTGCTCATCTCCACATTTAGTCCATCATCATCACAGCAACGATGGAATGGAAGGATGGATGGAATGTTATGACATGGACATGCGACTCGCTTTGTTATGTGATATGATCCACAGATATACCTATAGTACATGCGGAGAGAAACAAATGGAAAACAGAAAAACCTCCTCGCTCCTATGAATATTACACCTTTGAGTCCCTGCGTGCCAATTGAATCTGTCAATTCAATGGTGGTGGGCCACCATGATAGCTAATGCTTGGGCAGTAGTCGATTTGAAATCTTTTTTTCTTTTTATTTTCTATCCCATGGGGGCCAAAGTGTGATTGGGCAGGAATTCTATCTTATAGGGCGGACAAAATCACATCACGGATTATTATTGAATTGGTAGTCTGTGGTGGTCACAGATCGAGGAATAGAATTTTGACAATGAAAATAAAAATATGAGAAATGATGTTGGAAACATGAATTTCACAAAAAGGGCAGGGGATTTTCATAATTTTTCATTTTCATTTCTTTTTTTTTTTTTATTTATATTTCATTCATTCGGTACAGTTGCTTGAAATCCATATAGGGACAACATGTTTCGTCCTTTGGGAAAACTTCTCTTTTCATGCCAATTTTCACAAAAAAAAGGGAATGCTAAGTGATGATGATGTAGTACATGCATTCATATGTACTCACATGCATGTAACCAGAATTTGGAATTTAAACAAATGTTGATAATCTGGTAAAAGATATTTTTTTTTTCTCTCTAAAACACAGACTTTTGCCTTAATTTCTGTTTTTGACTCTGATACCGAAAAATCACGAGTCACCACCTTCGCTATATAAATTCAAAAAGGGCTCCTTTACATCATGCTTCTGATGATCATATGAGCTCATAATCATCATCATAAGGTCCCCTGTTCGACCGATTACAAATTATATTTTTTAATCTAACCGCAAAATGTTGATGAATAAAAAAACTTCATAAATTGTTCTTGTCGTTTTTATTTTATATTTTTATTTATGAAAAAGCAACCGATGAAAAGTCGAGCAGTTGCGTTAGTTGAGGTTGTTGCAATAACCGACTCACAAAAAAATTGAGCCTTGAATTAGAATTTAACGTGGAAACCAGAGTATGAAAAATTAACGAATATTGTTCGTCGTAAAAGAAAAGAAAAGTAATATAATAATTTAATTAATAGTCGTCTATAATTGGTGACTCGGAAAAAATATTATTTTTTTACTTTTTAGTTCATTAAAGCTCGTTTTTAAAAATAATTTTTTATCTTTTAGTCCGGTGCAATTAGTCAATTAGTCAAATGACGGAGCCAAGTTATAGTGAATGGATTTGAATGATTTTTTTTTGTTGGATTGCTATTACCATAAACTTAAAAGTTTACCCATTAAAATTACCGCAATTCTCAAAATCCGTAAATTTAAGCAAAAAATCAAAATTTCAAAACAAAAAATCAAAAATCAATTTTTTGTTCTTACTATACAGGGTGGTCCGGTTCGGGGTACAGATATTTTGGGATCTGAGTCATTGGTTCATGCTATGAAAAAATCGTATGGGAGGGGGGGTCTATCTTGAACACCCACTAAGCTACAGGGTGTTTAAAAAAGTTAATTGAAGTAGGTACCAACAGTTATTCTATTACAACTTCTAGTACTTATTGATAAGTACTTATCACAATTAAAAACTATTACCATCCATAATCTCGGTTTTGAGATATTGGTCTTCAAACACAGATTTTTATAATTTTTTTAATCAATTTTAGTGAAAATCGTATTTTTCTCGGAAAAGTGTGCTTATAATTTTGTTTACTAATATTATTTTCATGCGCCATATTGGTATAAACCTAATTGCACTGGACTATTTATACTTTTAAAAATCACTCTCATCATCACTCAATTACTCAGTCATCTTTTATTTATTTTCTACTTTCTAGTACATATTTGAATTTTTTTTACAAATTTACAAATTTTTTACTCAGAATTTTTGAGATGCTACTCCATGCCATGGGAATTGTGAAAAAAAAAGAAGCCCGCCATCTTATGGCATCCACCATATTGAGTTTTAGAATCACGTCACTTAGCTAATCGTATTCTACTTATCAAATCCTTTCATTTGATACCCATATTTAGGAGGTCGAGAAGATAACGGTAATCCACCATCTTGGGGCGTCCCCCATATTAGATTTACGCAAGCATCAAATATACTACATTGAGTTGTCACCGGACATGCAAAATTTCAGCATAATCGGATATCTGAAATGGGTGTAAAATCGAAACGGGAAAATAACCTCGTAGCCAAACAAACTAAAATGGGATTGAAAGGGAAAGAGTAGTACTAAAGGATGCTTTAGTAAAAAATTACTATAAACATTTGCTGTTCTCAAAAAATTACTTCAAATATCGCCAAAAAAAATCGTGTTTTTAGCACTTTGAGATTGGCATATCTCAAAATTCTGACCTCCTAGAGCAATTTTGTTGCCAGATTTAGATTCAGCGTCAAATAATCTACAAGAAATGATGTGCCCCATTCTTGTTCAAAAATATTGTAGACTAGTGTTATCGAAGCTGATTTCCAGCTGTCTTGCAGCGTAAGTCCACTGAAGTCGATAGCTATGTAATAAAGCAATAAATTAACCAATAAAGAGCCTTTTTCATTAAAACTGAAAAAGGGTGTGAAAACACCCCCCATAACACCTATCAGATATGTAAATACAACACCTCAAGTCGTATAACATACACAAAAATATGCTAATCATATAATACCCTTTTTATGCTTCTAAACTACACACTATCCCCATACATTGCAGATCTAACAAAAGGAAGAGAAAACTTTTCAAAGTGAGAAATTACTCGATTTAATCTTTTTATTCGATCAAATTAACACGAACATTGTGTAACCTAAATGACCTCATTAATTAATCTCGAAGTCTACTTAGGCCGACGTCAAGGAGCACGCATTACTACGACCAGAGCTTCGCCTCTTCTTTCCTGGGCAAAGTATACAAACAGCGCATAAATAATTAACGCTAATTAAAGAAATTGAATTTACACCCTTTTTATTGACCCCAGAGGTGGAAACCGCCTTTTCACTCCGACCACACCGACCCGACGACGCGACGCAAAAAAAATAACAAACGACCGCATAAAACCACTGAAACATTTCCCATGTGACGCGGCATACTGCCACTGCGACCAGCCGCGTCCCAAGTGTCTGATTCCATCCATCAGCCTTCGAGAAGCCACAAAAACAAAAGTCCTATCACACGATCCGACATAATGTCGGACTTTATCTCATTATGTCCATCGTATTCCACTGCGTTTATCAGACGAAATCAATGTGCAACAATAAATTAATATTAATTTTTTTACAATTGCAAAACAAAAAACAAAATCATAACTACAAAGCACCTCATTCCACAAAATGGGTTGCACTGTCACTCGGTGGATTCTTGAAGAATTTGCCATCTCGTGTAAACCACCGGGTAAACCAGCTGTAATCGCGTTTTCTGATCTGGAGAGGATTGTCCTCTACAGCGTAGCTAAATGGTTTGTTAGCAATATTGTCCTGAGGAATTGGCGGATTTGGTTCGGTGCACGAAAAATAAAAAGACAACTTGTGAACAATATCGGAAGACAGGTAGCATAGATCTTTGATCGATAGGCGCGACTGTCACATCAGACATTTGTCCGATGATCGGTTGTTGTTTTTTTTGTATGCAGGTTGATATCTGATTTGTTGGTATCTGATACAAGTCCGAGATATGCATATGTATGTACTATGTACATGGTTCTTTTATGGAAGGCGTCAACTGTGTTTGTTACGTGTAATTTGAGATATGTTCATATGTACTTCAACGGAAGAGAAGAACTTGATAAACAATTTGTTAAATAAAAAAAAGACGTGAGTACCAGGTACTCGTGAAATTTGATGTTTAAACATACATATGTGTATGATGGCAGATAAACAGAGAATGCACTAATACTAAGAGAATCATTTACAAAGAACGCACTAATACTAAGTTTAGTTACGCGTGACGGACGACGCCAAAGAATTTGTCCATACCGAGAGCTAAGATGTTTAATAGTTCTTTCCTTTATATCTTTATAATGTTACAAACAAAACAAAAACATTTTTTTCAAGTATCTGTAACAAAAAAAAAAACATGTAAGAACTCACCATTGAGGATTGCTTATTGAGCATTGGTGATTGATTTGCACCAGGTAGGATTTTGAAAGTGTTTTTCTTAGTTAATAACTAGCTGTTGCCTGCCCGGCGTTGCCCGTGCTTTAAATCAGTCGCGTTGTTTGATTGTAGCATGATAGAAAGGAAGTAGTGTGAAGCGATATTATTTAAATTAAGATTCTAAAGAATTCTGAAGTCAATACATTATAATCTGAACTTAGTGGTTGTTCCCTATAGATGAAACGATTACATAAAAAATGTATGGAAATATAATATACCTGTTTACAAACACATCTGCACACATATGTACATAATATGTATTTTATGGGCATCAAATAATGGTACTTTCTGGTTTCTTATATCTAAGAGTTGTACTTAATGTTCATAGTTAAAGTAACATTATGTGAACGCCGAAGATATTAGGCTTTGATGTAAGCATTGATCGTGGAGTAACTGGTAAGGTTTGTCTGAAATTACTAACTATTTACTGATTTTAAAACTCAACTCAACAACCTACCCCTACTACAATATATGTATTTTTGAATTGGAATAAAAGGTGAAACTTTATTCTAAGGTATCCACTGAATTAACCTTAAGGTTACCAACTACCGCTGTAAAGTGACAAAAAAAAGAAAGTAAAAAAAATCGTGCATTTCCCCCTTTCCGCCGACCTAGATCCGCATGCTGATGAAGCAGAAAGCCAACTAACTAAAGTCGGTAGCAAATATCAGCAAAATCATCCCTCCTCTACTTTGTCCCCCAATCCCACAAATCATTAATATGTAACACGAACAACCCTCTCTCAACAGAATGACGATCAATGGCAATGGTTTACCCATCATTCAATGCGCGTATGGGTAGAAATAAAATTAAAGAATATAAGGGATAGCGATAAATTTGTGGCAAAAGAAGAGCATAATATCTGCACGAACAACCCTCTCCCAACAGACTGGCGATCAATGACAATGTTTTACCCAAAAATAATCAGCAAATAATAAAAGCGGAAATTGGAATAATGCGAATTATGGAATCAAGGAATTGTATTTTTTGTATAAAAAGTAGCCTAATCTCTAATCTAGGAAGTAGATTATCTATTCCCGAAAGTTTCATTCAAATCTGTTAAGCCGTTATGGTGTTATTGAGCAACAAACATCCAAACATCCAAACATCCAAACATCCAAACTTTCACATTTATATATTAGTAGGATAGGATAGGATAGGATAGGATAGGATAGGATAGGATAGGATAGGATAGGATAGGATAGGATAGGATAGGATAGGATAGGATAGGATAGGATAGGATAGGATAGGATAGGATAGGATAGGATAGGATAGGATAGGATAGGATAGGATAGGATAGGATAGGATAGGATAGGATAGGATAGGATAGGATAGGATAGGATAGGATAGGATAGGATAGGATAGGATAGGATAGGATAGGATAGGATAGGATAGGATAGGATAGGATAGGATAGGATAGGAGGGATAGGAAGGATAGGATAGGATAGGATAGGATAGGATAGGATAGGATAGGATAGGATAGGATAGGATAGGATAGGATAGGATAGGATAGGATAGGATAGGATAGGATAGGATAGGATAGGATAGGATAGGATAGGATAGGATAGGATAGGATAGGATAGGATAGGATAGGATAGGATAGGATAGGATAGGATAGGATAGGATAGGATAGGATAGGATAGGATAGGATAGGATAGGATAGGATAGGATAGGATAGGATAGGATAGGATAGGATAGGATAGGATAGGATAGGATAGGATAGGATAGGATAGGATAGGATAGGATAGGATAGGATAGGATAGGATAGGATAGGATAGGATAGGATAGGATAGGATAGGATAGGATAGGATAGGATAGGATAGGATAGGATAGGATAGGATAGGATAGGATAGGATAGGATAGGATAGGATAGGATAGGATAGGATAGGATAGGATAGGATAGGATAGGATAGGATAGGATAGGATAGGATAGGATAGGATAGAATAGGATAGGATAGGATAGGATAGGATAGGATAGGATAGGATAGGATAGGATAGGATAGGAAGGATAGGAAGGATAGGAAGGATAGGAAAGGATAGGATAGGATAGGATAGGATAGGATAGAAAGGAAGGATAGGAAGGATAGGAAGTAGGATAGGATAGGATGGCTGAATCTTACATTATTATACATAAAATCTGTGGTGTTTGGTCAAAAAGACATAAATCGTAAATCTTAGTTTTGAGATAAATGCGTTTTAAAGTTCAATAATTCCTTCTAAATCCTTCGTAAGATATTCGGTCCCGTTTGCGTTGACGGGTTCTGGAGGAGAAGATTCAACCATGAACTATACGAGCTGTACAGCGACATCAACCTGGTTAAAAAACTGCACATTGGGCGTTGAAGATGGCTAGGACATATAGAGCGTATAAACATCAACGCTCCGGCTCGGAGAATATTCGACTCTTACCCGGAGGGTCAGCGCAGCAGAGGATGACGTGCGCACCTGGAGGTGGCTAGCTAAGGACCGGGCTACCTGGAAGAGGTTGTTGGTTGAGGCCTTGGTTCACTCCGGACTGTAGCGCCACCCAAGTAAGTAAATCCAGTTTTACGTATTAAAGTTATATTGTTGTACCATAATAATATAAATTATAAAATGTACAACAATCAATTAATTAAATTTAAAAAATCGTCCCAAAAACATGTTTTAAGGGAGATATGTTGTTTTGACCAAACGATTCCTACTTTGATCTTTTTCAACGGGTTGAGTTAAGATCCAGATTGAAAATAATTTTAGTAACAAGTATTTTAAAAAAATACAATTATTTAAGTTTAAAAATAAAAAAACAAAAGAAAAACGTGAATAGTAGTTGAAACAAAAGAATACTATTCATGTTTTTCATGTTGTTTTGTCCTGACAATGTTATTATTTGAAAAATTTAAAATTTTCGCTCGGTCAAAACAATGTCATTCTGATCACGCAATTATTTGTAAAATTGAAAGTTTTCGCGCAGTCAACACAATATATGAGGAGTTATGTCATTTTGATCAAACACAATTTTTGAAATAATTGTAATTTGTTTTTAGGACCACGCAATAACTTTGGATTCGGGCTACTGAAACGTATGCTTTTAAGACCAAACGAATATAGTTTTTTTCTGAATAGTTCTACATACTCAACTCAATTTTGCAAGAAATGGACTTATGTCTTCTTGACCAAATACCGTAGAAATTAAAGCTCTTTCACATAATTGTCATAAAAAGGTACGTTGTCGGTGCAGATTTTTCAGGAATTAACGATTTTCAAAAAAAAAAAAAAAAAAAAAAAACCTTACATTTAAAGTCTTAAGAGATTAATTGATTATTTTAAAACTCAACAGCTAAGACTCATTATTTTTAGGTCATAAGAAAAAAGTAGCATCACCTTTCATTTGATACTAAACTCATGTAGGTATTTGCGTCTTACGGTTCTTTTGATATTACGATTTTATATGCATATAAACAGGCAAAAATCATCAGAAGATCTATGCGCAATACGAACTTCACACGCAATATTTTCAAAATCCCCCCATACTATTTTCATAAAACTTTACAGTTTTACTGTAGTGAAGCTCAGCTTTATTTTGATACCAATTTTATTGATGTGCTCTGTTGGCTCAGGCTCATATAATTTTGCACCATCTCCTTTACTTATATGCATATTTTCAAAATTATTTATACCGATGAACCAAGTTCAGTTGATAAGCTTTCGATCAGTGTTAAAATCATTGAAATCGGTGCAAAAATAAACTCTCAGGAGGAATCATAAGCTCTTGCGCTAGCGATTTAATTATATAGAACAGGGTTTCTCTAACTGTGCGTCGCGACGCCCTGGGGCGGCGCAGCACTATCCTGAGGGCGTCGCGAGACGGAAAGAAAATAGAAGATTAGAAAGAAAGTACTGACTGTTTTCCTGTTTTACAAGGCTTCCTGCAAGAAAAGTCTGTTCAAGATCTGAGTTTAAGTTTGCAACTGTTATTATTTCATTACTTATCGACATTAAGCACCCATTTTGATAAATATTTCCCAGAGAATCTTGATCAATACGACTGGATTAGAGACCCATTCCAATCGACTCCACCCCCATCTGCACTTTCAATAGTCGAGAAAGAACAACTGCTAGAACTATCTTGTGACACGAGCCTTAAACTACGTTTCGACAAAGACAAACTATTTCAATTTTGGAGCGATGTATCCCAAGAATATCCTACTCTCAGTATGTACTACAGCTATGAAGATCCATTTACCGTTTGCTACGTCATACCTGTGTGAAACTCGATTTTTTGCAGTTGCAGTAATCAATTCGAAATACAGGCTACAAATCAATTAAGAAAAAGAAATGAGAGTAGCGATTTCAAAACTTCAGCCCCGATTGAAGAAGTTATGCTTAGAAAAGCAAACTCATCTTCATCATTGATTGCATTTTCTAATAAATAATAATAATTAAGATTCTATATTTTTTGGAGTTTTTTGTTAATTAAATAATAAATAAAGTAATCTTAATATCTGCTAGAGCTACACACAGGTATCTTCCTTTAGTAGGGCGTCCGAAAAAATTACATCCTGTAAAGTGAGTCGCAGTATAAAAAAGATTGGGAACCCCTGATATAGAAGATACCATGCAAGACTTTCAGATAAACATTTTCAGTCTATTGGAAATTAATACAACAATTGCTGACACCAAAAATCGAGGAGATAATGAATCGTAAAAGAAGTCAAGTTTCTGGATCCTCAAAATAATATTTAATATTTAATATTTATATTCATAAAGTCTCTACTTAAAAAAACATTATTATACTATAATTATTATAAGTTTAAAATATTTTTTTTTATATACATTTTAATTATACTGGGTGTATTACACTTGTATTTTATTTTTAATCTGTACCCTCTTATACTTGGGGCAAAAAATTGGCACTTAAAGAGTTTGAGTTTAACATCCCTGCTCCACACTGATTTCACAAAAGCCTTTGTTGAGTAGAGTACTTCATACCTCCTTTTTAGCTAAACTAGACTACGGGTTTTCATTCCTCAATGCTAAAATGGATTGATAATTACCTAACTAATAAAAGGCAAACGGTAAAAGTCGATGGTTTGACTTCTCGGGTAATAGAAGTATGTAACTTCGGGCAAGGTAGTCATTTGGGCCCGTTGCTAGCTATTTTATTTATCAATGATGTTCACGAAATATTTAAATTCTGCAAAGTTTAGACTTACGCGGATGATGATTTAAAATTATTTTCTCGGGTAAATAATGTTACTGATTTGAATACATTTGCTTGAAATCGGAATGGTGTAAACATTATGCCCTGGAACTGAATATTTAAAAATGTAAGATTTTTCCATCCTATCGAATTTTCATAATTATTTTATAAATGATTTTCGATTTCAACGATTGGATGAAAGATCTAGGTGTCATGCTTGACAATCAATTAAATATTATTTTGCATTATGATTATGCCATTGCCATTACTCTTAACTCTTTGTTGGGCTTTCTAAAGCATAATAGTAAAAAACTTTCGAGATGTACATGGCCTTAAAGATATCTACTGCTTGTTGGTCAGACCTTCTTTAGAATATTCATCAATTATTTAGGCCTCACCATATGCTATTCACGAGCTCAGATTCGAAAGAACTTCACTCGAAGTATGTATTTCGTAAACGAAATATGTATGTTTGATGAGCTTTCCAATTATGACAGAATGTGCAAATTAATTGGTTTGCAAACCTTAAATTTCAGACGCGCTGCAATTTCTGTCATTTGATATATTTATTATTATATTATTTGTTTTTCGTTTTTCTTTTCTTAAATATCAGAAAAATAAGAATACGGAACCTTTGAGCGCTAAATTGGCTCGCACATGGCCGTTTTGAATAGTTTAATCTTGCTTAAATTACAGTTAAGAGGAACAGATAAATGTTATTAGTTACGACAACGATTTTTGTATTATTGTTATTTTTTAGGAACTATTCCTGCCCCTTTTTCCCCCGCAAGAGAAATCTGAGTCTAGACTAGATATCTCTAAGCAAGACATTAATTGAGTATTCCAACGAAGTAAAATATCTGGGAATGGTTCTTGATAAAAAACTGTATTGTAACTCACACGTTTAAAACAAAAAAAAACTCATCAGCAGTATGGTGGAGGAAAACTAAAGAGAAATCCACCATCTCAAAGCTTCAAAAACTACAAAGACTGGCATGCATGGGCACTACCGACGCTCATTGGTCTAACGCCACTCCACATTTTTATAAGAAATATGGCAATGAGCAGCACTGTCAGACTACTGCAAACAGGAGAGATAAACTTCTAATTACACAGATCAAGTAAATCTTCTCTCCGAAATCCCAGAGTTTGACATGATCTTCGCGGTAAATGACTGCTTACATAAACCTTTAGGTATGCCAGTTGGGAAAACCACTCATGTGTCTCCTATTGTGAAAGTATTCAGGGTCTTCGTCAGGCTAAAAGAGTCATTAAACCCTTCCAAATAAATCCATAAAACACCTACTCCTCAATAGAAATTATATCAAGAAATTAATGGGATTTATAACAGGGGATTACCATCTTCGATATCACCTAAACAAAATAGGTCTCATTCAGGAAACCGAATGTCGACTCTGCATGGAAGACGCATGGCACTCTGTGCTCTCAGGAGACAACATTTCCACAGAGAAATCCTAACTCCCATGGAAATTTATAAAGTCTCCACCAGTGAGATCCTCAACTTCATCAAAAGAGTCGCAGTGCAACTCTGCAATGGCGGGTCGAAACATTTACAAAAAAAAAAAAACAATTTAAGGAACACCATATTCTTGTTACCCCATTGTTACTTCATTGAATTTAAGCTAAAAATTAGGGTACAAAGCCTGACAACACTGCTCGAGTGTAATTTACAGTTATAGTTTACAGTTGACACTCTAACGGCCGATTTCTTCACATTAGTACTAAGTCTGTCTAATACCCGAACCAGCTAGCTCTGGAGCTATCTCTAGTACTCGGTATCAACGAAAAGCTAGTACTCGTGCATTTCTTCACATTTCTAGTACCGGTACTAGGTTCACGCAGTCGTATTAGCAAACTAATACGTCTAAACTGGTATAAAATCGATTTTGATACTATTTTGACTTCTGAAATTAAATTTTTATATAATTTCGGCTGTTTTCTGTAATTTTTTTTATAATTTTGTTCTAAACTGAGTATAATTGAGGTTGTGCTCTCTAGATTTGTATCTAGATACTCCCAAGATACAAAATTTAACAAAGCCATGTTGGTGCAACAAACGCTTATGCAATTGAAAAAAGGCCATGTACGGAATGTACCGGTGTAAGAAAAAAGAAGTCACTTGGCATACCCTGTACAATGAAATTCAAGGGATCTGCTAGTACCGACTTGACTGAAATTTGTAATAATATGTTTGCTTCATTTTTCCAGTCAAATTTTGTTGCTGAATCGACAGCATATTACTCTCCATGCAATAACGACTCTTATCTTGATTTGGGTTCTTTAAGTCTATCGGAGGAAGACATTCTTTTAGAGCCCTCTAGTCTTGAAGAAAGCGTTACCTATGCCCCGATAAGGTTCCTCCATTATTTCTTAAAAAATGCCGATTTTGCTTGGTGAAGCCACTTCAAACCATATTTAATTTATCTCTAAAAAAGGCTGTATTCTTGAAGCATTGGAAATCCTCATTTATTTCTCCAATTCATAAGTCTGGTTCCAAACAAATGGTTGAGAACTATAGGCCTATAGCGAAGCTTCAGTTTATACCGAAAGTTGTTGAAGCTGTTGTCAAGAAATGCATCTACTCAATCGTACGAAATCACATATCAGTATTTCAAAATTGCTTTGTAAGTGGAAGATCGACTACCGCTAACTTACCAATTTCTAGGAATTTTCGTCTTCAAAGTATGGAAAACCGTGGTCAAGTCGATAATATTTTCACAGATTTTTTCAAAACGTTCAATCGTGTACAACATGATGTTTTAATCCAGAAATTAGTTTCTTTTGGGTTTCACTCGAATTTTTTAAGGTGGAAATGAAACAAATGAATACAACTGAAATAACACAGAATTCCTTTTTTTACCGTGGCTGTGGGTGCTGCAATTCGTCCACTACCAATTGGAGAACGAAGTGAAATTAAGTTTTCGACAAACGTAAACGCCGAAAAAAATCAACATCGTCTCAATTATTTACTGTACTCCGTTGTGACATATGGAAGATGGGGTTGGGGTACGATATCTCGCTTTTTAAAATCCCGTTTTTTTAAAATCCCGGCATTAAAATCCCGACATTAAAATCCCGCTTTTTATAGTCCCGCTTTTTTATAATCCTGCTTTTTATAATCCCGCTTCTTATAATCCCGTTTTAATAATCTCGTTTTTGCAATCAGAACTATTTGTTTTATTTTAAAAAATGCCTTGCAATCAATTGCATGTTAAACAAATGTCGCGCGAAATATTAATAGAACATTTTTTTTTATGTAATTAGTTCAATTGTATATTGTGGGCGATACGACGCATAAAACCTGATTTTGAAATACAAAATTGGGCTGCTGAGAAACGGGCAAAGCGGGATTAAATGGGATCTTAAAAAACGGGATTTTAAGAGGCGGTATTTTAAGAAAACGGGATTTTAGAAGACGGTATCTTAAAACTTTTTTTTCGGGATTTTTAAAAAACGGGATTTTAAAAAGCGGGATTCCGAAACGCTGCCGGTAGATACGGCGGTTAAATCCACGAACATCGATCCCTTCATCGTTTTCGATGTCATCGAAATCGCGAAATAAATTTTCACCGCCAAAAATTAAATCCAGCTTATCAATGTATACACGAAATACACAAATTAATAATAAATTATAGAAAGACAGTCAAGAAAATATCAAAATCGAGTACTATTTTTATTGTGAAGAAATTAAATTGACTCTTTTCAGGTATTTACGCTACTAATCCAGCAATTTTGAGGGTCCAGCAGGCAGTTAGAACCTGGTGAAGAAATGACGTAGTACTGATTTGAGTACTAGCATTTGGCCTAAACCTCAGTATTAGGGCTAGTACTCTGTCAAGAAATCGGCCGTAATTGTTCTCATTTGATGAAATAAATAAATAAATAAATAAATAAAAAAAAATCACATCTAAAAAATCTATACCTATAAGGAACCCTTGATACAATTTTATAGACAACATTACTGAATCAAATAGCTGCAAGATTCAAATACCAATAAACATATATACATACATTACATACTATGTCGGTACATACACATATCGTGGTAATTATTCGTACCCATTGCTCGTTAAAAAGGACATTTGGTACTAACCCTTTTTCACACCCTTTCTCCCATTTACTAAACGCTGACTACCACTGCCACTCACCTTTATCTTTTGAGCTTACCCCCACTCCAACAACGAAACTAAACAACAAGGCCGTATACACATTACATATTCGTCGTAATGTATCTTACTTAATAATAATCAAATTTATATGCATCGTTATGTCCTGTCGTATCTGAATTTGTGTTCTAAAAATGTCCTCTTAAAGCTAATACACACAGCATACGGAGTAACTTCAGACTAGCACATATGCGGACACATTAAAAAGCCAGAAAGGTCACTCTCCAGGGAAAAACACTCCGCCCGCTCATAACGAAATGATCCTTCTTTTGGCTTTTTACCCAAAATTAATTATAAATAGTGTGTGGGAGTACGAGGGCGGTGTATGCTATTTGAAACTGAGATGATAAACGGGAGCAGTGTACAAGATTTAATATCAAGGACCTCAGCTAAATGGCTGAATACATCATAATTCATTCGGTGATGAGAACATGTTCGGTAAACTTTCTCTGAGTGAAAGCTTACCACAACAGTGCCTGACTTTTGGCTTCTCATCGTCAAATGGACGCACGTACAGTAGATATATCATTTTGGGGACATATACTCGTACAGATTCATATCCCTCGAAAAAGCAATTAAGCAAAATAATTAACAAGTTTCTACTGTTGAGTATCTTGGATTTACACAGATTTACAATTATGTACAACAGTGGAAATGGAAAATGGATTTTCTCTGCGAAATCCGATAAAATCGGACATTTGAAACACCGTACGAGCACATCCACATACTCCAAAGGACGTACTTTGGTGTGAGGAAGCAAGGAATGAATGGACTGTCTTTCAGGCCAGCCACATAAGGAAACTGTATCCGAGTTCTGAGCATTTTAATTGGGTGTCAAGTATTGCAGAGGAAGCTTGAGTTGAATTACACCTTCTGACGCAACATTCCTCCCCTTCACTGGTGTTGGATGAAGAATCTTCCCATAAATAACAATTTATTGCACAGCTTGGGTGTGTGTTTTTTTTTTTGGTTTGTATTCGTGATTTTTTTTTTTGTTGTTGTTGAGTGCAGTGCTCGAACGATATTGATTCGCAGATGATAAGACGTCATGAGTTAGTTCTGTATCTTTTTTTATGACTGCGTCTGGCAAGAGAGCATATGTAACCATTTAAGGCCATTGACGATGGCGACGAAGAGGATGACGGCAACGAAGTTGATGTCGTCGTCGGCATCTCTGTCATCGTTTGATAATTATGCCGCACACGTGCAACTCGTTGCAACCAATAAAGTTATTTATCTGGTTTGCAATATCTCACTTGTGGTTCGAAAGTTTCGATGATGGTGGTGAAAATTGATATTCGTGCGGCAAAAGTGTTGTGCATTGTGCGTAAAGGACAGAATCTGGAATTTTAGCGCAGAAATACTATTTGTAAGAGAATTAGCATTGGCATGCAACTCGAAATGCTTCTTTTCGTTAGTTTCAGGAATTTAAGATGTTCTTCAGATTTCATGGTTATAGGCAGCAATTTCCATTTTAGTTGTTTCCTAAAAAAAAACCTTTTGGTAAATGTTAAAAGAATGCCATTTTTGAGTATAGATTTTCTTTTACTCAAAATGTCATTGCACTAAGTTAGGTATTTCTATTCGAAATTACATCTTAACGTTCGGTTCAATACACTTTCAAAAGATTTACTACTTAAGACAAAGCGAAACCGGACTCTATGTTCCAAGATATCATTGTATGAAATAGCAACGTTAAAAACGCTGGTAAGAAAATCCATCCAATGGTCCAAATAGTGAGTTTCAATCTTCATAACATGTTTCAATTGAGTCTTTTTCAGTTGGTCCGACGTAGAACTTCCGCATTCCAACACCAAAGTATTTGTCAATTAAATTGCTCAAATGTACCGATATCGAAAATTCTTAAAATCCCGATGCACCACTTTTATTTCATGTGTATCCAAAAAGACGCTGTTGTTTTATTCAATTAACCTTCCGTCCTCCTACTGGGGTATGAGATACCTCACCGAAAATTAAAAAGTAGGCCGTTTCTATTTGAATTTTGTTTTGGCCACGTCATATGCATCTGCATCATGCATGTAACTTCAGTTTAACATTTTCTGCAGTAGTATGCGGTGGTTTTGCACAATTTGCATTAATTTTCAGTTTTTAATTTTGCTTTCAAAGTTTCCATGGGGTATCCGTATCCGTATCCGTATCATGCACCTCAGTGTGCAGTTCGCGCAAGTATTTTTTACAGTTTGTACATAGAGGTTTTTAAATACAGTAACTTCGTTTTTAGTAGTTTATCCAGCATTTGAATTAAAAAATACAAATAAATTGCTCTAGCTAGTGTGAGATTTGTTTATTTATAAAGGCTTGTCCAGACCGAACGAAACATTTCAGAAACATTGCTTTAAAATGTTTCACGATTGTTTCCCATTTGATTCAGAAACACATCAGAAACAAAAATGTTTGTTTCTTAGGCAGAAAGTGTTGTTTTTTGTGAAGATAAAAATGAAAATGTCAAGAAAGGCGTGGAGTAATGAGGATAATGAGGATAAACATATTTTAAATAATGTTCTATACATTTCGCGCTCTGCGTAGCCTTTGTATGCAGTAGACATCGGTTATTATACAATACCTGATATAGCGGTACCTTGAGAATAGCTTGAGTCCAGTAGCCATTTTACACCATTTTATGAGTTGTTCGATGTACACAGACAATTGGGCATAGACACCCGAAGGTCGCAATTCGAATAAATCCACTAAAGCATTCAGATATGTAAATATTTTACAGATGAACTGAAGTTATTTGCACTTAAAACTATTTTTTTTATGATGTTAGATAGGTAGCAAGAAGGTTACAAATCTCGAACACTGTCCCTGCATCCTGTTGTAGTGCCACTTCTTTGAAAGCTAAATTTCTAAATGCATATTGACTTTACGCAGGCTCAAATATTGAGATGTCTGAAAGTGATGCACTGACTTCCATTACATGGCCTTACAACTAAATTTTTGTATCTGTCATTATATGGTGACATTTTGATCGTTTACCAAATCGATATTAGATGTAATGTAAAAATAACAACGAACTGCTCAAAGACTGTCATGATAAACATCTTCTCGGTCGTGTTAAAATAAGGCTACGTACATGTTTTTTTTTATTTTATAGCCTCGTAAATATGTCTACAATTCAATTTGAAACTGTACTCAATAATTATGATGCTATTTCTTGGTGCTATGTTGCATATTTAACTTGGCAATTATTCAAAGTTGTGGGCACCGTAGCGCAAGTGGTTAGTGCGTCGGACTACTGAGCCAGCGGTCTTGGGTTCGAATCCCGCCGCAAACACCTAAAAGTTTTTCACAGTGCCCACCTCTTTCGAATGTCTGACAAGCATCAAAGAGTATCATTTGTCACGATTGAGCTTCTCAATTCGCCGTTCGGAGTCGGCAAAAAACTGTAGGTCCCTTCCATTCGTGCAAAAATATAACACGCATACACAAATGGTTGCGAGAAGCAGGCCCAGGTTCACCTCGAGCTGTTGCGCCAACTAAGTAAGTAATTATTCAAAGTTAATACTCCACATCAATCAAACAATACTCCAAATTAGTTTGTCTCATTTCCTACCCCAATTTAAATGTAATTTGTCCATCTGTGCACATAAACAAATTTTAAACAACTCATGTGTTTCGCCCACATACAGTCGAAAAACCTGATTATAGCAACGGTACAGTAATGGTTATTGAGAGGTCTTTACAGCCTACATCGACATATACTCGTATATAGGAATACGATGTGTCTACTACGGCCAAAAACGCAACACTAAAAGTCCATTTGTAGCTTTATTTTGACATCTATAATCTATAATCTATAATCTATAATCTATAAATATTATAAAACTGTAGAGGTTTTTTTGTTGGTAACCTAATAACGTGAACACCGCTAGACAGATTTCGATGAAACTTTTTTTGAAATGGTTCTTAAGTACCCGGGATGATCACAAGCTATGTAGTTTTTTTGCTCAGCCTACTGGGTTTTACATAGTAGTCAAAATAACTGTATATCGGAGAGGAATATTATCATTACACAGCGCTAACTCAATAATGGCTTATCGGACTGAAAATCAAAAAAATAGGTGAAATTAGTAAATCTGTCGCTGATTCATTTGAGATATAAAACATCCTCCTGCGTTATCCTGAAGCTGAGCAATGTTCAAAACAATTATTCAAAACATCGCCCGCAATTTTCCTTCAGCGGAGACCACCGCCAGCAGTCGTGCAGCAGTGGCTATCGTTGCAATAGTGTGCGTGTGAGTATATGTGCGCGCTCTAACATGATCATATGCTCTGTACTTCAATGTGATACATTCATTATCACCATTTGCGGCTCTCCTACTCAACCAATCTTAACAAATGAGGTGTCAAAAGAAAGAGAATTTTCTAGAGTAGTGAATTGCATTTTCAGTTTATAAATATTATTGATGAATTAAAAAAAAAAACGATCAAAAACAAATATTCTACCCAAAGTGAACTTCTGTTGTTTTAAAAGTTAGTTCTGGTTCATATATGTATGCACATATGTATTTACTATGTGGAAGTCATCTGGGATGTTTGGTTTACAGTGCTATTTTGCCGAGACTTTAGGCAAACGTTATCAGTAGTGCCACGATGCACATCCGAACGCACAACATTTCTCTGATTTGTTATTTAAAATTGGTGGAGGAACGCTTCCGGAAGAAAATGGAAAAGTAAATTTATCACAAGGTTTATGGTGATATATCACAACTTAAAAACCGTAAGAATTCTTAGCTTTGTGAGCGAGCTATTTTGTTGCCTTAGAATGATTAAGCTCCAGCAATTAACAGCGAGATATTTTCACGTGCTGATGGTCAAAGTGCAGAATGTATTTCAATCACCCGGGTTGTGGACCAAGAAGTAACAACCAGATATCTGGTCGAATTTTTAAACTCTCGCTTTCGCTGCCATCACATAAATTAAAACTAAAAGTGGGTGTACCTTCTATTCTTCTAAGAAACTTGAGCCCGCCTAAATAATGTAATGGCACCCGACCTAGAGTTACAATTTTGCAATGACATCTGGAAGAGGCGGAAGTGTTGACGGGCAACGGTGCGGTGCGGTTTTTGAGAACTATGAAATCTGCAGTTAGGGGCTGAAAGTTACACATTGAAACGTTTTTGATAAAACGCAGTTAATCAACAAAATTTACTAAACACTTTTGTGTACTTTGATGTTTCTACGCTCCCACTGAAATTGCATATTTGTATGCATAAGAAAGCCCTTAGAATGCGAAGCAAGGCGAGCATGGGTTCAACTAGTTTTAAATAAATACATCAAGGAGTGATATGAATTACTATATCGGTATTGTTATAAGCCATTTCTACTGTATACATAGGCTTAGCATTAGCAGTGCACGAAATGTGTCATATAATTATTTAAAATAATTTTATCCTCATTACTCCACGCCTTTCTTGACATTTTCATTTTTATCTTCAGAAAAAACGACACTTTCTGCATGAGAAACAAAACTAATTTTCCGTTACGAATGGGAAAAAAAAAACATTTCAGAAACATTTCAAAGCATTTCAAAAATGTTTCATCAGCGTTCACACCGAAAGAAACATTTCAGAAATATTTTTTTGTTTCTGAAACATTTCTGAAATGTTTCTGAAATGTTTCTGAAATGTTTTTTAAATGTTTTTGAAATGTTTCGTTCGTTCTGGGTGTGTCCAGAACAAACAAGTTTTTTATAGGAATCAGTAATTTTTTTACAGGCAAAATATACTAAGCGTTACATGAATTCTAGTACACCGCTAACAATAGTTTGCAACAAAAAATGCGTACAATTTTGCACATGTAGGTATTCTGGAATAGGCGTGTTTTTTTTTTTAAGTCTATACAGAATAAACATGTTTCAGCAACATGTTTCAATATGAAATACAACAAAACCTAAGCCTGGATAATTATCGAGGCTAAGGTATTGTTGTATTATGTATTGAAATTTTTATTTTTATTCTATATAGGCTAAAAAAAAACACGCCTAATATTAGCTCTAAAAATGTTTGTAATTTTTTTTTTTTTTTTTTGTTTTTAACTTTTGAAAAATTGGATTTTTACTAAACAGCTACTTTTTATAATTTTTTGTCCATTTATTTTTTAAATAACTTTTTTATATATAAATATGTGTTTTTTCTGTAAGGTAAGTGGAATATTAAAAACTATGGATGTACTGAAAAAATGAAAAACGAATAAATATTTAATTTAATGAAAAAACATACTTTTTTAATATTTATGATTGGGGTATGTTACACCCCAGATGGAGGAACGTGTAAGTAAAACATAGTTGGAGGACGGAGGATAAACTCTTTTCCCCATCCTCTGTTAAAACTAAAGGCTGGTAGATACACTTAGGCGATATTAAATACGTCATGGCATTTAGCGTCAACAATCGCATCGCAGCCAAAACTCTGTCAAGATCAACTTCTAAATCTCGTAATTCTCTCATTTATCAAATGTACGCTTTGTTGACATTTCAATCAGTGTGCCACTTAAGTAATTTGAATAAATAACCCATTCACCCGAGTTACGCTGAGGCATTGAGAGGAACTTTCACCATCGTGCCTACATACGGATTCATTCGAATCTTCAAGTCACCTTTCAACCGCCAATCAGCGAGATTTCCCCATTGAGCGTACTCGTGGGTCCCTAAACCCACGGAATTGGCATCTTGGATGCCACTATAACGTGATAACCCAACGTGCTGGAATGGCACACAAACGAAGTTAAAAGGGGTTTCAACCTTCGAACCAAAGCAACACCACAGTTACACATTAAATCATTTGATTGACAGACACAAAAAGAAGTCAGCTCGTGAAATGTAAGTGTTACGCCAAAGTGAAATTCAATTTGACGCCCAGTCTTCTACAAGCTTCCACCCTTTCGTGTTACAGCAACTCGGTAGCACGGAGTAAATTTCTTACCAGTTCCTTTGAGGTGTCAATTGAATATGCATTAAAGTTTCTACCAAGGAGCTTCATTCCAGAATCCATGGATTCCATTTCCAATATTGTCAAATCGTATTTTTAGTCGTCTGCCATTCGATATTCCCATTCGCAATATTCAATTCGATTTATGATGGTTTTCGGAAGGAGTCCCGGTTCCCGGACCGTCGTCAATTGAAGTGGCTTTCGGTGTCTGCAAGCGACCGCAGACGGCTATCATTGCCAATGTTATGTCTGACGACAATTCGTACGTGGTTCAGACTACCGAAATTTAAAGTGACATAGACATAGATATTTTATTGGTTCATCCGAGAACAGTGGAGGTTATGAAAATTGCATCGAAATGTACCCAGAGAAACGGCGAGAAATCCGATTGAAAATGATGTTTATAGGAAATTGTCCTTTGGCTTATTGAGAAGTGTTGCTTAAATTGTTCTAGACAGTAGTTTGGTGTGTTTTGGTTTATTGAAAAATCGCAACTATCATACATTTGCTACAATGAGTTGTATGTTTCCTTTAAAACTCTCGAAGCGAGTTGGTATAACTTGCAAAACATTCTATTTCATAAGGCCACGATTTTTTTATATTATGCTCAATTTTATCATGAAAACTCAGACATTCATTATATTTACAAGTACAATTAGAAAAAAAGTGGTACAATCAGGTTTGGCTTACTTATACAGGCTGTGCATTTTTTTTTTAATAAAAATAAAAGATCGAGCTCGTACATAGATACATATTTTGTATATGTTTATTACAACAGCTTATTTTCTACAAAAAAAAAAAAACACTTTAACCATTAAAATGAATTACAAACTGAAGAAAAATAATTAAAATATCTTGTTATTTTACCGCGATGTCTAGACATTTTTTAACCGAAAATATGGATCAAAATCCATCACATATAATACTAGCTGATGTACCCGCTTCGCTGTGCATACAAAAAGATTCTCTTTGTATGTAAATATGTGTATTTGTTTTAAATTGTATACTGGAAGGAGACTTCCAGCTAAATGCTACACTTGTCCTTGCACCTTAAAATTTGCCATAAATCCTTGCTCCACAATTTGCTAAGCACCAAATTAAGCCATTTGAAAAGTATTATAGGATCATATAGACTGAATGATTTACTTAGATAAAGGATTTGCCATAGATATTAAGGAAAAAAGTGGCTCAGGTGGGTAAGCAATTTCTTCCGATCTAACTTTTCCGCTTTCTTAAATATTACAGCACGTTATTACCCCCAAAACGTCAATACATAATATACATATCTGTATCTGTTCCAAGCCCTGCATTTACTTATCATATAAAAAAATTTAATTCTTATCCAGTTATTGCATTAGAGATGATCGAACAATAACAATACATTCATATATGTTAGTACGAAGCAATACCAATCACATATACTACACGCATGCACCGCATACACGCATACCCGCTGGTGCATTGACGGTGGCAACTGGCAATGGTCTCCACTGATCGTTGTCGCGAAAGCATACAAACAATATTTCTTTATTTTATTACTTTTCTCACAGAAAATGTACAAAGAAGTTATATATATCAAAATCTTTGTTGTGAAATAATCTAAAAACATATGTAAATTTTATTTTAATACATTATTTAAGAACTAAGAAAGAGCGAGATAAATGCCCAAAAGTAAAATATAAACTTTTCTTTTTCTCATTTAGAAGTAACCCAACCAGAATCGACTGCAAAAAACCGCATTCAAATCCGTTCAGTATTTTTTGTGCTTTTGCGGCACATACATACATATTTTTTTTAGACTTCCTTTTATAAAAGAAGTGATGATGATGAAGAGAGATGAGATAAACTTTTCAAATAGGTATGTCGCCAAGTTTCAAGATATGCAGGTAGACAACATATAAAGGTATTTTGAGGAATATTTGTATGCAATTTTCTTGGTGCAGTCAAATATTGGCCAACTTGGCCAGGTGTCCAACTTAAAAGAGTGTCCAACTAGAAAGATGTCACTGTACTCTAAAATACGTGTACAGTCGGAGCCTTTTCCGACTGCTCCTCGGGAAAATTTACTTTTCGATTTGTAGGGAAATTCCTTTGGAAGACATAAACGCGAATAATAGCGAAAGCGAAAGACGAGTCCAACGAAGCAAAACGACGACGATGAAAGTTGACGGAAAAGGCTCTTTTCTCTTAGAGAGTACAAAAACGAGTGTCTTTATTCAATTCTGACTTCTAAAATGTAACCTAGCTTAGAACAATAATTGGTTTTTTAGTACACAATAAAATACAAAAAATATGGCGAAACTTGGCTTATTGGCGCCAAATTCAAATGAATTTAAGTGTAGTGAATTCAAAATTAACTTTATAATAATGTGTGATTAATAATTCAAACAATTTATGATTTTAACTTTAGTATCAATGAAAACAAGATAAAGATTTTATATGTAAATAAATATTAATTGATGTTGTTGTAGTATGTTCCAACAATACGCGTGACCTTGAATACACTAAAGTCCAATTCACAATGTCACGTTCGCGCGATCTCGCGTTGACAGATAGAGTACAAACAATGCAAACATATGGGGTGCTCTTAAATGTGACCTCAGGCGTTATATCGTAGATATCGTAAACGCCTGGGCAACGGCCGAGTAGAGCTACTTTCTACTAGGGCGTGCGTTGTGACAGCTCACAGCTGTGTTGACATTTCATTATTTGGTGGCCTGTTCGATTAAAGCTACAGCACTACATTCAATTTTTTTTAACATTTAATATGTATTACAGACTTAAATTGCAAAATGATTTTTTGATTTTTTTCAACACAAATTTTTTTTAGTTAATATATTCGTGCAATCGTGTTTGCAAAGTTATTTCTTACATTTTGTGTTTCCTAATCGAAAAATAATAATAAAAAGGAATACATTTCATATCTTCTTTCTATCATAAATTCATGAATGAGAGATTTGAGAAAACAGCACATATCATTTGTCATACTCCTAACCTATGAACGTCTGCAGCTTGAAGCGGTATTCAGTTTTGCGAATTTCGAGTTCTTGCGTTGGACAGAAATTATCGTAAAGCCGATATAAAGCCCATTAACGCGAGACCGCGCGAACGCGAAATTATGATTTGGGCTTAAAACTAATCTTTTCAAGTATAAAAATATAGAAATTATATTTTAATAAGTCGATAATCACCTGCTGTGTCAAAATACATAACTTGTTTTTTGTGAAATTAACGTAAAATAATAAATTCTCACTGTTAAATGCTTTGTTTGCCCACGAACGCCGAGAACAGACATATACACCAAACGAGGTGATCAAATTTTGACTGCACGCTTCCAGCAAGAATGCACGGGGGAATAGCGGGACGGTCTGGGTATTATTCTCAGACCTATCTCAAAGCACAGTTAGACGTCTTTTTTAATGTTTTTTCATTTTGAAAATTTGAATTTTGGCCGCGTAGATCGTTCAAATACCCATTTGAATTTATTTTATTTTCGGTTTGTGAAATTTTGCGAATGTAAGATTTAATTTGTGCATAAAATTGTTTTTTTTTATTATTATTATTATTTTATTGGGCAGTTGTCAAATCAAAAAATGTTTGAATGACTAATAGAAGTGTCAGAGCAGATGGAGATATTTGAGGGATCGGTTCCTTAAAGAAGTAGCCAAAAACCCAAATCTGGAAGCCCTGCACTGGAAGAAAAGGAATGGATATTCTTCCAAGCGCTATCGTGTTTAAAATCGCACGTCGCCCAACGAAGGTAAGAAATTTGTTGTTTTTTTTTTTGTTTTGCATTTCATATTTCATCTCCAAAATGTTACAGGACTTTCTCTAATTTCCAATGGCAAGGAAAAGAGAGGTGGAGCTGGACAGTAACACAGATATGAGTGCATTCTACGAAGAGGTAACCGATGACCCGCTTGGCAGGCGAAGTTTTTCCAATCCAACAGAAATAGAACAGTGGCTGGAAGATGTAACTGGTGGCCTGCCCGCAAGAGAACATATATTGGACGCGACTCCCCATCTTAATCAGGCGTCCACAGGGACACCATCCACGTCATCAACTCCGCGTAAACGTAAAAAGACCGATGAGGCCACTGACAGATTTAATGTTTTGATGGAAACAGCTCCTGTCCATAAAGAAGTCAAAATTTAAAATTGAAGACTATTTTAAAGTTCTTGATAGCTATCTATTACCCCGTTTATATGACAACTCAATGCGAATTGAATCGATACGCATTGGTTCAATCCGCTCATATAAACACCACTTCGAACCGAATTGAAATACTCAATCCGCATTCGTTCATTCCTGTTTATAAACCGCATTGAAAATTTGAAACCGAATTGAAATATCATATAAACACTTTCAATTCGCATTGAAACATTTTACTCTCTCGCGCTCTCATCATTCTCTTATCTGTCATCTAATGTCAGGCAATTCAATAGTTTAATTTTTAATTAATTAATTTTTATTTTATCAAACTGTCAGTTCAATCAGCTGTTTATTATATTCTCTCAATTTTCTCACCTTTATTTTGGATTCAGTTTTGAATAATTTCATGTAAACACCAACATTTCTATGCGGGTTGAACCAATGCGCATTGAGTTATCATATAAACGGGGTATATCTAATAAAAGTGCCCGAGGATTTGCAAGACGACTTGAAATCAAATTTTTTAAAACAAATGTTCGACGAAATCGCGAAGAGAAAGTAAATAAAATAAAAACAATTAAATTTTAATACATTTGTGTTTTAATGTTTAACTTCTGCGGAAATATAATTTAATGTAATTATAAAAAAGGGTAGTCTTTCAACTGGTCACGCAAATTGAATGCATTCTTTGAGGCGTTGTTTGAGAAAATTCTCTTCTGCCTTGTTGAGGGAAAAGTTGTTTCATTTCGCCACAGACCGTAAACTATTTGTTCGCCGTGATAATGTCTACGTAGTTTGGGGAATTTTGGGGGGCATGATGTCAAATGCATTTTTACGAAATTGTGAAGTACAATGCAAAATGCATTTTCGATGACTAGCCTGGCCCGAGAGAGACGCTTGTTGAAATTCTTGGTCAAAAGGCAACCGCTGACCTAAATAAAAACATAGGCATATCTCATGTACTTTACCACTGCTTATTGAATTTTTTTGAGACTAAGGTATTGTGAAAGTTTTATTTTACTATAGGGTTAAACGAAAAAGTGCAGTAGATTCAGGTGCGGACGCAGTAGCGCAGTAGACACAGTTTTTTAAATGAAAAGAGCAGTAGTTCTACTGCAATTGCAGTAAAGTCCAAACCCTCCCTCTGGTATTTGTAATTTCTCCCTCTCTTTCCTTTTTGACTCAGTTTGGAGGTTGCTTTGCAAGCAATTCTAACGAAATTCGCAGGCAATTCGCTGTCCCAGATCCAATTCAGATGTGCCCCGATTTGAGAGGTTCGCTTATATGAAAAAAACCGAGTGTATGCATGAAGGGCGGTTCATTTCGGAGATGCCTCAATTAGAGAGAATATCCCAATTCGGAGGTTTTGCTGTATTTTAATACTCATAATGAATATCGCGATTATTTAAATTTATTGTAGCTTAAGCACAAAAACTGTTAAGCGGTCCACACACGCAATACTTGTGTGCACACTGGTGTCGGTGCACGGAAATTTTTTCCGTGTATGGGCTGGTGTGCGCACCGATTTTTCGGTGTCAGACACGATGTAACTAGAATGAAAAATTTTTGATTTTTGGTGTCGGTGTTTCGATCGGTTTGATGTTTTTTTTTTTCTGGTTGCGCCAGGGAGGTGGGAATCTTCTCAAGATACCAGAAGCCCGCGCTGCTGGCATGCACGATTCACATACCTGGTCCTGACTTGGAATGTGTCAGCCGATATGCGCCTACGTACTAAACCTCACCCCCAAACACAGACTTCGACCATTCTCCCCGCGGGACTGCCGTTAGGTACTACTTCGCGGGGCTGGTTAGCGTCATGCTATACGTCATGTGTCAGCTTCTGCTGCTTTCCTAAGCTTTTCTATTCTCCGCAGCTCCTGTTGGAGCAACATATGGTCGAGGAGCGACGGCAGATTTGGCAGAGTGGTCCTCCATGCTATGAAGCGTGTGCAGTGAAATACTGCGTGCTCCGTGTCTTCTTCCTCGTTTGGACATTCCGAACAGAATGGTGAGCTGTCATGTCCAAATCTGTATTTCCGGTAACCGCCGTGGCCAGAAAGGAACTGAGTAAGGTTGTAGTTGCAGTCCCCGTGTTTCCGACCTATCCAATCATTGATTGTCGGGATCAGCTTGTAGGTCCATCATGATTTCACTTGCGTCATGCTGACCCAAGGCTCTCCTGTTATATATTTTCCTCGTTTCGTCTGCGAGGATGTCGATGGGGATCATCCCAGCAATAACAAACGCGGCTTCGTCTGAGATGGTTCGAAAACCGCTGATCGTTCGTAGAGCGCAAAGTTTGTATACTGACGATATCTTCCTTTTCGTCTCCTTCGTCCTTAATGCATGCGCCCACACTGGAGCGGCATATAGTAAGACTGATGTTGTTACTTTGGAGAGTAAGATCCTTCTGCTGTACCCTGGCCCGCCGACGTTTGGTAGGATGCCAGAGACTGAACCCTAAATGGCTGGACGGATTTGCTTGAATTGAATATCTGGGATTTGTCGACTTACACCCTGAGGCGTTATCGGAATTTTAATTCTAGATTTAAAAATAACGGTACTTTATTTAAGGCCGATTTTGCAAAACTCCGACTTTCTCGAAAACGAGTCTAACGATTTTGCTCAAATTTCATATTTGAGTTAGCCTAAATGGCATATTATCTAAGAAGTCTCACAACGGTATACTTTACTTACAAACGGTTTTCTAAAAATTGGCTATGTTTTGGCTCTTTCTAACTTTGCCAGATATCGGGTCTCTTTCCAGATGAACATAAAGAAAAATTCACGGAAAAATGTAAAATTCCCACTGTTGTAGTATTGAAAGAGGAAAATATTAAAGAAAATTTATAAATGATAGTGTTGTTGTTGTCTCTTTCTTTCTTTCGGCTCTCGTAATGGAACTCTACGATATAGATTGCTCTAAGAATTCAGACCCGATTTATACAGCGCTCGAATCACGTGAAGGGATATATGAATAGCTAATTATTTTTCTACAGAGGTAGGCTTTAAGTCTTCTAACTACACTCAGATTTTATTGGTAAATATAATTCACAAAGTTACTTTCTTATCTTACATTTCTGTCCATTAAACTCTCGACGAGGAGGGCCAGCTAGTGGACATAATGAAATAATAATAAAAATGAATATTGCACTCCGGCAGGGAAAAGCGAACACACATACATACATATGTATGGACACAATTCCTGCATGCATCGTAGGGTAAAGTTGTCCGAATCTCACGGCACATATAAAGAATCCACGTGAATAAATTCAAGTCATCCAAAGAGGGCAAATCACTTAAGAAGTAGTCGCTTTCTCTAAGTTTCTCCTAACAAATAAAAGAGTCAATTGTAACAAATTCATCACCCCCTTGACACTCATTATAGTTCACGATCTTATCGTGATCTAATATGAATATTTCCATTTTCCAGGTATCCTCTAGCGCCCCATAATCAGAGCCAACCACCGGATATTGAATAATAATTTCCCGCTGCCGTTGTTATCTTTTATGATTCTCTTCTCAAAGATTTTCCATTATTTATCGACACCAAGTGCTGTATGTGACAGCTCCCGACCAATAATCACATTTCATTCACAACACCCTTGTTTCCGTCCCCTCAAGTGTTTGCCGGCACACATCCTAGGAATTAAAAAAAAAAAAAAAAAACCAAGAACAAGACATTCCACAGCAATGTCCTCGATGTGTAATAAAGTGTTTTGCATATCGTAAAGAGACCGAGAGAGTGCGTCCTCGCTCATCTACATCGTCTATTGATTAAGTTACAAAGCCATGAAATTATCATTTTAAATTCCGGAGCAGATTCTTTTTATTTTTCGTTCCAGTGTGCCAAGCATACCACCATATTCGGAATACTGTGTGTGTTTTTCTTCTAGGAGTTCTATAATAGAAGCTCCCACGGGCACCATAAACCTCAGCAGCTACACTCTACAGAGCTGCTACCGCTCGGTTAACGAGCAAGCGGGCCGTATGTGCATCGGCGTCAACATTATCATCATCAGGAGCAGCGCAAACCCAAACACATATCCAAATAGGATGTTAAAGTAATAAAGGGCCAGAAACGGTGGTTGATCTCTAAAATAGAACGAAATCAGATGTACGTACTTACATACATATTTGGGGTTGGGGGTCGACATGAGATAATTTGAATTTCTCAATTTTCCGCACGCACTTTATTGTTAGGAAATTTGAATCTACAGACTGCTTGCAGTATATTCCAGCAGTGAAAAGGATATCGCTTGTCAATGGGTAGGACATTTCATTCTGGTCTGTGGTAAGGCACAAAGGGCCACGAAGTCCGGTGTAATTGTCTACACTTTGTGCTATTCGCACCGCAATCGTCTGTTAATCGCTTCTACATATACGTATATGTATATGTGTTCTAACGAGCTGATGATAGAGAAAACTCCGGAGAGTTTTTCCTCGGGATATTTCCCTACTACTCTATCGTTGATGGTAATTAGAGGACAATTTTCAATTTTCCCACTGCGTAACGATGCAGAGAAATTTTTCACCGTAAACTATGCGCCGCGTTTTCTAAAGTGCGGATGTGCATCCAGTGGGATTAGCGCCTGAATGCATTCACTTGGTTATCACGGTTGAGAGTTTGTGTAATTTAGGCTTGCCGTTGAGGACAATATTTTCTATACAAATTTACACAAACATACTTATGCATGTGTAGGTGAGTATATGGATAGACTGAAGTGTTTATAAATTAAATGAAAAAAACTGATCTTTAACTACGATGTTTTCCCAACTATTGTTTATTGTTTATTGTTAATTTATTTTGCCAAAATGAGACAACATTGCTAACAATATTTATAATAAAAAAAATAATAAAATTAAATTACTATTACAGTAATGAAATGTTTTCCCAACTATTGTTTATTGTTTATTGTTAATTTATTTTGCCAAAATGAGACAACATTGCTAACAATATTTATAATAAAAAAAATAATAAAATTAAATTACTATTACAGTAATGAAATAGGAAGTGAAAGTACATAAGTCAAAAAAAAGTGAAAAGTTTAACAAAATAAATCAAAGATAAATTTACAATTAAAAAAAAAATAATATTAAAGATAAATTAAGAATCAAAAAGAAACTTCAGCCATCATTCGAGCAACTATTTTATTCTTAAAACTAGCTCAGCTAATGTTGTTACTAAACAAATCGGAGAACTTATTAAATGTCTTGGAACACCGATTGAAAGGTTCATGAAACGCATAATTAGTCTTTGAAATACTCTCCTTTAAAACTCTGCTACATATACTTTGGAACACAAAAAGCTCGAGTCAATATTTCCGTTCAAAAGATCAAACGCAAATAACGCTTCAGACAATTCTCTTCGTCTTACAAGACTGCACATATTAATAAGCTTTAAACGATGACAATAAGGAGGCAACACAAAAGAGTCAGAGCTCCAACCAAGACCTCTCAACGCGAACAACAGAAATTGCTTTTGGATAGACTCAAGACTCTTTACATCAACATCATAAAACGGAGACCAAATGACACTACAATATTCCAACAAAGGACGCACCAGAGAGCAATAGATCGACTTTGTGATATAAGGATCGTTAAATTCTTTTGATCTGCGCTTGACAACACCTAGCATACACATACTTTTAGAGTGTACTTTGTCAATATGGTATAAAAAAATCTGTTCAGAACTAAAGAGCGAAATTCCCATCTGTCGAGAAAATTATTAGAATTGCAAATTTAACTCTGTTAAAGGTAATATAAGAAACGAATGGCAGTAAGTCAATGACATTCTTAATAAAAAAGCACTCGTCCAAAGGCCTTCTGCGGAAATTTATAACGGTTATGTGGTTTCTGATAAGCTGGCAATTGCTAACGCTTTCAATAATTATTTTACCACGATATCGGAGAGTATTCATCCGATACATATTTATCCACCATGTACTGTTTGTAGACCTTCATGTAATCCTGGTGAATCCTTGCAGAGACACAGTTTCTATTTCGATCCGATAACTGGTTTGGAACTCCTAAAAATAATTGGTTCGTTGAAAAATTGGAATTCGAATATCGCTTGCTATATATAGTTGATGTTCTGGCGATTATTTTCAATAACAGCATTTTTTCTGGAGTTTTTCCTGAAGCCTTAAAATGTGCCGATGTTTTACCACTATTCAAAAAAGGGTCTGCTGATGTATTGAGTAATTACAGATCTATCTCACTTTTGTCTTCGATAAGCAAAATTTTTGAAAAAGTGGTAAAATACAGGATGATTAATTTTTTGAATAAAACCAATTTTTTTTTAGTTCTGTTCAATTCGGTTTTCGAGAAGGCAGATCAACAGGAGATGCTCTGTTACATTTTTGCTCTCAGGTTTTTGTCAATCTAGATAAAAAGAAGTGTGCAGCTGCATAGTTCGTCGATATTACTAAAGCTTTCGACATGGTAAGCCACGATATATTGCTACGTAAATTGGAAAATGCTGGCTTTCGGGGCTTTATCTGTGAGTGGTTTAGATCTTACCTTAGAAATAGGTCTCAAAGAGTAAGAATTGACGTTACCAGAAGCGAAGTCAAATTCCTTAATATTGGTGTACCTCAGGGTTCTGTCTTGGGACCAATACTCTTTCTGATTTTTATCAATTCATTGTTAAGTTTACCGTTCAAAGGATTATTGACAGCATTTGCGGACGATGTAGGTTTTGTTTATGGTTCAGATAGTGCATTGAATCTCACATCAGATATCAATTTTGATCTTAACTTATTACGAATCTGGTTTGCAGAGCATAAATTGGTAATAAGCTCAAAAACTAAAGTTATGTTTTTTCATTTTGTAACACCTAAAATTTTTGAACCAAAGGTTTACTTTCACGCAACCGACCGCAAAAAATTTAGATTATCTTATTGCACTTGTAATTCAAGTTTATCCGCGTGTACTTTTTGTAGTTGCCTCAGCTGTAGCGATAATTGTTTTCAGATTGAAAATGTTAACGAATTTAAATATTTGGGCCTTACCATTGACTCTAGAATGAGTTTTGATATTCATACTGAAAATATGAGAAACTATTTTCGCGGCACCCTCCGAAATTTTTATTTTCTGCGTAAAACTTGCTCTATTGAGCTATTGTTAAAGATATACTTTGGCATATTTCATTCTAGATTACAATATGGGATTACCTGCTGCGGAGGAGCTTACTTGAATAAAATTCAACCTCTTTTTTCACTTCAAAAACACATTTTGAAAAAAATATATCGAAAATCAGGTTTATACTCTAGTTTTCCATTGTTCAAAGATTTGAGAATTCTTCCAGTGCGCCACTTATACTGCTATAAAGTGCTAAAAATTTATTTTAAAAGGTCAGGGAATCTTAATTTTAGACTAGTCAAGAATTATAGTTTGCGTGGCAATTTTTTAAATCAGCTATCTGTACCTGACTTTCGTATAACCGCGTTCCGTAACTTTTATACTGATCTCTCGTGTCGTTTATTTAATCAACTTCGATTTTCTATCAGAGCACTTCCACATCAATATGCATTTGACAAACAAATAAAAAATTGGCTATTTTCCTTTGATCCTCAAAGTATTGAATCTCTACTTCAAGTTGGTGAAATGCTTCGTTTTCATTATTATTGTTGTAATTTTTAAGGCACCTTCAAAATTTCCTTTCAAATATTTGACTAAATTCTTTTTTTTGGGTCACCCCACCCATTTTTTCTATATTATTTAAGTTTCAATTTATGTAATAGCTTTGAAGTGGCATTAACTCTATTTTTTTTAAATATTTATGTCACTATGTTATTTCTCCATGAAGTTTATCTCATCATCAAAGATTGTAGTTTAATTATTGTAATGGATTATAAGAAATAATAAAAATAATAATAATAAATAAAAAATAAAATAAATAATGGTGTTTAAAAGTTAGTTTCTTGTCAAGTATAATTCCTAAGTCCTTAATTACATCTTTTCGAACTAACCGTCAATGAAATAGTCAAAATTTATTGCACTTTTTTTCCTAAAAATATTGCACTTTTCCACATTTAGCATCATTCCGTTGTTTTTACACCAACTTATAAGGGTATTCAAGTTTTGCTTTTTTACTTTGATTTGCGATCATTTCATCTCACGATTGCTTCGTATTTCTTGTTTTATTTTTACTTGTTACGTATTTCCATTATAACTGCTATGGATTACTAAGGTTAAGGTTATCTCGTCAATGGTTGGTTCGCAGTTTGTCTCTATTAAGATCTAGCGTTTTGCAATTCGATTATTTTGTCATTAATGGGATTATGATTGATTGTTAAGCAGTACGTGTTATTATTGGTTAAGATGCAAATATTTAAATGGCATTCTTAAAAAAAATGGAAATTGGAATGTCAATCAATAAGAGAAAAGAAAAAAGAGAAAAGACTTAGCCTACAAAAGAAAAGCAAACATTTTGGAAAAGTGGCGATTTATTTGTCAACATAGTCTTCTTTTTGCTCGATACACTTGATCCAGCGATGCTCCAACTTCTTTAACCCATCCAAAAAAATAGGTTTTCTCGAGGTCTGCAAAGTGGTGGCGATAACATTTCGCCATCGTTTGATTCTTTTTTTTTTAAATTTTGAGCATTGGATAAAGTAACAGTGTGAAATTCGCGCAAATTTTCAAACTCAAAACTCATATCGAAACTCGTTTTGAAACGTTTGACTGTCACTTTTGAATTCGACTTAGATACGACTTGACCACAACTAAGTATTTGTCGTTTTTAAAAGTAGATCGATCGTTTATTACAACAGATTTCGTGTTAAATTCGAGCTTACGTAAAACTCGAGTTTAAATGCGTTTATTACTAATGGCCAATGTCTTAAAGATTTTGTTTAACAACAAGTCATAATTTACAAATAGGTAGTAATTCATATAATGATCAGCTCTTTTGACATTCGCCTGATGTCCACGGAATGAATTATATGGCATATCATGAGCTCCGCAAGTAAATATTTAAAGATTTAAGGGAGAGGTGAAATAGTCCTAAAGTATTTTGTTTTAATATGTCATTTCATTGAAGGCTCATAGAAAGTAAGATACAATATCTTTTAAAATATTGATAAGCTTAAATAGATATAAATACATATGCATATGAATCAATCAATTTTTGGGGCTTATACTGTTCTTCTGCTCTTATTTCTTTCTTTGGGAGATGCTACAGTTCGGGATGAACCAGAGCCTGCTTCTCGCAGCCATTTGTGTGTGCGTGTAATATTTGTGCACGTATGGAAGAGACCAAAAGTTTTTTGCTGTCCCAGATCGTCGAGTTGAGAATCTTATGACAAATTTTACTCTTGAATGTCTTTCAGGCATTCGAAAGTGGTGGCACCGTAAAAAAGCTTTTGGATGTTTGCTGAGATCGAACCCGATGTTATGTATTTTCAAACGCAGCGCATCGAAGAACAGTAGCGATTCTGCCAGATAATCTAAATAAGCATTTGACTTCCGACACCCGGGAAGCATGGGTATTGGTCAAACTCACTACCCACTACGCCTCGATGCACTCTTCTACTCACCAATTCAATTATTCAAGTCTGAATGGCTATAGATATCGAGCAGAGCCTTTTTTATTTTGTAACATAAGTTCTTGTGGTGGTAAAATATTACCTAAAATTGTTAATCTACGATGAGAATATCAAACAAGTCATATCAATAAACAGAATCAAAAAAGCGCATACAAACAGTAGCACACACTTGCGTACGTCCGTAAATAGAGTCCGTCATACGACAAAAGATGATTAAAATCCATCAAGGACACAGGTCCTTATTGTACCCTCCTTTTTCATTGTCAGGCAATATCAATTCAATCCGCAATTTTCACGCCCATTTTGTTACCGAAATGCAGTTAACGTTTATCAGGCTTCTCCGGTCTTAAGAGACACGTGACCTTCGCCACGTGCTAAATGCAGTAGGAAATGTCTGACATGATGGCATCTCATCATCCCCCTATGCGAGTCGAGGGTACGGAAACGAAGCGCAAGGAAACTACATCCCGAATTATGTCATTACGGCGAAACTGATGATTTAATTCCATTGATTTTCCATTCCGGGTACAATGGAAAACAACTCCAAGGAAGAGGATACAAAGCATTTCGTTGGTAACTCTAATCGATGCGATGTATACATTTTATCAGGATTCTAATCGGTTCAGGATTAACATCATACCGGATAATTACATGACCCTTTGAACAAATAGCAGATTGCGAAGGATGTTAGCATGTGTTTGCTTAAAGACGAACTTCCTTGTTTATCCTTGTATTTTCGCATGAAATTTTTAAATTACGATACGAAAGTTGGGGAAACCTTATTCCCAGGGTCAGTAATCAAGAAAAAAAAAAGTATTATTGATGTTGATGTGTATAATGTAAGATTGTTTTTCTTATGTCGTACATGTACACGTAGATTTTTCATACACAAAAAATAAAAGAAATAAATACAACGGAAATAAAAAAAAATGGTGCAGGGAAATAACTTCTCGGGCAATAACTTCACATGGGAAATAGCTTCACCTCTAGTGGGAAATAAATGCACATTTTTGATGTGTAGTAGGCAATAACTTCACATTCAATGTTTATTTGAAAATTCGCATGAAATTTTTACTATTACTCTATCGTATGCTCAAAAACTAAAGATTCCATTTCAAAATTAAATACCTATTTAAATTTAAAATTTGTCTTGGCCATGCAAGCTTAAAAATAAAATACAGTAGAATCCGCTTAAGACGCTCACGCTTAAGACGCTATCCCGCTTTTAACGGTCTTTTTCTCTGGTCCCTTCATTTTGATAAGAATTCATATGAAAAAAATCCGGTTAATATTTCCCGCTTAATACGCTCACACAGCTAAACGATACACTTCGTAAGATATTTTCTTGTTTTTTTTTTTTTTTTTCAGAAAAACCATTCGGTGCATTGGGATATACGGCACCGCCGACGCAACGGCCACCGGCGTTCTTATAGATATTTTTGTTTTTCGCAAACAAACCATATGAAGCGTGTCGTTTTTGTCGTCTTTACTTTTGTCAGTTTTGTTTCATTTCTTGTGTGCACCTTACGTACATACAGGACGGTGGTGTCAGTGCATTAGAATTTGATTGCGTACAATGGTTAGTACAAGGGATGAAAGGAAACTAGCATAATACATGTATAATTTCAACTTTTTTTTTTATAAAATCACCATATTTTTAACTGGATGTATTTTTTTATTTGTCCCCGCTTAAGACGCTATTTTCTGTCGGTCCCTTAAAGAGCGTCTTAAGCGGATTCTACTGTATCTAATTTTGAATTGGAATCCTTAGTTTTTGAGCATAAGATAGAGTAATAGTGAAAAATTCGCGCAAATTTTACAAGTGGATAAAGCCAAATGACAAATTTTTCTTCATTTGGTCTTATTTTCATTTTAAAGTAGAGATAATTCCAAATTCAGCCTTATTTTGCTCGGCTTTATTTCACGGCGGTACCCCTGTTTTTTTCGAAAAAATCATAGGTGGGAAATAATTTCACAAAAATCTGGTTAAATTATTGCCCACCTTCAGTGAGATATAATTTCACATCAAAAATGTGCATTTATTTCCCACTAGAGGTGAAGTTATTTCCCATGTGAAGATAATGCCCGTGAAGTTATTTCCCTGCACCCAAAAAATATTTTTGTGAAAAATATATTAAACCCAAAATATTTTGCCTTATACGCGTGATTGATTTAAATACTTAACTGACAGTGCTATTGCATACCTTAGAAACACATTTAACGCTGTTATATGACAAAACGATCACCCAAAAGTTTTGAAGATATCCGAAATAATTGTTATACTCACACCGGCGAAAATGCTTCTTCATATAAGCTCTATATAAGTCTACTACCAAAAACTCTAAAGACGTTTAAAAACCCTCGACTGGATCGTATTGACAAAGTTTTCAAATAACCGAATTTATTAATTTGTATATTTTTGTTTTTGTACTATTGTATGTACGAAGAAACTTGCGAACCGATAACAAGAAGTAATCGGCGAAATCCGAAAGGAGAAAAGGACAGTCTCAATGCAGAAATGGCAGAAGCACTGAGATAACAACACCAAAATTGGAGATGTGAACTTTTAAATGACACACTTCATAACCGGCCATGGCGGATACAAAAAATATATGCTTGAATTCGGACTTGACTCCTCGCCATATTGCCCATAATATCCGAAGCAGGGAGAAAATGCAGCTCATGTAATTTTTCACTGCCCACGCTTCAAAAAAATGGATCACCATCTTCCAGACCCAAACGAGAAATGGCTGGCGATATCATCCGCTCAAAATAAACATGGAGCGAGATAAAGCAATTTGTGACTAATATCTAATCGAACTGTAGAGATTCGATCGTCTTAGAAAGCAGAACGACATAGAGAAGCGTACGCGGGAGTGTTTAAGTACGTACTCCCATTCCTGAATCAATTAGTCAGGTGCAAGCCATGCGTGTTACTTGCCCGGGCTAATAGCATCTTTTTAAAATCTTATATCCAGTGGCGCAACCATAAAAAAACCAACAACATACAGATTAGTGCGGTACTTTGAAATATGTTTTTCTATTCCTAACACGTTGAAAATGAGATGTGGGATGCATGAATGCGAATGTAAACAAACATCAACCAAATTTGAATCAAAGAGGTATGTATAAAATCTAAGTATTACTAACTATCAGACAGCACGGTAACTCATACAATCAACAAACCACCAGGGGACACCCTACCAGGAAAATATTTACAATTTGTGTCCCTTTCGATGTAGAAATGCGATTATTGTAAAAAAGGACACATCCAAGATTCGATTTACTGAAAAAAAGATAAATTTACATTTCAGATATCCGTGGACTCATAACTCACTCTGTAAATTTGTGTAAGATATGCGCACATGTGGTCAAGGAAATAGCCCCTCCAGCAGTAGACAACCAATCTGATTACCAACCGAGGAGTGAGAAATCTTCCAAAAATAAGGATAATCCACAGGGAATATGCACTTCTTTGCTTCTCTGACAATTGAGGTGTGAAATTTCTATCGGCTCAGCCAAAAAAAATCTGCATAAGAATTCAAATAACTTCAGTGCTTCGCATCTGCATTAAAATTTCCAAAAATTTCTAAAAAAAAAAAAAAAAAAAGAAAATCAACAGAAAATGCGCATCACTAACGATTTTTCCCCCGAGGGTCAGTCCTTGTACAGCGTACCTACCCGTCCGAATAGCATCTACTAAACAAATAGTCAAACCATACAACGAGACTTTAAATTAATTTAAGGGTGGCTGTACATTCCTGAAAACCCTTACAACCGCAGCAGTCACCCTCAGTACAGGATTTCGGGATTTTTGGTTTAGGTTTATGCGGGTAACTGGGATGGCTAGCAATACATAATTTAGTTTCTGTGTTTATTTGACATTGTTTTTCAGTTCGACCTGTGTGTATACTCATACACTTGATTCACAAACAAGTGTCCTAGATTCCATTCCATACTTGGTTAATAATTGAAGACAAAAAAAAAATTAAATTCTTCAGAGAATAATAATACGTTACTGTGTTGAAAAGTCGAATGTGACATCTGGGAATATCTCCTGTTTTTATTTATAAAACTGAGAAGTTTGTACGGACTTTTAAGTATTTTGTACGGTGAGATAAAATGTAAATGTATCCCGGATGACATGAGTGGAAGGAGAGAAGTTTGAGGAAGTGTCCTTTTTTTGAAATGAATGGGTAATTCTATGAGGACACATTAGGGAAATTCTGTCAAATAAAAGTGAAAAGTTCTGGAAAACACACAACAAACATGAAAGTAACAACTTTTAAGTATACTTTGACAGTTTCTGTTTATTTGACTGTTATGTGTGTCTTTGCGAATGTTTAAAGGAAGTGGAAATAGGTATGTATGCTGACAATTTTTGTGCATGCTGTCGAATATGCGGTTTTAAATATATGTGACATCCTGGCTGTGTTCTTCATTTAAAAGTCAGAAGGTGAATGCAATACTATTATTATCTTATTTATATTAAAATCATTTCAAAACAAAAAAAAAAACCTCAAACTAAAATTTATCAATTCAAGAAAACTTTATTAAAATAAGATTTTAATTTTATTACATGAAATAGCAAGAGACCTAAATGACAAGAGGCGAATATACCGATAGGTTTTAATGAAATTTAGAAAATTGAATATTTTACTATCGATGGGAATAAAAACAAATACAGTGCACTCTCGATTTTTGCAACTAATTAAAACAGACGTTGTTGCAAAAATCGAAAATTTGCACAAATCAAATATAAAATTAAAAAACTTTAAAAAGGCTTACACACTAGGTCCGTTCGTACGAATTCTCACAAATTTGTGTTTGTTTACTCAAAAGATTCGTAACAATTCGTAAAAAAAAGAGCCAAATGAGAGTGTCAAAAATGTCCCCACAACTGAGAGACTTACGAATTCTTATGAATTCTTACACCAACTTTTTTTTTGGGTGAAGTTGGTAAAACCTGTCAAACCAGCCATTTGGCAGTTTCTGTCAGTGAAATAAGCTGTCGAAAATTCATTGTAAAGTGGAAAACAAAAACAAATTGACGGTTTATACCCACAAAGCGTCAAAAATGTGGTTCAACGCGTTTGTTTACTCTCTTCTTCACACTGTGAGAGAATTTTCTCCATCTGGAAACATGTTTTTTGACAAAATTCTATCCCGAATTAGAAGCAAAGGAACATGATCAGGAGTTCTGATTACTTTTATCCAACATTTAGCAATTGCACTGGCTTTTAACTCTTTTCCAGGGTTTATGCCATCGTTTGAAATTTAAGCTATTCAGTGCTTCTTCATAATTGCAAGAAAAACTTAACAATCTTTTTTGTAGTAGAGTTTAGTCAACATTTACGTTTTTGATCGAATCGCGATGTTGGTTACTTTGGACACGACATTAGAATCGTCTATATCCTCGTTCCATGTATGGATGTCTTCAATTGTACACTGTACAGCCAACCTAAGCAAACTTTTTAATTTATTTATTTATTTTATTTTTATCAAAATTCAGGGATAAATAGCACCGAAGAGTGACTTTGCATTCTCCACGAAGGAACTATTTTACCAAGAAAAGCAAATTTCAAGTTGCATCTTGCTCGAATTTTATAGTTATTTGGAGCGGAAACTGTAGTTCACGTTATAGAGTATTCAGGATTTGTTCACGTTTTAGAGATGTCAATATTAAAAAAAATATGTTCACGTTATCCAGAGTTCACATTAACCGGTGTTCACGCTAACGAGAGCCTACTGTAGAGAACAAAGTCTATATTAGTTACATAGACAAAATCTAACTTTTTTTATCTAATAAATCATCATTCTTTACTAAACTTATCAAAAGTAAATAAACATACATACATAGCATAAATGCAAGTTTATTTAAATAAAATATATGTAAATAATTCCAAAAATAAATGTTTACATTTTTTCTCAACTTATTTTACTTTACAGCTATTTCCGCATAGTACACCTTTTTTATTTATTTATTTATTTATTGTCTTAAGCGGATTCTACTGTACTAATTTAACTGTATCGTATCTCAGTATGGCTGGCAGCATATTACACAGACGATGTATATTGTATACTAGCGGTCCGCTAGTACAGTTTTCCTTATTATAAAAATAGAAACAAATTGATTCCTCGTTTTATTGCCTTTTTTAGGTCGTCTTCTTAATCGTCGAACGACTCATAAAATCTGTCAACAAAGAAATAATAATTAAATAAATAAATAAATTGATTTCACTTCTCCATTTTTCGGGCACTTTTAAAACTTACTCTTTACACTTCAGTACACTACACTCTACGCAACACTCGAATTTAGTCAGTCAGTTGCAAATGAAAGCGAAATAAAAGAAAAACCATTTGCGTCTGCGTATGCGTACATTCTCTCATTTAGAACTCGAAATCTTACATATATGTACCTTATAGTTTTTTATTTAGCGTATGGATAACATAGGTATTACATTAATTATCTTTTTATATTAACAGCGTACGTCAGTTGTCGAATAGAAAAAATAAAATAAAATTCCACATCTTATGATTTAAGAAAGGCTTTAATTTTACTTACTAGCGTGGGTAAGGTACATACATAAATACATACTTACTTACTTAGTTGGCGCTACAGCTCGAGGTGAACCTGGGCCTGCTTCTCGCAACCATTTGTGTGTGCGTGTTATATTTTTGCACGAATGGAAGGGACCTACAGTTTTTTGCCGACTCCGAACGGCGAGTTGAGAAGCTCAATCGTGATAAATGATACTCTTTGATGCTTGTCCGACATTCGAAAGAGGTGGGCACTGTGAAAAACTTTTAGGTGTTTGCGGCGGGATTCGAACCCAAGACCGCTGGCTCAGTAGTCCGACGCACTAACCACTTGCGCTACGGTGCCCACATAAATACACAGTACATACATTATACAACACTTACTTACTTACTTAGGTGGCGCTACAGTCCGGGGTGGACCAAGGCCTCAACCAACAACCTCTTCCAGTTAGCCCGGTCCTTAGCTAACCGCTTCCAGTTGCGCACTCCAAGTTGGTTGAGGTCTTGTTCTACTTGGTCGCGCCACCTTAGGCGAGGTCGTCCTCTGCTGCGCTGACCCTCCGGGTTAGAGTTGAATATTCTCCGAGCCGGAGCGCTGATGTCCATGCGCTCTACATGTCCTAGCCATCTTAAACGCCCAATGTGCAGTTTTTTGACCAGGCTGATGTCGCTGTACAGCTCGTACAGTTCGTCGTTGAATCTTCTCCTCCAAAACCCGTCAACGCAAACGGGACCGAATATCCTACGAAGGATTGTTCTCTCAAAGCGACCAAGGAGATCTTCATCCGCTTTCGATAAAGTCCATGCTTCAGCTCCATATAGCAAGACTGGGATGATAAGGGTCTTATATAGAGTCTCCTTAGTCGATCGGGAAAGGACTTTACTGCTCAATTGCCTTCTTAGCCCAAAGAAACAGCGGTTGGCAAGAGTAATCCTTCGTTTGATTTCCGATGAGATGTAATTTTTTGATGTTATGGCAGAGCCGAGGTAGACAAAGTCCTTTACTACCTCAAAGTTGTAGCTGTCTATTGTGACGTTCTGTCCAATTCGTCGATGTTGGTTGTCCCTTTTTGTTGACAGCACATACTTAGTTTTGCCCTCGTTTACCGCTAAACCCATTTTGGCCGCTTCCATTTCTATACTCGCAAACGCGCCGGTGACAGCTCGCTGTGTTCTACCAATGATGTCAATATCGTCGGCGTATGCAAGTAGTTGAACGGACTTTTGAAAGATCGTTCCTTGTGTGTTGGCTTGTGAGTTTCGAACAATTCTTTCAAGTATGATATTGAAGAAGTCGCATGACAGCGCATCACCTTGTCTGAATCCTTTTTTGACATCGAAGGTCTCGGTGAGGTCATTACCGACCTTGATGGAGCAGCGAGCTTTCTCCATCGTCATCCTGCACAGACGGATGAGTTTGGCAGGGATGTCAAAACTAGACATGGCTCTATACAGTTCATCCCTCCAGATGCTGTCATAGGCGGCCTTGAAATCGATGAACAGGTGGTGGGTATCGATTTGGACTTCTTGGGTTTTTTCCAGGATCTGCCTGAGTGTGAAAATTTGGTCTATGGTGGACTTTCCTGGCCTGAAACCGCACTGATAGGGCCCAATCAGGTTGTTGACGAAAGGCTTCAAGCGTTCACACAATATGGCAGATAGGATCTTGTAGGCGATGTTCAGGAGACTGATGCCTCTGTAATTGGAGCAGTTGAGAGGGTCTCCTTTCTTATGAACCGGGCAAACGATGCTGAGATTCCATTCATCTGGCATACTTTCATCTGACCAAATCTTAGAGATGAGTTGGTGTATGCTCACTACCAAGTCATCTCCAGCTGCTTTAAATAGCTCTGCCGGTAAACCGTCAGGTCCAGCAGCCTTGTTGGACTTAAGCTTGGATATTGCTATCCGCACTTCGTTTTGATCAGGTGGATGGGAGTTTTGGTTATCATCATCTGAGTTGAATGGTTCATTCTGCCTGACAGCGAAAATTTGGTTGGTCATCGCCATTGTACAGTCTGCAGAAGTAGTCTTTCCAAATTCTCAGCACCGACTGTGTTTCTACTACGATGTTTCCATCCGCGTCTCTACAGGTTTCTGTACGGGATTTGTTTTGCTGGCACATTCTTTTTACCCTCTGGTAAAACTTCCGTACATTGTTCCTGGAGTAGCATCTCTCAATATCCTCGAGCGCACGCTTCTCGTGCTCTTTCTTTTTCCTTCGTAGAAGCCGATGTTCTTCCCGTCTCTTTTGCTCGTAGAGCATGCGAGCAGATCTAGTCCTTCTTTGCAGCGCCGCTTTATACGCTTGATGTTTTTCCGCGTTAGCTAGTCTGCACTCTTCATCAAACCAGGGGTTTCGTGGTGGTGGTCGTGTGAAACCCAGCACATCATTCGCGGCACTTATGATGGCTTGCTGGCAGTATTGCCACTGGTCTTCTGTACTAGCTGTTGCTGCGGTAGGACTCGTAGCAAGAGATCGGGATATGCGTTCTCTGTAGGCTCTGGCGGTGTCTTGCGATTGTAGCTTTTCGACATTGTACTTTCTCACAGTATTTCGTTGTTGTGGCGCTGTGGATATCCGCATTCGTACCTTGGCTACAACAAGGTAGTGGTCCGAGCCAATGTTGGCCGCCCGGAAGGTTCGGAAATCCATAATACTGGAGGCATGTCTTGTGTCGATCGCAATGTGGTCGATTTGGTTGACGGTTATTCGATCCGGAGACCGCCATGTCCCCTTATGGATATTGAGATGTGGAAACTGTGTGCTTGCTATACTGACACTTCGCCCCGCAGCAAAGTCAATCAGCCTTAGTCCGTTTTCGGACGTGGTGTCGTGTAGGCTGTGCCTTCCAACCGTCCTACCAAAGATGTCCTCTCTTCCTATCTTGGCGTTAAAGTCGCCCATTACGATTTTAACGTCATGTCTAGGGCATTGCTCGTATGTTTGGTCGAGGAGCTCGTAGAAACTATCTTTGGTAGCGTCGTCTTTTTCTTCTGTGGGGGCGTGAGCACATATAAGGCTTATGTTGGCGAATTTTGCCTTGACACGGATTGTCATAAGACGCTCGCTCACGTGCCGAAAGCTCAAGACTTCTTCCCTAAGTCTGCCGCGTATGACAAATCCGCATCCGAATAAGCGCTGTTTATTTTCTGTATAGCAGTCACCGTAGTAGATATCACAGTTTTCCATCCTTTTTCTGCCTGGCCCATTCCATCGCTTTTCCTGGATGGCGGTTATATCTGCCTTGTAGCAGTTTAGGGCCTCTGCCAGTTGTTCGGATGCACCGTCGCCGTTCATTGAACGAACATTCCAGGTACAGATCCGAACGTCGTTGTCCTTATTTCGTTTAGCGTGGTTGTCAACAGTAGATCCGTCCTTTTCCGAGGCTTTGGTTGTTTCGGAACTAATCGTTTTTTTTACGTGGTTAGGTAGTTAACCTCACGCAGAACCCCCAACCTGGAGGGCCAGATCCTTGTATACCCCTAGGACAAGGGGCCGGGTACACCGGTGTCAGTAACCCACTACGGGGGTGTGAGCGCTGCCGTTGGCCCACTAGGGGCTCATCCGCCACCAACTCTGTTCCAAGACCCTGACTTGTACTTGGAAATCCTTATCGACCTGAGCTCCGAATATGTCGGAGTAGCTCAGATAAGGTTTTGTTTCCGTTCTGGAAATTTTAGCGCCACCGTTGGTTCCATTGATGGAATTCATCCGCTGACGTGAATTATAGTGCTGCTATTTTCCCTTGCTCAGCACTCGCGCTTATAAGTTTAGCAAGTCGTGCCCGGATGGGCAGCGACCAGTACCCGATGGTTACCACTTGGAGGTAAAATAAGCACAATTGATGTGTAGTAACAGTTACAACACTGGGCTTAGCCAAATTAAAGCCAATCAGTGCCTACCCTATTTCTACAACATCCAACCATCACATTATACAATATCAGAACAATATTGTGCATGACCATCTACTCAATACCGTGCGAATAACGCCATATATTATTCAAAACCGATGGTAATACAATTTTATTGATAAATACCGGAGTATTGTACATACTTGTATCTACTTTAAGGATACAGATACTAAAGCAAAACTCACAATCAAAGCCAAATGTAATCGCAATACGTACTGGACCATGGAATGCTCCTGTGGGAAATAAACTTCGTTAAGTAAAAATAAATGAGTTTGCTTCATCTTTCTGTTAAAATGAAAGTAGTGGCTGCTGACCTTATCCGTCGAAGCACACTTACCAGACCATTTCCCACACAGGACTACGCAAAGGACCTCGAAAAGAAAATTGCAATTATTTTTATGATTATTGTGGTGTGCGAAATTAGTTTCCTACATCATTGGATTGCCTCGCTTAAACACCGTAACACAGCTCCACAAATAGCACAGCATCCTGGCAGCATCCCCAGTTTGAAAGTAACGTTCACTCAATTGGATGGATAAACTTGCTGGTGAAGTGTTGTAATTAATCACTGCCTTCTATAATGGTATAGCAAAGGGGATACGGTGAATTGAGCGGGGTGAAATATGGGCTTCACCCCTTTCGAATGAATTTGAAAAAGGCTTCCTTATGCTTCCGCCTGTAGATTGATTTTTTAAAACGCGGAAAATGACAGCTCAAAAGGGCTAAACATGACAATTCGTCCGCCAAAAAAACAATTTTAAAAGGATGGGTAATTTTGATAAAAAAAAGGGGATAAAATAATACTTCGCTGAAAGTTTTTTTTTTTTTTTTTTAATCAACATCCACTTGAATGAGCATTATGCACTGCATATATAGCAAGCCATGTAATTTTATTCCCAACCCCTTTGTTTGCCTCGCGGATGGATAAAAAAAACAGAAACCTATCTGCTTTGCATTCAAACAGATAAACAGGATTATCATTAATTTTGAATTACCACCTTTGTTATTCGTAATTGCTAAAAAAAGGTAACATATTCGCTTTTTTTTTTGTTCGCGGTAGAATTTAAGTCGCGGGTACAGAAATTCTGACAGTTGTCTAAATCATGGATCAGTGGGTTCTTTAACAGTGATTTCCGCAGATATGGTTGAGTGAAGGTGGGTTTAATTATTGTAGTGAAATATCAGTTCAGAGGAATACAGAATAAAAAAATTGTGTGTATAAGGTACATGTACCTACTTCATGCTTACGATTCGGTATTTAAATATAGAATATTTGATCCAATATGATAAGAGCGAACGGTGAAAAATTAGCCCCCTATTCAACGGTGAATCTAGAATTACGAACTTTTTGTAATTTCTATTTTCAACTTTTATTCAGTGAGGCTCGTGCTTTTCCACGTTGACTTTTTTCCGCGCGAGTTACGTCAACGTCAAAATTGGGCGAGCATTGCAACACTGACCTAATTAAATCAAGTAAATCAGTTCAGTCAATAGCTGAATGCTCGAACATTGCAAACAACAAATTAAAATGCTGACTAGGGAAATGTTCGGCGGACGGCACTTCTTCAATTAGAAGTAAGAAAGAAAAGACCAATAATAAAATACCAGGGAAAAGGTATGGTGTGCAGCGTTAAAAAGGCACTGAAATATTTTTTTAAGCACTAAAATAATGCTCAAGCGCTAAATAGACTTTTTCGTCACTAAAATGAAAATTTGAGCACTGAAATTAACGCTGAAATCGCTGATTTTGATAACGTTGAACACAGGTGTAGATGGTGAAATTGATGTTGGTGGATACAATTTTTTTTTTTATCAAATTCAATTCAATTGAATCGTTTATTTTCAAAGCATGACATTTCCACATTTATCCAAAAATCTCTTATTATCGTTGCGCTGTAAAGTAGAGATATCTGCGTTGACACATGAAACGTGATATGTCCAACTACAATACATTATATTTATACTAAAAAAATTAATTGTTCTTGACATGAAAATAATCAGATTTGGTTCGTGGCCTAACATTGTTTTTCATGTGGACATATCATGTTATGAAAATAAACGATCCCATTATAGTAAAATAAGGAATATGTTCAGGTTCACTTATGTAGCTCATTATAATTTTCCTTTTCTACACATTTTAAAAATCAACAGAAATAATTTAAATTTGAAATGACAGCAGAGTTCGAATTATTTCGAAGTTATCTAAGATAATTACCGGATACAATAATAATTGTCTCTGATATTATTGCTCGTAACTTAAGGGGTTACATGGGTTTCTCGGGGAAAAAACGGCTTATTTTTAACAATTTTTTTTTTAATATAAAAAATTAAATATTTCATTCAAACTTTTTACAACCTTAAATGTATACATTTGACAAAGAACTTCTGAGATTTTTGTAAAAAAAATATTTAAAACTCTGCCACAGTGACGTCATTTCCGATGACCCCTCGGAAAAAAGGTGCTTGCGCGTTGACAGCAGAACTTATGACAAAATCAACTGAAGATGAAAAAAAAATACGTATTTTAGCCAATACCTTAAACTAGAACTTGGACGAAGGAAAAAACAAAAAAGTGAAAATTGGAATTTCGGTAAAATTTGCTCTACATTTCATTTTTAAAAATAGTTGCATCTAAAAAGAAATTAAAATCCTTCGTCCAAGTCCTTGTTAATAATATCTCGATGGCGTGTACAAAATTTCATCAAGATCGGTTCAAGAGTTTGCGAGAAATCTTGACAACCAACTTTGCAAATACAGTTCCGAGAAAAACACATTTTAAGTTTTAAGTGACAATAAAACTGCTTTGAGCGCGAAACTTTCCAACGGCTCTATCTCCGAAACTAGTACTCCGACCGACTTGAAAATTTATGACAATATTCTAGAGATGTTGTAGAACTTAATAAGGCGATCGATTTTTTAAGTCCGTGAAACCCATGTAACCCCTTAAGAGCGGTTTGGACCACTCATATAAGTCTTATGAGCGCTCATAAATATGCACTAATAGCGGTTGGTGAATAGGTTTATGGGGCTCTTAACTTATGAGCAGTCGATAGCTACCCTCCCTAGAGTCAAACACGAAACAATTTGCCGATTTCTATGACAGAGAATTTTAACAACGAAATATAATTGTGGTTTAGTCTTTGGAAAGATAAAAAGTTGGATAGTGAGCTTCTAAAAAATTTAAGTATATTTTCCTTCTGTGAAACTAGAAACTTTTATTTATCCATTTTATATTGTAGATTTAATCCAAATAGATTCTATTGCATAAAACCGCATTGAAATCCGTTCAGTAGTTTTGTTTTTGCGGCACATATGTAATGTACATACATACATACTTTTCTTTTAAACTTAATTTTATAAAAGTACTGATGATGATGATCTGGACAAAATTTAATCAATTATGTCTTGGAAATGGTAGATGAAAATAAAAGCACCATACAAGAGGAGGTATTAAACAGATTCGCTTCAGATCCTAGAAGATTAATCTTGCAATAATAATAAAAAGACAACCTTTTATGTTCTACTTTTGAAGTGAACATTTTTTAAATAGAAATCTTGCCCTCCCCTGAACAAATTACTGCATACGCCCTTGAATATTGCTATGTGGTTATAAGTGGAAATAAGTTTTATATTAGATTGATAATCAAAAGGATACCTGGGTGCCCTCGAATTGCTAGGTTAAGAGAGTAAGCACTCCGTATTGCGAAATCTCAACAATCCATTTCATACTTCATCAGTTCTGAAGCTAGAAAAATCCCTAGCATGAATCGCCTCAAAATGAGAGCATATCAGATTAAGTTTATCCATCCCACCATCTATCACAAACTGGCTATCGTTGATGGGGCAGTCCTAGATATTAATCCCAACCTGTGCCAGAAGCGTCTGAGAAGACAGTGGTACTCTCAGTTTGGGAATAATGAGAACGTCACGCAGTTTCAACATATTGTTTATTTTTGGGAACATATTTTTCGAGTCTTGTTTTATAATACTTTCAGTTCTTCGTTTTCAGTAACCATTAGCACTATTCCGAAACTGCTGGCTTATCAGAATTTTCACATTCGTCAGGAGTGATTTTAATCTCCGAAGCTCCAAATCCTGCTATACGTCTTGAAATGAAACTGGCCATGCATTCGATTAAAAAGCTATTGTGTCTTTGAAGCGTTTTTATGTCACGGTTTAGATAACATTTTATGCTGTTTTGTGATTTCACCTTCGGAACTGACGACTCTATAGTCTTTAAAACCACCGTGTTCAGGTTCCCTATATAGAAATCGTACTCCTCATTAGATAGATTCCTATTGCTACAGGAATACTAGAAGAGGTACTGCAATTCCTTTATTTTCTAGTGGCCCAATGTTGGAAACGGCACCAATCGGTCTGCCTAAAACTCTATTTAGGAACCTCGTGCCACATTGCGAAGCTAAACTCAGAGTCGTCAGCAAATTTCACTACCATTTCTCCCGTATGATGATTGCTATCTACGGTAGTAATTGAATTTTGTTACTGTGAATCTATTCTTTTGGCAATCGAGCGTCGGTAATGTAAGGATCAAGATATGAATTTTCGAACGGAAAACTTGGTGTAACCGGGCTAATTAATTTAATTTTATTCTCGACTTGGTTGTCTTCGATAAAGCGATGAAGGAATCTGCCTCTTCCGTTAGGCACCGTGTCCAACCAAGCCAGATTTTTCGCGGTAAAATCACTGGCTAAAATGAAATAGTTATTTAATCTATCTAATCTTAGTTTGTCGAACAATTTTTCGATTCCGCATTTAAATTGACAACCGGACCCTTATCCCATAGGCTCAGAGGCAAAGAGATAATCGTTGTTTCCAGGCAACCAAAGTTTCGAATATCACTTCTATCGATGACAGAGCAGCGAAGGGGCTTACGAGCGAGTATCGCCGTACCAACACATTTTTTTTACTTAATGTGGTGCTACAGTTCGGGGCGAACCAATGCCTGCTGCCATTTGTGTCCGTGTTATACAGGGTGTTTCCAAGTTAAATGTCAATACTTTGGCAACTGACTCTTGGGTTTATTCTTAGAAAAAAATCGTTCTACAGCAAGGGTCTATCTCCAATTTGGACATCATTTATCGAGAATTTAAGAAAACACCTACTTTGGTGTACCTTGATCCATACTAACTCAAATATCTCCGCTAATACTTACTACAGAAACTTCTTTTAGGGTTTTAATTTTAAAAGAAATAACACCCTTTTTAACTGCGTCTCGATAAATTGGATACCGTTTTCTGCTTTCCAGATATTTTATTTTTAAGTCAATACCATTAATCTTGCCCATACATTTTTTTGATTTTCAGGTCGCTTTTCTACAAGAAATGCGTAATAATCATACCGTTTTATTATTTTTTTCTTGTGAACGTAATAGCATTTGATTTTATCGCATCAATTGCCTTTAGTACATCGTGCTCCCAAACTCGAATAAAACTAGTAGTATTAGGATAAAGTGATGGGTTCATTAAAAAGGGTTTCGTCGATACTAGCGTCTTGTTGGGGGCTACAGTTTGAAGCGGCAGCGAACTTGTCGTTTAATTCTTTAATATCAATTTCACATAAACTTGAATTTTTTTGTTTCCCAGTACCCAACTCCTTGATACTGCTCCGGGTTTTAGCTTTGCTTAGCTCAGGCTGGAATTTGGAGGCGAAGAACCTTCTCTTAGACTTCAATATTTAGCATTTAACTAAATTTCTAAGTCTCCTATATTCATTTCGTAATTCGGGAATTCTGAATCGCTTCCATCTCCGATAGAGCCTATCTCTGTTTTCCATAAGCATTTCAATATTACGGTTGAACCAGCCACACTTCCTGTTGCGAACAGTAATATTTTTCAGAGGTACATGTGTTTCAAAGAGACTGTTGACATTGTCAGTGAAAATAGAGATTTGTTCCTCAATACAGCTTGACTGATAAATGCTTTGCCAATCCATTAATTAAGTGTCTCCTAACAACCTTCCCCTGTCAATGGATTTGTAGTCCCTATATGAAATGGTTTCTCGAGCTCAAACTAAGGTCGTAAAAGAGTATGATGAGGTCATGCTTCGAAAAACCGGGACCGTCTAACTGACCGTAGAAGTTGGTTCGCTTTAAGTCACTAATAATAAAGGTATCCAACAGGGTGGAATTATTATTACTGAAATGAGTAGGAGTTACTGTGTTGACAGGATAAAGGTGTAATGCACCTAGGTTATTTAGAAAACACTGTGCCCTGCCGTTCCTTCTATTCAAAAGATCAACATTAAGATCTCCAGCCACAATGATTTGATTATGTTCCAACGAAACGTTTTCCAACAAATTTGTTATAACTGTGGTGCTAGTTACATTGGACGGCTTATAAATAACTCCTACAAGACATTTATCGAATAAACTTGATATTTGAACAAAGATGTATTCAAAGCCATCATTGGCGTCGGAAGCATATAATTGTTTAGAGCGAATACGGTTGTTTATAAATATGACAACTCTCCCCCTCTACGCCCTACCCTGTCAGAACGAAACGTTCTGTAGCCGCTTAGATCGATTCTCTTGTTTAACACCTGGTCGATATCATATTTATATGTTTTTTTAAATAAAACAAAAACGGTTTTGGATATCAATGAAATTCTTTATTCCTGTGAAAGTACGTTCGATGCCATTATGTATGGAACTCGATTTCTTTTGCATGGCCACCACGGGCACGCTTGCAGAAGTCCAGACGCTGAACCCAATTTTCGACGGTTTTCAAGCATACATCGGCCGATACTGCTGCAATTTCACGTTCGATATTCGTACGAAGTTCATCAATCATCGCTGGCTTGTTGGCATAGACCATAGACTTGACGTAGCCCCATAGGAAATAGTCTAACGGCGTCAAATCGCACGACCGAGGCGGCCAAGCGACTGGACCATTTCGTGAGATAACACGTTCTCCAAACTTGGTTTCCAATAAATTGATTGTGACATTCGCTGTGTGGCTTGTGGCGCCGTCCTGTTGGAACCACATGTCCTCCAAGTCCATATCATCCATTTGGGGCCAAAAATATTCGGTTATCATTGAACGGTAGCGATTCCCATTCACAGTAACGTGCCGGTCTTGATCATCACGGAAGAAGTACGGCCCAATGACGCCGCCGGCCCATGAACCACACCAAACCGTAATTTTTTCGGGATCAAATGATGACTCATGGAGTACGTGTGGATTGCTGCCTGACCAATACCGCATCTTTTGTTTATTGACGAAGCCATTCAGCCAGAAATGAGCCTCATCGCTGAAGATGATTTTTCGATGAAAATCCGAATCATTTTCAAGTTGTTGCTCAGCCCAATTCACGAACATACGACGCTTCTGGTGGTCAAGCGGCTTCAGTTCTTGCGTCAATTTAATCTTGTAAGGGTGTAGGCCAAGATCTTTGCGCAAAATTCGCCACAACGACGTCACAGAGATGCCCAACACTTGAGAACGACGTGTGAGAGACACATTTGAGCTTTCTTCAACTGAAGCCTCAGCGGCAGCAATATTCTCGACACTACAGGCACTTCTTTATCTCACTGGCACGGGAACATTTTGTACTGTGCCTGTGGATTCAAATTTTTCCACTAGACGCTCAACTGTTGATCTGCTAGGACGATTATGACGACCATAAATCGGACGTAGCGCTCTTAACGTTGAGGCCACTGACTCCGAATTTCGGTAGTAAATTTTAATAATTTCGACTCGTTGTTGGCTCGTATATCTTTCCATCATGAAATGGCAAACCTTACTGAAGAAAAATGTCAAAAGAGCGGCAAAAAATATGGCGTCGTTTGCTGTCCCTGTTGCTCTACTTTTGTAGCGTCCCTGTTGAAAAACGAAAGTAACTCTGTCTGTCCCTTACCTTTTCACGCCTAAACCGCTGAACCAATCATAATGTAATTTGGTACGAAGATAGTCTGGGACCTGAGGAAGGACATGGGTGAAAAAACCGCTCGCTAGGGGGCGCTGGAGTAAAGTTATTAACAAAACGTTTTCACGCCTAAACCGCTGAACCAATCGTAATGTAATTTGGTACAGAGATAGTCTGTGACCTGAGGAAGGACATGGGCAGAAAAACCGCTCCCTAGGGGGCGCTGGAGTCAAGCTATTAACAAAACCTATTCACGCATAAACCGCTGAACCAATCGTAATGTAATTTGGCAAAGAGATAGTCTGGGAACTGACGAAGGGCAAGTGAGTGCAAAAAAACAGCCCGCTAGGTGGCGCTGAAGTCAATTTATTAACAAATTTTATATGAACTGACCAAAGAGACTCAAATTCACAATATTATGTGTTGGTATGGTGTCAAAAGAGAAAATCACGAAATCTGGACCCGATAGGTGGTGCTGGAGTCAAGTTATTAACAAATTCTCTATTTATTGAGCAAAATGACTCTTGTCACAAAATGACAGTTTCTATCTACATATATAAAGGCCAATGTACATATCTACATATTTATATGTGTATTTGTAAGTATTGTAGGTATGCTATGGACTCTGAAACCACCAATCCGATTGAGCTCGGTATTGGCCCGAGTGTTTCTGTGAAGTTTAATCAAAATCGGTTCAGGATTTTGCGAATTACTAACTAAACCGGCACCGTAGCGCAAGTGGTTAGTGCGTCGGACTACTGAGCCAGCGGTCTTGGGTTCGAATACCGCCGCAAACACCTAAAAAGTTTTTCACAGTGCCCATGCCGAATGCCTGACAAGCATTCAAGAGTATCATTTGTCATGTACAGTCGGCAAAAAACTGTAGGTCCCTTCCATTCGTGCAAAAATATAACACGCACACACAAATGGTTGCGAGAAGCAGGCCCAGGCTCACCTCGAGCTGTAGCGCCCACTAAGTAAGTAAGTAAGTGACTTACGAGTGCCTTCCTAAAACTGATACTGCTGTTCAATCTCCTCAGTTCAGCTGGTAGTGACTAGTGAGTTCCACAAACTGATTGCGTAGACAAATAACTGTCTCTGTAAGACAGTATAACTAAATGAAGGTAGTATTTATTATTATTATTTATTTATTTACTCTTAATTTATTTATTTTCTGTTAATTTATTTATTGTTATGCCCAATTTATTAACTTAAGTATTTTTCTTTGTTTGGTTATCAAATTACCCTTTTTCTGTGATATTTTTTATTTTTTTTTTTTTATTAACGCAATATTTATTTATTAATTTTTGTATATATTAAACTACATATATCATTATCTTTATGTACATACATTTTGTTGCAAGCATAATTTCTTTTTTTTTTATCAAATTGAGGGTTTTGTACGTTTTTTTCCCTCAAAATAAATAAATTCTCAATTAATCAAATAAATTTAGAAAATAAGACAATGCTTCAGTAGAAAGATACATACATAGTAATATCATATCTCTGAATTGTAAACTGTGCGGTAGTAATCCATTGTATTTTTAAAACGAAATAAATATCTATCTATCTATAACTCTCTGCTTCTCTGTGAAACAGGGAAATCCAGTTTCTCGAAGAGATACTCAGGATCAAACCTGCGTAGGGCATAAACAAAACGAACAACATTATTAAACGCAACTTGAAGCTTTCTTTGGCTAACACTGTCAAGGCCGCAAAAAATTTGATTTCCATAGAGTAAGGTTGGAAAAACAAGCGATTTTGCCAGCATTCATTTAATTTTAATTGGCAGACAGCTTCCAGATAAGTAAAGGACTCGCAGTGCTACATAAGTTTTCCCCACGACTCGAGATACGTGGTCACTCCACGTCAGAGTTTGGTTAAAAGTTACTCCCAAATTTCTTACTGTCTTACAGGTTTTGAGTCTTGAGTCATTTATTACCACACCGGGCAGCCAAGAAGTGTTAATAACGTTTTTGCTGATTATTATGGCGTTACTTTTCCCAGAGTTTAGTCTTAGCTGATTTCGTTCAGACCGATTTACCACATTTAGAAGGTCCTCATTGATACGAGCTGTTGCATCTTCTACTAATCCGATGGGGTAGCTGAGATAAAGTTGGACGTCATCAGCGTACATGTGGATATTGCAATGCTCAAGTACCAATGGAAGATCGTTGTTGAACATGGTGAAAAACAATGGGCTCAAGATTGACCCCTGCTGAACACCAGCATAAGTAGGAAGAATTTAATTCTTTTGGAAGTGCCTTTTTTTAGTGGAAACGCCGTATGTACATAATAATATGTACGAACTCAATATTTTATTTTAATTCAAAAAATAAAATAAAATAAAAATACACACCCTTATAAGTTGGCCACCTGCAGAGGTTGGCCAACAATTTTTGCACCGCAGGTGTCTAACTTACCAAGGTTTTACTGTACACACTTACGCAAAGCGCTTAATATTTTCTTAATAATATGAAGCTACATAATATGTACGTGTTGGGAAATAATTAAATAATTATTTTAAAAACATCCATTGTTTTTTTTTTTTTTTTTTGTGACGAGGCTGTTGCTTTGCTCCGTTTCTTCATCATTCTCCCATTCCGATTTCTATTTTTATGCTCAAGTGTATGATTATCATACTTTCTATTTATAAGCAAAGAACTTCGCTAGTTCTTTACATTTTCGCTTCGAAAAAAGAAAAAAATATATATAGCAGAGCGTAGTTTCGATCTACGGACCTCTGGGTTATGGGCCCAGCACGCTTCCACTGCGCCACTCTGCTTGTTTGCTGTCTCGTGTCAAATCCACATTAAAAACAATATGAGGGAGAGTTAAACTCATCCATACATATCTTTTATGCTTCCATGAAAACGATATGTGTGCGATTGTGTGTGCGCATTATGCAAATCACTTCTTGACTGCGATACGTCTGTTTGCATAAAAAATCAGCACAGCACTTGCACACAAACTTGCAAAAAAAAATTAAAAAACCAAAAAAAAATTATAAAATAACATAGCACAAAAAACAAAGCACAAACAAAACAAAAACAAATATGTACGTAGCTGGAGTGAAAATAGGTTAAGTAGTTATAAGTTTTATTATTTAACTCTTTCAACCACAGTTTCATAAATAAAACAATTGCATATATAATTTAATAAGGCTTTATTTACTTAAAAAAAAGTTGAAAAAATTAACACCGCATAAGGCTTCAAAGGAATAAGGTGGTTGGCTTACGAACCAAAATGGGCAAAAAAATAATAATAATGATGACAAAAGTATCAATTTACGGCCAAAATGTAATACATAACTTAATTTTTATGGAAATCTATAAAACATATTTTATCTTTGCGAATACAAAGAGGAACTATACAGGTGGTGCATTGCCATATAGTAGCAGTGCCGGCCGTGGCGCCGGCGACTGGAGGGGGGGGGGGGGGGGGGTTGCCACTACCCGAGGCGGTGGAAGTTGCTCCACTGCTATGCAGCATTAAATCTAAAGTAAAAGATGTACTCACGAGAAGGGCTGACTAACATTGTAGGGCATAGTGTTTCCAGGCACTTTCGACCGTAAATAAACTAGTGAAATCCTTAGACTTAGCAGGGCACAAATAAGAATAGTTATATAAATACTATCTGGGCATTGGCTCGGACTCATAGGCACGGATATTTGCAGATACTGCAATGATATCGGTGAAGCAGAAGATATCACACATATTCCGTATGAATGTCAGGAAATAGCACACAGTCACAGGAATATTTTAGGCTCCTACGTTTTTAGTAACCTAGAGCAGGTAGGTCAAATCAACCATAGACTGGACTTCGTTTAAAAATTTTGCAGGGTAATAAAATGCTTTGAGGAAATTGTGGTGGTTTAAGTACCATCCTTGGGTGGATTCTTAGGGGATTGCAATGGGCACACTCTGGTGCCTAGTGTTTTGGGATGGCTCAGCCTCTCAATCTCTCTCAACCAAATCTATGTAGGGGTGAAAGCGAAACGCATTAAGCGACAGGCAAGAAATAACAACTCGTATTACACAGAGATGAATATTTTACAGTATCTCTGTTGAAATGTGAAATGCGATGCTTTGGGTTCCTTGGCCGATGTTACCAAGCAAAAATATGCTGCAAAGTCACACGAAGCGGCCACACTGACAGGATAGCTAAGAGAGTTAACATTTAAATTGTAGGTGCAACAGTAGATTCAGGCTACACCTAACGAGACATTAAACTTTATCAAAAGGCACAATCTTGAAGAGTTATGGATACCTGGATATCGCTGCGTATTCTGTTTACAATACAAGTGACCGTTGCAAGTGGCGAACGCAGTTTTTCTAAACTAAGCCTAATAAAAACGTACTTGAGGTCTACAATGTCCTAAACAAGATTAAATATCATAGTTTGGCCTCGCTGTCCATTCAAAATCAAGTTGCAAAAAGCCTAGATTTTGCCAGTCTTATCAAACAATTTGTTGACAAGAAAGCCAGAAAAATTAGATTTTCGTTGTTTTTGAAATTTTGATTTTCCTTAAATTTTTCGTGACTAAAGCCCCTTATTCCCAGAGCAAAAATCGTTGCGAGAAAAAAAATCGTTGCGAAACAAAAATCGTAGCTTGTGGTGCGAGATTTTGAGGGTAAATTCCTAGAATTTCAAATTTCGCAACGAGATTTTTGACGTACAAGCTTTGACATTTTTCTTCGTCATTTGAGAACTTTATTTTTTGTGTTATTTTCCTCCTCTTATCACTGATATTGAATTAAGAGTATTTTGAGCAACCAATTTAAATTTTTTAAAAGAGGAAATGACGTTTGAAGGCGCGAAAATGTGTAGTTTCCCTTTATGGTACTCAAAATGAATACAATTGTTTCCTCTTTCACTGAAAGCAATGTCAAAAAATCGTTACGAGAAAGAATGGTCCGGACCATTAATTTTCTCGTTGCGAGAAAGAATGGTTTCTCGCAGTGAAGGTGCGAAAATTTTGACGTTTTACGCTACGATTATTTTTCTCGCAACGATTTTTGTTCTAGGAATAAGGGGCTTAACTGACACACAATATAAGTAGGTACGTACATTCTTTAAATAACGAATGGGTAAAATTTTGGAAAATTGGATTTTTTTTATAACAATTTAATATAAAAGGGCGCCAAATGCATGACTCGCCCGGGGCGCCTGGATGGTTAAGGCCGGCCCTGTATAATAGTGTTGCATTTTGCGCATCACTGGCTGATACATGTTACTTTCCAAGCGTAGTTCTTTTGGAACATACGGCTTGTGGTGTTTTATCTGAACAGGTAATGGAAAAGATGGCACAGAACTACTGAGAGAGCGTGATTTGCGGGTCTCCGCCTGAGCTGGTGCTAGAATCCCTTGGGAAACACTTCTGTTGGAATGAAAATAGTGACGTATTTTTGATGATTTATTGAAAGGCGGTCAGTGGAACCCCAGGTGTTCGCTGACCAAAGGTTGATAATCGCTGACTTAGGTGAAATAAAGAAAATAAAACCTACTATAGTCACAGTGGTTAGGAATCTAACCACCATATTATTAACTTTATTCATAGTAGAGTACAAAAGAAAATATTCATTTTTTATCGCAGATCAACCAAACAAACACTAAACAACAAATAAACGCTAAAATCGTAACGTAATAAACATTCTTACCTTTATTACTTAATCTAGAAATGCTCCCTGGAAAAATTTGCACTGCACCACTAATTCGATTAAATGTATTTATTCAAATGTCGCACTTAAGCGCCGAAGTTTCACTGTGTCAACGACAGCTAAAAAATGCAAAATAGGCTATTTGTCAATAAATGTCATTAAAGCATGTTTTAATAGTTAGTAGACTAGCCATCCAACCTGAAAGAGTTAAGGTAGTTTTTAATCACAAAAAATGTCATTACACTAAGATTTTTGATACAAAATTTTTCTTAGTTCTATTAAATTGTAAAGATAATTAAACTTAAAGAGTATAAGTTAGGTTACGTCGAAATACATTTCAATACATGCTTAGGGTGCCTGTGCGGGGCCAGTAAGTTAGAGTAAGATAGTTAAGTTAGTTTTAAGCACTTTTGTCTAGCATGTAAGTAATACAGATGAAAATGGAAATCATATGGGAAGTTCAGATGTTGGATGAGAAGTTTGGATTTTCTCTTGCGAGAGTACTCGCATGGACACACTAGTATTATTTCTGTAGTATAGTGTATAGGTACCATTTACGGCTCTCACACTTAACCAATCTTAACAAATGAGGTGTCAAAAGAAAGGGAATTTCGTGGAGTACTGTCGAAGTGCACTTTCACTTTTAAATTTAAACCATTAAAAAAGAAGGAAGTTTAGATTTTGGGAGTTGGATTTTCTCTTGCGAGAGTTCTCTACTAGTGGAATTTGCACTATGAATAATGAAAAAATATTGAATACATACCTACCTACATATACATATAAACTACACTTTTTATGAGTTTAATTTTAGCTACCCATTCCCATCTACATGGGTTATTGTTATCAATTTAACCAGGTCCCAAGTCGCAATCAAAAATAAAAAAAATGTTTAAGTAATTTGGTGCAAGCAATTTTATTAATTAATGTTCCTAAAAAGTCTTTCCTTATTTATTAAAATTATTTAACTTCCACCGCGAATAAATGCGTTTTAAAAGAAGGAATTAAATCCTCTAGCTCGAATTTTCCCAAAAATCCCTCTAATTCGAATTTATTTTTATTTTCCGTAGAAATTTGACTTAGCTAGAGAGATTCGTCTAATTATTTTTTGTTTTTTTCATTTTATATCTATTGATAAAAGTCCTTTTTTTCTTTTCGGTAGCGAAGGTTATTATACTCGTAATACATAATACTAATTAAAAATTGTTTTCTTTAATTCAAAGTGTTTTGTAACAGTATTATTATATTAATTATTATTATTATGCAGATACAGTCGACTCTCCCTAAGTCAAATTTTCACGGGATACCCAGATTTGTTTGAGTTAGAGAGAGATTTGGAAAAATTCGAGTAATAGAGAGAAACATTTATTTTTGTTTTAAAATGTTTGTTTAATAAAAAAAAGGTTAATGTACTTACAAACAATAAACAAAACTTTTGACCACACAGTTTACTTCGCAATAATCCATGTAAGTTACATTTTTTGTTAATTGATCTAGCTACAAATATGCACATAAAGACTGCATCAGCTCCGTTGAACTGCTAGAATCAACTGATTTTGAAATTCCAGCTGGAATCTTACTAAAACAAGTTCTTTTTATATACATACGTAGATAGATTCATTGAAAACCCTGTTTTCAATGCAACCAACAAGAACAACACAAAGAAAAGAATAACAATGTTTTTTTTTGTATTTGCGTTGCAAATTTTAAAAAAACTGTATCTTTGAATGGAGATACCAAGAACATGAATAGGAAGAAACACGACGAGCTGACGATGATGGCACACGCGATCAGAGTATATCAAATAATGAATAGGGACACTCTCCACGTGTTTCTTATCAGTTCCATTTTCAGTCACACAGACACGGAGATGATGGAGGATGTTATCGCAATGTATGAACGTTATTTTTCATATTTAAGATTGAAATACCTATTCTAGAAACTCATATCTATTCCTATTTGATCAAAAACAATTGGCAAAAATCAGAAATTAAACCAATTTCATGAAAGAAAATTCGGTCACATCAATTCTCTCGATGACAGCGTGGAGTGACTACCACACTGATGTTCAAAGAAATACGCCACTGAAAAACCATTATGAGAATACCACACGTAATCCGTCTTACGTAGGTAGCCGCGTGTGGTGGTGCTGCTATAAAGTATTGCCGACTCTTTTCATTATATGCAATCGCAGGTAAGGGTTGAAATCAATCCTTCTGAGCTGCTCTTACTTATTGGGCGACTTTTTTTCACGCCTTTCTTTGTAGTAGTAGCAGTTGCATTTGTAGAGAGAGTGTCCCTACTCACTCCCTACTCCCTACTCTGGACGCGATGCTACACATATTTAGGATATTAAATGTGTAGGTATACTAGATGGTTAGTAGTTATATACTCAAATACGAATTCCGAAGGGGTAATGTATTTTTATTGTGTTTTGTGCTAAGCAAAATTCGACTTAAGGGGTGAAAAAATATGCCAATAATCGAGAAAATGTGTTCGAGTTAGAGAGAGTGACGACTTAGGGGGAGTTCGACTTAAAGAATGCTTTTTGTATGAAATATTGAAGGGAATGATAAAATATGGCGAAAAACGTCGAGTTAGATAGAAATTCGACTTATAGAGAGTTCGACTTAGTGAGGGTCCACTGTAATTGTATGCACAAGTTGTTAAACAAAGCAATAATGTATGTAATTTTCTATAAATACATATGTAAATACAAATTGTACATACCATAGGTGTGCATTTTATGTACATACATACAATTATATGTATGTATGTACACATGTATATGAAAATAGTAAGTGAATGACTGTAATCGGTCTTGGGCAGTGAGTGTTAAAATAACAATTTAATGACAAATGCTATTATTTAAGAACTCTTTCATAAATTCGCGAAATGCATATACATACATACGTATTTATGTATATTATAACTTATAAGTACATATGTACATTCATCTATATAGGTATACTGCCACGTTAACCAAATTTTTCTGTTCTCAATAAATCTAGCGAACGTATTTAACTAATAATCTCCCTCCTCACAAAAAAAAAAAAAATTAATCTGACTGTATCTCATACATAATATTAAGTATTCAAAATTAATCACTATATTCAAGTTTTATCTTTGACACCCACGTCACTACGAGCAGAGTGGCGCAGTGGAAGCGTGCTGGGCCCATAACCCAGAGGTCCGTAGATCGAAACTACGCTCTGCTATCCCACGTTTTTTTTTTATTTTCTTTTTAATTCTTTCCCTTGTATCTTTCGTACATGTGCTGTGCGCTAGACATGAAAGCAAGGTAGGTACGATACGAACCTGTTTGCATAAATTGTCTCTGATAAAAGTCTAAATGAGGTACGTACGTTAGGTGCATCGTGCATGCATACATACATCAGTATTATGTATGTATGTACATTCATATTTGCAATTTAATGATTGTGTCATTTAAAAACAAAGTGATAAGCTATTGTCATCATCATCACCAAGTTGCAGATCCCAAAATTAAACTGTTAACTGACGGCAATCGTTGACAATGAATGGCTTTAAAAAGTAGGTACTTATAAAGGGTGATTTTTTAAGAGGTTGAGAACTTTTTTAAAAAAAAAAACACAAAAAATTCGAAAAAATGAATGAAATATTTATTTGAATCGATAGTTTGAACCTTGCAATTTAATGTTTAAAGATAATTTCATGGAAATGTTGACCGCGGCTGCGTCTCAGGTAGCCCATCCGCTGAGTCTAATTTTGGCATACTCTTTCACACATATCGGCCGGTATCTCACGAATGAATGCATGGATGTTGGCTTCCAGTGCGTCAATCGAAGCGGGCTTGTCCCTATAGACATTAGCCTTGACATACCCCCACAAAAAATAATCTAATGGTGTCAAATCGCACGATCTAGGCGGCCAATTGACCGGCCCGAAACGTGAAATTAACTGTTCACCAAACTCGCCTCGCAATTGCGCCATTGTTTCGCGTGCTGTGTGGCATGTGGCACCGTCTTGTTGAAACCACATATCATGCAAGTCAAGAACTTCCATTTCGGGCAAAAAAAAGTTTGTTATCATCGCTCGGTAGCGTTCACCATTGACAGTAACGCTGCGATTCGCATCATCTTTGAAGAAATATGGCCCAATAATGCCGCCGGCCCATAAACCGCACCAAACAGTGGCTTTTTCGGGATGCATTGGTAGCTGTTGCAATGCTTCTGGCTGATCTTCACTCCAAATGCGGCAATTTTGCTTATTTACGTACCCATTCAACCAAAAATGAGCCTCATCGCTGAACACAATTTTTCGATAAAAAAGCGGATCCTCGGCCAGCTTTCCGAGCACGAATTTTGATAGTAAAATTCAATAATTTGCAAGCGTTGTTCATTTGTAAGACGATCCATGGTTAAATTGCAAACCAAACTGAAGCTGTTTGACAGTGACACAAGATACTAAACACACGTCAGCTGTCAAACCCAGTGTTGCCAAAACCAAACCAGCTAAAAAATCACCCTTTATAAATGTTTACGAAACTTATAACTACTAGAATGGGGGCTATGTAGTTACAAACATATTGGAGTCAACCATATGATGTATTAAATATAAGTGAATCTTTGTAATAGAACAAGTTTTAAGAGTTTTGTTCTATAATAAAATGGTATCTGTATTAAAACGCTCGGTGAGGCGATAAGCTATGCGATGCGAGAAGTGATTATTGCTTGATTTATGACGAGCCGAAAATCGAAAATCTTACCATAAATTCGTCGGTCAATGTACAATGACGTCATCAGCGATTCTAAATTGTGCGAAAGCAAACATCAAAAAGGCAAATTGTGAATTTTGAAAATTATAATTTTTTTTTAAAATTAATAGAATAAAAAGTTAAAAAAAAATAGCAGAAAAAAAATAGAATCAATAAAAAATACGGAACCCTAAAAACCGTTTCTTTTAAATAATACAAATCATTAACTATACTGAGAATCAGGTACAGTGGCTCACAGTGAAAATGGCCCAGTATTATTTAAGTTCTAAAACTTGTCAAAAAACCGTAAAAATGTCAATATTTAGTACTGTTTTGGGCATACTAATTGTTTTGTAACTGATTTTAGACGATTTGAAACTAGTTTTACAAATTTGTTGGTATAGTCGGGACTAATTTTTACCATTCCTCCAATAACACCCTTTTTAAGACCTTTTCATTGGAAATTTCACGTTTTCGAATTTCAATTTCTAATTCATGCCATCAATTTTCAATTATGATAAAATACGGTAATTGCGGTGGGGTCTTGATCACTCTTACACAATGGTACGACATCTAGTCCCTTATATGTACTTCTAGCCGGGTACTTCGGATCATTTGTCTTGATTGCGCTGAAAAATAACTTTAATTCCACCAATCTATCTTTAATTTTCAGGATCTAAATATTGATATTTATCCATACTCTCTTTAATAAAATGTGAGCTACCAGCCCAAGATGCTGGTCCTCCACCCCAGACCATAGGATGACCACTGTCGTGCTTAACTGTGGGATGCTTAGGATTCATCTCTTTATTCGGCTTTCTCCAAACGTTTATCCTTCCATCTCATCGAAACTGGTTATGTTTGCTCTCATCCGTAGTTAAAACGCTTTCCAAAACAAAAAACCTTTCATAATGTGGTTTTGAGCGAACTCCAATTGAACCCTTTTGATCGTCTGGCTAACGAATGGCTTCTTCCTTGCAATTCTACCATTTGATCCAGATCTGTAATTTATATCTGATGTACTATAAACCCTCAACATTGCGATTAATCTGCAGATGCTTTTCCACCATAGTTAGTCTTAGTTTTGGTGCGCTCAGCATTGGACTTTCTTCGGATTAGTTGACAATCCAACGTTCATCGTGATTAGAAAACATCTTCTTGGGGCTGATTTTGGCTTGTTTATAATTCTATTATCGTTCTTGAACATTCTTATAATATCTTTTGTTTTTTCTTGAGCTATTTTTACAATTTAAGAGATTTCTCTCCACTCATAAAATGCTTAATAATTAATTTTCGTAGCTCTATTGGATTTGCGTAACTCTATGAGGTCGCATTTTGCAAAAGTTAACTAAACGCATAAATTACATAGGCGTCAACGACTGCTGCAGTTGCGTTCTAATGTGGAATAGTAAAATGGAGATAAAAGAAAATTACAGTGCTAAAAGTTTAAAAAAAAAACAGTTATTTGAGAAGCTTTTGCTATCTGGGCCATTTTCACTGTGAGATGAATTTCGTACTCTTCTCCCTCATTTCCTCTTATTTCGTTGCTTTTATTATTAAATGTTTAAATTGTTCGTTGCTTTAGAAACAAGAATATATGTATATGTATCTGTGCTGTGCGATTGCAGCGTTTCTCAAAGCGATTTGGTTTTCATGAAAACGATCAGAAGATCAGCAGACAGCAGAAAAGTAGCCGGAAAAGGATAGAAGCTTTTTTTTGTATTTAAATAACGAGTTACAGAGTATGTATGTACACCAATACCTCGGTTTGCGTCGTTCCGATTTGCGTCGTTCGGATTTGCGTCGTTTTGAAGTTGCGTCGTTTAAAAATGATCGTAATTTCAAACTTATTCCACAGGGAATGGAAATATTTTCTGATTAGTTTACAAGCAATGGAAACGTATTTAAGAAGTTAGAAAATATGTGACCGACGCTATCAATATTTATATTGTTACAAAGAAATTTAGGTACTTGGAAAAAAATGCAGTGACAATTCAACAAACTATGGAAACCGACCGGAAGCTGCGCTGTTGTAGTTCTATTGCATTATATGAGACTGTTCAGTTTATTTGCGGAATGAAATTTAAAATTTTTATGACATTATGATTCGTTTGAACATAATATTTGAATAGTGTTTTAATACTGGAATGGAACAGGAGGAGGCGTTTAGCTATAGGTTTATGTACATATATGATAACTAATTTATCAAATGAAGATATCGACATTCTCAAATAATTAAAGAATTTGGGCTCAAATTCACTTAATTTGGGATATAATCCCAGCGGGAAAAATAGTAAGCGCTTCCCTAGTATACAGGGAATAAGCGCTTACTCTTCATAACTCTAGGAAGCTTCGTGGAAGCACCTAGTACAAAACATACATCGAATGAAGCATTCTCAAGTATGGAGAGATTGAGCGCTTACTCTTCATAACTTTAGGAAGCTTCGTGGAAGCACCTCGTACAAAATATACGTCGAATAAAGGACTGCTTTCAATAAGATCATATAGAAGCTTATAAGAAGCATTGTTATGCAGTGAGTATGCTTACTGTTTATACTGTGAGGAACCTCCTGGGAAGCACTAAGTATAAATTGCGAAGAATGAAGGACAAATGCTGTCTAGACAGTAGCTGTAACATTATTTTTTGAAAAATTGCGCTCAGTTTGGAAATTATATTTCAGTCTTAAGTGTTCTTCAGTGGTTTTATTCTAACAAAGTTTAATTTTTGAAAATTTTGTGTACGGTAAGATAATTCTAATGAATATAATTATTACAATCCACTAATTTTTACATTTTAGGGAAAGTCGAAAATTAAACTTTTGGCTTACAAAATCTTGAAAGTGATAATTAAGAATTGTTTTATGATGTAATAATATTATAAATAATTAAATAATTATATTACATGAATAAAGGTACATAAAAGAGTTTTAATTTTATAAAACGCGTCAGTGCTTTCATATACCTTCCCCTGAATCAATCTTTTAGTAAGCGCTTACATCTGGCTTCCCCTGCAGTGCTTTAGAAGCAGTTCATAGTAATATTTGCAAAAGCGCTTATATCTGGCTTCCCCTGCAGCGCTTTAGAATCGCTTCATAGTAATCTTTGCGTAAGCGCTTACAAAAGCGGACATCATAATGTAAAAGGGATACGGAGCGACATATAGTCAGGAAGCGCTTCGAGCATCTTCGTATGCGCTTATACAGTCCTTCTGAAGCGCTTCATTTCCCGCTGGGATGTTACAAATAGCCCATGTGATAAACAATCACGTAGTATTGGGTATACCCAATACTGTCTTTTTCTTTTCTTTTTTAAGAGCAACCACACATATATTGCTCCTTCGATTTCCACATTTGAAGTGAAGTGAACGTTCCGTACACAACCGCACACAAACCGCTCGTAAACTACCCGCAAACCGCAGCTGTCTGAACACATTATAATATTCAGCGGTTCAAACCGCGCGGTTACAACTGCCAGAAGGGCGCCGATGCTTTGCCTAGGGCGCTCTATTCATTTAATCCGCCACTGGAGCCTACTTTGGTTGCTCTAAGTTTCCTACACTAGAAATCATAGTTGAATAACTGTTGGTATACCAACTTATTTAAAGGATATATTTTAAACACCCTGTAGCTGAATGGGTGTTGAAGATAGACCCCCCCCCCCTCCCGTACAGTTTTTTTTTCATAACATGAACCAATGAATCAGTTCCCAAAATATCTGTGTCCCAAACCGGACCACCCTGTATAGTAAAATAAAATGATTTAAAGAATTTAATGTTCAAAATTCATACATCTGGCTGAATAAATAGAAAATGTTTGTTTCCTTCCCTGTTTTTACGACACCAACTAATATGTTACCTTAATTTTTCTTTTACATATATAATGTCAGTATTAAAGCATACATGCATACATATATGTATCACCTGCCGGGAAACCTGCTCGAATCGAATAAATTCATAAAATTCCAAAGTAGAAACTCCACAGAAAGTAAAAAAAGGTCCATTCTTCTAGTCTCTCGCTCTCTCATTGTCCACCTTGCAAAACTTTCAAATAAATAGCCCTCCAGGGACAAGGATCCCGTCCTTCTTCATCCATTGTTCGATTTTGTTTGTGCTCGGGCACAGGATGTGTGAAATTTGGCCAAAAAAATAAAACAAACAACGGTAAAGTGAAAGCGCCTAAAGGAAATCTCAGGAACAGGTGTAAAGTAATGTGAAAAGCTCACCATATAAAATCCACCATTGTCCATCTATACACATATACATATACATATACGTATCCATTGTCCTTTTCCACTTTGGTTGAAGGCTGGACGACCGGACTTAAAGGATTACATTTCCGCCTCTGCAAGATGCATGAGCTCCACATAATTTCGCAATGATCCTCCATTGATTACGGATTGCGGTTGAAATTAATGTTTGACATTTCTTGTTTTACGACCACTATCACCGCCGTACCTTAAAAAGGATGAATAATCCTGATGTATTACCTAAGCATCCGAGCTATAATAATGTGCAATACAAATACAAAAACAAAACATTATCAAAAACTTATTCAGAGTGTTCACATCCTTTCGTTGTTCATCTTATACGACGAGTGTGTATGTACTATGTATTTGATTGTGCTCTTTTGGTTAGTAACATTGTTCAGGATTTGAGCAGTCAAGCATGCACTTTTCTTTACAGAAATTAAAGTACAAGCATGAAGGAAGCTAAGTACAAGAAGCGTATAAGTACGTATGTGTGTTTATTGCGCTCACAATTTTTGTGGGGTGCTGAATGCTTTTACGTAGGAATATGGTGTATCGAATGTGTATGTAAACAAAATCTACCCCCAATTTGAATGCAGAAAAGCAACGAACCGTGCTAAGCCATATGCTCGCAGCTATGTGATCAATTGTTGTTTTTTCGAATGCGGTTGGTTTGTATAAAAGATGCAAGTAGGATTCATTAAAAATCGGGATCTGCTGTTTTCGTTTCAAAGTGCATCAACACATGCGTCAACGTCACATAATGTATGACACGAGGGTATCATGATGGATTACAGTAAACAAGCATCAATGCACTGCAAGCCAAAGTGTTATCAAACATTTCATTGACGGATTTTAGGATGAAAAGTGATAAACAGAGATGAGTGATTGGATTAATTTATTCCAACCAACAATTGCAATAGTTCAAGATTTCGAAAATTGTTTTGTGCAACAACCTCGGTAATTGCAACTGCCTTGATTTCTATAAGTTGCGTAAATCGAGTTTGTATTGTATATAATACAAATTTATATCGAACGCAATTCCTATTCAAAAACTTATTTCAGAACGCTAGTTATGTTCCATGTTATTTTTTTTTGTAATTTGGTTTCTCTTAACAACGTAACGTTTTCTTATTCTTTGGTTTTCGCGGAAATTATTTTCGATATTAGTATGGTAGGGCGAGGAGGTTCTGACACGTTAACGGATATTGTCAAAAATTAGGTACATCCGTTTACAAACAAAACTATATATATGTAAATTTTACTTTATTAACATTTAATCTATTACAAAAACAACTTTAAGGAGCTAATTTTTTAACCGTCTCAGAGTTTTTGATGAATTTATAAATAAGGAAAAAGTCACAGAACCTCCTAGTTTTTAGTGGTTCCGACTTTTAAGAAGGAGGTTTTAACATGCTATGCTTTTGCTGCTTCTTTCATGACTTTCTTGTCAAATGTCTTTTCATAATACTTTCTTTTATAAATGTTAGGCATTTTGATATAAACCTTTAATATTTCAATATAAAAAAAACTAAAACTAAGTAAAACAGTGAAAGGAGGAGGTTTCGACAATTTGACTTTAACGAAACGTTGAAAAAACGAAACGAAACGACTTAAGCGAAACGTGTCGAAACCTCCTTCAATGCATGCATTATATTTACGCTGTAAAAAAGTTTATTATTTAATACTTACGTAAAAGGGTCACAACTCATAAAAACACTATTAATCTGTTCGTTTAGTTTTTATAATCTCACTTTCAAACACTTAAAATAAAAAAAGTTATAGCTTAAGAATTCACTGAAAAAAATTACATGCAAACTTATCAAAAATGAAAGCACGACTTAGCTTGTTACGCGCTGATCAGAAACTGAACTCAATACGGGGAAAAGTAGAGGTACCTTTAGACTGTGGACATAAGAAAATATCGTATCTGTCATATTTATAGGAAGTGAACAATTTGAGTTTGATGAAACCTCCTACATGTCGAAACCACCTCGCCTTACCCTACATGTTTTCACACGGATTTGCTCTGCATCTAAAAAAGCGATCAGTATATACGCCAATGCGGGAAACTAAAATCCATTAACTGAAATTAAAATCTAATCTAACACAACTGAATGCACATTGCGAATTCTAAAATAATACATCACTAACGCCAACGGGAATGGACAAACATTTGTGTACTTTCCTTTTATAAAAAGTCCCGAAAACGAAATCCCGAAAAATTATATAAAATGAAAAATTTGCGCAAAAAGGAAATTTTGCGTTTAATATAATTTTTCGGGATTTTGGATTTTCGGGATTTTGGTTTTCGAGATTGTCACCCCAACCCATTTTTTTTTTTTATCTTTTTTTTTTTTGACTTAGGTATTGAAAATAATGTGTTCAATTTGAGTGTGATCGTGAGTTAAAAGCCAGGATTTTATTTTGCGTAGGAAAGGTGACAATTCTCTTAGACAATTCTCTTAGAAGAAGTGATGATGAAGAAGGAAATGGTTGAACTGTTAGCGAATAGCCAACCATAATTACAAATAGTCACTTTCCCCTAATTTCGTGTTTGACTCGCGAAACATAACAGGCCCCGAAATCGATATTTAAACATTTTAAACGTTTTTTCCTCTTACTTGGTAGGTAATGTGAATTTCTCTTAAATTTGAGCTAGCCATATTTTAATTAGCTCACATTATAGAGATTCTACTGTATATGACTATAGTAGAATGGCTGTTTTTTTTTTTTTTTTTCCAAATAATTTGCAGTCTTTGGAACCTTTTACAATTCGAATAAAAAAAAATACATGACATAAATAGACTATGGCTCTCCGAAAATTTTTTTCCAAAATGTATAAATGGTATAAAGAAGATGACTGGAATGGGCTACTGTTATTTGATCGAATAAGACCAAAATATTCCGTTTTGGTTCAGACGGCTCCGAGTGGGTATATATTCAAGAAGAGGCAACCGCTATCAGAGAGGCTGGTTAAAGAAACGGTCAAGTTTGATGGAGATTACCTTATGATTTGGGGGTGCATGATCATTGATAGTGTTAGTACGTGTAAGAAAATCGAAGAACGAATGACCTCTCAGATGTACGTGACCATGAAGAAGCAGGCAAAAAGGTGCACATGATGACGGCGATAAGGTGGGGTAGCAGGCGCACGGGTAAGGAGAATTCGCAACATGTGACGAACAAGTACAAAACAAATCATATCTGTCCAAAAATAGGGATTTCGTAGGGATATTTTTGGGAGTTTACATGGAACGTTAGCAGAATTCTGTTGACTATGATACGAGGATATGAAATGACCAACGTGTCACAAATGTACGCACTCGAATTGCATAGACAACGCATTACTTCTCCATTTGAATGAAATGGATTCATTGTTTTTGGACCAATAAACAAATTGTGTCGATATTGCCAAGCACTGAAGTACAAAGGTGAAACGACAGGAATGTACTACATCAAGAATTCTGCCTCGTCATCAATTCTGACGCTCATTTCCAATGACATTTCAGCTGTAAGCTCTTTGGACAAAACCAATCTGCTTCCAGATTGGGTCTGGCGCATGATCACGATTACCCTGGCGCAAAGTTTTGAAAATGCCATTTTGTAGATCTCGGTGAAATAAGCACAAAATCTAAAGTAAAAAATATTGATTAATCGCTTAGTTTAGGCGATATCGAGGTTTGAAAATTTGAGTAAAGAAATTTATAAAATTTCCTTCTTAACCCTCCGTCCTCCAGCTATGTTTTACTTGCACTGTTGCACTTTTATTTGTTGTTGAGATTTATTTAATTATTTCCAACCACGCGCGGAGAGGAAATAATTGCGCGCGAGTTACGTACAGCCCCAAATACAAAATTAATATATCGCACGATGGCACTTTTGCACTTGCCGAAAGTCAATAAACTGAAGTTGTCATTATGCTAACTAAGACTTTTTATTTTATTCTCTCTCCAAGCAATTCTTTCTTTTTCCAAATTTGCCAATTTGTAAAAAAGTCTTAGTTGCATAGTTTGCATTATTGAATAAATGATAATTATTGTAATTTTAGAAGTAGTTCGATTTGAGACTTCGAAAGAGTGTGCAGCCTAGCCCGGACAGCGGCACTCTAAAGAAAGTAATAAAATATAATTTAGAAAAATAAAGGAAGTTTTTTATTAAAATATATTTAAGTCGCGCAGCAAAAGAAAAACGAAATGTCAGATGGACCACAGAGTTACGTATATGGACAGAAGAATGAATTAATCTACGAAGTGCAACTGTAGCTCGTGGAAGCTGGCGTTCCCAACCGCCCAGCTGGGAGTGGGTTCAAGTGTGTGTGTTCACACTGGGACTTCTCTCAACGAAAATCGAAGGGAATGGGCGCCACCCAATTTTTGAAAGGGATTGGAAAACCTGTAATGATAGAAGAAGGAAAATGCGTCCCGACGAATAAATAGAGCAACGATCTGGAAATCAGGGGAATGAAAAAAACAACGTATACTTTTTGTACCACGTTATAAGTGGGCCGATTTATTTAGGGCTAAATTAACGTGAACTAAAAAATTAAATTTAGGGTGGGGTTGGAAAAAATCCGCGAGGATGAAAAAACCAACCCAGGGTTAAAGAAAGAAAGCAAAAGAACGAAATCGCCGTTAAGGATGGCCTGTTTCTAATCAAATCCCGACATTTAAAACGTTATTACTTGCGGTCGCGTGTCCCGATATTTGCGAGAGTTCATACGGAGCGATAACCCAACGAAATATTCACCCTTTTTGGTGCGCACAACGAAAATTATTCTCACTGATAAAAATGACAATGGTGCTTATCTTTCTGTTTGGCTTCCTTTTCCTGTTCCTTTTTCTTCTAGTAATTTCTCGCCCCGTTCTGGCGATCAATATTGTATCTATCTATCTATATGTATAGATATATATATATATCTCCTTCTGTGAACTGAGCTTTTCCTCTGTGCACCCCAACTTAAAAAAAACCAAACTCATAAGACTAAAACCAAGTTTAGAATATTTCTTCTTTCTTTTTTTTTTTCTTTAATTTCTACCACTCTTTAACCCTCTCTATTGCTGGTCAACCAAGAAGTAATCTTCCAGTCCAGCAGTATCATCTTCTCGAACCATCCGTCACCCACACATTCTCACTCAGCTATTGGTTTCGCATACAACGCTCCGCTCTTTGGCTAAAGCGTGTAACCATGTTTGTCCACCCGCTGTACTTCCAACCAGTCACTCATACATATAGAACTAACTAGGTCGCCGGGAACTTTCCAACGCCTAAGTAGTTCAGGGGGTCGAGTACCTGCTGGTTGAACTGGAAGAACACATCGAGGTGATAACCAATGGTAGTTACCAACTGACGTTAATAGAATTAACCAAAATTCGACTTAAAATAAAATCAACTATTATTGGGTGGAAGGAGGAAAAACCACCCTCGTAGGATGGATACGATATTTAAAATGTGATGACACAAAAATCCCTAGTGAGGAACAGGAAAAGAATAAGCTAAAGAACTATCGCGATATTTTAGCGTAGGTTTCGTTGGATTATCGCGCAGAGTTGGGGAAGGGACGATCGGAAACGTGTCATTCTATATATTGTTATTATTTTAGTGTGTATTACATCTTTTACTAAATATCAAACATTTTTGTATGGTTAGTCTTAGTATTAATTACGTTCACCGTGTGATATTGTCTTCGTGTTGTACTTTAGCTGGTATGTTGTCAAATATGTTATGTTTATGTTGATGGTTTCTCGTTCTCGCTCCCCAGTGCTTATTTGTTTGTTTACCACAGTGTATAATTTGGAAGGACCGTCCGTCACTTCACTAGTCATCAGTGTCACAATTCCTCTACAGTAACCTGTTTGTAGCCAATTCAAGTTATTTGAAAAGTGGGCCTGTGGTTGATGGGACCATGGCCGCCCTCCACTTTTCCAGTCTTGAAAAGGCTTAAGAAAAGTGATTAGTGGGGAGTCAAGGGGAAGCAGACGGGTCCTTGTTGCTGTAAAATTTTACCGCAACAGCACTTTCCTCCATCTGTGGTGTGACATATCCCAATCATAAATATTAAAAAAAATACGTTTTTTCATTAAATTAATTGTTTATTTGTTTTTCATTTCTTCAGTCCATCCAAATAGTTCTTGATATACCACTTACATTACAAAAAAAAAACATATTTTTATATAAAAAAAAGTTGACAAAAAATCATAAAAAAAGTAGGTGTTCAGAAAAAGTAAATTTTTTTTTCAAAAGTTAGAAACAAAAAAAAATTACATATTTTTATGGTTTTCGAAATAATATTCTAGAGTACATTTGCAAAATTGATCGCATTTTTTGTTGCAAACTATTGTTAGCAGTGTGCTAGAATTCATGTAACGCATATACCAAATTTTGCCTGCCAAAAAATTACTGAATCCCAGAAAAAACTTGTTTCTCATGAATAATTAAATCTCACCCTAGTTAGATCAATTTATTTGTAATTTTTATATTCAAATGCTGGATAAACTATTAAACCGAAGTTATTGTACTTAAAAATGTATGTACAAACTGTCAAAAATACTTACGCGAACTGCACACTGGGGTCTATGATACCCTACTACTACTACTGTCGAAAAAAAATTATAACGGTAATGGGACAGTTTACAATTGTTTGTTGGGTGCCTCACACCCCACAGGGAGGACCTGTTAAGGTTAAATTCATAAAAAGCGATTTTTTAGTTTTACGCCTAGATGTATGCAACACTTTGCAATCGTGAATTATAAAAAAAATCGCTCAAGAATTGCCGCTCAATAAATGGCCACTTGCCGCTTAAGATTGCCGCTCAGCTCTTTGCCGCTCTGCCGCTCTATCGCTTGCCGCTCAGTGTGTGGCACTGAGGATTAGTAAAATAAAAGAAAAAATAAAGATTTGTGAAATTACAAAAAACTAACTGAATTCAATATAAAAACAGGTAAGACAATGAGTAGATACAGTCCATTTCATGGCCATGAAGGGAGCTATCAAAATAGTTTGTAATCTATGAAAACATGTGAAAACGTATGTACAGATAACCTTACGTGCCATGGATGTGCCAAATAAAGCTGACGGATTGCGGCTTGTCAACCCGCGGGAAAATAAGAAATAAGAAGACAAAAAATGACTCTTCCCAAGGATAAGATTTGGCCTCTAACACTGCACAGTTCGGAAATCCGTTTACACCATCTGCTTTCGAAAAAATCCCTTAAAACATTTCTGAGTAAAATATCATTAACGGTTACATTACCCGACCAGTGATGATGACAAATCTACGAAATAATTCCTTCAATGACGTATTTTCGTATTTATGTAAAGTTGCACCACCATTAGAGGAATGTTACCTTCCAATATAATTTATTTCCATTCAATCATTTCAACGTGATATCATTTCTACAGCTGTCAATCAGTCTTTATTTATATTTCAAAATACGAATGCTGCGGATAAATAGGATTTAATTCGAATATCTTTAGCGCAATTTTCTTTGCAGGAAAATACAGATTTCATTTTGCATATTATCCGATGGCCTTAATCGCATTTTTCTTTCAGTTGGTCTTATTTGAAACATTTCCTTGGCTAAGGGTTCGTAGCTCTAGCTCCTCCAATCACCATTAGGACATTCTGAATAATAAAAACGGAAGCCAAGCGCCCGAGAAAGGGATGGGGGCAAATATGCAGCAGATATAGAAAACTCTGACGGTATTTCAATTTTCTTGATTTCTCCAGTGATTTGCCACCACACACTAATGCACAACGAGATCCAACACCGGAATATGGTATTCTGCTATTTGTTATATGTACATACTCGTATGTTAGACTGATGCTGGTAACGAAGTTCGGGTAAAGGGAAACAGTGGCTGTACTACTGTGCTCTGGCATTGGTTATTTATGAATGCATCTTGGCAACAAGGATAATGGAAACATAATGACCATGTGACGAGCTAGAATAGACGCACGGTCGTCGGACAGCAGAAAAATAAATCGGTAGATGCCGTAGTGTGACCGGAATTACAAATGAACTGAATGAAATTCGTGCATTGTTTTGGTGAGTTCTGCTGTGACTGGCCATGAGTAAGAATGAGTATCGATTGCCCCGACTGCGAGTAGTGTTAGTGTCATATAAAGTTATAAATTTCATTTTTTTGACACGAAGTTAGTGATGAGATGACGTTGTCGAAGCTGTGGTCTGGTACTCTGGAAGGGGATTCGAGATGTTAAAATCTTTACGAGAAAAAGCTCGTGAAGCCCCAGTGTGGCAATTTATCGCTTTGTTAACTGTCTGGTCTACTAATAATATCTTATGAACATTTTAATTTCTGCGCAAAATAATATGTACCTACGTTTTAAAAAAAAATAGTATTGCAAAATTTTATGGCTTTATACCTGTTGAAGACAACAAGCACCGGAGCAACCTGAGTACTAAAACCGTCGCTGCAGGGCAATGCCAAATCTTGACCGGTTTATCAATTTGACCGGTTACGACATTTCGCCGAGTTAATACGCATGCAATGTTAACATATACATACATCTATCATGTGTCATGAAAAATAAATCTCACTCTTTATTGTAACGTGGTAGAGATCGGTCGTTTTATTGAGTTATTAAACTGTCTATTTTTTTCTCCAAATTATTCTTGCTTTTCAAGTCAAAATTATTTTAAAGGTTTTGATAAAAACAGTACCTAAACCTAAGAATAAAAAGACGCCTGACAGGGTTTTCCATCTCAATGTCCGTCAAAAGAGGTTCTCAGGAAATCTTAGAAGTATTTAGTTAGAATTAATATCAAGTACTAAGGTCAATAGCCTGATAGTTCTAGAATTCAAGCGTCTAACCATTAGACGTCTACATTAGACCAACTCTTGCTAGATGAAATCCTGTATATTTAGTATAAATGCTCTTTTTTATTAAAACCCAGTATAAATCCAGTATATTCAGTTCAACTAGTTTTTTATTACTTCATTAAAAAAAATTACAACACTTTTTTTTATTAATCTAAGCCTGTACTCAATTCAGCGAACTGCATTCACATCAGACTAAAATCAGCTGACTGCGGCTCTGTCTGCGATTGTTTGAAAGCATACTTGTCCTGAGACGAGATTTTTCACAACAAATCATTGGATCGAATTAAGCCGCTATTGAACGTTGAACAAGAGCAAAACTATGAAAAAACATGCAAATATTTACATTTGACAATCACATGTGAGTACAGCTTTATTTGACATCTTAAGTCTGTTTGGTAACTTTGGAATTCGTATGAATTCTGAAAAATTCCTGTTTGTTAACCCAAAAGATTCGTAACAGTTCGTAAAAGAGAGAGCCAAATGAGAGTGTCAAAAATGTCCCCTCAACTAACAGCCTTACGAATTCTTACACCAACTTTTTCTTTGGGTGAAGTGGGCTAACGTTATGAAACTAGCCATTTGACGGTTTCTGTCAGTGAATTTCTGTCATAAGTTCATTATTAAGTGGAAAACAAATATGTGGTTCAACGCACAACGCGATTGGTTACTTTCTTATAAATTTTCCACTCTCTGAGAGGATTTTTCCCCACTTTTCAAATTATGTATTTCTATTTGACAGCGTTGGCCGGCCCACTTGGCCCAAACAAGTTACCAAATAGACCTCTTGTGTCTTGTCTCTTGTGTGTGGTGAAAGAGTGCGTTTGACATTTGCACTAGTGTTGATTTTTGAAAGAACTTATTTGATATTCGTAGTACGCACAAACTGATAAAATTTTTGAAATTCCAGTATAAAATCCAGTATGAAAATTCATTCAGTATCTGTACCTTGAATCCAGTATGGTACTGGAAAATCCAGTATAGTTGGTATCAGACTCTAACGTAATGCAATTAAAAGATTTGGCAAAAAATGTCGATCTACAATTTTAAAATTTGATATAAAGGAAGGTCTCATAGCCTATGAAAGAAAAAAGTACGATAATTCTAATTCTAATTATACGTGTAATTATTACGGAACCCCCAGGGCGCGAGATCTAGGTAGTCGCACTTATCCGTCATTTCTTATATGACCCGGCGTTATGACCCCGCAACTCTTTTCATGGTTTCAGTTTCTGGCTTGCGTTCATTGTATGAGACTGAATTCTGTATTGTTATGTTCCTTAAAATTAATTTTAAGTTTCATTCTAATTTTCATGTTTCTTGAAGCATAAATCAGTCATGATTAAAAGTAAAGAAAGAAGCGTCAAAATTCGAGATACTAAGGCACCTGTGTGGCTGTTTTTCATATGGAAATACATATTTATTTCAGAATGTTTAACCTTCCCATAAAAAATTATCGTGGCCGAACCCATAGAGACCCCAGCCTGAAATTTGCAACGTGCATAGGTAGAGGATTAGTCTCTATAAAATATATAAAAAAATAAAAAAAATACCCTTTTTGAGTTATTCAAGGATACGTGTAAAAAGGACATTCTGGAATATCCTTCGTCCTTGAAAATAAAAGATTTGTCGAAATCTTGAAAGTTCACGTTTTCACGTACACGAATTCAACAAGGTACATTTCACTAACTTTTGATGAGCATATCTGAAGCTATAATTTTTTGAAATACAGAAAATACGTTGAATTTTGATCTTTTCCCCAAATTTGAAGCTCAGTTACACGCAAACTATAACAAATTCTTCAAAACTTTTTTGCCTTGTAATTAACACCACTCCAATCAGTAATTCTACCAATTTTGAGCAAAATCGGAGGGGGCTCAGAGCGCCCCATATAAGCTCGGCGATTTACCGTGGAATGACCCTAATTGTATTTCTTTGTTAATCAAACTGCGTTTTATCTATATTGAGAATATATACCATCTTAAAATATACATATGTACGTAATCACGTTCTTCACGTACGAAAAATTGTAAAAATTGTCCTTGTTGCCCAGGACTTTACGATATCTACGATATAATGCCTGAGGTCACATTTAAGAGCACCCCATGTGTTTGCATTGTTTCTAATCTATCCGTCAAAGCGAGACCGCGCGAACGCGACATTGTGAATTGGACTTAAATGAAATGTTGCGACTTCTGATTTCTTACAGAGTTTTAGCCACCTTCCTGGTAAAGGCACACTAAAATTATTATAATTATTATTTTGGAAGGCTTTAAACAAATGTTTTGTTTTGAAGTCAGGCATATGTAGGTACACCTTTCAAGTCAAAAACAATTCGATTTGTCTTGCGATTAAATCGATCGCATAAGCAAGAGCTACATAATGTTTACTGAGTACATGAATGAGTAAGCGTACATATGTATGGTTGTTTATTTATTTTTCTTATTGCTTTTGCAAAAAATGTTAAACCGTTCAACTAAGCTCTTTACATTTTTGATTAGGTAACAAGACATCTTATTACCATATAGATACCAAAAATGTTCTTCTTAATCGACAGTCACTTCTCAAGGGTGTAATAAAAATCCCTGAAAGACATAGACCTGGATATCTATTCGCTGGGTAGGTATGTGTCAGTGAAGGCAGCAAATGCTAAATACCCCACTGCTTAATTTTAAACTTCTTGCACTCGTAACATCTCAATTTCAGAAATGGAGAAGACGTAAAAATCGAAATACACAGGAATAATGGAATATTTATTCATTAGACATGGGGATTACAATAACAGTGTTCATGTGAGGTTTTTAAATCGTTTAAAAAGAAGGGATGCGAACATCGGAATAAAGTCAAATTTAAAAAAAATATACGATGACTAGCAGAGCCATTCTGGTACCCATCGCCTTTCCACTATGTTACTTTGCTTGGCGACATGTAAAGGGTTTTTTTAATAGGTTATATTTTATTTATCAGAAAACTTGTATTTTTATATGAAACTAGTGGTAACCTGGTGCACTTCGCTACACCCATTGTGAATAGTGTTTATGCCATAAAATGTCAAAACAATTTTTCGAGTGACTTTTGGTGCGCCGAACGATGTCATCTAGAAGCAAGAATTGTATTTGCGAATGTTGTTCAAGAAGTACTTAGAATCGGATGTGTAACCTAAATGTATTTGAACGAACTTAAATTTCGTCTGTTTGATATATGTACATAGATCATTTTGAATCAATTAAAAATAGTAATGACTTTGGTGACGGATTAAATGCCGGCAACACAATTTCTGCACTTGGCGTTTCATTTTTGTACTTCAGTGACTGGCAATATCGACACAATTCGTTCATTGGTCCAAAAACAACTAACGCATGTTCAATATAGATCAATGACATCTCCTCTTAAACCCTCCCTAAATTTCCCTATGGCTCGCGCTGTGCAAGACATTTTAAGAGTATTCATAGCCCCTTTAGCGCGCGATTATAAAAATAATATGTGTGAGCCTCATCCGCATAAGCTCACGGGGGAAGTGAATACTTATCCAATCCAAAGCAGTTGTGTATGTGTATGTGCAATGTGTAAGAGAGGAAGAAATTTGTCTAGTACAATCGATCGAAAATGTGTAATAAAATTTAGTAAATATGAATGTAAACTTGACTATACCATATTTTTGTAATGCAAATTATGAAAGGAACAGCTATTCAAAATTTCATTAAATATAGAATATGTCAATAATTTGACTCCAGCGATAAGCATCGGGTCCAGTTTTTGTAGTTTTCTCTTATGGTACTATGCCAACATAAATTGCCAATATGAATCATTTTGGCCAGTTAATAAAGAAGTTGCTAATAACTTGAGCGAGCGGATTTTCCATCTATTTCCTTCCTCAGGTCCCGGACTATCTACTTACCAAATAACATGACAATTGGTTCAGCGGTTTAGATGTTAGACAGACAGACGGACAGACAATCAGACAAACGGACGGATAGACAGACAGACAGACAGACGGACAGACAGACGGACAGACAGACGAACCGACAGACAGACAGACAGACGGACGAATAGATGGACGGACAGACAGACAGACGGACGGACAGACAGACGGACATACAGACGGCTGATGTTGTCTGTACATATATACATATTTCCCCTGTATGGAATCATTTCCACGTTATCGAAATACAGTTATCGAAATCTATCGTCTCGTAGTTATCGTAACTCGTTTTCAAAAGAAATACGTCACTAAAGTATTCACTCCAAAAAAATGACAATAGTTTATCTACGAACATTCGTAATAAAGAATGGGACCATAAGTTCACCAAGAAGACGGGCATGCCTGGTGGCTCATCAGTGATGGCCTGGGGATACTTCACCTCATCCGGCGTTTGAACGATTGTCCAACTAAGTGGAAAAACGATTGGTGAGATGTATAAAGACATCATAAGCAATCATTTAAATATAGACTTTGCAGACAATTTGCCACTGGCATGGATGTTTCAACAATATAAAGATCCAAAGCATTGCTCCAGGATTGTTTAATCTTGGTGGGAGTCCATCTTCTTCAGTGGGTAGCTCAAAGTCCCAATAAAAAACCCATAGAAATTTGATGGGCGGTCATAAAAAGGGTAGTTGCTGCAAAAAAACCTGCAAACTAGGCCTCTGTGGCAAGTTATTCAACAGGAATGGAAAAGATCACACCCACTCAATGTGCAGCCCTTGTCAAGACTATGAACGATAGATGCGCCAAAGTTATGAGACAAAAAGGATTGGAAACAAAGTACTGACTCTAAAAGAGATAGAATATGTCGGTGGCCACAAGGAAAAACGACATAAGTCGACTTATGTCGAAATTGAGTTTTTTTCGCCAATCGATGCGCATTATTCGATTCTATTTGCCATATTTTTTTCTTATTTTTATCTCTAGCGGTTGCTGAGTTATAGACCACCAAAAATCAACATGAGTAATGCTCCCGCAAATGTTCTTATGGAAAAACAACATAAGTAAAGATTTTCCGGAAGCTTTTGACATATGTTCTTATGCTCGAACAGCTAACGAAACTAACCCAACCATAAGTAATTGTATAAAAATATTTTTTTTCTCATCTTTATTTCTGTATCAACAACTTTCTTATACGATGCATAGTTTTCTGTAAGATAACGTCAAACCTTTCAACTGCTCTCCTGAAAAGTTGTAAAAATCGACTTATGCTGTTTTTCCTTGTTGCCACAGATGTATTAATATCAACAATAACTAATGTATATTTAAATTTAAACATTTTTTTAGTAAATGACTTAATTATATGTCACCGATCTCAAAGCGCTATAAAAAAATAATCTGCAAAATTTATATTTTAATGATTTGTTTAACAAAAAAATCAAGAAGAATTGAACTTAACAAATACTTACAATCATTCTATTTTAACCAATTAATCTGAATTCGTTGATAAAACTTGGTTCTACTGAAGATTGTGTGATCGTGTTTCTGTGACTTAATTATATGAGCGCAACTGTACATATGTATCTTTCAATATTATTTCAGGAATATTTCAAATAATGCTAAGGACAGATAGTTCTATCAATTAACAAAACCCTTAAATGCTTCTAGGTCCACGCCAAATTGTGACCAAAAATAAATAAAAGGATTCACACACGCAAATTCATCAATTTTCAAATTGCCAAAAGGGACGATTTAATGCCTCCCCAAAGGCTCTCCTCTCCGACTGTGTGTTTATCTGTGGCAACAAAGTCATCACAATCAAACTCGCTATTTTTCAAAATTAAGCCCCCCCTGCAAACCTCTGGACATGAAACATATTCGTATCTCATGCCTCTGATGGTAATGAATTTCAAATGAATGTCAATAAATTTAGAAATGGATGCATGCATCGCTAGGTGAATGGCATCTGTTAAATTTTTTACAACCGTCGTTGTGGTTCCTATGTGATTCGAAATGTGCATTAGTGTCGATAAACACACATAGCTATATGCAACGTTAATTGATTAGAACTAAGTGCCAATAACAAATAGCAGCCGTAGCAGTCGGCACTATGCATCATGGCAGTATCTGTGCAATCAGAAATGCATCGGAATGCATGGCGGTACCTATTGTCATCCAATGGGGCTGGTGGCCCCCCCTAAATCGTAACCCAATTACGGATACAAATTGTTCATGTCAAAGGGGCCAGCAATTGTCAGGACGAAGCAATAGAAGGACTAGAGAGTCGTTTTGCATAATTGATGGCAAATTGGAAGCAGTGTTTTGCTGCCAGCATATTTAATGCACGATTGGATTGCATTAGTTGAGTGGGCGAAAGGGGTGGGAACTGTGAACAGAGGGTTACATGACGCATTGTTATTGATTTTGTGCAATGGTAACTTAATTTAACGAAAATTCAATATTTTTACATTTTAGAACTTTTTTGCAAATTGTTTTTGTTTAGGGTTGTTATAAAAATGATTATCATAGCGTAGGGTTGCCAGAAATATTTTGAAGAAACTAGTTAACGGTCATAAAAATCCCGGACTTTTCTGGACAAAATCGGATCCAAAATGAGTACAAAACTAGGACTACTACGCATGTACTATTTATTACAAAAATATTATATATATATGTCTTTAAATATTTCGTGGGTGATCTTTAAATTTGGTTCGTGGGTGATCATAGGCTTGTTGGCATAAACTTAGGCTTCAAAAAACTTCAAACAAAAAGTCCAACAACGTTCTGATCACCAAAATAAAAAATTACGCGACCAGGTAATGATGAAAGCAGCAATTGAATTGTTTCTCGGGTTGCATGGCATATGGCACCATCTAGTTGAAACCACATGTCGTCCACATCCACATCTTGTAATTTAGGTACAAAAAAATTGATAATCATTTCGCGATAGCGAGCACCATTAACTGGTATTGGCTGACCAGTAGTTTCAATTAAAAATGTTGCGGTTATGCCTTCAGCCCAAAATCCGCCCCAAACAGTAACACGCATTTGCCCAACTTTGACAATTTTGACGATTAACGAAGCTATCAATATGAAAATAAGCCTAATCGCTGAAGAAGATTTTGTTTGAAAAGTAGCTGCCAAACCTTTATTATTTTTGAAATATTGCTCAGCAATGAAGACTTGTTGTTCTTTCGTGTAGCACTTCATTCATAATAAATTTCAGCTGTCACGCTGTCTTTCTTTTATCGTTGACAACAATTTAGCGCATAAATGGCAAAAAAAATCAAATCTTGCGTGAATTTTGGGACAAATTCTTTTATTTCTGCAAACACATTTATTCATAGTGGAAGAAAAAAAAAGCAAAAAGAAAAAAGACTTTTAAGTAACATTATTATTAATTTATAAAATTGTTTATTATTGTCAGGGCTCGGATTTTTATGCGCTAAAAAGTACAAAATATGCGCCTAAAATGAGAAAATATGCGCCTAAAAAGTGAAAATATGCTTTGAAAAATTTGAAAAATAATAAAAAGACGTTGAAAACTTAAAAAAATGCAGTCTTTTATTTAACAACAATAAGAAAAAAAACCTCAAAAATAAATAAACAAAATAAACTTCATTTAATTGAAAAGAAAATAAAAAATACTGCCTTTCCATCTCATTTAAATAAGGTACTAGTTGTCCAATTTCATTGAATATGCCTTGTTAACATATGCATATGTACCATAAAGTTTTTTTTTAAATTTTCAAAAAGAGAATACATCTGCATTATGTGAAACATATTTGCACAAATAACCGGCCACAGAGGTCTTAACTTTCGACATTTTATCTAAAAAAATAACTCACTTGAAGAGAATTGTAAACAAAATATTTATTGAAATATTTAAATTCGTACCGTTAGGATGTACAAAATTTTAATGTTTCTCATTTCAAGTAACAATTTGTTTTGATCAGGTAGAAATAGCAAACAGCACGGGAATGGCATTGGAATAACATGACAGCTGGAATTGTGTTTAGTGCTGCCAAGTTATCAATAGAATTTTTTTCCAGATGAAAGATAGAATTTTTAAGATTCGTTTGCATTTCGGTGAAATCAATTTTTTAAGTGTTTATAGTTAATTTTTTTGAATAATTCACGAAAAATATGCATTTATTGTTGAAATATGCCAAAATATGCATTTATACCAAAATATGCAAAAATATGCGCTAACGATTGAATGCCATTTTAAAGCAAATGTCTCAATTCGAAAAACTATCTGATTCATTTGCTTCTAAGGATGTCCAAAAAATATATGCATTTGCATAGAAATCCGGGCCCTGGTTATTGTAGATATGTACTTTAGAATAGGCCCGCAGAATAATTTGTGATAGTATGTAATGTACTAGAACTAGAGTGTCAATTAGAATCAAAGGTGGTGTATTCCACTTAAAAAAAAAAAACTGAGTTAGAGCCATTTCACACATACATACCCGGCCCGGTAAGCCGGTTTTCTCAAAAAATAAGTATGTTTTCACACACATCCGGCAGCCGGCACACAGCAAGCTATGAAATGTGAACTTTGTTCCATTCGTGGCTATCGACAGTATGTTTTCAGTTTTCATATCGTTTAGTCGGTCGGTAGTGATGGAGGGAAATCAACTTCTGGCATTGTTGTTGTTGGTTTTTAGGCGGTTAAAGAAAATAAGGTCAAATCGAGTTCATTGGGTTCATCCGATTAATCAAAAGCGGAAGGAATGTGGAGTTTTTTATGTTTTATTTCATCAACTGCGCGAACATCCTGAAAAGTTTTTTAACCCTTCTGTCAATGACTAGGTCTGGTTAAATCTTTTCTACATTCAAAACCATTCTTTTCTAATTAATTATGCAGCTATCATTACATACCAAATTTCCCAACTTTGTCAGCATTCCTATTTTTAATGCTTTAGTGTAGAAAAAATGTTTTAGATGTATAAGTGGGTGCAAAAAAAAAGGATTTTCTAAAACAACCCCTAGAGTCAATAGAATACGTCTGACCAGACCTTGTATGGCGAGACGTATTTACTTCCTATTTCATCCAGAAAAAACGTCTTTTTTAACCTGCATATGTCTCAGATAATTAGTTTTATTGATCGCATCATAAATGAACAAACTATGTTATTTATTATTTTATTTAGAACATATTTATTATGGTGCCCAAATATGTACAGTGAACTCTCTCACAACCGGACACTGACGGTACCGAGAAATTTGTCCGGTTATGAGAGGTGTTCGGTTATAGGGGAAAAAAATAAATTAACATCAACGAAACACAATTAATAGACATATGGTATTAGTTTTATTTTATAAATGAATTCATTTTTATGTGATAAACACAAATTACCGAAAAAATCATATTTCTGCCTATGGAAATCAAGCTTGAAATTACACATACATACATACATACACTTAACATGCAAACCTATTTAAAAAGGGCAAAGGGACTTATAAATGCACATAGTTCTTGGATGTTCGCGGACAAGACGACATATGCCCTCATTGGTTAAGGAAATTAGCGGGTCATGATGGCATATGCCGTCAAAGAATTTTAGGTATGTTAGGACAAGACTGGATACTCCGACGAGAAATAAAGTTTCTATACTTCCATATACCGGCATTATTTTATTCTACCAGAGACAAATTTTCACTTCACTGTGACCAGCGGAATCATTTTTATCTTTATTCAAAATTTGCATAAAATAATATAAAATATCTCTCAAAATGTCGGAGATATGCGTGTGTCATTCTAGCGATCTCCACCGCAAATTATGTGTCCGGGAGACCGCGAACGTGATAACAACGCAAAGGCACACTCCAAAGTTTACATTTTTGTTTCGTTTCTTTGCAAAGTGCTAAGAAGAGGAAAACAAAACAAAAACAAAAAAAAGTATGTAAATAATTTGCTATACGTAGATGTGTTTTGTCCAGTTAAGAGAGAGCGACATTCTATGGCGGTTACGAAAATTGGTGTCCGTGTCCGGTTATGAGAGAGTCCGGTTATGGGAGAGTTTTTTATATGAAAAATTGAGTTTTTATTTCCGTTCTTTGAAATCTGTCCGGTTATAAGAGGTGTCCGGTTATGAGAGGTGTCCGTAAGGAGAGAGTACACTGTACATACACGAGTATTTCTTATTACCTCGGGTTTTTCGCTAATTACTGATGTTTATGGCGTATATATCCGGTCATTTGAGCATTTCCTATTTGATTGTAAATCAGAGTTCTGTAAATTTGAGCGAGAAGATGCTGATTGACCAAGTACAGAGCCAGCGGGAGGACTGTTGTCCCTGACAACTTCTTTACAAGTTTTGAGGGAACTATTCAACTTAATAAGAAATGCATTCCTAAAGAAATGCTTCCGGACCCTAGTCGCCTAGCGCAATCTACTATCTTTGGATTTACGGATAATGTCGCAGCAGTGTCTTAAATGTGCCGAAAAAATATATGGTAGTCATTTTACTGTCATCACTTCAATATCCCCCCCTGTAATCAATTCCGACTGGATTGAAAACGAACGGAATTACAAGGGATGAAATCGAAAAAATGCGAAAATCAACCACATACATACATACATACACAGAAAACCGAACGGGTTGGAATTCGATCGAAATTGATCACAGGGTTCATAACACGGAATTCATTGGAGAAACAAGAAAGCCACAAGCTATTCTTTTTTACAATAAAAACGTAAATAATGTGAGAGCGAACAAAACCAATGCACATCGACAATTTCTGCATTCTTTGATTGAGCAGTTAGTTACCCCTCAGATCGAACCAATCATGAACAATCCAAAGATTATAAGAATGTTTTCCGTTCGAAATGGCTTCCAAACTTTCCTTGGAGCACCATTACATCAAAGTATTCCACAACCCAGTGGTAGCCAGACATCAACGGTCCAGAAAAAGTAATGCGGAATTTGCAGAGTAAACGACCCAACGCAAAGGAAAACCAGATTTGCAGGCACTGAATGCGAAGAGCCTGTCTATTTACAACATAGTACTTTTGGGGACTCTACGGTTTCCGTGGCGCCAAGGTTTGAAAACACTATTTTGTAGATCTCGGTGAAATAAACACAGAATATAAAGTATAACAAATTGATTAATCGCTTAGTTAAGGAGATATCGACGTTTAAAAATTTGAGCAAAGACATTTATGAACTTAGTTTTTGAGCGCGATTTTTTTAGTTTTATTTTTTCAACGTCTGATGCTCAAAAACTAAAAGTTTATAAAATTTCTTTACTAAATTCTTAAAAAAGCGAAAACTTTAGTTTTACCCCTAGATGAATGCAACACTTTTTTTCTACCGAAGCGAAAATAATTAATTTCAATGGAATTTCCATACGAAAAAATTGATTTTTAAACCTCGATATCTCCTAAACTAGTCAATTAATCAATTTTTTCTCTTATATTTTATGCTTATTTCACCGAGATCTACAAAATGGCATTTTCAAACCTTGGCGCCACGGAAACCGTAGAATCCTCAGTACCGGGGTAAAAAAAATAATATTTCCAAAATAACAAAAAAAAAACTTAAATTATTTCATTGTATTCTATTAATTTCCACACAAAATGTATGAAGGTCCAGCCAGACCCATTCCATCGATGGGAAGTTTGCAAAACTTCCATTGACAGAAGGGTTAATTACTTTAAGATGAGTTTGTCGAGTTTTAATGAACTTTGTATCAAAAAACAAACCTCTATCTTGTCCACAGCAAATAGAAAACTGAAAACCGGCTACGGCAACCGGGCATGTGTGAAGGCGCAATTTGAATTTATGTATCCGCTACTGACTTGAGAACCGTTTACCCGGTTTCGGCAGCCGGCTGTGGCAGTGAGCAAAGCCGGCGACATTCCGGCAGCCGGCGACATTCCGGCAGCCGGCGACATTCCGGCAGCCGGCTACCGGTTAGCCGGGGACGGTTTTGGTTTTCAGGAGTGAACGCGCCCAAAAATGTATTCCCAACGACCGGGTAGCCGGTACCGGTTAGCCGGCTGCCGGGTATGTGTGAAATGGCTCTTAGGGGTGAAATTGATTTCATTTTTCTGAAAGCTTTCTATGGGTGTATTTGAAAGTCTCAAAAACCTACTATTTCCAGAGATATTTTAAGCTTAATTTCAAGGTTTGAATCAAAACCGATGTATACCTTTATTTGGAATCAAAACTACTCTATTTCAAGTTAAATTCAAAGCAACCGTATTCCAATGCAAAATTAAATTCTTTTATTTTTTCAGAATCAAAATGCATGTATTCCAGATTTCGGCCATGAAATGAAAAATTTAAATGTAATAAACAAGATGAGTCGATTGGATTTAATCTTCGACATTCTCCTCCTGCTGTTTTCTAGTTTTTTTTTTTTTTTTTTTTTGCTATTATTATTATAATAATTTATGAATCCCTTTATTCGCTTCTTAGTTGCTTTCGTTATAATATATAAATACATATCCTTATACTTAAATTTTAATAATGAAATATTAACTCATAAATACGATTTTTGTTTTTTATTTTTATTATTTTTATTTATTTTTTTATATTTTAAGTTTAAACATCTCATTTTTTTCATTCACTTTCCGATTGGGGTTTTCTCAACCAAATTCAACAAAGTTTTATATTAAAAAATATAATTTTTATATAACTATTTTTTTTCTTATTAAACCTTTCAATTAAGTGAAAACATACAAGGGAGGGTGTTTGTTCGTGGAACAAAGAAGGATTTATTAATTCGCGGTTATTTGCAAGGAACGGAATGCCGTTGATATTATATGTATATATATCTATGTACCGCAAAAAGACTGTATTGATTCAGTAAGAACAAACTCTCGTTTCCAACGTTATAATATTAAGTGATCTTTACTGAAACAAAAGCGTGTTTTTTTATACATGCATATAACATTGAAAAATACATTGTCATGTTGACATTTGAAAAATAATGGGAATTTTATTTGTAAAATGAGCGTGTCCGGTCATATCCTTTGGGAAGGCACTAGTTGCCAACAGAGGGAGAGCAGATAGGTGGGAGATCACGAAGTAAAAAAAAAATAAAACAAACAATGGAAAAAGTTAATCATCAGTTTCCTGCAACAATATTAAAACCAATTTAAAAAAAAAAAAAAAAAAAAAGTTTCAGTTTGTTTATTTGGTAGTATAAAACATAATTGAAGCAAACAAAATAATAACAAATTAAACTTAAACCAAAAAATATTTGATTTTGTTTTATCTTCAAAAGCAATCTATTCCAAATCGTAACTTTCAAAACCTACTCTATTCCAGATTGTTGAGTTCATCAACAAAAAGCGACACCAACTCCAGCAATTAACATCAGCCCTGGCTCCATCGACAAAAGGTTGCCCACTCACGAAATACTTCAGCTATAATTAATTGGTTCTGCTGTTTCAGCTGATTTAGCGTTGTGCCTGCTGTTTGCGGCTTCCGTCGAAGCAATTAGTAATAAGTAGTAGTAAGCAATTTTTATGTATGTATAAATAGTCTTTAAGATATTGGAAATAAATATAGATCGATTAAAACCATTGACAAGTTCAGTCTTGCTGTCAGTTACTAACAGTAACAGCTATCCCCCCACCAGAGGTAAGATAGTTGTTTAACATTGAAAAAGCTAAGTAGTAGACTTAGCATTGTTGACTTGCTGAGAGCTATCCCCCCACCAGAGGTAAGGTGGCTGCTCAGTGTAAGAAAATCTAGGAGTAGATTTTCAAGATACTGACTTTAAAAATAACTTTAATCCAAAATGCATTGTTAAATATTTCCAAGGCGTCGTTACTTTCAATAACAGACTGGTTGAATTAAAGTTCAAATATCTATGTTTTGATATAAAAACAAACTAATGTATAAAAACAAACCAATGTCTGTAATACATAATTCTTTAGCAGAAAACGAACTTCATTTTGTACGTTTAAATGGATTTTATCCAATCAGAATTTTTGACATATCTCCAACTCTTTCGCGGATAATTTTCGTAAATCTTTTAACGATGTGCCGCTTAGTATTGATGATGATTACTTTGAGCATCTCAAAGATGTTCCTCAAGTTGGCTTTACCAACATTGCCTTAGACTTGCAGACTATTTCGAAATTTATTTCATTTCTGAAAGATGATTACTCTTCAGGTCCTGACGGCGTACCTCCAATAGTCCTAAAAAAATGCAGTGATGTCCTTGCTCTGCCGTTGAAGTCTCTTTTTGAGATCTCCATATCAACTGGCCATTTCCCTAGCTTCTGGAAGCAATCGTTTATTACGCCCGTCTTTAAGAAAGGCGATAGAAATATTATTACGAACTACAGAACGATTTCAAAGTTGTCATGCATACCAAAATTATTTGAGCAAGTTGTGTGTGAAAGCCTTACTTTTCTCTGTCGGGGTGTTATTTGTACAAAACAATATGGATTCGTTAGAAACAGGTCTACTGTCACAAACCTGTTAACATTCTCCCATAACTGTTCCAATGCCTTAGAAAGTGGTCATGAGGTGGACTGTGTGTACACTGACTTCTCCAAAGCTTTCGATCAGCTTTCTCATGATATTATTATCTACAAATTCGAGGCGTTAGGTTTTCCCCCAATATTTATTTCGTGGTTTGGCTCTTACCTCAAGCAGAGGTCATATCAGGTTAAATTTAGAGGTTGTCTTTCAGACTCCTTCTTAGCAGGATCCGGCATCCCTCAAGGGAGCCACCTAGGTCCACTTTTATTTATTCTTGCTATCAATGATGTTCCTATATTCAACTACTTGATATCGAATCACTCTCTCAGTCGGGTTTATAGTTTTAAGGACCTGGGTGTTTATTTTAGCCCTGAACTTGATTTTAAAGAGCATATAAACCACATTGTAAATAAATCAATCGCAATGTTAGGTTTCGTTAAAAGATGGTGTAAGGAATTTAAAAATCCTTATGTCCGCCCTCTCACTATTTAACATTCTTGTCCGTCCTCACCTCGAATATGCTTCGCAAGTATGGACACCTTATCAGAAAAATCTCAATACTCGTATTGAAGCCGTCCAGCGACGCTTTATTCGATTCGCATTGAAAGGTCTTCCCTGGGACGATCCTTTTAACCTCCCCCCATATTTGCATCGGATAAAACTGTTGCAAATGCAGCCTTTGGCTCAAAGAAGGGTCAATAATGATATAATTTTTATGCATCAACTGATCTCAGGTCTGATTGATGCACCTGACTTATTATCCTGTTTAGGATTAAACTTTCGTGGGGGATCGCATTACCTGCGTAGTATAGAGTTACTGCATGCTCCTCATCACAGAACAAATTACGGGATGCATGAGCCTATTAGCCGCATGAGTAAAATCTATGACTTAAATGTAAACATTCTTGACTTAACAAGATTACACTAAAAAATGTATTGCGTAATGTAGTTCCTCGAACATAAACTCTGATTATGTATATTTGCCCTTATATTTGTTTATTTATTGCTAGTGGTAGTGTTGAAATGTAGCGTAGCCTAACCAAATGATGAGCCTGTTGATGCATATTTTGCCCTGGCAAATTTCTGCTTATGGCTGTTGCTTGTATTAAGCACACCATGACACAGATCTGATAGTGTTTAAACCTAATCAACAAATGGATACAAATAAACTAGCAAATAATATAATGTACATATAAGGATATAAGGTCAACGAGCAACCAATCCAAATAATAGTAGGTAGAAATAAATTTATAATGAAACACAAAAGGCATTTGTAATCTTGTCTCTTCTGGTAGCCACTATCACTTGTTTTTTTGTTGTTTTTCGCAAGTCAACATCACCTGGCAGTGTATTGACACGTTTTTGCAACGCCAACTAGTGCCAAAGTACCTTCTATGATTCACAGGTTGTTACCTCTTCCGTCACACAAGCGAACGACAAAGAAATTATCTCCAATCGATCAGATGAAGTGATTATGGCGATTAACAAGCTGCCAACAATGTCTTACATTAAAAAGGACAAATGTGTTTCCTCCGCTCATTTTATCTCCAGCCATAAGTTAGTCTGGATTTTCTTTTGCAGTTGTGATTGATTCGCAAAAGCCTCAAGCATATCGTTTATGTCCTTGAGTTCCATTGAAGAACCATTGATGGACAAAGACGTTGTTGTCGTCAGCGAATAGTTAACAATGGTTTGTGTCTGCCTAAGGTATCCAAATGCAGCAAATGCAACATGAGCATCGTGCTTCCTTGTGGCACAACATTAAGTAATTAAAATTTACACGCACAGTCTCGCGAACATTACTGGCTCCTCATTCTCTGGCAGACATACTCCTTTGTTTACTTTAATATTATGCTAACGAATTTTGTCCTTTTTGGCGAATACCAGACCAGAACTCCTTAAATGATATTTATTAGTCACTTAGGAGACGAAGAGAGATTCATGTAAAAGATATGACCGTCCTTGGGGAGTGATGCTTTCGAGCAAATGGCGGGAAATTAAAGAACCGCGGTTTTTCCGCGGAAAGTATTTAGATTTTTAATCCTTTAGCTATTCCCCTTTTCTGAGATGTCTTTTTCCTTCCCGCTAATGAATTGACGAAAATCTCAAGACACTTGAGCACAGAGTGTCACTTGGGGATAATTTCATCGAGTTCCTTAAATGGTATTTTAATATTCGTGCAAATGTCCTTTTAATTTTTCATTGTATTGTGAGAATTGTTTTTCTTTGCTTACCCGTGTGCTTTATGTTGAAGTTGGCCCATGCTTTGGGCAAATAGCTACAGGGGATGTTGCTAGAGTAATTTGTTAAAAAGTTTTAACGGTCGTCGTCGGTTTGGTAATTAAGAATTCGATTTGAATTTTTAAGTGCGGTCGAGCTGTACCTTTTCGTTTAGTTCTTCTGGTTCATTTCATGTTAAGATGATGATTTCTTGATTAGGCAGATGGTTGAATTTCAAAGATTTGCTATATTTTGTGTGGTTTAACAATTCAAAAGGTGGGATTTCTGTCTTGGATGTCTAGGGCTTCAGGGAAGTTGACACAGTTTTATTGTAACCTGACCATAACTACAAACATACCAATAGAAAAGCGATGTAAATTATAATTGCCATTTGTTCAGTGGTAAAGTTAAAGTCCTTACAGCTTTATTGTAACATTTATTTAAACTCTTTGAAAGTTGTTCATCACCACGGACGCTAAAATATTCCCGAAAAAGTTGTGGGGCCCAATTTTATGTAGCCAAATGAAAAATGGCCCATAAACAAAAATTAAAAATTACAAAATGGAAATAAGTGTGCTTACAGAGTGGAGCGAAGAGTGAGCAACTAGCAAAAAGCAAAGAGCAAAGCGATTAAATCAAACACATTCAATTAAAGCGTAGCGCACAGAGTCCGAAGTTTTCGAAGCCAGAACAAAGCGTCGACAAGAGAGCAGAGAGCAAAGCAGCGATTTCGAGACCATAGCAGCGATCTAAAATACGTTTGATTTCTCAGCTATTATCGCTTTAATTTTTCGTCTATTTAAATATTCAATAGAAAAAATGAACTTTTGCTCTTTGCCCTTTGCACATAGTGTGCTTACAGAGTGGAGCGTAGAGTGAGCAACGAGCAAAGCGCAAAAATGCTCTATCTTCGAAAAACGTCGCACTCTACGCTTTAATATTTAATTGAATGTGTTTGATTTTACGCCTTGCTCTTTGCTCGTTGCTCACTCTATGCTCTACTCTGTAAGCACACTTAGGCGCCAGTAAAATGAAATAAATTTATTTCTAGTATTTACTGTACATTTTTCAACTTTTGTAAGTTGAAAAGCAACATGTTCACATTCTTAAGTCTAATTTCAAATCAATCGGTCCACTTTATTAATTCTTTATGGCAGCCAGCGTTGCCAGACGTCCCGATTTTGGCGGGATTTATTTCCGTTCTTTGAAATCTGTCTGGTTATAATAGGTGTCCGGTTATGAGAGGTGTCCGTAAGAAGAGAGTACACTACACTGTATAGGCTTACATAAATATGAGAAAAAAAAACAGCTCATCGGTGACTTGGCAGCACTATGATAATAATTGACATTTGTCAGTTTAACAGCTGTTGTCAAATTTATAATTTTTTTTTTTCTTTTCAAAAACTACAAGTCGAACTTCGATAACTCGAACCATCACTTGCCACAAAAAAAATTCGAATTATCAAGACTTCGAGTTATGTATTAAATATAATACAAAATTGATACAAATATGTATAAATAAGTTATTTTTCATCAAGAGATAATGTTTTTAACGTACGCTCCTCTTTGTGTTTTTTTAGGCGCTTACTAGTAATGTGTATTCTAACCCCTACTAACATAAGAGATTTGAAAATTCTTACTCACACATAGGTAACGAAATCCCGATTTTCTACACGTACGTATCCAAGGTCACAAGCGGAAGTGCATCCTACTGAGAAATAGCGGAACTAATTTTAAGATCACAAAAATAGATCCAAATGAAAAGCAAGATCTCTTATTGTTATTGCAATGCATACAAACCAATGATCCAATCTGGATCATGGGTGGCGATAAAACGCGGCTGTTGTCATTTTTTAAAATACAGTCGAACTTCCCTGTAGCGAATTCGCACGGGACCAGAAAATCAATTCGTTATAAAGAAAATTTGTTTTTTTTTTTTTCAACTTTAATTAATAGTAATTAGTAATCTTAGTTTGGATTAAACTCTTTCATTTTTCTTCCTCAACAAAATGTTCTAATACATTAGAGATTCAAACGCATTAGTCGGTACGTTACTCCTCATCCACAGAAAGGTTCGAAATACGTCAATTGATGAAGAAACTCGGCCCAAGGTAGGTAACACTTTATCAGCATCCGCCAATTCTTTTTTATCGTTTTCTGTTGTTATTTCAATTTTTGGGGAGTCCCCTTATTATGTCTTACTTTTTCCTCTGTACAAAGTTTTATTCATGTGCGAAACAGAAATTTTTTTGAAAAATTCGTTATATGGAGACAAAAACGCATGAGAGTTCGATTTTCAGCTACAAAATTTGTTCGTTGTAGAGAAAAATTCGCTGTATGGAAATTCATTATAAGGAGATCAAAACACCCTAAAAGAAGAACGATAAAGCGGTGTACTTCGTTGTATAGAAGTTCGTTATAGGGAAGTTCGACTGTATTTACAAAAGTAAAAGATATCACACATTTTTATAGTATTACTAGTGGTTACCCGGTGCGCTTCGCTACACCCATTGAAAAAAGTGTTCATGTCCTAAATGTAATGAAATTTTTTCGAGGGACTTTTTGTGAATAGTAATGACTCTGGTGGAGAATTAAATACCGACAACTCTATTTGGATTTAAGAAAACTGTCCAAACAATAATATCCTAAAAGCTCAAAAACTTACCATCCGATTGAGCTGAAACTTACACAATATATTTGTTATGAAGCGAGAAGTGCACGTAAATCAAAAGTTAGCTGTTAGCTGTCACCGTTTATTGCTGTAGTAATCATTTTAAGATTTTGGTTTTCATGACCATCTATCGGAAAACTTAACAACTTTTGATTTATAAACATTTCTCACTTCATCCTTACTTAGTATAAGGCAAAGTCCCGATCGGTGTCATATTACGTTTGTAGTAAAGGATCTCAAGAACCGCTGAATAGATTTTAACGATTCTTTTGGTATAAGATTACTAATTTCTCGGAGAAGGTTTATCAATTAGCTTTGAATTAGATAAATTTTTAGTTTTAGAGTTTAAGTGACTTGAAATGAGAAAGTTTTCAAATAGAAAACGAATATTCAATTTAAAACAAACGGCTATTACTTCAGAACAATTTCTCCCATGTGATCGATATTTATTCTCAGCTTAATTACATTTAATACGCAGATTTAAAGACCAAAATCATATCTGTGCAATTACTAGAAACTGAATAATAGTACAAAATGCATTCCAGATTCGTTTTTTTTTTATTTTTTTTTTAAATTTTTTTTTCAAGCAGAAGCTGAATCACAGCACTAAGTGGCAATCGTGTGGAGTTGATGATGAGTTTTTTTTTGTAAATCTTTCATTGCACTCATTTTCGTATTTCTAGCATGCGTACGCATAGTGGGTTTTTGATTTTTTCTTTTTCAAAGCATACTGAGTGACTTTTAATGTGTATCACAGCACTCAACTTAGTGGCAATCGTGTGGAGTTGATAATGTTTTTTTTTTGTAAGTCGCACTCCTCCGAAATGGCTCGACCGATTTTTATGAAATTGTTTGTATATATTTGGTAGGTATGAGAATATATTGTAAAGTATATTTCAACTCGCTAGGTGGAGCTGGAGTCAAGTTATTAATAACTTCTATATTTATTGACCAAAAATGCTCATATTAACAATATAGGTATGTTGGTTCAGTGCCAAAAGAGAAAATTATAAAATCTGGACCCGATCGGTAGCGCTGGAGTCAAATTATTAGATCTTATATCCCAACCGATTTTCGTAAAATTTTCAGAGTACGTTTTTCTTACAGAATACAACATAGCACCAGTGTGGTTACTCAACAACGGGTGGTTTTGGTACCTGTCATACAAAATTTCGTAATTTCAGGTGAAATGTGAATATGAAAGATTTTGGTGAATGAATATAGACAGACAGACAGACAGTCAAACAGACAGACAGAGCGTCTGATTCTTCGAACTAAATGACAATATATGTATTGTAAGTAACACTATATTTTATCGACACGAGCGAAGCCGGGCGGGACAGCTAGTTTCAAATATATTGTGTTTCAGCTCAAGCGGGTGGTTTTGAAATTTTGGAGTTCCACCGCCATCCATCGCAAAACGTGAAAACTTTTGATCCACGAACATTTCTTACTTCATCGCAAATATATTGTGTAAGTTTCAGCTTACTCGTACGGTGAGTTTAAACATTTTCGAGCTCCAGCGCCATCTACCGGAAAACTTGAAATTTTTTGATGTACGAACACTTCAAACATCAGAAAAGTAAATAGTGTAAGGTTCAGCTCAATCGCATGGTTAGTTTATGAGTTTTGAGGTTTCAAACGAACAGCTCATTTTTATATGTAAATAAGATACTGGCGACTTAGGATGAGTTGGTAGTATTTACTTGGAGGACTTACTACCAGTATAAGGTTACAAATATACATATAAACTTAATTTTATGCATACCAAATTAAGTTAGTTTGTACTATAAATCTTGTCTTCTACTTCTATTACTTGTACAAACATATTTACTTCTACTTTCTACTACTAGTACGTACTTCAGTTCTATGCATATGGGCCTTATGTTGATAATGTGCCGGATACTTATTACCGAATAAAATATACATATGTAAGTCGTTCACTTTTTCATTCATTCTCATTTGATCTTTTTCCTGATAGATATTGGCGATATAAGCGATGATCATGGCGAGAGATGACAGTTTTTTCTCACAAAATCCTGGTGTTATTTCAATATCTGGCTGTTTCATTCAATTCCCAAATGTGTTTGCACCACCAAAAATACAAACACACGCAAAGTCCGCTCTCAACACCAAGGAAGATAGAATTTGTAATAACCCACAAACAAAGCATACAAATGCCAAACATAATGAGCTATAAACTTGTTACCCGTTTAGGTTCACCTAAGCTTTTCACAAAATTGTGCCCGGAGTAGTTGTTTCATCAACTACTGCTCGAAACCGGTTATCCAGTCTCATGTCAGTTTGTGGTTGGTTGCTCATAAACCAACACACCTCCACGACTAAATTATACACACATTTGCATATCAAAGTGTAATCATCTCACCAGTAACTAGGTAGGGCAAGCTAAAGAGTTTCATTCGACCTCTCGTTTAAATTGTCTCGGTCGTATACCCGATGTCCACCATTTATGCTGTGCAGTGAACACACATTCGGGAAAGGTTGCTGTGGGTTAGGATATGAGTGGGGGTGGCTCTTTAATGCGGTATCATTATGTGTGAGACTTTTGGGCAAATTAAAATCTAAAAAGGCGTGAAAACACTTCCCAATTTGAATGGTTTGAAACGACCTCTTTTTGGGGGGCTTGTATGGTAATCAAATTTATGTGACCACGGCCAGGTAACGAGGGCATTAGAGTAATCAGATCTCATTAGTTTAGTATTTTTTTATTTTCATTTCATTTTAGCTTACAATATTAAATAACAATATCTATAAAGTTTTATAACCACTGTTCTTTCTCCCTATTCTAAGATAATATTTTATATATTTCATTTTAAAATAATAAATTATATATTTCATTTTAATTAAAAGTTTAGTTTAAATTAATTAATTTTTTATTAAACAAAAGAAAAAGGAAAAAGGAATAATTAATTTGTCATCTATTAACCATGAATTAATTGTTGAAATGGTGTATACACTTTGTGGTAAGAATACCAGTTTCAAGTGCATTATTTATCTAATATAAAATTGATTTATTTACCAAAGAGAGCCGCGCTGAGAAGTATAATAAAGAGCAATTAAAACAAAAACAAGAAAAAGAACAAAGTTAAGGGGGGAGAGAGCAAAAAGTCAATCAATCATAAGAAGTTAGATTATGAGTTAAAACAAAGATAACATTTCGAGACGGAATTTAGAAGGCAATTTATGAATTAAAAATAGGTTTATAAGACATTACTAATTTCTTAATCAAGTATCAATATCTTCACTAAGTTACTACGGAAATCAAATCCTCTACACCTGATCTGGAAAGTAGCCAGTATCTGAGATTTTTAATAAACTTTTTAAAATCAACATCATTGTGTATATTCGCAGGAAGTTTGTTATATATATGCGGTGCTATAACAGTAATTGAACGTCTAAAGTGTTCTGTTCTAGCTCTTGGAACTACAACGTTATTTGTTGATCTAAGTGTATAAGCTATGTTATTTCCAATTAGATTGTTATAGCCGCTTCGCAAATAGAAAATTCTCAGGACTTTAAAGACATATAGATGCCTAAGCGGCAATATATTTAATAATTTGAATAGTGGAAATGATGGCTCCCATCTTCGTCTGAACAGTATTACTCTGATTATCTTTTTTTGGGCTATAATAAGAGGCTGCAGATTGCTAACGTAAGCACTGCCCCAGCAAGAAATTCCATATTCTAAACGAGAATTGACCAATGCAAAGTAAATTGAGGTAAGCAGATTTGGTGGCACTAGCTTACGTAAGTGAAATATTTTACTCAAAGCAAAATATGTATATTTTTTTACATTTTTAATATGTGCTTTCCAATTGAGTTTGCAATCTAGAGTCACTCCTAGATATTTGAATTCTGAAACAGATTCAAGGTGCATGCAGGAATCATTGCAATTATGGTGGTCACAATTTGCATCATGTAGACCAACTCCTTGGATAGAAAATTCGTTTGTAAGAGAGAAACACATAACTTTAGATTTGCTGCTAAGGACCATTTGGTGATGCATAAACCAACTTTCTAGATTAGTTAGGTCAAAATTCATTTGAACTTTTACATTTTCAAATGAAACATCGGCATACGACAAAACGAGATCGTCAGCAAAAGCGATAATATGTCCGTTAAGCGAAAGATTAAATATGGAGTTAATATATATAAGGAAGAGAAACGGACCAATGACTGATCCTTGAGGAACTCCCTTATTTGGACAAGAAATCGGATCGCTTAAGGTTCCATTCACACGAACAAGCTGGGTTCTGTTTTGAAGATAGGATGAAAACCAGTTTAATATGTTATCTCTAAATCCATACCTGCAAAGTATCTTCAATAACAATTTATGATTAACTAGGTCAAATGCCTTTGTCAAATCGAGAAACAGAGCAGCAGTTTTGTTGGTTTTATCCATTTCCTGGTTTATATTTTCAAGAAATGACTGTATAGCATCTTCGGTCGATTTCCCTCTCATAAAACCAAATTGAGATGAACTGAGGATTTTATATTTATCACAGAATTTCATCATTCTTTTAGTTATAATTTTTTCGAATATTTTGGAAAAAACTGATAGCAAAGAAATCGGTCTATAATTATTTGGGTCACATTTTTTTCCCTTTTTATGTATCGGAACTATTATTGCCGTTTTCAAATACTCTGGGAATATACCGCTTTTAAAACTAGAGTTAATAAGATATGTTAAGGGTTCAACGATTAAGTTGCAAATGTTTTTTACAACTAGGCTACTAAGACCATCTACTCCACATGAATTCTTCGATTTAATCTTTAATATTACTTGGAGAACCTCAGCACAAGTCACTACACCAAAGAAAAACGAAGAAGAGATTATGTTACCAAAAAGAGGTTCTTGGTAGGCATCATCATTGTTGCAAGAGGAACTGGGTTTATAGCTATCAGCCACGTTTTTAAAAAAAATATTAAAGTTATTTGCAATTTCTAGGTTATTTTCAGATATGATATTTTCTGCGAAATGTATACATTTTAGGCCATTGTCTTCATTCCTTTTGCCTAACAGATTATTAATAATATTCCATTGCTGCTTAGGATTGAACCTATGTTCATCAAACTTTCTCTTGTAGTATGTTTCTTTTTGTTTACTTATTAATTTATGAATTTCTTTTTCCATTTGTTTATAAGCGTTTCTTGTTAGTGGTAAATGTAATTCGTTCTTGTGCCTAGCATAATAGATATTTTTAGCCTTTATTTTCTCACAGAGGTAGTCAGTCATCCACGGTTTAATTTTTTTATATTTACGATTTTGTTTGACAAACTTGCTAGTAGTGACATGGGAGCAGAGAGTATTTATGAAGTTGGTAAAAGCGTTTGAGGGACAGTTACAACTATACACATTATACCAACTTTCATTCGAAAGGCATTCATGCAGAACCGAGTAGTTAATTCTTTGAAGGATTTGGATTTCTACATTTTCATCTGTTCGTTCGGGGTTTCTGAATATATCGAGAAAACATATACCAGTAGCAAAATGGTCGGTTATGTCCCATTCAAGTACGATTGGACGGACATTATGAGAATTTTTAGTCCGAATAAAAATATGATCAATACATGTTTTACTAGTTGGAGTTACTCTAGTTGGCACATTTATCAATGATTCAAACCCAAAGGAAGATAATAGAAGCAAATAATGATCAGAACCAGAGGAGAGTCCCAACAAATCCATATTCATATCACCAATCAGGCAGATATTACTGCTGGTCCTTCCAGTAAGTAGGTCTTCGATATCTTTAAAGAATCTATCTTGGTGAACAAACTGGAGCCGATACACACAAATAATGTCAATAAAAAAATTATTATGAAGCTTAAGCCTCACAATAATGCTATCAGCACTTTCCAAATCAGGTGAGACAACCTCCGCAATCACAATATCATTCTTCACAAAGATTGCAATTCCACCTGATGGATATTTTTCATTGCATTCCGCATATAGATTATAACCCGGAATCGAATAGTTGCATAATTCATGGTCAAAGATCCAAATTTCAGATAAAACTATAATATCGGGAAGTATTTTAAAAGAGTTGTTTAAGTACAAGCAAAAGCAATCAAAATTTTTTCTCATACTTCTGATATTTTGATGAAGAACAATCAGATCGTTTAAGGATGAATCATAATTAGAACCAATAAAGACATTACTACTTTCATTACTATTACAGGGATCAAATAAATCATTATGTTGTGATAACATTGCTACGACTAGGATACAAAGTTTTTAATTAATTTAAATAATTTAATTTATTTAATAGTTGCCTGACCGAAGGTGGTTAATTCAGAAGTAACCGTGGAATGGGGCTCTATAATTGTCACTAAGTGCAAGTCTATTATGTTTTTCTTATAGCTACATATTTCTGTATAAAACTCTAAAAGTGAGCTAAAATAATATGTATAACATTGCAACAGACACAGTAGTAGCATTCAGGTGAAAACCAATCGTAGTACAGTGTAGTTTATTTTAGTGCTGAAATAGCTACCTATTTATAATATCAAATAATAAGTTGTGTTTTTTATTGTATTTGTATTGCAAGTGTCTTAATATATGTAAATAAATTTAAAAGCGGAATTCTCGTGAGACGTGAATTCAGCTGTATGTATAGACAGCATACATTGTTATGTCATAGTTAGAATATGTCTAAGCATCATCATTTTATTTTTTATTATTTACTATTCATTATTTTATTTCTATCTCCAATTTGGACATCATTTATCGAGAATTTAAGAAAACACCTACTTTGGTGTACCTTGACCCATAGTAACTCAAATATCTCCGCTAATAATAATAATGGTAGCGCGATACAGTGGTCTATTGTATGCTCATAGTTTGAGCGGCTAAGACCAGTGTAAATTAGAATTCCCATAAGCATCTGATTCTTCTTCTGTGACTTATTTTCATACAACATAGTAACAGAATAATCCGCGTTTCATTCCATATATTTTTGCGTTGCCCGACGGGTGATTTCCCGTAAGATAACTTCAAATATTTCCGGTGTAATAAACAATATGAAAATACACTTTATGCTCAATGAATTTGTGGCGTTAGTTGGACTGATTTTAGTGGAAGCAACTTTGAAAATGTTATGCCACGTGGGCATGGGGGTACTTTATGCCATATGCCCATACCTTTCCGTCACGTGTATGATAACAATTAGCTTCTGGATGGACACGTACAGCACTTGCAGCAGCTTTTTCTTCTGGAAATTCTTTCGGTGGAGATTTCTTCTGCTACAATCGCACCTTGTTCTTCCTCAATGTCGGGTGCAGACTCGATTCCTTCACTCATATATCCTCTTGTCTACACATGTAGATGTATGTATGTACATAGCAGCACAAGTACATATCAAGTTTAACATAGCATTTTTTATATTTACCCGTAGGTATAATACATCTTCTTCCTCGTCCGATAAAATTGCACCCAGTAACCAAATGGGATACTCGTCACGAAGTTGGAATTTTCCACGTTGACCAGACATACATATCACAAAAAAAACGCATCAAGAACTAAAAACACTGAAACACTGAAACACATTTCACGTCTGTTCAAACTTGATAATCAACCAATAAACAGAAAACCTAGTTCGATACACTTGGATAAACAAAATGTGCAAGTACCTATGTGCATATATAAAAACTAAGAAAGCGTACAAATGTACCGTTATAAAAATTAAACGCGTTTAAACTTGTCGATGAAAGTAAAATCGTTCGTTATCCATATAAAAAGTATGAAAATACACGTGTTTACCCGGGTATATTGGGTGTTTGTTATGGGGTGCCGGATTCGGTTGTTGACACCTTTGTAAATAAAATAAAATAATGAATGAATTAATAGAATCTTATCTCATGCAGGAACTGAAGCCAATTGGCTTGTAGCCGGTAGAGTTGTTGGGGTGCTGTATTGCTGTTCTGCAGCAAAATTGAAAACCCAACACGAGACTAGGTTATCTCAAAGATACCAATGGTAATTGGACGGAATCTTGTTCGGAATCCCTGGAACTCCTGCTTAGCGCACAAATCCCAGGGTCTATGCCGCCTCAGGCTGAAAGTGTGCACAGTGACAATAGACTAGAATCGGAGACGATGGTACCAGTAGGAATGGTGACTGAAGAAAAGATCCAATAGGCAATTGAATCGTTTCAGCCATTCAAATTACCAGGCATTGATGGGATTTTTTCGATCATGCTGCAGAAAACTAAGCACCTAATGGCACCTACTCTACAAAGTGGTCGCCTTTAAACTAAAGACCCTTGAGAAGCTAATCGATGTGTATATACGAGCTAAATTCAACCACACGAATATGTCCGAATCACAGCATGCCTATACAAAAGGAAAAGGTCCTCGATATTGAAGGTGCTTTTAACGACGTTGAAACGAATGGTATCAAAAACGCGCTAGAAGATAACCGTATTGAATGCATCATAACAGAACTTATAGTTAGCCTTCTTGACAGAAAGCACATCATTGCTGAACTCGGGGCAACCCGGTAATTGATACAGTGAAGTAAGAGCAATGGCATACGCGGACGATGTTGTGCTGCTCGCTACAGGTAAATTCCTAATCTCTATCAGCGAACTAATGCAGAGAGCCTTGAGCACACTAATCGTCTGGACGAAACAATGTGGACTGGGGGTCAACCCCCAGAAGACCGAACTAGTGCTGTTCACCAACAAAAGATTTATACCACCCTTCGCGCTACCAACTATCGAGGGTACCCCCCTCACGCTGTCCGCGAGTGCGAAATACTTAGGCCTCATACTAGACAGAAAGTGGAACATTAAAGAAAGAATCAAAAAATCATCAGTTGCCTTCTATACCTGCAGTAGATTCTTCGGAAAGAACTGGGGATGTAGACCACAAATTATATTGTGGATGTACACGGCAATAGTCAGACCGATATTTGCATATGGAGGATTGGTCTGGTGGCATGCTGTCACCAAGTACAAAGAATAGCATGCACTGGTACGACCAGCGCAATGAGAACAACACCAACAGCAGGATTGGAATCAATTCTTATCCTTCTGCCCTTAGACCTTTATATACAAGAGACCACAGCGAAGAGCGCTCTCAGGATAAGCCAGTCAAAATACGGGAAATCTAATACATATGGACATGCCAGAATACTTGGCAATTATCTAACTGATAAGCAGCTCCATACGGCTCCCTGATTACAGCAGTGTTTTTCAAGCTGAGGTTCTGGCAGTGACAAAGGCTGATCAATTGATGTCAATGATGACAATATCGCCTGAGGAGATCACAATTTACATTGATAGCCAAGCGGCCATAAAAGCATTAGCTGCTACCAAAATAACGTCTAAGCTTGTTAAGTATTGCCGTATTGCCGGTTCTTGGCACGTAGCACAACGTAAGACTCTGCTGGGTATACCTGGTCACAGCGGCATACCAGGCAATGAAGCTGCAGATGAATTAGCCAGAAGGGGCTCCGGCCTAGACATAGATTAAGCAGATGGTATGGTTAAACCTCCACTCTGTAACCTCAAAAACAGGTGGAAATCATTAACCACCTACGAAGTATCAAGAAGAATGTGGCCGGAGTATAACAAAACAAGAACAAGAAAACTCCTACAGAAAAATAGGACATCGCTGTCGATGCTGATAGGTGTACTAACTGGTCACAATTTGCTAAGACACCACATGAAAAAAACTACGCCTGAATGATGATGACATCTGCAGAGGGTGTGGAGATGAAGAGGCTCATGAGGAAACAGCGCATTTCGTCTGTCACTGCCCTAGCCTCTGCCAACTTAGAAACAAAACCGTGGGCAAATTCTTTTTCGGGGATATCGAAGAGCTATCGGATGGATCACCATCGGTCATACTTGAATTTGCCAGGGCGTCTGGTTGGTTGAAACCTAGAAACTAATACCACGGCTGTAAAAACAACATGGGTATCACAATGGGTCTACAAGGACCTAAGTGTGATGGGGATGTTATCACTACATCAGCCCTTCTTACCTAACCTAACCTATTGTAGCTGAAGGCCAACCGGGAATTGCATATGTTTTAAGGAAAACCCAAATTACCATAACAAAAATGTTTGGTATAGATTCTTGAACAATACATACATTCTTCGATTTAATCACAGATAATCGAGTGCAATTCTCCTTTAAAGGCCGGATTGCGTTTTATTAATGCAAATTTAATTGCACATGATTTCCTGGCTACTGTCCTACCATACGGCCAAATAAAATGCACATGATCAATGACACAATCAATAAATAAACACACTCAATGCACACGCACGTCTACGTGTTTAAAGTCCTGCAACAACTTTATCTTCATTTGTTTGCCGCTGGTGTTGCGTTCATTGCTGCTATAAAAAAAAAAAATTGCCAAACCCATTTGTGATAATTATTTTAATGTCAATTCCCTCAAGGCATCGGCGTGTCCTCGGGCATCGCCCCAACTGGGATGTTGTTGTTTACGCGTGGTCATTTAATTCATTTTTTGCCAGCTTTCTCTTCATACATACATATTCCTTTTGTGGTCCTTACTCTGTGCACATACATATGTACACATGTATCGCTTCCATTCGGTGAAATTAAAATAAAAGGCGAATGCATTGTCTGTGTTGTCGGTGCGAAATCCCAACCGTGTCCAGTCATTGAGTCGTAGGTTTAATTTAATTAATAATATAAATTTTCGCAGCAAAGTCCTTTTTAATCCTTTTTGCAAATAAAATACCTGTCCAGTAACAAGGCTTCGTTTTATACCCAATTAACTTAACGCACTTGTTTGCAGTTGGGACCTGTGCAAATGGTGCTGTAGGCCACCCGCCGCTTGTTGTGGTATTTTCCACACCACTTCATGGCCTTTTATCGGTCAGTCGTGCGTTATTCCGTATGCACAATGCTCAGATAGGAGCCACAGGTTGTTAACTTATTTACCTTTGGAATTTCATGCAGAAATTATGTTATAATCTGTCGAGGGTGGTGGCCAGAAATCTGAACAGGATATCAGTGGAAAATTCTTTTTACGACGAAGAATCTACATGCAATGTTAATTTGCATTTTGATTAAGGCGAACGCTGGTGCTCAAAGTGTCAAGGTACCAATAAAATAATTAAGCATTTACCCGAGAAGGAAGTACACCGTGTTCCGCCAGTAGAAAGTGTAAATTTCTTTGCCGAGCCGCTGCTCGTAAATATGATTTCCCTGGAGGACATTGTGACAACGACAGCAGAACAAACAAAAAAAAAATGGAATTTCTAACCACTTTCACAAATATGTCGGGAGTTGGTTGGCAAGGTGTGGGTGGGCGGGTGTTTACTATGAAGAAATGAAGCGTCCTACGAAATTATGAGATAAAATTAAAAATTCATAGCGTCACGGTTGAATATTTTTTATTTATGTTTTGTTTTGTTTTTTTTTCTGGTTTAGTGGTGGAAAAGGCATATTTTAATTTTGGGGAAAGACAGCAAATTGTCAGATTTTTAACTTTGTGCGCTAAGTGTTTGGCAGATTGCCCTGGTGTCATGTAAAATGATTGAATTTAATGTAAATATTACAACGATCTCCATTGTATACACAAGATGCAGATTATTTTTAAAAGTTTATGTGTTTGAGTTAAATGTCTTACAGATAAGTTGTAAAGTAGAAACTAGTTAGCGGCAGATGAAAAAGTATGTTATGTTATGTATATATAGGTACAGTGAAATCCCTCTTAACGGACACCCCTTTTAAGTGGACAAGATTTACTCCAATGGTTGGCTGGTATGATTTTGTATGAGTTTTTTTTCATTTAAAGTGGACGATTCTAGTAAGTGGACACGGATAGTATTTTTACATTTATTTGAGTATAAACATTCCCTTAAATAGACGATATGAGATTTGTATGAAAATGAGACTTTTTGTTACGAAACGACACGTTTTCGCTTTTGGCGAAAGATCGTTGTATTTTGTATACATACATTATGTTTTTGTTTGACATCAGGGCAAGCGCGTGCATGTGCGAACAGAGGTGTGCACACAAATTGCCCAGGAAAATCTCTCATTTTCGCATTCGGTCAACCCCTTCAGTTTCTTGTAACTCCCAAATCCTAATCTTTCTCTATGAGAATATTTTTTTGTTTCAAACTTCTTCCTAATTTCGTGCTATATATGTTCTAGCATTTGATGGGCTTGGGTACGATATCCCGCTTTTTATAATTTCGTTTTTTTTTAAATCCGGACCTTAAAATCCCGACTTCAAAATCCCACTTTTTATAATCCCGTTTTTTTATAATCCTGCTTCTTATAATCCCGTTTCTTATAATCTCGTTTTCGCAATCAGAACTATTTGTTTTATTTTAAGAAAATGGCTTGCAATCAATTGCATGTTAAACAAATTTCGCGCGTATAACAATTCAACGAATACGCAAATAAATTAATAATATTCATTTAAAAATGAAAAAAATAAATGAAATAAAACTCAGAAGTTGTATATTAAATATTTACATACATTGAAATATTAATGGAACAATAAAATTTTTTTTATGTAATTAGTTCAATTGCAAAAAACCCGATTTGGATATATTTTTCATAATTTTCCGTTTATTTTTTTCGTTTAAAGGAACTTTTCTTATTTCTTTCCTAGAAAATGGAACAAGGAATATTAAATTTTGAAAAATGAATTTGTTGAAATACAAAATTGGGATGCTGCGAAACGGGCAAAGCGGACTTAAACGGGATTTTAAAAAGCGGGATTTTAAGACGCGGTATTTTAAGAAAACGGGATTTTAGAAGACGGTATTTTAAAACTTTTTTCGGGTTTTTTAAAAAACCGGATTTTAAAAAGCGGGATTCCGATACGCTCCCCATTTGATGCTACCAATCAGTGTTACCGCTGAGAATTTTCAAAAAGTCGCAAAAAAAGTCTCACAGGCTCGCAAAAAGTCGCAATATGAAAATTCGTATATTTCGGATTGAGGATCTTATTCGGGATCACACAAATTACGAATAAATTAACAAATATTTGTTTCAGAATTGATTGTTAATTTACTAACAAAGAAATTGGTCAAATATAAAAGTTTAATGAAAAAAAAAATTGTTTTAAGTAATAGTTTTGAGAAAAATGCATTTTAACCCTTTAATGCACGAATTAATTTGCGTGGGAGAAAAAAAAGAAAAACGGTTGGAATGGCTTCTTTTGGTTATTTTTTAATAAAATGTATTAAAAAAAGTTGAAAAAAATATTTAGTTTAAAAAATAGCAGTTTTTTTTGTATATGGCTCCAGTTACTAAACTAATCAAACGAGTGTTTTCTTAACAATGAAAATACATTAACAACATACCTAGTAAGTTAAGTATTTCCATCAAATTTTTTTTAAACTGATTGTACTTACCGATTAAATACAATTATTTGCACACAGAATTCAATTTTTTTGTCACTTTTTTTTCAATGCGCGATGGACTGAAGTGCAAACGCGAAAATCGCCGACAGACGTTATCTCAGAAATATGAAAAGAACCATTTTAGGTTGTTAATAATACATACGAAGTAGTTCTTTTGTGTGTTGTTAATTTCGAATGCCATATAGCAAAGAAAATAAGTGATAATTGCGAAAAGCCATTTATATGGCTTCGTTTGTATTAAAGGGTTAAATACAAAATTGGAATAGAAAATTTTCATAATTTTTAGTTTAGGGAGCCATAACATTTTTGTGTCTGCACAAAATTGACAAGGCTTCGACATTTTAATGTGCTTTAATGTGAATTGCATCTCCAATATGTACAAAACTACTTTTGTAGATATAATAGTTCATAAGCTATAACATTTACGGTAGTTGTACCTTCAAATCGGAGATGTCCCACTTCGACGGGTTATAACTTGGAGTGGGTGAAAATAGAACCTCACTGCCGTACGATTTTTTCTTCGCCGGCACTTTAGAAATCTCTACTTAGAGGATTATACCTCTTCACTGGGATACCCTGCAGTTGTTTGGTGCATGTGTTTGGTGACGTGATAAAAATGCAGAAGTACCATATGTTGCGCCTCATAGTGTATGATCACAAACAAATTAGTAAAATAGATTTGTACAAGATATTTATGTAAAAATAAATTCATTTCGTCAAAAAAGTCTCAAAAAACTATAAAAAGTCTCCATATTTCTATGAAAAGTCGCAAATTAGGGGTATTTTTTTAAAAAAAGTCGTATCAAAGTCTTAGGGGAGTCAAAAAAGTGCCAAAATGCGACATTAGTCGCACAAAGGTAACGCTGCTACCAATATTCGATCCTATAAGCGCTCAGTGCACATTCAGCACTCGTGCAGGAAAGTCCTCCAAACTAATGTCGATTTTTTTTACAGTAGACCATTGTTATTATTTATTTTTTATTTAGATAATCGTCAAAGTAATTAACATTTTTGATATCATTTTGTAGAAAGACAATGGACGCACAGTTTCAAAATTAAAATAATCGTATAAGTTAATTCTAGTCAATTTGACATCATTTTTTTGTTTTTAGGGCATCGTTTCCAAAAACCACTTTAGAACTTAAATTTAACAAAAATTGTTTTTCACCGTTGTTAGTATGAGAAAAAAATGTTTAACCCTTACAACAAAAAAGATGTACTGAATGAGTTTAAAGAAATGAATGTGTAAGTTAACAGACTTTATGTTTGATTAACGGCATCTAGAACGTTTTGTTCGTATGGCGTTAATTTGTAGGAATAGATCTCCATAATGCAAAAGAGAATCAATAGGAAGTCTTTGTTTGTTAGCAGCAGGCGGACAATAGCCATGTTTTATTATCGCCGATGATCCATATAGATCATTGGTTTGTATGCATTACAACAACACTACGTGATCTAGCTTTTTATCAAGATCAATTTTCGTGATCTGAAAATTAGTTTGGCTATTTCTCAGTAGGATGCACGTCCGCTTGTGAACTTTCCTAATCTGTATCCGTGACAGAAACCTGCACTAAAAACCTGCTTAATTTTAAAAAGGTAATTAATATTATTAGGTTAGGTTAGGTTGGAGTTAATGAATTTTATTTCTTTTGCATATAAATTTACAATAGGTTTTGTTACCACACATTTTACAATATAGAGATATGTTTTTTTTTTATCTTTCTTCTGAAATATTGTTCACAACTTATATTAATTTTTTATTTAAGAAAACAAGCAATGTAGAAGGAAACACGAGAAAACCTTCAATTGAAAAAGAGTGAAAAAAAATAATAATAATAATAATATGTATTAAGGTATGTGCCATTGACTAGACAAATAGATACATTAATAAACATTAAATAAAGAGTGCTCTCTCTCGATTCTATATGAATGGATAAGGGAGTAAATATATAAATTAAAATAAATAATAAATAATATATAGCTAAAATAATACGTTTGGATGACGAGTGAAATCTTTAAAAAGTGGTGTAATGAAAATTATACTAAAGAGGTAAGCTGTTAGCACTTTACATATTTGAACTTAAAACTACTTCCTATTATCATTAATAAATATGTATGTTCCTGGTAGAGATCTTCGATTCCGCAATTTATTCCGTGAACCCTTTCACAGAGTCAATTATGGCCTAAATGAACCTCTTACTAGATGCCTGAGAGAATCTAACTCAGTTTGTAGTTCTATTGATTTTCATCATAATTTGAGTAGGGATGCATTCAAAATTAAAATATTGAATTTTATAACTGCTCAAGTGATAGAGTAAATTATCATTAACTTATTACATTTAGGTACATATAATTAATGTTATTATTCTGTAGTCTTTAAGATATTATATGTAAATGTTTATCTGTTTCATGAAATAAATAAATAAATAAATAAAATTTGTTTTGTCTAAATCAAATCACATCATAACATTAAACTTACCACTTGTTGTTTTTTTAACGCTTTTTCAGGTTAAACTATACTGAAGAGAAAATCATTTGCCAAAAATAGCTGCATTTATTTCCTGCATAATTTGCTAATAAAGAAAAGCTAACTAGCTCTAATGAGGACATCACAGTTTTGTTTTTCCCACCCAACGTTTCCGCTTCCCACGACCAAAATGTTATAAATTTAGTCAAGGCATACTACAAAAAAAGATTGCTCGCTCAAATCATCGGTACTGAAAGTGAAGACATTGCTGCTGGGATAAAAAAATTACCTAGAGAGATGCTGCTATGAACTTAAAATTATCTTGGGAGCAGTTCCCCGCTTCCTCTATCGCTAAGTGCTTTAAATGTTTACTGTCATAAGAAGATAACTGGGAAGATGATGATTTAATTCCACTTATCCAATTACGAAGGAGACTACCCGAAACTCAGCTTCGAGCAGAGTTACAAAAATTAATGATATCCTTGGAATTATGCATACCGAACACAACATGTCATTACAAGAAGTTAGAGACTGGGTCATCGTAGAAGACATTGATGAACCTGAACAAATTGAGGACACTTCGGGGAATGAAAGCGACGAGGCCACTCCAGCTGCTCCCAAAATAGCTAGCTCGCAAGCGATCCAGTGTACAAATACGCTTCTTGAGTACGCCGATCAAACTGAATTGGACGCAGAAACGATTTCCAGTTTGCTAAAGTTAAGGGCAGAAGCAATGGAAAGATTAAGTCAAGCTATTTGCCAGTCCAAAATAACAAAATATTTTACCAAAATTTGAGAATACCCATCTATGCCGATATAAATGTTTTTTGAAATGAATAAAATTATTTTATTTTCATTTTTCTTCGGAATTAATAAATATTGAAACTGTTGAACTGAAATCATTTTGTGTTGTTTTTAATGGATTTGAAAATCGTTTCAATCAATTTAGTAAGTACTGAAAAAAGTTCCAGTAATGTGAATCCCTTTAAAATCTGAAAACTTACTTACTTACTTACTTAGTTGGCGCTACAACTCGAGGTGAACCGGGGCCTGCTTCTCGCAACCATTTGTGTGTGCGTGTTATATTTTTTTGCACGAATGAAAGGGACCAACAGTTTTTTGCCGACTCCGAACGGCGAGTTGAGAAGCTCAATCGTGACAAATGATACTCGTTGATGCTTGTCAGGCATTCGAAAGAGGTGGTACCGTGAAATAACTCTTTAGGTGTTAGACTCGGTCTGGAATTGAACCCGGGCAGCATTGCGTAGTAGTCCAACGCACTAACCACTACGGCCACGGCGACCACCGAAAACGCCTTGTTGTTTTAATTAGTTCACATTATCGAGGGACTACTGTAGTTCCTTATAGGTATACATACCTACATAAGTGTAATATGCATTTTAGTTGCTTACACATATGTATGCATTGTTCAATAAAATAGCAGTGCATCTACCAATGCACTTTGAAAGTCATTTTGAAAATACAGTTAAACTTGTGAATAGTGGAATGCTTTTTTCCTACTATTTGCAACATTTCCACTATTCGCAATTTTTTCCACTATCGGCAACCTAGTTTATTTTATTATTTTTCGATCAATTTCGATATCAGAGTTCAGAATGTGTACTTTTTGAATTTTATCGCTAGCAGAATGAGACACACACGAAAAGAAACACTTGAAATGTCAAAATTGTCGAAAAAGGAGCCAAAGCAGCTTACAAAGTGTTAATGACTGTTGGCTCATTCATTTCTCGATTCTACTATTGAAGAGTGAATTTGCATGGGAAGAAAACAAAATTCATTGAAAAATGTTCCATTATTAAGATTTCACAGGTTTCCACTATATAAGAGTGAGTTTGTATGAAGAAAATCCGAATTGGCATCCAAAATGTCCACTATCCAGGTTTCGCAAGATTATATTATTTGCAGATTCCACTATTCACGAGTTTTACTGTATTTATATAATTAACTCGCTAGCACAAGAGCTTGTGATTTCTCCTGAGAGTTTATTTCGGAACCGATTTCGATGATTCTTACACTGATCGAAAGCTTATCAAGTGAAATTTTTTCATCAGTTGACACAATTTTGAAAAAGTGCATATGAGTAAAGTAATTACGAAAAAAACATGATTACCTATACCTACAGTGTATCAATCTCATATTGGTACACCAGCTATTAAGAATAACATTGAATTCCTGATCAAAAACGAATTGAGATATTAAGTTAGATATAGTATAGTATTGTTACTGGGTATTGAGGAATCTAACTCCATTTTGTTTTGACAGTAGTTAACATTCACTTTGGTTTGGAAATAGAAGTAAAAAATGGACAAAAAGGAGCTGAATTTCGTTTTCGTACACCGATCGTTTATTCACAAAAAATAAAAATTACTAATTTGTTGCTTTTCAAAGTTGTCTTTGGCGGGAACAGATAATCAAATATAACGGAGACGGAAAATCTTATAGTGTGATATCAAGTTTGGTAGGTCGGCCAAGAGCAACCATCCAAACAATCATTAATCGGTTAAAACATGAAAACTATATCGAAATTAAACCAAACAATTTATTTACAGACGAGTCTAAATTTAATGATCATGGCTCGGATGGCGGACAAATATTTTGGCGAAAAAACTATCAGATATCATAACAACATAACAAGGCGGACAGTCAAATATGATGGTGGTTCGGTAATGGTGTCGGAGTGTTTTTCCGCAGCTAAAAAATAAATGGGCTATAAGCTATACATTGAGATATCGAAGCCTAATCTGAAGGAAAGTGCTGTTCATAAGGGGCTCGGGAACAATTTTACCCTTTACCAGGATAACGACCCCAAGCATAAATCTTATTTATTTCGAGGGTGGCATCTTTATCACTCCCGAAAAGTTTGGAAACACCTCGACAATCGCCGGATATTAATGTCATAAAGAATTTGTGGGAGGATTTGGACCGCAAAGAAAGAAAATTTGGTATAAGAAACGAAAATAAAGAGTGGGTAAAAATTACCCCTGAAATTACAGAAAAATTAGCCAAATCCATGCCCAGCCATCTTAAGCAGATCTTAGCTAACAAGGATTTTGATTCAAAATATTAGTTTTTAGATAAAATAAATGTAAACAAAATGACTTAATATCAAAGTGTTCGAATACGAAATTGACCATACTTTTAAGTTTTTTATGAACAATTTTCAATACTTTATTTGATATACCATATTTGAATTAATTGAAGTTAATTTTTCTATTCTTATGTGTTCTTACTGAAATCAATAAAATTTTTCAGTTTGCTTTTTCCTTAAACAGATATTGTCACATCAGGTGTACGAATATGAGATTGATACCTACCTTTTTTCATTCGTAAACCGTAAACGGTTGAAGGGTTTCTACATGCGAGATTTCTCGCACTGCACTGCTCCACTAGTACTTCATTAATATACCAAATATTAATTTTTTTTTAGTTTGGTTACTAAGATTTATAAAAAAATTATATGACATTGTAATTTATTAAAAAAAAAAAAGGATTAGAACGAAAGATAGAAATTGACACTTTTTTGGTGTTCGATGAAATAGCAGTGCTGGAAGAGAAATATGAAATCGTTAATTGTTTCAATTGTTTTCAGCTTCGAATGTGACTTCCTTCAATATTTTATTGTTTGTCTTATTTTTTTTTATTACAACCCCGCACTGGTGAGGCATATAATTAATAAAATTCTGGTGTCTTTTCAGTAGAATAGCCTCCCACGCCTCTTGACCTACTACTCATAATGTCTTAATATTATATTATATTTCTGTATAGCTGTCTTCACGACTTTTTTTTTACGTCAGTCCAAAGATTTTCAAATGGATTTAAATCCGAAGACTTAGGTAGGTAGCTTTAGTATTACATCGACTTTATTCTCCTCAAGTCAATTTTTTGTTGCATAAATACCCACTTAAAAGGTATTTCCTCTTCAGCATACGACAGCATAACATTTTGAGGAATTCCAATATAGGAGAGACTGGGGCACCTTTGAACGTGAGGCACCTTTGAACATCGCTAATAACAACTCAATTAATAAATATTTTAAAGCGTTAACCAAAATCTCCACATTGCGATACCCTCATCTTTAGTCGTCAATACTTTTCTGGGGTTTCCTCAGTCGTCGGCTGCCAGTAGTCGGGAGCAGCGTTGCCACTTCAGAACTATTTCTTCGCAGTAGATTCTCTAAAAAATGCAGTAGATTGAATTTTTTCGCAGTAGATTTTTATTTCGACAGAAAAACAAGATTTTTAACACAAATTGACTTGTATTTCTGTTTTTATTGTATTATTTTGGCTTTTGGTTCATTTAAGCTCAACCTTTTCATCATTTATGCTTCTAAATATGTAGAAAATAATAAACTTTGAAATACATACACAAAACAACTGCGTTCAGATAAGAAATTCAACTTTTTCGAAAAGTTTTGTCGTTATGTTTTGTTCTTAAAGGGAACAAATTCTCGATCTTGAAGTCATAACAAGCATACTACAAGAATGCAGTAGATTTAATTTAATGGAAGTAGATTCAAATTTCGAAATAAATGCAGTAGATCTACTGCAATTGCAGCAAAGTGGCAACGCTGGTCGGGAGTGCGGAATTTATGCACAATTTCGTTTAAAAAAAAAAAAAATGTAAGGGTGTTAAACATTTTTGGTGAGGGTCTCTGTTTGTGAGTAATATTTATTGGAGGCACCGTTTTATTCGGAATAAGAATTAGGTAAGCTTGTTGCTAAATATTTTATACATAATTCGTTATGCTAAATTTTGTATCACTACGCATGTCGGGGCAGGTTTTAACAAAATGGACGGGGCACTTTTGAACACGTTTAAAGGTGCATACCTTCTCATTTAAAAGTTGATCCTCTTTTTGTTGAATTGATTTCTGATGGTATAATAATGTTTAGCAACTACACAAAAAAGAACTACCGATCTTAACGCATATTACACCAAGAGCGCCATTCTAGCGGTAAGTCAACACTCCAGTTGCTTCAAGATGATTAAGTTTGATTTTTTTATAAATAAAAAATAAATTGTTTATTTAAAATGGTTTTTATTGAAATACAAATATTTGATTCATTTAAAAACAAGCGCGCAGCCTCTAATTTGCGCCAAAAATCATTAAAATAGCTACAGTTCAAAAGTGCCGCAGGCCTGTTCAAAGCTGCCCCCGGTTGAGGCACATTTGAACTTTAGGACTTATTCTTTAAAAAAAATTAAATAAATTATAAGCCTTTATTGAATTTACACAAATTTTGGCTTCAATTGAAGTGTAATATCACTTCTCAAAGTGTGAATAACTTAAAGACCAATATTTCAAATATATTGGTGTTAAGAAGCCTTCAAAGGAAAAAGTGTTCAAAGGTGCCCAGTCTCCCCTACGTACTGGGTTATTTTCTCTCTTATCCAAAATGATGCTGACTGTCATTACAAGAGATATTTGCTGAAATCATTATTCGGACATCCCTATGCTTAACAGTCGATTGAGTATACTGAGGGTGGAATTTTGCATTAGCCGGTCTTTTGACATATTTCCTAGATCCACTAGAGCCAAATATTCTAGCTTTAGCTTTAGCTTTTTAGTGGACAGTGGACATTGACTGTTTTTTTCGGATACATTGTATGCGTTAGACCCTATGTTTTTTTGTCAGGAGGACAACTTTTCTCGGAAAATTTCCTTTTAATCCGGCCTCTAGAAGTCTCTTCCTAACCGGCGCAACACTCATCTCGAGATTTGAATTTTTGTTGATGAGATAAAAGGACCACCGCTTAGTTGTTCTTATGATTTGGACATCTTCCGAATCAGTTTGTTTTCGCTGTTTTCTTGTTTTTTCGCATGTTATAGAATTTCAATCTGTCTCTGCCGAACGAACTAGCTCCTCCTGAAAAAGGTATATTTTTATATGATTTTCCTCCATTTTTAAGTTTTTTAATTAAAGTTCGCTTTTCTTTCGAGCCGTATATTCTCGACCCACTTTTACGACTAAAACAATCAATTTTTTTTTATTATTTAAAAAAAATCATAACGAATAACCTAAATTTACTTAAATAAGAATAAAGTTTTAAAAAAATTCAATTTAACATTTGAATTCAACGAAAAACTTACTGCACTGCTATTTTAAAAAAACAGCTGATTTAGACGGTTAAAAGTTCAATAATTTATTTACATTGGAATAGTGATAAGAAACTGTATAATAATTTCCCTGATTTGTTGCTCTGGTCAAGTAAAACATTTTGTGAAATAAGAATTTTTAAAACCAAAGTAGGCGCGCACTTTAAAAGATAGAATTCAGAGATTTTAAAAACGCACTGCTATTTTATCGAACACAGCTGTATGTACATAATATGTATGTCATATCTGTTTTGCTGACGTAAAAAAAAATATCTACCCACTGTATAGATAGATAAACAAAATTGTTTTGAGTCTGCCTCCATTTTTGTTCAAGTATTTTAAACAATCTACATAATATAGTATTTTTTTACCCAACGCAGTTGTAGGTATACTCGTAACATTTTGTAATATTTTTCATTTGAATATCAAAAGGCCGAAACCTTATTTTCAAATGTTCTTCTGTAAACTCTACTCTACCGACAGAAAAACACGTATTCACTTGCAATGTTCTCTTTACATTCCCACTCAATGGCCATGGCGATGCTCTCCCCAGAAAATAAATCTGCAAGTTCCAGTTCCACATACCACATTCCAGTGCTGGTTTCCAGAGTCTGCTCCAAATGGAGAGACAGAGTGAATGCGCATTGGAATGGCTATGGATATAGAAAGTACAACCAACGACGATTTGTAGGAGCCACATTTTCGTTCGTTGTTTTCTTGCTTTTATTGAATGCTTGGGCGGAGCTAATTTGAATGGAATTTATCCAATTTTACTCCACTGTGCCATGTTAACATAAATTGCAGAGCAATGGGAATTCAAATATGTATTATATGAAGATAATAATTATTTATATTTCCAAGTGTGTACCTACCTAATATATTCCCATTTTGGAGAATGTAAAGGGTGATTTTTTAAGAGGTTGAGAACTTTTTTTAAAAAAAAAACACCAAAAATAAAAAAAAATGAATGAAATATTTATTTGAATGAATGCATGGATGTTGGCTTCCAGTGCGTCAATCGAAGCGGGCTTGTCCCTATAGACATTAGCCTTGACATACCCCCACAAAAAATAATCTAATGGTGTCAAATCGCACGATCTAGGCGGCCAATTGACCGGCCCGAAACGTGAAATTAACTGTTCACCAAACTCGCCTCGCAATTGCGCCATTGTTTCGCGTGCTGTGTGGCATGTGGCACCGTCTTGTTGAAACCACATATCATGCAAGTCAAGAACTTCCATTTCGGGGTAAAAAAAGTTTGTTATCATCGCTCGGTAGCGTTCACCATTGACAGTAACGCTGCGATTCGCATCATCTTTGAAGAAATATGGCCCAATAATGCCGCCGGCCCATAAACCGCACCAAACAGTGGCTTTTTCGGGATGCATTGGTAGCTGTTGCAATGCTTCTGGCTGATCTTCACTCCAAATGCGGCAATTTTGCTTATTTACGTACCCATTCAACCAAAAATGAGCCTCATCGCTGAACACAATTTTTCGATAAATCGATAAAAAAAACATTTCGAACCGAGCACGAATTTTGATAGTAAAATTCAATAATTTGCAAGCGTTGTTCATTTGTAAGACGATCCATGGTTAAATTGCAAACCAAACTGAAGCTGTTTGACAGTGACACAAGGTACTAAACACACGTCAGCTGTCAAAACCAGTGTTGCCAAAACCAAACCAGCTAAAAAATCACCCTTTATAAGTAATTTACTAACATCTCAATTAGAAAATGGAAAAATTACAGATTTATCACCAACATACATATTTAAGTATATTAACTGAGTGTTTTAAAATGTCAAAACTATTGAATTAATTTTAGTCATCATATCATTTTATTTAAACAATATGAGGTTCGGAGCTTACCGGCTGCAATACGATCTGAACCAGTAAAAACTGTTCCCTCTAGTTCCTAGCTTACGACTAGAAGATGCACATTGAATTAAAGATTCGGCGTAAACGTGTTCAATGTTATGGCGATCGCCACAGCGCGCCAGTAGCGGTACGATTAGTACCTTCTGATTTTATGACAAAAATCGCAAATTACGAAGTCTAGAATTAAGAAATACGGTTAATTGGATTGTTATCAAAACACCAAAGAACATCGGTATGGCCTTTAATGGAAATCTAAATTGGCATATCTATCTGCCAGTAGGTAAGACACAACTTCGCGGTAGTAAAGGACTTTGCCTACCTCGGCTCTGCCATAACATCAAAAAATGATAGGTATTTCGTATACTCTTACCAACCGCTGTATATTTGGGCTAAGAAGGCGATAGAGTAGTAAAGTCCTTTCTCCATCGACTAAGGAGACTATATAAGACCCTTATCATCCCAATCTTGCTATATGGAGCTGAAGCCTGGGGCCAAATTACCGCATCCGTTAACGAGTAACTCGTTATCGAAATGTGACGATTTGGCAATGGCATTACCGCTCTCGATATCGAGCACTCGGTATCGAAATTTGAGATGACAGCATACGTTAACGAGTGTCATTTTATTCGAAAGCAATCTGGCTGTCGAGTGCGAACAAAAACGAATTATGTGAGTATTTTAGAATTGATTTTTTGTGGATTTTGGAATAAACTAATATGTATAATTACTAGCGGAACCCGGTGCGCTTCGCTTCACCTATCTTCTCAAAATTTGCCCGCGCACTTAAATAGTTATTCGGGTATGATAGAAAGGAAGTACATAAAAGGATGTCTGTCTATCTATCTGTCTGTCTGTCTTTCTATCTGTCTGTCTGTCTTTCTATCTATCAGTGTGTCTGTCTGTCAGTCTATCTATCTATCTATCTATCTATCTATCTATCTATCTATCTGTCTGCCTGTCTGTCTGTCTGCCTGTCTGTCTGTCTGTCTATCTAACTATCTATCTGTCTGTCTACCTATCTATTTGTCTCTCTGTCTGCCTGTCTTTCTGTCTATCTGCCTGTCTGTCTATCTATCTGTCTCTTTGTCTGTCTGTTTGTCTATCTGTCTCTTTGTTTGTCTGTCTGTCTATGTGTCTATCTATCTGTCCGTCTGTCTGTCTGTTTGTCTGTCTATCTCTCTATCTATCTATCTGTCTGTCTTTCTATCTATCAGTGTGTCTGTCTGTCAGTCTATCTTTCTATCTATCTATCTATCTATCTATCTATCTGTCTGTCTGTCTGTCTGTCTGCCTGTCTGTCTGTCTGTATATCTGTCTGTCTATCTATCTATCTATCTGTCTGTCTACCTATCTATCTGTCTCTCTGTCTGCCTGTCTTTCTGTCTATCTGCCTGTCTGTCTATCTATCTGTCTCTTTGTCTGTCTGTTTGTCTATCTGTCTCTTTGTTTGTCTGTCTGTCTATGTGTCTATCTATCTGTCCGTCTGTCTGTCTGTTTGTCTGTCTATCTCTCTATCTATCTATCTGTCTGTCTGTCTGTCTGTCAGTCGATCGATCTATTTATCTATCTGTCTGTCTGTCTGTTTGTCTATATGTCTGTCTATCTGTCTGTCTATCTGTCTGTCTACCTGTCTGTCTATCTATCTATCTATCTGTCTGTTTGTCTATCTATCTGTCTACCTGTCTGTCTGTCTATCTATCTATCTATCTATCTGTCGGTCCCGCCCGGCTTCGCCCGTATACTAAAATAATCGCGTTACTTATTAGGTAAAACACTGTTCTAGTAATGTGGTTCTGGATAGAAATAAGAGCCACAAAATCTGACAAACCACACCAAATGTTCAACGTGTTAATGAACAACTGCATAATTTTTCTATTATTTGGGTGTACTAAATTAAATGTTCGATTAAGTAACAAACACTTAAAATCTAATAATACTTTTTTTTACCTTTATCTTTTATCAAAATGAAAGGGGTTTGAATCTTCATCGCTCTGCCGACTTCAAACGTCAAGTTTAAAGGATTTTATGGCCCTTTTGTTTTTGTACTGTTACACGTGAGGTATGGGGTCTCGCATTGCACTGTAATAGTATCATACCATGCTATTGCATGCACTACTTATGAACATATGTCTATTTCCTCAGAAAATTGTATGGCGTTTTTCGTTTCTCGTGTTTAATGCAATGTAAAGTCAATCAGAATGACACCATCAACTTTTTTTGTTTCTTTCCCTTAATATAGAATTTTTTAATAACTCGACTCCAGTGCCACCAATCGGGTCCAGATCCTTAGTTTATTCTTATTTATCCTTCCTCAGGTCCCAGACAATCTCTTTGCCAAATTACATTACAATCGGTGCAGCGGTTTAGGCGAGAAAAGTTTTTTTTTAATAACTTGACTCCAGCGCTACCTAGCTGTCGGTTTTAATGCCTATGTCCTTCCCCAGGTCGCAGACTATCTCTTTGTCAAATTACATTGCAATGGGTTTAGCGGTATAGGCGTGAAAAGATTTTGTCAATAACTTGACTCTAGCGCCACCTAGCGGGCGGTTTTTATACCTATCTCCTTTCTCATGTCCCAGACTATCTCCTTGCCAAATTACATTACAATCGGTTTAGCGGTTTAGGTGTGAAAAGGTTTTGTTAATAACTTGACTCCAGCGCCACCTAGCGGGCAGTTCTTAACCCTATGTCCTTACTCAGGTCCCAGGCTATCTCCTGACCAAATAGTATTGCAATCGGTTCAGCAGTTTAGGCGTAAAAAGTAAACGCACAAAAATATCAATTAATTTTTATATATATAGATTTAATTAGGGCCAATCTCAACAAAATCAACACAATCCAAAAAAAATTGTCTGTCTGAATTTATGGCCAGACACATCCAGATTCGGCCAAGAATATTTTGCCGAAATGCCGACAAGGCAAAGCAACGTCGGTCAGACTTTGGCAGCAGCTGACGGGAATGCTGAATGCAGAAGGGCCACCAGTTAAAGACGAAAAGGGTTGGAGAAAGGTAATCGTTTTAAATTATTATTTATTTACATCAGCTAGTAAATTCTTTTTTAGTGGAGATTCGCTGATACTTTTATTACTGCACTGAATTGTATTACTTTTGCTCTTAGCTGTCAAAATAAGAAAGAGACAGAGCTAACTTCTACAAGCCTTATTGTGAGTTTCACCCGGAAAATATTTCACTCGAAATTTTTTTTTTCACCCGGAATTTAAAATATTACTTCGCTTTGTTCAGATTCAAAAAATATCAATTTCTACTAGAATTTCTACTATTCTTGCATTAAAATAAACAAACAAATTATGTAAATTTTCCGCCTTATTGTTCTCTTTTTCGCCTACTTAAAACAAGGGAACAATTCGGCTGTCAATAGTGTTTTATTTCGCCCGAATGAAATTAAGGGGGAAAATGATTTTCGGGCGGAATACTGTTCGGGTGAAAGGCACAATAAGGTTGATAGTAAAATAAATCTATTTTTTCCTTTCAAATATTTCTTGGATTTCACTTAAATAATATTTTTCTATATTTGAATCAACCGGAGAAATATCACTTTATTAGTTGTAGTAGAATTTTTCTAGTACAATTTTATTTTTATTCGATAGGTTAGCTATCGAGTGCCGTCATCCCAGTGAGGTTACTCGATCATTCGATAACGAGTCCTACTCACTCACTCGTTAACGGTCCCGTTTGCGTTGACGGATTCTGGAGGAGAAGATTCAACCACGAACTGTACAAGCAGTACAGAAACTGCACATGGGGCGTTTAAGATGGCTAGGACATGTAGAGCGTATGTACTTCAACGCTCCGGCTCGGAGAATATTCGGTTCTAACCCGGATGCACCTCGGGCACCGTAGCGCAAGTGGTAAGTGCGTTTGACTACTGAGCCAGCGGTCTTGGGTTCGAATCCCGCCGCAAACACAAAAAAAAAAAAGTTTTTCACAGTGCCCACCTCTTCCGAATGCCTGCCATTCGTGAAAAAATACTACGCGCACACAGAAATGGTTGCGGGAAGCTAATCTTGGTTCTACCTAGGACTGCTGAAGCCAAATATTTATTTAATAGATTAACTTCAACCAACTTGAAGTGCGCAACTGGAGCCGAATAGCTGAGGACCGGGCTAACTGGAAGAAGTCGTTGGTTGAGGCCTTGGTCCACCCGGACTGTAGCGCCACCTAAGTAAGTAAGTAAGTAGGTAAGACACTATGGGTCAACCATTCCTTTATTACTTGCAAAAACATTGGTTATGCGACGCCTCTCCTCACATACGATTGTGAAATTTATTCTAACTGTACATAACACACAATTTTCTCCAGTTTCGTACACTAATTCGCTTTTCGGAAATAATAGTAACTCGTCAGCCTACTTATGTATCTTCAAGGCCGTAGCCAGACAAAAATTTCGGGAGGCGATATGATCTTTGAAAAAGGTTGGGAGCGAAAATAAAATAATCTTAGATTTCAAATTTCATTTTTTTTATTGACTAGTAATTATAACAAAAGTAGGAATAGGTTAAAAAAAGCAACTTAACTAAATTTAGTCGCCTGGCCTGCTTTGCTGCAAATACATCAATTACTTCGTCAGTATTTATTTCTATCTCCCGATGAGTTGAGGCTAAACCAGTAAGTCGATCTTCACCGGTAGAGTTTCTTAGAAAAGTTTTTAAGCATTTCATCGTTGAAAACGTTCTTTTTGGTGTACATGTCGATACTGGTAAGGTTGCCATTAGTTACGGCCTTGCTTATCTTTACGAGAAAATCAGATTTACATCTTCGAACAGATCCGGTCAGCTTATTGCACCTCACTTGTTTGACATCGCTTGTGGAACTCTTTGCCTCGCAGTTTAAGAAGAGTAGATAACACTGCCAGATATAGAAATGAATTAAAAGCACTTAATATTAATTTATTAATCTTTTGCTTTTTTTCTTTCCTCCTTTTTTACTTATGCCCTTTTACGTAACACAATTTTTGTTAAGTTGAGTAGAAATTTGGTTAAAATTCGAAATTCGGTATTACTGAACACAACTCTTAGAAAAAGAGTTGCCTGTCAAAAGAAAATGACGAATTGTCTTTAGAGTTGTGTGTGTATTTTTTGTGGTACTATGATAAACAACGCAATTGTGTGTTCGTTGCTAGAGCTGTTAAAAAACCAACAACTGGTATTTAGTAGTTGGCGGCTGCAGTTGATTTTTTGTGATGCGTAAGAAGGCGTAAGTATGACAAATAAAAGAATACAATAATATTATAAATAACATGATTAAAAGTACTTTTGCAGTCTAAAAATATCTACTCCATATCAGCTGGAGAGAATGGTTCTACTGCTTCATCAGCAACCAGACTTGGCTACCATTCGGTTCCAGTAAACAACAAATGAAAGAGTCGTGGGATAAAATTACTTGTAAATCTGAAAAATAATAAATGTACATATACCTATGTACTTAACTTTACTTTACTTTTATGTATAATGTACTTTACTTTGCATTCGATAGCTGCAATGGGTTGGAATAGTTATGAATAGTTTTTCGTATGCGCGAGTTACATGCTGCATCAGTAAACTCTACATATGTACAGAATGTATGTACATACCTACATGCATGTATACATGCATACTGCCAACATCAAGCTTAGCAGCAGCGAGATCCCAATGATATGAAGATCGGGAACAACAAGTGCCGCCGTTGTTGCTGACTAAAACAAGTGCAGGTGCATTGGACTAATGTTATGTTTTAATGTTTTATATTTGTTGTTCTAAATTTATGTTAAATGTAAAATGATGAATAAATGTCAGTTGGTAATAAGTCTGTCGTTTGTCGTAACGTGTCGTGAATTCAGTTCGTCTCTTGTATTATCAATTTGTGTTGTTTATTATAAATGTAATTGTTAATGTATAAATAAAGTGAATTGATATTGAAATTTGTTGTTTATTTATTGTTTAATCGATCGAGTTCGTAACTCGCGCAACATTTACTGCACTCTCTTCATCAACCCTATCATTAAAAAATAAATCAAAATTGCTTTCGATAATGTTTTTATTCACATTATCAATGTCACATTGACGTCAAATAGTGAATTTGTAGTTGTCACTCGCATCTAAAAGTATGCAAACTTTTTTTACAATCACAACTGAAAGAGGTTGTTTATTGTAATATGAAAAATTCTTTGAGTTGCGCGAAAGTAGAGTTAAATGAAAGCCAACTCTACTTAATTGAATTGTGTTATGGTTTATTGGATAGGGCATTAGTTTCCATTTAGTTCAATTCGCCTTATTCAGTTTATGTAGAATCCATCCTCCAAGTTCTTACTGTGTTAAGCAATCTGTATGAAATCACATCACACTAGTGACTAGTCACACTAATCATACTAACAAATTCTATATTTAGGGGAAAAAATCCGGATCTAATGGACATGTTTCTTTCATGTTGAATGGGCAGAAGTTTTATCAAATTCTCAACTGCAAGAAGGAGAAGGTAGGCTCTAAAATTTAGAGTCTAAATTAAGAATTTTTGCAACCGATAATTACCTGTGGCGAAAAGTGGATTAGGTATACAGTGGCTCCCACGACTAATCAGACACTGAGAAGGAAAATGTTTGATGACCATTTTCTCAAACAAATATTTGAGTAATTAAACAATTTATGTATATATTATTTCATTTATTAATACAAATTTATTTTATGAGAAAAGAAAACCACATTTCAACTTAACGGTAAAAAAAAAACAAGAAAAACGAAAACAACATGGCAATTTCACTCCTCACGCATAGTCGGACAGTATGTGTTTTTGCTTATTTCTGTGTAATATAACGGAAATTCACAGTTTGAAATGAAAGTGCTGAATGATTGAAGTGTTTTGAATAAAATTTATAATTTTTTTTTTATTGTGTTGCCTAATTCGGATAAAAATGGAACCAAGAGGACAACAGTTGATAATGGAAGTTGGGTTTGTCACAACACGAAAGTGGTAAATCCGTTGCCAAATTGCTGAAATTGTACAGATAAGTCGTTTGACACTGCAAGACATCATTTCGCTTCTTAAAAATGAAAATAGTGAGCATAATGTGAGCAAAACACGACAAGGCAAAAAATTTTAGATGGAAAAGTCAACGAAAATCCTTTCTTATCCTCACAATTTCTTTAGAATTTTCTTAAGGGGACAAGAAATAAAGAAGTGCGTACCGAAACAGTACGTCTAGCCTAAGAAATCACCGTTCATTAGTAAAAAAAAAAAAAAAAAATAGAAAAAGCGTTTAAAGTTTGCTAAGTATATAGTTTGAAACAGGATATGATCTTTTGGAATAGGGTTAAGTTGCATTATCTTAGTACTATTTCAAGTAATATATATTATAATATTCAAAAACATAGGTTTTGCTCACGGACGAAAGCAATTTTAATCTAAGAGGATCCGATGGAAAAATGTATGTTGGCGTAAACCTTACCAAGAATTCTGCCATAATCATACACGAGCCACTGTCAAACATGGCGGAGGTATGGTCATGGTCTGGGGGTACATGCGGAGTTCTGATGTGGGGAACCTTAATTTCATTGAAGGCAAAATGGACTAGATGGGCTACATCAGAATTTTGAAGCAAATCTAAGGGAAAATGACGATAAGCTTGGAATCAACGACAACTTTATATTCAACCAAGACAACGACCCAAAGCACATATCATACACAGCAAGGTCGTGGCTTTTGATACAAAAGCTCAGTCTCTAGATTTGAACTTTATGAGTCCTTATGGGACGAATTAGGCCGTCGAGTAGCTTCGAAGACGTTCAGCAGCATTCAGCAATTGAAAACGGGGCTATAAGAAGAAAACAAGAGAAGTGTGCTCAAATTTTGTTTTCTCAATACCCCGACGCCTTGAAGAAGTAATTAAGGCAACAGGATACGTCACGAACCACTAACTGCTAAGTGTCTGATTATGGGTGAGGAGTGAAATTGCCATGTTGTTTTCATTTTTCTTGTTTTTTTTACCGTTAAATTGAAATATCGTTTTTTTTTTTAGAAAATAAATTTATATTAAAAAACAAAACAATATTATACATAAATTGTTTAACTCCTCAAATATTTGTTTGAGAAAAATGGACATCGAACATTTTCCTTCTCAGTGCCCGATTAGTCGTGAGACCTACTGTAGGTATTTATGGACCTAGGCAGCGATTGGATGTACATATATATGTACGTATGTACAACTAAAACACAACCCTAATTCCTCTCATCAGCTAGAAAAGTTTATGGTGACAGTTTGATGGACCACGAGAAACGATAAGCGCCATACAATTGTTTAAGGAAATAGTCATAAGTAGGCAATGCTAAACCGCATATCTCACGTGTAACAGTACAGAAACTCTTATATGTATTTGGAATTGGAAATTCTATCAGTTTGAAGTCATTTAGTCACCAGAAAGTCTTCCGAAGCGTTTTGCCTAATAAGCGACTGTTTTAATCTAAAAAAAGGATGGATGTATGTGCCACAAAAAAAAAAATACTAAACGGATTGGAATGCGGTTTTTTGCAATCGAATCTGGTTGGATTAAATCTATAAAATGGATACAAAAAACATCAATACATTTAAAAAAAAAAAATCCATATGAGAAAAAGAAAAGTTTATATGCGGCGTTTGGGCTCTCGCCTAAAATTTACATATTTGTTTAGATTATAAACTACATGTATACATAAAAATCTTTGTTGTTAAATAATTATTATATATATATCTGGGTTGCAAAAGTCGATACAATTGTACTGTTTTCGATACAATTGACCTTGCATACAATTTGCCCTGCTGCTAATTTAGTAGGTATTTTCTTCATTAAAGTAAGTTTTTTTTTAAAAAAGACCAAAACATCATATAGTTTGCTTTTGCTATTAAAAATCGAGTTCATACCAGTTTCACTGAACATACCCATTTGTTGTCAGTTCGCAATCACTGTTTTTTACCCGACAACGCAGAGGAAGGGTTATGATTTTAAAAGGCTGGGTTTGTTTGTATGTGAGGATGTCACCTCGTACAGCCTAAACTATGGAATCGATTTCAACAAATGAGGTGTCGTTGGATTCATCTTGATGCGGAGAGTGTCCTAGGCTATGTGACGTCACAGAAAAATACAATATTGCAGGCGCACCAAGCAAGATGGCGGATAACCCCCTTTTTTATTTTTCTTTACAACAATACGATATGACGTCATTCTAAATTCAATAAAGCGGACGCCCTCAAGACGGCCGATTTCCGTTATCTTTACTACATCCTTAATAATAATTTAATATTTGGCTTCAGCAGTCCTAGGTAGAACCAAGCCTAGCTTCCCACAACCATTTGTGTGTGCGCGTTATATTTTTGCCTACAGTTTTCTGCCGTCTCCGAACGGCGAGTTGGGAAGTTTTACATGACAAATGATACTCTTGACTGCTTGTCAGGCATTCGGAAGAGGTGGGCACTATGAAAAACTTTTAAGGTGTTTGCGGCGGGATTCGAACCCAAGACCGCTGGCACAGTAGTCCGACGCACTAACCACTTGCGCTACGGTGCCCACTCACATCCTTAATATGGGTATCAAATGAAAGAGTTTGACAAGTAGAATACGATAAGCTAAGTGACATCCTGTTAAATTCAAAAGTTGGAAATAAAAAATTAAGTTTAAAAAACTAAAACCTGACTATGGGGAAAACTAACTAAAAAGTACGAAACAAGATGAAACGAAACGATGATTTTTAGAGTAAAGCCGTGGTCGCATGCAGTTACAATAACGTATTTATATAATTACGCATTCATTGGCAAAGTGGCATGCGACCACGGCTATACTTTGAAAATCATTGTTTCGTTTCATCTTGTTTCGTACTTTTTAGTAAGTTTTCCCCATAGTCGGGTTTTACATAATTTTTTCTATAAACATGTACAACATCTGTGGAAAATTTGGTTCCAAAATAACTAGCGCCACGTGTTTCGCAGTGACAGCAAAGTGAAACAATTGTCCGCTATCAAGCAAACATAGAAACTGTGGCCATCTTATTACCTTATAAACGAGTTACTACGAAAATACATTGATTTCAAATTTTTTGTGGGTTGAGTTCAACTGATTCCACTACCAAAATTTCGACAAAAAAAATCTGAAAAAAGCTTACTTTACTTTTCTTTATTTACCGATAAACTGGATAGATATGGTAAATTTATTTTATTTTCTGTGTAGATTAATATTTTGTTTTGTTGGTTAATAATGCAGTACAAGTTATCACAATTTATTAAGAAAATACTAATCACAAACCAATGGCTTATTCAAACGCGAATTCAAACACAATGTAAGTTGAAAAAAAATCAACTAGTAACATTTCAATACAATTTTTTTTCAACTTTCAATATATTGCTGCAAGGCCATTTTTCATCCCTGATACATATGTACATACATATATCTTCTTTGTACATTTTCTGTGAGAAAAGTAATAACATAAAGAAATATTGTTTATTTAATTGCAATTTTTTCTATGATAAGTAGATGCAGGGCTTGGAACAGATACAGATATGTATTTATATGTATCATGTTTTGACGTGTTGGCGGTAAGAACGTGCTGTAATATTTAAAAAAGCGGAAAAGTTAGATTGGAAGGAATTGCTAACCGACCTGCGTCACTTTTATCTTTAATAGTCTATGGACTATGGAAAATCCTTTATCCAAGCAATTCATTCAGTCTATACGATCCTATAATAATTATTTTCAAATGACTGCATTTGGTGCTAAGCAAATTGTGAAGCAAGGATTTATTCCATCTTTTAAGGTGCAAGGACAAGTTTAGCAATTAGCTGGAAGTCTCCTTCCAGGAGACAATTTATTACAAATACACATACATATCTACATACAAAGAGAATATTTTTGTGTGCGCAGCGAAGCGGGTGCATCAGCTAGTTTTTATATACAGTCGAAATTCGATAACACGAATATTTAATAACCCGAATGAAATTGGTTGGCAATAGCGCCAAGACTGAAATTTACAAGTAATTTTAATTTAATAACTCGAACTTCTATTACTCGAATGTCGCGATAACTCGAAGAGATTATTTGACGTCCCCTTCGATAAGTCGAGTTCTGAAGGGGAATTCCCAAATTCTGCGTATTTTTACAAGTTATATATATTTATAATGCATCGCTTTCGGGGGCACTGTGTTTGTATGTTTCTATGACGTAGTATACATAATAATTCGACTGTTAACTATGAATACCTCCTATGTCGCATTTTGTAAACTTTACAGGAGACACAAAAAACTGCATATTTTCCTAAAACGAAAACGTCCGATTGTGAAATTTGGCAAATTACTATCAATATTGGAACTCTATCAGGTAAAATGGTTTTAAATACTAAAAATTGCGTTTTTCATATAAAAAAAGAAGTTAGGAGATATTCATATAAAAAAAAAACAAAACTTTTTATGCTGATAGGAGAAATTCAATTATTTATTTCACATTGTGTGCTATCAAAGCATTATTTTTGAAATAATTACCTTTATTCCGTAAGGCGTTCTAAGGAAATCACGATAAATTGGAGACTTCGGTGACATCTTGAAATCTTGTCGAAATCTCGAGATTTCGTGTGAACTTGCATTTCGCTGAAATCGTTAATATCAGGTCGATGTAAATGTATACTTTAAAGCGACAAGACACAAAAACGACAATTGTTTAAGATAAACGCACTACGGAATATGGGTGAATAAAATTAAACGAAAACATAAAAAAATTGTTTGCTTTCCCTCCAAGTGGAAATCTTCAAAAAACACTCGGTAGTTCATCGGTACCAAGCGAGTGGGAGATTCTTACCGCAATCTTTGAAAGATCGACATGATTTTTCTTTCTTGAATTTAAATCTCATTGGGGGAAGTTTAAAGTTATAATCACCCCTGTGATCAATTCCGACCGGATTGAAAACGAACGGATTTACAAGGGATGAATTTGGAAAAATGCGTTACTTTCGAATTCTTCACTTGGATTTCCATTAGTTTTCAAGCCGGTCGGAATTAATCACAGTGGTGAATATGTACTTTCCTGTAGTTTTTAGACTATTAACTCGTGAGGCTTTGTTCTTCTCAATCTCCGAATATTGTCTCTTACATTTAAGACGGTCTCCATCTTGGAATTAATGTGATTTTTAAGACGCTGGTTGTGTGAAAGATCGTGCTTTCTAACCACTTCTGAAATCATGTCTATTTGTAGGTCACGATGCAAGTCGCAATTTTTTATGTACCAAAGGGCATTTATTTTTCCACGAAGGACTTTGTTTTGGAAATTTTGTATGGTTTCTGTATTTGTTTTCTTTGTACAGCCCCACAATTGGATGCCATACGTCCATACAGGCTTCAGTACTTGCTTGCATAGCATTACATATTTAGTTCTGGATAGATAGGTCTGAGTTTGTTCCCAGAAGCCAGTACATTTTTCTATATTTCAAGTTCAGTTCATATCTTCTCTTTTTGATGTGCTCTTTCCATTATGGCGGTCAAATTCATTCCAAGGAATATTGGAACATTGTTAAACTTTGTATTTGTAAAGTTTATATGAGTGGATTTTGACTCATTGATACGCCATTGCTGCGTCTATCTTTGTTGACTGGTTTTTGCAGGATTTCTGTTGCCTTAATAATGCATTTATCAGGAACCAATATTGCAGTGTCATCTGCAAAGCTACCCATGAAAGCATTGTCATCTGCTGGAATATCTCTGGTGTATTATAAATACAAGGTAGGTTCATCAATTTCAACCACTGATCCCACATCGAGTACCGGCTTAACAGTCATTTCATCGGTACTGGGGAAGATGCTTGTAACTGGCTCAACAGTCATTTCGATGGTTCTGGGGAGGTTGTAGCCTTTTGAGACCGCGCCATATCGAGGCATTTCTGTGCTCGAGACCACATTTTACTTAAAAATAAAGAGCATTCGTAATCTATAACTTAATAAGCCTACCAAGAACGGTCCACTTAAATTAGAATTTGTACTACAATCGGCAATTTATTAATTTAAGAACTGAAAAAACATTCAAATGTCAATACTAATCCGTTGATAGGAGATATTATGTCTAGCGGTATTACCAAACAAAAAACCTCCTAATATACTTTGCGCTAGTTTTATGAGTTTAATTGTTTGTTATTGTAATAAAAGCATTAAATTTTATAACAATGATATTAAGGAATATTAAGTTCTACGCAAAACAGAAAATAGTTAAACAAAATACTTTCATTCAATAAGATATAGCCTAAAAACTTCTGGTGAGTGCTTGTACCTACACAAAGTCTGAAGCAAATGTGATGATAGGAGATATTTTAAGCGCCAACATGATAGGAGGTATTAAAAGTTGGCTTTAAAGACATTTTGACAGCTGATATAAGTATAATAAATGTATTCAGCCATGCAGATGAAAATTCTTAACAAAACTACGTCAAAAAGTGAATTTCACAAAAAATGTGAGTTAGGAGGTATTCACAGTTAACCGTGGATATGTATGTGTAGAAATTCGTGGTTTCGTTATGTGTGAGTAAGAATTGTCAACTTTCTTGTTAATAGGAGTTAGAACACAAATTACTAGGTTGGTATATTGGTCGATACGAACCCAAAGCCTAGTTTTTATTTTTGAAAATAATAGTAGGCGCCTAAAAAAACACAAAAATGAAAAACGACTAAAGTTACAGCCGGCACAGCTGGCTATAAGTTTAAAGTCCACTATAAGGTGACTATATGAATAACAAAAAGTATATTTCAGGTTATGTAGGTGAATAAATTCTTTTATTGTCGGCTTTATCTGACTTTGAATTTGCGCCAATATCTCTCGATGAAAAATTACATATTTATACATATTTATATCAATTTGTCTTGATAACTCGTTTTTTTTTGTGGCAAGTGATGGTTCGATTTAACGAAGTTCGACTATACATATGTATGTATATGTATAAATATGTATATAGAGAAGCATATTGTTCGACTTGATGGCCTTACCTTAACCCTTCGACTGCACACCTCCGAAATTAACGTCGTAGTGCATACGCGGCGATGTGCTCTCATTTGATTTATTAAAAAACAAAACCTTCTTTATCACTCCGTCTATACTTTTAGTACTCCCTCCCATCCTCTTTTATTCACTTACTTACCGAAATTGTAAAAAAAAAAACATTTCAATCATTCCACAATAAAAAAAGGAACCATAACAAAGGATAAAAGCTTTGGTTTTCTTACTGTCTTTGGCGTGGCAGTAATAAAATTCATGACAAAAATGTATCTGGAATCTATTTGCTTGAATCCTTTGTTGTTGCATTTTCCAATTTCAAGTGAAAATATCGATGATGTCGGTGTCGCATTATTCACAGATTTCGCCATGAATATCGGAAACATTTATTTAAAGAAATTCTAAAAAGGATACCCACCCACATGCGGCATGAGTTTAACATATAGTCTCTTCATCTCCACTCTCGACATTGTTAGTTCGGTGAATATATTGATAAAGTGCTTGGGGAATTGAAAACATCTCAACAGGTTTAAGCTTTTAAGCCTTTTTGCTGGTTCTACCATGCAAAATAAACAAGCAAGGACAATGCAAGGATAAAGATAAAGATGACATCAACGACAGAAGCAACAAAGGGAAAGGAAGCCAATGATGTTTCAGTCGATGATGAGGATGATGTCGGTTTGTCTGATTCAATTTCAAATGTGGTTAATATTTTCAATTTTCATTATAAAGATTTTGAAAGCATTAAGCAAAAACATACCCATATAATAACATAATGGTTTGAAGGGTCAGTCAAAATAGGACACACTTTAGATTAAATCAAAACCAGCACTAATAAATTATGGTACATTCTTAAATATGTACATTGTATGTACTACGATAATATGCATACATATGTACGTATGTATTAATTTTAAAACGTGAAAACAACGACATAAAGAGGACAATGGTTTCATTGCTTGTCAAAAAAAACAAAAATGTTGTTGAGGATATTGAGGCCCTTTGTTTTTATTGGTAGCTTTGTTTGAATTGCCCGCCCCACCAGTTTTAATTAGCTGTCGTATACCATTTATGAATACCTTCACTTATGGATTACGGTTTAATTACACGATTACTAAGGATATATTTTTTCCAATTGAGCGATTTGAAATAAGAGGATAAAACATGAAAGCAATGGTGAAGCAGATATATGGTATTTGCGTGTAATTTGTTTTGTGCCATGTGAAATGAATCCGGGTACAGTAAACTAATATTGCCTTGACATGTGACTCAAAAGATTTGTATCATGTTGAATAAAAGCAACCGCCAAGTGCGAGTCAGACTTGCCCTCGAAGAGTTGCGTATTGTTATTTGTTGATTGGCCAGAAAGTACTTGTACGTATGCATGTAGATGCTGTTGGAAAATATAAATAAATAAAAAATTTCGTGTGTGTAAACTACGCGCGGCAAAAGTAAAACTATCCCTTCATGCATGTTATACAAGAATATCGCTTTTCAATGACTCCGTATAAGAATTTGATCTTCTATGAGATGCCTACGAATAGTTAGTTTACTTACAGTAAGTTTTAAATGCGTTTAGGCACTATACTAACATAACCTGTAAATATGAATCATATTGGTAAATTAATAGAAAAGTTGTTAATGACCTAAGAATCCAGATCTTAGGCAATTTACCAACACAAACTGTGAATATGAATCATTTTAGTCAATTAATATTGAAGTTGTAAATAACTTGACTCCAGCGCTAACTAGCGGGCAGTTTTTTTTGCATATACAGAGAAATCCGGATATAACGACGGTGAAGGGACCGGCCAAAATGGTCGTAATAGCCGAATGTCGCTATAACCGAAGGTCAGGAAAATTAAAAAGAGAACACTCTTTGCTACACTGTAGATACGTAAATACATAGTAATAAGCATTTATATTTTTATTATTTATTCAAAATTATAAGAAAAAAACCTGTAATATAAATGTAAAAAAGCACGACTTATGGAACCATGTGTGTAATATTGTGCATCTAAGTAATTTCTTGGAAAAAGCTGTTTTATTTCGCTGTCTTAACAAAAACTTTTTCTAGCCGCTTTTCAGTTCTTATAAGCCACGAAACTTCCATCTCGTTTTCACCTTCACCAAATAGATCAAATCGTTTTAAGACTGAAATAGCACCTAGAACATCTATGACTGTCGGAATTCGTTTCACCATTTCCGGATTGTCAAACTCCTCCTCATCAGATAAGACTCTGGCAAGTTTATTGCAGAAGGTGAAGTTGAAGCTTCGCTTTCAATAATCTCTTGATCTGTAGGGTCAACTGCCAACAAGGTTATCTACATCAATGTAAGACTGCCAGTTACAGTAGTTTTCTTCGTATGACCAAATTTTAGCGATTTGTGCCAAAGGCAAACTATTCAATCCATCATCGGTGTCCTCAATATATGCAGGTAAAGTTGAAGAGCCACGAAGCCTGCATGTTCAAAACATTTTTTTATAGTCTCTGGGTATACTCTTTCCCATGCTGTTGTTAATATTTCTACTTCAGAACACTTAAAATACTTCTTCCCTAGTAGGATGCCAAATTGATTAGCCTTTTCTTGTAAAATGCGACTGCTCAAAGGGATATTTTTACTTCGTTGAAATTCAAACCATTCGAGAAGCGAGTGTTCAATATCTTTATGATCGGATTTACGATGTCTTTTCATTTTTAAAGAATTCGAATGAAAAATTGTTGTATTCTTTCGAAACGAAACAAACGGAAATTTTGCAGAGGCAACTACTTACATATTATAGGAATGCTATTTTTTCATTTCGTCGCTTTATTCGGAGGCAAAAATTCAAATTCTTGCAAAAATCGGGCGCTATATCCGGAATCGTCGTTACATCCGAAGTCGCTATTCAGGATGAATTTGCATGGAAACTAAGGTGTGTAATCATGGGACTCAGAATTCGCGTCGTTATATCCGAATGGTCGTTATAACCGAGGTCGCTATATGCGGATTTCACTGTATGTACATATGTCCTTCCTCAGATCCCAGACTATCTCTATACCACATTATGATTGGTTCAGCGGTTTAGACGTGAAATGGTATGTACAGACAGCCAAACAGACAGACAAACAGACAGACAGACAGACAATATGTATGTAAATATGTAATATATGTATGTATGGAATGAATGTATTTAAGGTATGTAATTTATGTAATGTATGTAATGTATGTATGTTATGTAGGTATCTATGTAATGTATGTATGGAATGTATGTATGAAATGTATGTATGGAATGTATGTATGAAATGTATGTATGTATGTATGTAATGTATCTACATACGTTATATTTACCAACAAGTATAGCACCGGCTCCATTACGAAATGCTAGTATTCTGTCGAATGTATGACGTAATCAGTCGTCACACTTTTTCGTTACATGTGAAAACATGTATCATGTATTTATGTACTTATGTATATCGGAAATAATTCCGGTGAAAACCAAATAATAAGAAAACGTTACGTTATTAAGGAAAACAAAATTAAAAAAATGTACGCGGAACGTTACGAGCGTTTTGAAATAAGTTTTTAATGGGAATTGCGTTCGATAAGGACTTGTATCAGATATTGCTTTGTCAATAAGACTTGAGCTGTTTTGTTATGTTTTATTTACTTGAAGTTTGCTATCATTATATAAATAAGCGAAGGCAAAACTACAGTTCAACCCCTTTTTAACTGCCTTAAACATGACCGAGACAGTCCCGGTTTGGCATTTGGTTCCGGTTTTTAATTTTTTCATCAAAATGTATTTTAGCGTAAAAAAAAAATGCCAAATCGTCTGGAACTGGACCGTGCTCTACATAGATTAATAATAATTATGTTTTCCTTTTCGCGAACTAAAAACAAACATGTTATTACTGATACATTTTTTTGTTTTCGTTTCCGAATCGTTTCAAACTATCGGCATTCCTCGGTTTTCGTAGTGCCTTCTCAGCACTCGCAGTACTCGCGCCCGCTTACGTTGTTTTTCTGTAATCAGTATAATGCTGATTACAAACTTTACAAACACTTTTTTTTAGGTGGCGTGTCCCGGTTAGTCGGTTTAAAAATATGGCAAGCCTACTTAAACACAACACATTCGCTTGATTTTTTTGTTGGAAAGGTTGTGAAGACATGCAGTACACATAATATTTGTTTTGTAAAATGTTGTGCCTAAGCCAGGAAAAAAAAGGTTAAAATAATAAATATTATTTTGGCCTTTCGGGATTTTGGATTTTCGGGATTCTGTCCGACCCCCTTCTGCTTTATGTGCAATAAGGTACAGATACCAGGGAAGACACATCCTATGTCTGATGCAGAATGACACAACACCTGGGCTGACATCGCTTAGATCCATCGATTTCTCGAAAACACTGAAGTTTACACGGCATACAGAGCGTGTTTCGTAAATCCGCATATACCTTTTTACTTTTTTATTCCCCAATATTTTAAGCCCTCTCACTCAAAAATCCCCAACCCCTTCTTCTCAGATCAATTCCTAAGGGGAACACAACAGGCCCGACTCGAGGCCCACGTGATGAGGAAGATTCTTCCTCACCATCACAAACCAACCAACTTTTGCCAACAAAGGAAACGTATTAACTTATTGTTAGCGTTGGTTATATCTCAACTGAGCACAGCGCCCGCTCTAGCGGTTCCGTCGCGCCGGACAAAAAGACAAAAGACAAATTGGCGCCCCTTAAGCATATTTTTTAAATGAACGTAGTACAATTTTTTATTTTCAATAAGAATCAAACCATTTAATATACATTTTTACTAACCGATTTCCGGCTAACGTGCTAAATTTTGGAATGTAAATGTTATCTGATGAAAAGTTTTACTGAAACATTTATTGATTTTGAGAGTTCAAAAATTGTTTTTCAATTTTTTATAGCATCTAAAAAATCCGAGATTTTCAAAATGTTAAGATAGCATTTTTAATGTACTGTATACAGTATACTAATCTAAAATATTATTTTTGTTATGTGTTTGTACAATGAATTCAATAATTTGTGCAGAAAAATATTGCAATAAATTTTAGTAAGTTCAAATATATGTACGGTGAAAATCTGAATTGAAGAATTTTACTAATTTTTTCAGTGAATGTGAACGTGAATGTTCCGGAAAATTTGAAGCTTTTAAAAAAAATAATTTTTTTTGATTTCCTCTAATTAGACCAAAAATAGTCACAATCTGCAATTTCAAGCCCATGTGGGTTTGTTGCTGTTCACAATAACGCCGCTAAGCCAAAAATGAGCTACATCGCTGTAGATGACTTTTCGATGAAATTCAGGATTTTCTTAAAATTTTTGCAGAGCTCAATTGGAGAAGTTTTGAGATTCCAGTTTCTGAGTTAATTTGATCTTGTAAGGCCAAGATCTTTCTGCAAAATTCGTCACAACGTCGACTGAGAGATTCCCAATTCCTGTGAACGGCGTGGAATCGACTGATTTAGCTGATTTTGAACTGAAGCACTTAAGGCTGCGATATTTTCAGTTCTTCAACCGGTTCGTTATCTACATTCCATAGTGAATATGTTGAATCGAATTTCTCCACTATAGCATGTGCAGCAGCCTGTGTGGTGGAGCTTATGACGACCGAAAATTTGAGTATGCGCTCTTAAAGCTGTAACCACCGACTCAGAACTTTAATAGTATTTTTTAATAGTTTCCACACATTGCTCATTCGGTAACTTCACCTTGACCTTGTGCGACCCTATTGAAAACTCTTTGTATGCGATATGGTGATGTATTCCGCTTTAAAAAAAAAAAACTAAGCTAGCAGTGAATTTGAATGTCCAAGCTGTTTAAAGCTTTCCGTGGCCGTATTTGAAAGTTTCAATACAGATATTTTTTTTTTGTTCGACTTTCAAAAACAATTTATTCCAAACCGAAAATTCAATAAATATAAAGATAAAAAAAAATATTTTTAAAAACAAGTTTTAATGAACTAAAACTTAAAATGACGTTTGACTCATTTTAAATTTAAAATGGATTTCTAAGTTTAATATGGACTTTATGACAACTATGAATACCAAAAAACCCGTTTCAGCTTAACTAGGTGATTAAATATTTTTAAAATCGGTTTTATCTGACTATGAATTTGCGCCATTTTTTTTATCTTTATATTTATTTTCAACTTTTTAGTTTTTTATTTACAAATGTACGTCTATACGTATATTGTGAAGAAAAAAAAATCCGCAATCTTATGGCATCGACCATATTGAATTTAGAATCACGTCACTTAGCTAATCGTATTCTACTTGTCAAATCCTTTTATTTGATACACAAATTAAGATGGTAGTAAAGATAACGGTTATCCGCCATCTTGTGGGCGTCCGCCATGTTGAATTTTTAATGACAATATAGCGTATTGTATTCTACTTGCCAAGCCCTTTCATTTGATACCCATATTAAGGAGGTCGGGAAGATAACGGTAATCCACTATCTTGGGGCGTCCGCCATATTAGATTTACAAGATCATGAAATATACTATATTGCGTTGTCACCGGATTTGCAAAATCTCAGCATAATCGGATATCTGGAAGTGGGTGTAAAATCGAATCCCAGATTCCGCCCTCACAGAAATGGAAATTAAAAAAGCGTCTGCCATATTGGACTTACAACGTCATGGAATAACCCATATTGCATTGTCTCCGGAACTATATACGTGTGCAAAATTTCAGGATAATCGGATATCTGGAAGTGGGTGTAAAATCGACTCCCAGATTACGTCCTCACAGGAATGGAAAAGTTAAAAAAACGTCCGCCATATTGGATTTACAACGTCATCAAATAGCACATATTGTATTGTCTCCGGAACTATTTACGCGTGCAAAATTTCAGGATGATCTGATATCTGGAAGTGGGTATAAAATCGAATCCCAGATTCCGCACTCACAGAAAGTGAAGTTAATACATATAAAGCTTGTAAAAAAGGATCTATTCCAAACGTGTGACTTTCAAAGTCTACTTTGAATTTATTTAACTAAATATACCTCTTTTATGATTGTTTTCTTTAAAATCTAGAATTGTACATATTTTTAGCTATTTGACATACGTAAGTAGTAAATTTTTGGTAAACGAAAAAATCGATATGTGAATTTATCTATTAATTGGGTATTTAACATATCAATATTTTCTCTCACTTATAGCCAAAATGCCGCGCCTAAATCTTGGCGCCCCCCCTAGAGAGGGCCCTGCTGACCAATCAATGGGGCGTCCGATTTTTTGACCTCTTTTAACGTCATGGCTTAGCCTTAGAAGTAAATATAATTTTCATTTAGTCTGCCATTATTTGCTTAACAGAAAACAAATCCTGAAACCAATATGTAATAATGTGGAATTCTGTTTTACCACGGTTGACGATGCATTCTCGAAACACGTACACGGTCCCCATAGCCCAAGTTGTTACAGACATTCTCGCAATTTTTCGTTCGCGCTCAGTACCACCGGAGACAACGATTAAACCTAAGAAATAGCTGATACAGTGCATTCCCTCCGCATCTCTTAACTTCGCTCCAGATTCATAGTCTCACCAGAAAATCATGTTCGTGTTTTATGTTTTAATTGGACAGACGCACTTGCTATCGCGCCAACTGACAGACTGCCCGCTAACGCATAAAGAAAGACTCCCCAGTAATCCACACTGGCGGATGCTATGGCGACGGCGGAGACGCCGTGGATTAGTGAGTAGGTTTAGTCGTTCATTTATCCAGATCCATCGCAGTACGTTACGCGATATAACACCCGTGATCGTTTATAAAAGGGACGCACTGGAGTCCAACTGAAAGCTGTCCGATCTCAATTTTGATGGCTAATTGGATCTCAGACGTCGCGTCGCGTCTCGTGCAATCGATCGGCATCGCATTGTATTGCTGTTTTTAGTCATTTAAATTGTCAAATTTGGTCCGTGCCCGGAATAACTCAGCTCACAGCTGAGCGTCGCGTCGGTCGTCGAGTGAAGCGGCTTGTAAGTTCAACATTAAAGTGGTTGTAAGTTGCGTATAGTTTTTGTTGGTGTTTTTTGTGCGCCTTTGTCATTTCACGGAAAATACAAAGACGACAAGTGAGAAGTTGATAGTGATTTTTTTTATTCTACTAAAGAAATATGTTGTTGTTTTCGCAAAGATTAAGCGAGGTGATTAGTTGATATAGAAGGAATTCCAAAGAAATATTGATGACTGCCGGGTATTAAGGCTTACAAGAATGATTGTGGATTGAAACATTCCATGGCATCCATCTAAGTGACGAAATCTTAAAATAGGGTTGATCTGATTTCTTTACACTTCGCGAGTATAAATAAACAAATAAAAACTATACACTGAGAGAAATTAACAATAAAAAAATAAAATAGAAGCATGTTTAACTTTTCCGTGTTTAAACATATCGCTTTAATCAAAAATGTAAACTAAATTCTGGTTTAATCAAATAAATACATGTTTGGTGTTGAATTAAGAAATTGAAATATTCAAATGGATTTAGGGTTACCAGATTCGAAATAACGAAAAGGGGGACATCGCGAGACAAAATATGATGTATATATATAAAATATAATGTTTCTGAAAAATTTAACACCTGCGTAAAAAAAAGTGAAGTAAAAAAGTTACAGCAAATGAAACATGTCGCATATTCAGGACCTTCTTTGCTTTTTCTTAACCACTCGAAATACTTTTTCCAGCACTGATTGTATGCACATTTTTTTTATTCGCTTTTTCAGACATTTTAGGTATTATTCAACGAAAACGAAAATAATTTGTAAATAGTTTGTAAACAAAAACTGACAAAGGACAGATAGCATCACAAATCATAAACTGACATATGAAGGAAACCTTTTGCGCGTGAAGTGATATTGATATGAAGGTCATTGAGTGGATGCGTTTAGCTTTGAAAGGATTTCGAGCTTCAAATGGATGTGTGTACAGAGAATCTTTTTAAAAATATTTAATGAAAATATTTTAACAGCTTTAAATTGAATGTTTTCTCTTTTTGAATTTTACTTAATAAGGGGAACAGAGGTTTGTATAGGGGGGACAAACAGCATTTTGGTATGAAAAAGGGGGGCGTCAGGTATCCCTAATATGGATTTCTATTTGATCTAACCATAAGCAAGTTAAGCTAAATTTCGTTTCAAAAACAAATACATGATCATTTAAAATAGGACTATGTTTGACTCATAAGTTCATGTTTGAGACAACATGAATGAGCTTGTTTAAAACAGAATTATATTGAAAACGTTTGGAAATGAATTATTCGAACAGATGTATACACATTTAATTTGACTATAAACGTGTTTGAATGTAACATGACTTGTAAATGTACCATCATTTGTTATTGCTTTATTCACTTTCAAATATACACCAGTGGAATGAGGACGTGAATAAGTTATGCTTAACTATTAACTATGTATGTGTGATATTTTTAGTAGTATGTATTTGTTCAATAATTCTATTCCGAATTAAAACTAACAAGTGCAACTAACAAAATTTTTGAATATTACGGCCAGAACATAAAAGACGCGAAATCGAGGGAACAATTTGCATCTTTAAAGCAAATCTCAAACAAAGGTATGTATGTAGCTCCGTGTGCAATTAAACGGATAAGTATTGCCTTTTGACATTTAGGTATTATTTGCAGATAGTGTTGAGTGTGATTACTCCAACAGCTCGTTTCGGAGATGCTGAAGAAAGAACAAATTTAGCATACTCGATGCTTCATATTTTACAAGTCCTACCTTACATTTGTATCAAATTAATAACGGAAGATGTTACTTAAGAAACAAGTTTTTGTTCGTTGAAACGGTTTTTTTTTATGTCGCATATAAGAACCTCTTTTTGCAGGATCCAGTTCTTTCTTGAGTTCAAAAAATGGGCAGGAAATTTGTATAAGATGGAAACCAAATAAATCAACAAAATTAAAAAAATATATATTACATGTATACATATACATACATACATGTATGTATGTACAGTACGCCCTCGGTAAAAGCAAACGATGAAAAGTCGAGCAGTTGCGTTAATTGAAGTTGTTGCAATAACCGAGTCACAAAAAAGTTGAGCCTTGAATTAGAATTTAACGTGAAAACCAGATTTAACTGATGCACCGTTACTCCATCATCGTTTTCTAAAATAAAACTAAGCAATAGTGTACCAACCGCGAGAAAATTAGCTGAACACTGGTAAATTAAAACGCAAATAAAATACACCTACGATCTTAAATAAAATAAAATAGAAACAAAGATGAAGCGAAATAAGAGATCATGGATGGAAAGTTGCGTTAACTAAGTCACATTTTTTTGAAAAGTCGCAATTACTGAGTCACTAATGTTAAGAATGTGGGTGTTGCTTTAATCAAGGTATTGTTTATCGAGGTTTGCTTTTACCGAGGGCGCACTGTATATATTTAAAGCAGTACAGATTTTAGTTTAAAGTGATTTCTATTTATTTTTCCCAAATAGAATTCCCTTTGAATTAAAAAGATACCTATTTAAGAAACTATAATATTTTAATATCAAGTTAAATAGATTTCCACTTTGTGCCCTCCGGAGACAACAGTTCCACCAGAAATTCTAACTCCCACGGAACTTCGTACCATCTCCACCAGTGAGATCCTCAAATTCATCAAAAGAATTGAGCCTCTTCTGGTTCCCTAAACTGACTTCGTGCTACAATAGATCTTTTAGGTTGCGGTGCCCTCCGCAACGGGCGGGTCAGTACCCCTTAGAAAAAAAAAATATCGATTTCTATTTAATTTTCTTAATTTTGATTCTGTTAAGGCTTCGTCAAACAGAACGCGATTTCTAACGCCTCGTAAAGATTATTTTACGCCGCGTTTAGATTATTATACCAATATCGATAGGTTTTTGAAGAAAAAGGTCTGCCATATTCTACTTACGAAACCCTTTCATTTGATACCCATTTTAAGGGGGTCGTGAAGATAACGGTAATTCGCCATCTTGGGGTGTCTGCCACATATTCTGTGACCTCAAATAACCTAAGACGAATGCAACGATACCATTTGCTGAAATCGGTTGAGTAGTTTAGCCATACGAGTGGATATCCTTACATATAAACACAGTGTGTGAGATTCATAACTCTTCCTTTTGGCTTTGCCATAGTCGAGTATAAAGAAAGTTTAAATACCACCAGTTGTTTCGAAAGTTGGAGTCGCACGAAGACTGGCCTTTTTTATATTTCCGCATGTCTCAAGATTGTTTAGAAAAACTACATTTCAAAACAAGTTACAAAGTGGAGGTAACCCATTTAAGCAAGAGAAAGACAACCAATTATTGGTTTAAGGTAAACAATATGTATCTCTATCTACTCATATTCATTTTATCATTAAAATTCCAAAAATTATATTTGATCACGCGTGTTGTACATACATGTATAATTTCGCATATTTTCAACAAATTTGTCCATATTTTCCCTTGAACGCCGCTTTAAAAATAAATAATCTGTATTTTTATATAACTCCGCTTTTCACCGGCGCGTTCAAAAATCAACGCTGAAATCAAACGCGCTCTGTTTGACTGGGTTTGTGTATTTCAGTACAATACAGAAAATAATCTTAAAGCGGCGTAAAATAAACTTTACGCGGCGTTAAAAAACGCGTTCTGTTTGACGAGGCCCTAAGTCTGAAATAGAAATCATTTTGATTCAAATAAGCATCTGTTTATAAAATTTACGTTGAATATTTTTATTTCAAATAGAAAACAAGTTGATTTTATCGAAAACTATCTAAAATTATGATTTAAAATAACAAAGTTATTCATGTTTAAATTAAACAAAAGCCATCTTGGCGCCAAATCATATTTATTTGTGTTTAGTTTAAACGTGATTGGGTTTAGTTTTTTTCTCAGTGTAGACATTATAAAAATTAAATGAATTGTATTCTTTTTAGAGTTCCGTACACCAGGGAGAAAACGGAACCCTTCCTTATAGGATCACTTTGTTGTCCGTCTGTCTGTCAAGAAGACTCTTTTTCTCAGGAACGGCTGGAGGTATTAAATTGAGATTAATACCAAATACTAAGGGTAACCGACGCAGATTGTTGTCTTCTCAAACTTATATCTTTATGCAATAAAATGATATGGCCAAAAATTCCTCTAATGCCTACAACCGCCTCTAGGCGAGGTAAAGCTTACAAGTATTTACATGTTAAGGTATGATATCTTTTCCAATCTGATAAGCTATACATATAGTTTAAATATTGTTCCATGCATAGCTGTTTATATCATAGCTGTAGTGGGTTTCGTTTGCAAGCTAAGTTTGTTCGAAGTGAAAAATACCCTCGCATATTTGGGTCTGATGGATGCCGATTTGTTTCGACGAGACAAGGTACAGCCTTAAATCCGGTGCATGTAAATGCCACTGTTAAACGCGGTGGAGGCAGTGCGATGGTATGGGGTGCACGTGCAATGGGCTCGAGTGGAGTAAGTAACATGGTGTGCGTTGAAGGTAATATGAAGAAAATAGACTACCTTAACATCCAAACGATTTGCTAGCAACGGCTACTAAGCTAGGCATGAGCGATAGTTATTGTTTTGCTTATGATGATGACCCAAAGCACGCGTCCCATATTGTACGGGAATGGTTGCTCTAAGGCCTTTGCCACACGAGCGCCTTTTTCCGCGCTCCCATTTGGTCGCGCGCCATGAGTATATAGAAAACCAGTAGTACATGCGAGCGCGCGCGACCAAAAAGGCGTCGTGTGTACATTTTGCTTTACACTCAGGTCGCGCGACCAAATGGGAGCGCGGAAAAAGACGTTCGTGTGGCATTGGCCTAAAACGTGAAGAATTTTCTTTACCATCCTAAACAAGGCCCGGATTTAAACCCTATAAAGCACCTGAGAGTGCACATGGAGAACAAATTGAGGGAAAGGCCCATATGCAGCAAAAATGTCTTGAAAAGCGCCCTTGTACACCACCCAATGTAACAAAAAATTGAGTTATGTCAATGAATAGAAGGCTACAATCTGTTTTGGAAGCCAAGGGCCACTATACTTAATATTAAAATGTATAGTTTTGTTTCAATGAGTTCAATGAGTCAGAAACAATTCAAGTTGTCCGTCACTGAGTTTCTTTTATTGACCGATGATGAAGAAGGAATGGAAGTGGATAGTGATCTTAATTTCCAGAATCCATGCAATTTACCAAAAGTGGTTGGTAAACACCTTATTGTCTGTCAGCCAGAAGGAAAATATCGTCGATGCCAGTTGAAAGGGTGTGGCAAACCAACGATTTGGATGTGCGAGAAATGTGCAAAGCATATGCACGCGCTTTCCATGCAAAATGATTTTTTTTATTTTTGATGTGTAAACATCTAAGCGCGCGTTTACAACGAAACGGAATACCGAACGGTTACGAAATTTGTAACTCAAATTTCATAGCAGCGTGATGAAATATTGACATAGTGATTGCTTATGTTCCTGGTAAACTTTTATATATTACTTTTTATCCCGGAAAATGGCATGGTTTTCAGAAAATAGTGAAAATACTGCATATTGGGATGGCAAATTATAGTTATACAGCCGTAACTCAATAATGGCTTATCGGATTGAAAAACAAAAAATATGTGAAATTAGTAAATTTGTCCCTGATTCATTTGATATATAAAACATCCTCCTGCATTGTTCTGAAGCTGAGCACTGTTCAAAAGAATTGCTCAAAGCATCGCCCACAATTTTCTTTCAGTGGTGACCACTGCCAGCAGTCGGGCAGCAGTGGGTATCGTTGCAATAGTGTGTGTGTGAGTATATGTGCGTGCTCTAACTGATCATAATGCTTTGCATTTCAATGTTCTGCAATCATTATCACGGTTTGCGGCTCTCCCACTATCCAATCTTAACAAACGATGTGACAAAAGAAAGAGGATTTTTTAGAGCAGATTTGGATTTTTAGTTTATAAATATTACTAACAATCTTGCATGTAGAAAACCTACAACCTATTTACGAATAAAATGGTTACCTACTGGCCTTGTTCCAAAAAATAAGAGCTACTTTTCGTAATACGGATCCTGATAAATATTAAGATTAAGTGTAAACAAATTATTTATATTTATAAAATCAGAGTGCATTTCGTCATTGCTCCAAGACATTATTTTCTTTAGACACCTCATTTGTGAATGTAGTTACGTTGAAATAATGTTTTTCCATAATAACTTTATTCCTATGCTTTTTTCAAAATTATTTATACTGATGAAGCCTTCAATCAGTGTTAGAATCATTGAAATCGGTGCAGAAATAAACTCTCAGGAGGAATCACAAGCTCTTGCGCTAGCGATTTAATTACATACATATACACCAATACCCCGGCTTGCGTCGTTAATTCGGATCAGGAAAACGAGACGCAAAGCGAAACGTCGCAAATCGAATTGGCGATTCCCGTGTATTTTCACTACATTTGGTTTAATTGGTACCAGAATAAAATATATCATTAAAAACCAAACTTTTTTTACTTTTATATTTAATTTAAAAAATCATATTATTAAAAAATCAATAAATTACACAGAAAATATAACTTCAGTATTATGTTGTTATGTGGCATTTAATTAATTTTAAAATTTCAATAGACGTTTCTGTCGACTGATTTTGCTGTCGTGTTGATTTTATTAAAAATTGGTCCATAGTTTGTTGAATTTTCAATGCCTTTTTCTCCAAGCAAATTTCTTTATAACAACTGATAGCGCCTGTCACAGATTTTGTTACTTTTAAACTACGATATTCGTTAGCATCATTATCAGAAAATATTTCCAACCACTGTGAAATAAGTTGGGGAATCCCCTTTTTACAAAAAAAATAAAAATAAATAAATAAAAGTAATAACAAAAACGCAAACCGAAAACACATCGACGCAACTTCGAAACCACACAATTTTGTGAACGACCCAAACTGAAATAAAAACGACGCAGCTTCGAAATCACGATCATTTTTAAACGACGCAGCTTCGAAACGACGCAACCCGGGGTATTGGTAGAAGATAGATGAGGCGGTTTTTTTTTGTTTTGTTGTTGTTTTCCTACAAGTAAATGGTCTTAGTAATTAATGGTCTTTGTAATTAAATTAACCTTATACCGGCCAAACTGTAAGCAATAGGTAAAAACATTTTACGGTGAATTTGTAGGTGACATTATGGCGCATCAAAATAATGATAGTAAAAAAAAAATTATAAGCACACTTTCCCAAAATAAATGCGATTTTCACAAAAATTGGTTGAAAAAAATCAAAAAAAAATCTGTGTTTGAATACCAAAATCTCGAAAACGAAAATACGGATGGTAATAGTTTTTAATCGTTATAAACACTATTCAATTATCTATGAAACGAGTCTACTTTGGTTGCTCTAGGTTTAATACCCTAGAAATTATATTTGAATAACTGTTGGAACCATTTTCTGTGAAGGAATGTTTTTAAACACCCTGTAGCTCAGTGGGAATTCAAGATAGACCCCCCTCTCATACGATTTTTTTCATAGTATGAACCAATGAATCAGATCCGAAAATATCTGTAACTCAAACCGGATCACCCTGTATTACGATTCATTAATTTTCATGGGATTTTTGTATATGGGATAAGCCCCAACGTTCGATTAATCGAACACTAATTTTGCCTCATACCTGTGCTATTTAGGTAGTGTCTGGTGTTGATTTTTTGATTATAAAAGATAGTTTTACCTATAAAACCTCATTACTACTTTTTTTTCTTCTGTAATTTTATATTTTTAATATAATTTACTAGAAAGGCTTATGGTTAAGGTATTTTTCAAACAACCCACCGCAAATACGGCTGGGGGGAGGGGGGTTGTAAACATAATTTTTTTAAAAACAATAATCACAGTTATATATGATATTAGCTATATTACTGATATTATTTACCCACAATGAAAAAAAAAATAGTAAAAAAACAGAAATTTTACGTTCGATTAATCGAACAAAAGTCGAAAATGGGTTCTTATAGCGAATTCCCTTAGTGTCTAATTTTTTGGCTTTGAAAACGACTGTTTTTTTCTTTTTGTGTGTTTTAAATAAAAAAAACGTACATATATAAGAAAAATGAATTAAAACTATTTGGAAAGCTCAAAAAATTATGTTTCATTTGCACTTTCATTGAATTAAATAGCCACGGGTTGCGATTTTATTCAATTCTCTAATTGCATCCTCTTGCTGTCCAACTTTTTTTTTGGTTCACTGTATTTGAATTTAAATTAATTTATGAAATGTGAAATGATAAATCAAAGTCCAATCGTTTTTTCTGTATTCAAACGAAGCAGGAATGTATAGTACGTAAAAATTGCCTGCATGATCTGAAATTAAAAATATGTTTTAATAAAACGGCAGCTTGTTTATAACAATTAGTTTGTTGTTACATTTTTCTCCGTTTCTCTTGACAATGTCATCACCTTACCGGCTAGCATGTAGTAGTCTTTCTGGGTAAAATGTAACGCCATCACTATTGTTTTTCGAAATTGTAGTGGTTGCTTGTACCAATCAGTAAAGTAAAGATTTTGCCAAAATATACGCATCTGGAAGCAGAAGACGAAGCAGTGAAAATGTGCCCCAATCCAGAGCCCTGTCTATTTCTCCATCCAGGTAGTACAGGTAGCAGCCACTGAGCACAGATGCAATAAATGCCCAACCAAAGGTAAAATAAACCTAGAAATAAGATTATACTCGTATGTGATTGCAAATAATTTTTAAAAGTGATTTAACTTTCTTACATTGAACCGACTAAAATACACATACGGCTCCAACCACTTACACTGACTGTCGGTTCGCCAAAGACCAGTGATCTTAAGTAAGGTTGTCGCTAACTGATAGAAGTTTTCGTCAACGAAAGATTTTAGGCTCTTTGTTAACATTTTGTGAAATAGATGCCATAAAAACAGACCAGTTGCCGGTATTTATATCAATTCAATTTTTAAAAAAATATGGCATGTGTGTGCTGAACTTTTCCAAAAACTTTTAATTGGAGAAAATGTTGCGCCAGAATTATCATTTTAATTAGCTTTTGTAACTATAGCTCGTTTAATATTAATGAAATCTACACGCAATTATACACGTGTGCTGTGTTTTCGATTTTTGGTAGATAGCATTAACCGGTTTATTGTTTGTTTATCTATTCACTTGTAATGTTATGCATACAGTGTAGTGCTGAAGGTAATTAGAAGTGGTGGATTCGATGGAAGAAAACCCAAATAGCGCAGAAAGGGCGCCGGCCGTTTTGATAACACAACCTCAGGTGACTCGCTTCTTCGAATGTAATTTTTAAGATATTTATATCCACCCTGTAGAGTTTAGGAAGAGGGTCAGCTCTTCAATTCTTTTCTTGGATATCTCTTTAAGATCGTCGAAGAAAAATTTGCCCAGTATGCGTTGCCTGGCCTGACATTTGTACAGAAAGTGAATAAGTGACTCTTTTTCATTTTCATCTTTGCAGCTTCGGCAGAGACTTGTAAGGCTTCGCTGGTTTGGTTTAGCTGTCCCCTATTGGCCAGTGCCCTGTACAAACTGCCGCTACTCTTGCGATGTCTACGCAGGTTCCTTGTAGCAGCTCATTTGGGTTGACCTGCTGTAATTAGGCCATATCTACCGTTCTGTGCTTTTGTTTGATAGTAAATTAAAGTGGTTGCATCAACGATCCAGATTTTAGACAAAACCACATTTTGAATTTCTAACATCAGCACTAACAAAATGCTGCCAGGCGGTCATATTTGAGTTTACATATTTCCGGGCCTTATATTCACGTGCAAATCTATTGGTTATACTTATATCTTTCAAAAAATTGCAGCGGGCTCTTGGTCCAATAGAATTTGCAATTTCGGCCATCACAGAGAAAAACAGCCTTACTTGACTTTGGTTTGTAAAATTTGTAGTTACGGTAAACTCTCTCATAACCGGACACTGAAGGTACCGAGAAATTTGTCCGTGAGGTGTCCGTTGGAGGTGTCCGTTTATGGGAGAAAAAAATTAATTGACATCCTTTAAAAGAGAAACACCATAGACATATGATAGATATTTGCCTAACCCCTAAAAGAATGGATGAGAAGAAGAACCACGTTGTCGGCTGCTATCCAAAGAATGAATTTATTTCCATATAGATATATGTCATTTTGACACTTAATACAATAGTTGAATTCACAATAGTGTTTAGTTCAGTTTAACAAAGTTCATTAGGTAATTCACAATTATTTCATACATATGTAACAATCTTCGCCACTAAATATTGCTTTGATAACGAATAACTGGACGGCGTATTCTCTTCGATCTTCTTAGCTCAATGGTCTGCTCTTGCTCCTCTTCACCTTTTACGTTTCCAAGATCATCCGCAATAGCCTCGTCGGTAAACTGCGTATTTCTATCATCTTGAAGTTCCTTTCCGTCTACTAAAGCTTCGGTCGTTGTTATCTTCTCGTTGCCTTCAGATGATGCTTCCGTCCCGGTGGGCTGTATCTCTAATCTAGGAAGTACAAATTTATTAGGAGTGTTACCTTCCACCAGTGTGGAACGCATCTGATCGATATGCCTTCGATAAGAAGTTCCATCCACATCCACTAAGTAATGCAGATGCCCATCTCGCTGTGTTACTTTCCCGAACTTCCACTTGCATTCCTTATTTTGATAGTAACGGACTTGAACTAACTCTCCAATATCAAAACCTCGTTTGCACTCGCTATTCCTCTGGCTCTCTCCTGTGTATGTAGACTTCAGCAAATCAAGTCTCGTTCGGAAATAAAACTTCAACATCAACCCGGCTGGGCTCATTCCCGTTGTTGTAGATGAAGTCTTTCTATACTGGATGAGTAGACGATGTAATTTTGTGTGCAAGTCTCCTGGGTCATTTATTGAAGATCGTAGTCCATCTTTGCGAATTCGGACAAAACGCTCCGCCTGTCCGTTTGTAGAAGGGTGCGCTGGTGAAGAAAGTTTGTGATTAATATTATTTGATTTTAAGAAATCGCGAAATTCTTTCGATGTAAAGTTTGTGCCATTATCTGATACCAGTGTATTTGGAATACCAAATCTGGCAAAAACTTCCCTTAGTGCACGTATTGTAAAGAAGCTTGTTATACGCTTCATAGGAAATACTTCTAACCACTTTGTCCTTGCATCAACAATCACCAAAAATTAGTGCTCCATAAATGGTCCCGCAAAATCAATATGCAGACGCTGCCAAGGTTGAGCAGGGATTTCCCACGGATGGATTTCAATTTTCTTTGGTTCTGAAAGCACCTTCGCACAATCCCGACAGCTTCTTACCAAATCCTCAATATCGCGATCTATCCCGGGCCAATAGCAATAGCTCCTTGCCAACGCTTTCATTTTGATGATCCCGATGTGTGCAGTGTGTAGCTCTTTTAGGACTTCGGGCCGAAGTGATGAAGGTATAATAACCCGTATTCCTCTATAAACGCAACCATCTTGCAGCATAAGCTCACTTTCCATACCCCTGTATGGTGAATTCTTCAGGGTACCTCCGGTTTGTAGCTGTATAACTAGTAAAGACAGCTCCTTATCCCTTTTGATCTCCCTTACGATGTCCATATTTGTAACCGGTAATATCTCTTTCCATATCTGATGAATTTCCCGTAGTTGATCATATAAACCTTGCTTTTCTAATGGGTTCCTGGAAAGAAAATCTACATTAGTATGTTCTTTCGTATTTTGTATTGTATTTTGTAATTGAATCCACTAAGAAATAAGGCGTAGTGTAGTAGACGCTGAGCTGTAAGTACAGGCAAATTTTTCTCCGGATTAAATATTGAAATGAGTGGTTTATTGTCTGTGATAAGTGTGAACTCTCTTCCGTAGCAGTAGTCAAAGAATTTATGCAATACCCAGTATATCGCTGTTGCCCTTTATCTAATTGGCTGTAATTGGTTTCAGCTTTCGTTAAACTCCTCGAAGCGAACGCTATCGGTCTTTCCCATTCTTTTGTTGCATGAGAAAGTATTGCCGAAAGTCCAACTGGTGAAGCATCTGTAGCCAGAATAAGCGGAAGATTTTCGTCGAATGGAGCTAGAACTTTCTCACTCATCATCTCCTCTTTGAGAACATCGAACGAATGTTGACACTCAGATGACCATAAAAATCGCTGATCTTTTCTTAAGAGCTTATATAATCGATGCAGTTTTGTTGACAAATCCGGTAAAAATTTATGGTTGTAATTTACCATACCAAGGAATTGGCGTAGCTGAGTTACATCCGACGGTGGCTTTAACTGGGAGATAGAGTACATTTTATCAGCTGTTTTGTGTAATCCATCCTTGCTAATTTTATGTCCGAGGTAAACGACGCTTCTCTCAAACATTTTGCATTTAGTTTGATTCAGGTGAAGGTTAAATTTTCGCAGTTTGTGAAGCAAGTCCGTCCCATGACAATAATGTCATCGAAAAAACAAGCAGTGCCATCGAGGCCGTTGATGATGTGCTCGTCCATAAATCGTTGCCATATATTGGGTGCAGTTTTTATGCCAAACATGAGCTTGTTCACCTTATAGAGACCCTTTGTTGTGCTCACCGTCTGCAATAGTGCGCTCTCCTTGGACATACTAAGATGCAAATATGCTTTATAAATGTCGAACGTGCAGTAGTACTCACCGTATTTGAGTTTTTGATACAATTCATCAATTTTTGGAATTGGATACTTATCATTTACGATAAGTTTATTCAAGGTTACCTTGTAGTCCGCACATAAACGTATTGATTTGTCCGCTTTAATGACAGGTACGATTGGCGTTCCCCAATCGGAATGTTCGACTTTTTCGAGAATACCATCCATTTCCAATCGAATAATCTCCTCTTCTATAAGCGGTCGAATCGCATATGAGACCTGTCGTGGCTTTATGAATATTGGATATGCACCTTCTCTTAATTTAAGTATCCCTTTTACATTTGGAATTGTTCCTATTTTTGGTTCAAAAACATCCTTATGATTTTTAAAAATTTCTTTCTTCAGATGATCTATATCTGCCTCTGTAAATGTGTTTACTGAATTAATTTGTAACAAATTTAGTGCATTTACCCATTCTCTTCCCAAAAGTGCATCCAACTGCTCCTTTACAATGTACAGATCGCACATAACCTTGCGTCCCTTGTATTCAACTTGCACGTGAGACTTGCCATATGCTGGAAATGTAGCATTATTGTAAGTCTTCAACATGATGCTCGTTGGTGTAATTTTTGCACTTGGCCAGTATCGTATCATGACTGATATTGCCGCTCCTGTATCGAATTCCATGGCGAACTTCTTGTTGTTGATTTGTAAGGTTATGTAGTACTTACCACCGCGAGTTCCAACTTTTTGATTATCTCGCGCCGTCGGATTATTTTTGTTCTTTGGTACTGAGTTAAGCACGTTCAATTCGTATGGGTCATCCTTTTGTAGACAATGCCGCGTCTCTGTCTCCTCATCAAATGATTGAGAGACTTCGAGTGTATTAGTCTCTTTGTGCATAGACTGCGATTTTATACACACTGAGGCTACATGTCCACTGCACCGACACCTTTTACAAAACAGGTTTGTTCTCGACACTTTTTTTGCTCGACACTTGTTCGCCATGTGGTTGTGTTTGCCGCACCTGTAGCAAATAATTGTTTTCTCTTTCTGAGTAGACCGACCAGAAAATTTTGAGCCACTCTTTCTCTGCATTGTCCTCTTTGCCTGTACTTGGTGAATGTTTTGCATGTTACGGCTCTCGGTCTTTGAAGCTTCCATAGAGAGTGCATTTTCGAATGTTTTGTCCAGAGTCATGTCTGTTTCCCGCAGAAGTCTTTCCTTTATATCGGAGTCCCTCAGCCCTCGAATAAACTGTGAGCGTAGATGTGTTTTAAGCGTAGACTTTTTGAATGCATCACATGTAAAGTTGCAGTACGCGCTCAGCTTTTTGAGTTCTGCCATGTAATTTGATATCGATTCTCCCTCGTGTTGAAGTCTGAGCAGAAACTTGTGTTGCTCTGTGATTTCGTTTGGCTTCGGACTGAGGTGACTTTTTAAGAGTTTGGTTAGATCCTCGTACGATTTTGTATCAGGTTCATCTGGGGCTGTTAAATTTGATAAAAGCTGGAAGTATTTAGCGCCAATGCAATTTATAAGTACTTGCCGTTTTATTGTAATGTCGGTGATGTTTCGTAGTGCCAGGTAGTTTTCCAGTCTTTTAATGTAATTTGTGAAAGGTTCCTCATTTTCGTTAAACGGCTCAAAGTGTAAATTTGGTGTACCGGGGCTGGTTTGTAGTCTTTGTAGTGCATTAGTCAATGCTTGAATAATATCCTGCGTTGATTCGGTCATCGCTTAGGTTTTTCTTAACCTTAAAAATCCTCGTCGCCACTGATAGATATTTGCCTAACCCCTAAAAGAATGGATGAGAAGAAGAACCACGTTGTCGGCTGCTATCCAAAGAATGAATTTATTTCCATATAGATATATGTCATTTTGACACTTAATACAATAGTTGAATTCACAATAGTGTTTAGTTCAGTTTAACAAAGTTCATTAGGTAATTCACAATTATTTCATACATATGTAACAACATATATGATTTAATTTTATTTTATAAAGGAATCCATTTTTATGTGATAAACGCAAATTACCGAAAAGTACTACCCAATTGCATTATAGGCCAGTAAAATCTTACAAAAAAGACAAAAAAACGCAAAACACGATGTAAAGCTGTATTTTTGGTATGTTATTTGGACGCTGGACCCCTTAGGGGAGTGTGAGACCACGTTTTGCAAGCAAAAAAAAGTTGTGCAACCTACGCAATACGTGAAAAACTGCAAAATTTTCGATCTCCTACGAAATTATCATATCCATCATTTACTTTGCAGTCCCATCACAATAGGATGTCATACATCATAAATTTGAATACGTAAAAGCTTCACCAATCAACAATCACATAAAAAAATAGCACGCCGCAACCTAACAAATAACACAGATAGCAAATGTACATACACATAATATCTGACGTAAATTGGTAGTGGGCGATTCTATGGTGTAGGTGTAAATAGCGGTGGCTGCTTCAATTGTCCTTGCTGCCAGCATTTTGATTGAAATATAGCGACAAGTGATTAAAATACGTGCATTGACAGTTGATTAGTTGTTATTAGGTAAACACCACCGCAACCGACCGACCGGCCGACAAAACGTCCACACAAAATGGTTTGCGGTACTCATCCTGGATGAATACCATGCCTATTGAGGTGGTATTTCGGTCTGCAACACCCCAACCGTAACCACTTTTGGTAATTAACAAGATTGTCCCAAAGGGATCAAATGAAAAGGATTTATGTTCAAGTAGATTGACGCTCTCATCGTTGGGTATTTATTTTCCGGTCCAATGAAGTAGTTGTTTTAATCTAGTGGATTTCGCATTCAATGGTAAAGAGCTTAAAGGAAGTCTCTCGGAAATAAAAGAAAAAACAAAACTCTGGAATGTAGAAATTCTAGGATGAGGCTATTGGTTCTGTTTGGTGTTTATACACACGTTGTGCAAAAGCGAAGAGCAAGTAGAAACACTTTACTCCCTTTTATAAAACGAAGAATCTCATCCCCATAAGGCACGTTGGGTTCTCGATGATACCTATGCTATGTTTGTTTGACATAAGATAGCCATAAGTGTTGTGTCCGCTGACCATCCGGGTTGGATTCGAATACTCTGCGGGCCGGAGCGTTGCTTTATATGTCCTAGCCATCTTAAACACCCAATGTGCAGTTTTTTGACAAGGTCAATATCGCTGTACAGCTCGTATAGTTTGTGGTTGAATCTTCTCCGATGATGAGAAAGGACTTTACTACTCAATTGCCTTCTTAGCCCAAAGAAACAGCGATTCGCAATTGTAGTTAGGTTTTTTTTTATCCTCGTCGCCAATGTAGTAGCCAGTGAAACACGTCTCTACTGTCTGGTGTCTGTCAATCGAGTGCTTCTAATTGTTTATTGAAACATCAATTATTCAAGCTTAAATTATAAACTAGTATTGCCAGATACTACAGCAAGGGTAATCCTTCGTTCGATTTCCGACGAGATGTAATTTTTTGGTGTTATAGTAGAGCTGAGGTACGCAAAGTCCTTTATTACCTCAAATCTGTAGCTGTCTACTGTGACGTTCCGTCCAATTCGTCGACGTCGAGTATCCCTTTTAGCCGTTTCCATTTCTATTCTCGCAAACGCACCGGTGACAGCTCGCTATGTTCTACCAATGATGTCAATATCGTCGCCGTATGCAAGTAGTTGAACGGACTTTTGAAATATCGTTGTGTGTTGGCTTGTGAGTTTCGAACAATTCTTTCAAGTATGATGTTGAAGAAGTCGCATGACAGCGCGTCATCTTGTCTAAATGATTTTTTGACATCAAAGATCTCGGTGAGGTCATTACCGACCTTTATTGAGCAGCGAGCTTTCTCCATCGTCATCCACAGGCGGATGAGTTTGGCAGGGATGTCAAAGCTAGACGTGGCTCTTTACAGTTCATCCCTCAAGATGCTGTCATAAGCGGCCTTGAAATCGATGAACAGGTGGTGGTTATCGTTTTGGACTTCTTGGGTTTTTTTTTTCTAAGATCTGCCTAAGGGTGAAAATTTGGTCAGGTTGTTAAGGAAAGGTTTCAGGCGTTCACACAATATGGCAGATAGGATCTTAAAGACGAGGAGACTGATGCCTCTTTAATTGGAGCAGTTGAGGGGGTTTCCTTTCTTGTGTATCGGGCAAACGAAGCTGAGATTCCATTTATCTGGCATACTTTCACCTGACCAGATTTTCGAGACGAGTTGGTGTATGCTCACTTCTAAGTCTTCGCCAGCTGCTCTGCGGGTAGACAGTCAGGTCCAGCAGCCTAGTCTTTTTGACTTCTACTACAAGGATCCCTTCGTCATTTCTACAGGTTTCTGTACGGGACTTGTTTTGCTGGCACATTCTTTTGACCTTCTGATAAAACTTCCGCGCATTGTTCCTGGAGTAGCATCTCTCTCCCTCTCTCTCTCTCAAAAAGTAAAAAAAAACATCTCTCAATAACCTCGATCGCACGCTTCTCGTGCTCTTTCTTTTTCTTTCTGAGAGACCGAAGTTCTTCCCGTCTCTTTTGCTCGTAAAGCATGTGAGCAGATCTAGTGCTTCTTGGCAGTATGACTCTATATGCCTGTTGTTTTTCGGCGTTAGCTAGCCTGCGCTCTTCATTAAACAGTTCCTCCTTTCCGACAAAAAAAAAGGAATCTTACGAAAATATGGTAATCTAGAATATCACCCGACGACGGAAGATGCATATCTGCAACGTCATGCATTTACGGTATGTAAAACATGGTATTTGGCCATGAGAGCCACATACTTTATCTAAAGCCTTTTTCGTCTTTCAGCATGCTCAAAATCTTATCATGTCATAATGGTTTTAAAACCAGGAAAACCGTCATATGAAGTAAAATCGTATAGACCAATCTTGCTTCTTCCAGTCATATTCAAAATTTTCGAGAGGATATTACCAAGGCGTCTTCAACCGGTTATAGAAGAAAATAATCTCATCCCTGACCACCAGTTTGGGTTCAGAAGTAAGCATTCGACTATTGACCAGGTGCATAGAATTACCAACGTAATCGAAAAAGCACTAGAAGAAAAAAAAGATATGCTCAACCTTGTTTCTTGACGTCTCGCAAGCCTTTGATAAGGTGTGGCACGATGGCTTGAAATGCAAATTACGACAAGTGTACCTATACGAGATTCTGGATTCATATCTCGGGAATAGACTCTTCCGTGTTAGAAATGGAAACGAATACTCGGAGCTCAAAGGAATTTCGGCCGGCGTACCGCAAGGAAGCGTTCTGGGGCCGCTTCTTTATCTGTTATATACTCGTGATATACCGAAAGAAGATGGCACTATCCTTGCTACGTTTGCCGACGACACCGCTATCCTAGCAGTAGGTAAAACAATCGAGGAAACGACTGCCAAACTGCAAAACGCATTGAATAAAGTAAATGAATGGACGAGGGACTGGCGGATCGCTCTTAATGGAACTAAATCTGTTCGCGTGAATTCCACTTATAGAAAAATTAATGACTTGCCAATTTTTATAAATTTGGCCCGAATACCCTTTTCAAATTAAGCCAAATACCTGGGAATGACACTCGACGCAAAGCTGAATTGGAATTCGCACGTGAAACGAAACGTAAAGAACTAGATATCAAATATAGAGAAATGTACTGGTTGATCGGGAAACATTCCCACCTCAATATGGAGAACAAACTGCTTTTATACAAGCAAGTGCTAAAGTCGGTGTGGACCTACGGTATACAACTTTGGGGTTGTACCAAGAAAACAAATGCCAATACTTTACAGACCTTTCAAAATAAAGTGCTTAGAGAAATTGTCCAAGCAGCGTGGTATGCTAGAAACGACGATATCCACAGGGATCTCGGAATTCCGACAATCGAAGCTGAAACTAGAAGCTTCGCGCGAAAGCATAGAAACCGACTAATCGGACATGTTAACAATACAGTCCTACTAATTTTGGATGAGAGCAATTTATTGCGCCGACTACAAAGGACGAAACCTTTTGACTTAGCGAGATAAGGATTAACCGCTTCTAAATTGCGGAACATGCAGGATCGTTCATTGGAAAGTAACCTGCCAAACGTTTATATTTCGTGATAGAAAAATTGAAAAAAAAAAGATTATTTTTTTACATCACATATATTTATTTCGTCAAAAATAAAAAAAGCATGTATTAAAGAGTTAATATTTAATATTAATATTTAATTAGAGTTGTTGGTACCACCGTATAAGAGTAATTCATTTAAAGGCGATAAATCTCCTAAGCTGGCAACTTAACAGGTCTAGTAAGTAGGCGAACTATTTTCTTTTAATATAGTTGATGCTATGTCCAAATTATTGTTATTAACCTAATTTAATCGATGTAGAAATGCATAGTAAGTAAATATCGCATTCATAATCTGAAATAGAAAAATTTACTAAAACTGTATAATATTTGGGAGCAATCACGAAGTTTACCTTTTTTTCAGTTTCCCTCGAAAGTGTCATCATTTTTCCTGCTGCCATATAATATTCCTTCTGTGTTCCAAGCAAAGCAAAGCCAATTGTATTTTGGAACTTTTTAGATTCTTTGCACCAATCTGTTGAGTACAGAATCTTCCAAAATTCATTCATCTGTAAGAATAATACATATTTAGTTATTATGTACTACATATGTTCATACATGTAGGATAGAAGATTCCATTCAGTTGGCAAGTAGCTATTTAGTGGTGAATCGTGGTGTCTACTGGAATTGTAACAATAACCCATGTTCATGTTTCAATGCCCAGTAGTCTAACACGCATTTACATATTAGTTAATGGGGGCAATCCATTTAGAAATTTAAAAAATCGATTTTTTTTTTCATATTTCAACAATACACCGCCGCGCAACAAAAAAAAGGCGCACACGGACTTTCCATTTTTTTGCGCTAATTTCTTTTAAGGGATTCCCCAAATTATATTTTATTGCTTCCGGGTTATGTAATGTAATATATTTAATGAAATATATCGGAATTTATTCTGGCAGTATTTAACAGTGCGTGACAGTTTCATAAATAAGTATGTTGATATCGCGATGCCTAAAAGTGTACAATTGAGTAAAGAAAATAAGGCAGTTATCGTTGCCTTATCCAATCAGAATCAGTCATTTCGTGAAATTGCTCGACAAATTGGATGCAATGAGAGTTCTGTAAGAAGATTCTGTAACAAATATAAAAATAAAACATCAAAATTGGCACAGGATTGAAGAGATGTACCACTATTCGGGAGGACCGACAACTCAAGAGGCTAAGCTTGAGGAACAGGTTTAAAACCACATTGGAGCTAAGAGCTGACCTGCGAGAAGCTACTGGGGCTGAAGTTAGCGTCAAAACCATCCAGAATCGTCTCAACGAGATGGGTTTGCTAGCAAGGAGATCAGCGAAAAAAACACTACTGACCAGCAAAATGAAGAAAACGCGCCTTAGCTGGGCTAAGGAAAGGCAAAACTGGAGTGTTCAAGATTGGTCAAATGTGGTGTTCTGTGATGAGTCCAAGTTTAACCTAATCGGGCCGGATGGGAAGCAGATAGTGTGTCGTAGAAAAGGGGAACGCTACAGCGACGAATGAATAGCTCACACTGTAAAACATTATCCTTATGTTATTGTGTCGGGATGCATCACCGCAATCGGAGTTGGATCTCTAATTATGCTCGAGGGCACTGTTAACGCCATGCGGTACAAACAAATTATCTTAGATGGTGTTTTTTACCGAATATGGAAATGATAACAGCAGAAACATCAAAACGAATTTTTCAAGATGATTCAGCACCTTGCCACCGAGCAAAATCTGTGAGTAATTCGAAGTTTTTTTTTTTTTGGGTGTTTTGAACATCTTATGATTTCAATTTTTAAATTTCCTCCACAGATTAAAACTTTGAAAGAAGAATTAGGAATACAATCCCTAATATGGCCGAAAACAGTCCAGATCTCAACCCCTTCGAAAACGTCTGGGCTCTTATGGGTAAAAGGATCCAAGATAAAAAAACGAAAACCATGCAACATCTAAAGAGCATCATTGAAGAAGTGTGGTTCAATGAAATTGAGAACAACTATATAAAAATATGAACAAAAAAATTTGCTTTTCGAATCCTTGGTCTTTTTTTAATTTATGTATATTGACTGTACTTGGGCAAAATCTGATATTCTGTAGTGTGATCTTCACGATCATTACTTTTTTTCAATTAGGCTACGAAATGTATTGTCAAATTGGGGAATGTGTCAACTTAAATGTTAAACAAATACAAAGTGCCTACGCAGTGATTAGCCATCATTTATTAGATTTCTTCCATTTTGTTAAAAACTACCATGTGCGGCTTTTTTTTGTTGCGCGGGGTGTACATATAATATATTGCGAGTATATTGACCCGAGGAAAAGTTTAAATATTAAATATTTACCGAGTTATCGCACATATAGTCGAGCGCGCCGCATATACCGCATATTGTAAACTGAAACTTTAAACGCTATTATCTCGAATATGTATTTTCAAAAACTGCTGGTGCTGTAACTTAAAAAATTATTGATCGATTTGGCTGAAGTTTTGTGAGGCTTTTCTCTATACTATACCATTAACGGATGGATAAACCTTAAGTTTTGAAGAAATCATGTAAATAAACTACTTTTTGAGGATGAAAAATGTCGAAAGAACAGTATAACATCTGAACATTTTATTAAAGAGCGTAACTAATTTTGAATTTTATACTTTTTTATGAGTTTATAGGTTTATCCTTCCCATGCATTTGTCAGAAGTAGAAAGTAATTTTTTTTTTGGTTTCTGATAAAAAGAAAAAGACGGACGAATGCAGAACTTTTGGACTTCGCGCAAAATACACCTGAAGAGAAATTGAACTGAGCTGCCATTTTGTTAAAAAAAAAGTTTTTATATTTTTCATAGTTCGAATAAAATGATGTTAAAACTTCAAAATGATTCAAAAAACACTGTTAAAAAATGACTTATTTTGAAGCGTTTAAAGGGATTGCCCGTCTTAAGTTAAGGCTCCCACACAAATAAGTTTTAAACTACGAGTAAACTAATTTTTATATCTAAGCATACCTCGTCAGTGACCTTCTGTCCTGATTCACAGTATATCATCAGACCGAAGAGCTCTGAAGAAAATCCAGACATAATTGCAAAAAACTGCACACTTCCAATTGGCAACTTAGATAATTGGAACATAGTCAAGCCAGCGTTGGTGTAGTTATAGAAAAAATGAAGCAGGTTCGAGGTCATATAAAGGTCACGCACTTCGTTAAGGAAACTAAAATGTTAAAGGGTTAAAATTGTACGCTTGGCATGCAGGTAGTACTTACCAAACTATATCGATTTGCTTTACAATATGCTTCAGGAGTGTTCGGTACTTTTCTTCACCGCTTAAATCTGATTCTATTAAATCCTTTCGCATTTCTGCATTCAAATTCCGAAGAATTGCTGACATCGTCAGCAAAATCCCAATATAAACCTGTAAAAAAATGGAAAAAATAAATGGCAGTTTTAATCTCCCCATTACTCTTGAGCTTCACATGTTTAATGTGTGGCGAAAGTGCTTATTTCATTTAATTGTAAAAAGTCGTTTATAACTTTAATTAAAGATTCAAGACTTTTTTTTATACAAAACTAGCCGCAACCCGGTGCGCTTCGCTACACCTATCTTTTCAAAATTTGCCCGCCCGGCAATTACTGCTGTTATACATATTTTTTAATTTCAATTTCCATTTTTTTGAAGTGAATACTTCTTTAGCAACGTAGTTGTTTTGAAAACATGTTACGAAAAATGTGTTACGATAAATGTGCTACGATAAAGGGGAAATGATTCAATACAGAGGAAATACGTATACAGAGAACATCAGTTGTCTGTCTATCTGTCTGTCTATGTATCTATCTGTCTGCCTGTCTGCCTGTCTGTCTGTCTGTCTCTGTCTACCTATCTATCTGTCCGCCCGTCTGTCTGTCTGTCTGTCCGTCCGTCTGTCCGTCCATCTCTCTGTCCGTCTGCCTGTCTGCCTGTCTGTCTCTGTCTACCTATCTATATGTCTGTCTATCTGTCTGTCTGTCTCACCTATCTATATGTCTCTCTATCTATCAGTCTGTCTGTTCGCCCGTCCGTCTGTCTGTCTGTCTGTCTGTCTGTCTCTATCTACCTATCTATCTACCTGGATATCTTTCTGTCTATATTATATAACCAAAATGATTCATATTCACATTTCACCTGAAATTAAGAAATTTTGTATGAGAGGTACCAAAACCAACAGTTGTTGAGTAAAAGTACTGATGCTATGCTGTATTCTATATTCAGAAAAACGTACTCTGAAAATTTTACCAAGATCGGTATGGTAGTTTCTGAGTCTATAAAAGACAAACAAACAAACATACATTCATTTTTATATAATAGATATTGAGTCTAACTTACTATGTCATATGCAATAGCTATAATCGTATTTGAGAGTGTCCCAATGTTCTCATAGACAATATAAATCTCGTACATCGGACTCTGAAGTACATTCCATCCAAAAGTAAACATTGTTTTTATGGGAAGAACACGAACATCCCGCATTATGAATGGGAAACAGCAGAATCCAACACAGGCGCTGCCAATCAAAAGTGCGCCAACCAACAAAAGTTTATTGCAAATTTCCAACATTTTAGCAATATTCGTTTTATCTGGATACCGTGATGAAAACACTTCGACCCTCCTAATCAATCCACGAATCTTCTTTTCATTAAGAGATAACACCGCAAATTTATACTGCATTGTACAATAAGCCAGTGCAAACGTGCCCCACGACAGGGCGTAATCGATTTCTCCATCTTTGACATAAAGATAACAGCCACTCAACACCGACGCAATGAATCCCCAGCCAAAGGTAAAGTAAACCTAACATCGGAATTTCAGTAATTAAATTTTCAAAGTAGGATAAATTGAGAGTTACTTAACTTACATTGAATCGACTAAAGTAGACATACGGCTCCAACCACCAAGCTTGTTTGTTGGTCCGCCAGAGACCGCAAAGTTTGAAGAAATTTGTTGCGTTTTCGAAAAAATCACTGTCAAAGTTGGCTTCCGGTTTATGGGTAAACATTTTTACTGAAATGTCTGAGATTAAGGGTGAATTGGATCCTTTTATAGAGACTATGAGAAGGACATCAGTAGTCGTGATATTCAGATTTTAATTGCGGATTAATTAGAAAAGTTGTTTTTTGTTTGGTAATAAGTTTTAATTTTCTTCTTTTAATTAGTTTTCCATTTTCAAATTAAATATAATTGCAGCCCCAACTGTGGAGGACGAGAATTCATGTTAAAAGAATTACGTTGATGTATACACATAAAGAGGAGTATGGTGCAGCAGTGTGAACAAGCAACGTTCTTCAAAATGGTCATTCGAAGTCTCTTGTCAAAAGGTTCTCTAGTTGCACCAAACGAAGTGACGGCATTTTCAAATAATACAAAGTACATATGTATTTGCAACTCCAAATTTATAACAATGAGCCGAAACTCGTCTCTTTTGTTTTGAAGTTGTTTTAAAGAATTATGTTTAATTTGTACATAAATGTACTGTGAGCGTCAAAAATAAGTTAACACCTAAATTATTTCTCGAGTTTGAACAAGAAAATTAAAAAAAATCAAATTCCAATGATATAAAATAAAAGCTTTATTGAATAGCAATAAAACAGGAAAAACAAAATAAATTAAAACAATACTAGTAAATTTTTTTCTAAAAAAAAATAACCATACTCCATATTTTACGCGTCAAAAGTAAGTTAACACTAGCAATTTCATTAAAGAAATCATAAATTTTATATCTAAAAAACAAAACTGAAGCTTTTGTTTGACCGCCCTTAGACTTTATAACTTCTTTAAGTCTTCGTGGCATGGAGATAACATTTGGGACCATTCTTCAATTAAAACCTTTTTTGGGTCGTCTCTGGTTTTAATAGTCCTTTTGTGAACGTTCCTTTCCAAATGATCACGCTGCTTCCAGTTGTCTAGACCAGCTCACTGGCATCCACGGTAGCTTGGTCCTTTGTCGTCTCGAACCTGGAGGCTGTGATTCGTAGATCCTTTTTGCTAGAGCATTGTTGTCCATTCGCTCGATGTGGACGAGCCAGTGTAGTCGACGTGTTTTGGCTTTTCGGACTACATCCACATCTTGGTACAGCTCATAGAGTTCGCGGGTGTATCTTCTCCTCCATTCGCCATCCTTGACCGAATATCCGACGAAGAATTTTTCTCTCGAAAGTATTCAAAATCTGCTCTGCTTTCCTGCTTATTGTCCAACACTCGGCTCCATACAGCAGAAATTTTCGTCTTCCGAGTTAGGAGTTTTGAACCCGTTTGTTTTGCCAAACCGAAGTCGCTGCGGTTTCCTAGGGTAGGTCTTCGTCGAATCTCCAGTAAGGTGTCATTCGTGGAGTTGATATTTCCTCCGAGATATTTACTTCGAAGTTACAGCTGCCAACAGTGACGTTTTGTCCTAGGCGGTGGACAGATGTTTCTTTGTTTATTGACAACATGTACTTGGTTTTGTCCTCATTCACTTCAAGGCCAACTCGTTTCGCCTGTTCTTCAATTGCCGTAAAAGCCTCTAACACGGCGCGCTGAAGGCGACCGATGATGTCGATGTCGTCTGCGTCTGCTGGACAGATTTATGAAAGATAGTGCCCTCCGAGCTCACACCTGCCCTGCGCACTATATGTTCCAACACAAGATTGAAGAAATCACACGATAGCGCATTTCCTTGCCGAAATCCGGTGCATGTTTGGAATAGTTCGGAGGAACTGTTTCCAAATTACACGTTGCACCGCGTGTTTTCCAGCGTCATGCGGCATAGCTGGATCAGTTTAGCCGGGATCTCGAATTCGGCCATCGCCTTGTTGAGCTCAAGACGATGGATGCTATCATATGCGGCTTTGAAGTCGATGAAGAGATGGTGAGTCTCGACTTGAAATTCGTTGGTCTTTTCCAGGATCTGACTTAAGCGGCCTATACACGCAACACTTGTGTGCCCACCGGTGTCGGTGTACGGAAATTTTTCCCGTGTATGGGCTGGTGTGCGCACCGATTTTTTGGTGTCAGACACGGTGTTACTAAAATGAAAAATTTTAGATTTTTAGTGTCGGTGTTTCGATCGGTGTGGTGTGTATGGGGATGTGCGTGCACATTTACTATTCAGTTGCAGCCGAATCGTTATTTGATAAAGATCGCGCGTCTCCCATTTGCTGTTTTTAGAATGTCATTCCGTGATTGCGAATTTTGGCGCGACTTTATTGACTTATATGTATAAAGAGCTTCCGGAGCTCTGAAAAATAAAATGCAATGCCTTTAAGAAAAGGGACAACAAGAAAGAAGCGTGGGAAAAGCTATTAACTAAATATTATTTTCATTTTCAGTCATACATTTTCATTTTTAGTCATACAGCATGCGACTACAACTAACGCAAAAATCTCTTCGTCCATGGTCTTTCCGCATAGAACTCTTGTGCACAACTGAAGTGTGTACGAATCGGTGCTGCGTTAGTGGAGGAAAGCAACAGCGGTGTCATGACACCAGAATCATTTAAAAAGTTGGATAAATTTCCATATTTTATTTATATTTGTTGACGAAATATCTTAAAGGTCTATTGAAAATTATTCTCCCATAGTCTTCCAGGCGGGATCATGACGTTATCTAGTGCGACAAAATCTAGAAACAAAAATAAAAAAAATCTAGAATGAAGAAATCTAGAATGTGCAAAAATCTAGGAAGTTGAAAAATCTAGAATTATCTCGAAAACTGAAAAGTAAATTGTAGATTTTTTTTTCCTTTTTTGAGAGTTTTTACAAAAATCTTGCTCGCATAGCCAGTAAAACTGGTTTTTTAATTAATAAATCCATTAATTTCAATTGTTAAACACATTTTGTTTGTAACGATTTCATTTGCTTCCATTTGTTTTGGCAAACGACGTTGTGCTTAGAGTCCGTCCCAAACTATACTTAATTATATAACCTGCTCTGCTAAAATCTAATGCACATGGGTAGTGTTGTTCCACACTACTTGATTCCACTTTAGAGCAATTCTAAATCTTGAATTAGTATGAATTTTTGAGACAATAATGGTTACAATCGCGCCGCGCGCGAATTGTACTTACTTACTTACTTACTTAGGTGGCGCTACAGTTCGGGGTGAACCAAGGCCTCAACCTCTTCCAGCTAGCCTGGTCCTTAGCAAGCCGCTTCCAGTTGCGCACGTCAAGTTGGCTGAGGTCTTGTTCTACTTGTGTGTGCCACCTTAGGCGAGGTCGTCCTCTGCTGCGCTGACCCTCCGGGTAAGAGTCGAATATTCTCCGAGCCGGAGCGTTGATGTCCCTGTACAGCTCGTACAGTTCGTGGTTGAATCTTCGCCTCCAGAACCCGTCAACGCAAACGGGAACCGAATATCTTTCGAAGTATTTTTCTCTCGAAGCGACCAAGGATATCTTCATCCGCTTTCGATAAAGTCCATGCTTCAACTCCATATCGCAAGACTGGGATGATAAGGGTCTTATAAAGAGTCTCCTTAGTCGATCGAGAAAGGACTTTGGTTGGTTGGTTGGTTGGTTTATGAGGGTGAGGATTACTCCTCTTCACGTAGGCCGCAAGTCGGGCCCGTTGTGCTCCCCTCTGGAACTGAGCTGAGAAAGAAGGGGTTGGGGTGTGTGTTAGTGAAAGGGGTAGAGTAGTGGAATGGAAAAGGTTGGAAGGAATATATGAATTCAAGAAAAACGCTCTGTGTGTCGTGTAAACTCCAGTGTTTTCGAGAAATCGATAGATCTGAGCGATGTCAGCCCGGGTAGGATGTGTCTTCCCAGGTATTTATGTCTTATTGAACATAGAGCAGGACAATCGCAGAGGAAGTGTTTTATACTTTCGTCTTCTTCTTCGCAACCCGGGCAGGTGCTGTGCTGCACTAGTCCCAGTCGGTTGGCATGTTTATTTAAGTTGATGTGTTCCGTATATAAGCCAATCAACAGTTTAATTTGTGCTCTGCCCAAATTCAGTACTTTCCTAGCCCGCAGTGGATTTGGAAATTCCATCATTTCTTTGGCAGCCTTGCATGTTTGGATCTGACTCCACATATGTGCGTGGCGTTTTGCAAAAGACAGGCTATAGGCAGTTTTCACTGCTTGTACCGCCGTACCAATAGTATTTTCTGTGAGGTTTTCTACGTCTTCCGCCCCCGCTCTTGCCAGTTCGTCTGCCCTTTCGTTCCCCGGTATATTGTTGTGGCCAGGTACCCAGAGCAGATTTACCGTGCAGGATCTTGCAAGGGTGTTGAGTTTTTCTTTGCATTCCTTCACTAATTTGGAATTTGTTAGTGGGTTCGCAAGTGCTTTAAGTGTAGCCTGACTGTCCGAGCAGATGTGTATGCAAGTGTCCCTGGTATCGGCATTGACGAGTTCGTCTACGCCCCTGAGAATTGCAAAGACTTCTGCCTGAAAAACAGTCACCGAGGGTTCTAAATGAATGGATATATTTATCGGAGGATCTGGACAGTGTACACCAGCTCCCGATTCTCCGTTAATGTGTGATCCATCCGTGTATAATACAATGCCTTCTACTTCGGCAAACACTGTGCCTTGTCGCCATTTTTCACGGCTAGGGAATTCGACTGAATAGTCGGTCTTAAAGATGTATTCTTTCTCTATGAGATCGCTTGGATTGCTGACAAGTCCAGAGGATTCTGAAACATCATTCCAGATAGCTCTGTGTCCTGTGAGGCTCTGGTCTTTAAAGTGACCCAGGGTCCGCAGTCTGATTGCAGAGAGCCCCGCTGTCCTTTTGACCTCCAGTTCCATAGGAAGAATATTGAGAATCGTCTCCATGGCTGCTGTGGGTGTGCTGGATTGGGCACCAGTTATCCCCAGACAGGCCATTCGCTGGGGGTTAGTTAGTAGTGTTTTCGCGTAGCTGTTATTCACGACTGGCCACCAAACTAACACTCCGTAGAGTAATATGGGTTTGACTACGCAAGAGTAGATCCATTGAACTAGTTTTGGTTTCAAGCCCCACGTTTTGCCGAAAGCTCTCCGGCAAATCCAGAAAGCTCTTTTGGCTTTGTTAGTTCTATTTTCTAGATTTTTTCTCCAAAGTAACTTTTTGTCAAGTATGAGCCCTAAGTAGTTTACGTGGTCCCTTAGGTCCAGCTGAACTCCCCCTAGGGACGGGGCCTTGAATTCTGAAATTTTAAGTCTTTTAGAGAACAGCACCATATTGGTCTTTTCTGGGTTTACTCCGAGTCCGTTGCTATCTGCCCAAGATTTGGTTAACTGCAGAGCGGTTTGCATGAGTTCCCCTAAAGTGCTTAAGTGTTTGCCTCTCGTAAGCAAAGCGAGGTCATCTGCTTATGCTATACATTTGAATCCATTTGTTGCAAGAATTTTTAAGAGTTCGTCTACGACCAGTACCCATAGGAGAGGGGATAAAATCCCCCCCTGGGGGGTCCCGTTCCGGACGTTCCCTTTCCTGCTTTCGGAGCCGAGATCGGCAAAAATGGTACGGTTTGAGAGCATATGTTCAATGAAGTTATTTATCGTTTTCCGTTTATTGTACTTAGAGAGGGCTTTCATAATGCCCTGAGTTTTAATGTTATTGAAAGCGCCCTCTATATCTAGAAAAACGCCGAGTACGGACTCCTTATATGTAAAGGCATCTTCGATAGTGCTGACTATGTCGTGTAGGGCTGTTTCTACGGATTTACCCTTCATGTATGCGTGTTGGTTGCTTTTTCGTATAGACAAGGGTAGGTTTGCTCTGATCTTCTCATCGCAAATTCTTTCTAGAGTTTTAAGCAAGAAGGACGTGAGACTAATGGGTCTGTATCCACTTGCTGAGCTAAGATCTTTTCCCGGTTTAGGTATAAAAACTACCCTTACTTCTTGCCATAACTTAGGGTTACAGCCTAGGGCCAAGCAGGCTCTGAAAATTGTTACCAGATGCGGCACCAATACAGAAAAACCTTTTTGGAGGAAGATGGGCTGTATTTTGTCCTTGCCAGGAGCTTTGAAGGGCTTGAAGGAATTTATGGCCCACCTGATCTTATCTTTATCTATGACTTCATAAGATTCATCCCAAAGTTCCCTAACTGTTCCTGTGCCGGCTAGTGCTAGCTGAATTGGTCCAGCAGGGGCCTGAAGACAACCTGGGAAGTGTTTTTCCAACAGCAGTTCTAGTGACACCGTAGCGCAAGTGGTTAGTGCGTCGGACTACTGTGCCAGCGGTCTTGGGTTCGAATCCCGCCGCAAACACCTAAATGTTTTTCACGGTGCCCACCTCTTTCGAATGTCTGACAAGCATCAAAGAGTATCATTTGTCACGATTGAGCTTCTCAACTCGCCGTTCGGAGTCGGCAAAAAACTATAGGTCCCTTCCATTCGTGCAAAAATATAACACGCACACACAAATGGTTGCGAGAAGCAGGCCTAGGTTCACCTCGAGCTGCTGCGCCAACTAAGTAAGTAAGTAAGTTCTAGTGACTCCGTTGAGGTAGCCGCCCCACCATTAGCTCTAAGAAGCTGTGGTTGGGTGTGCTCCCTGGAGAGGAATTTCTTGAGCCTTTCTGTTTCGCTAGTGCTGTCTATTTCACCGCAGAGTAGTTTCCATGAGTTTCTACTTGCAGCCCTGGTTAATTTTTTGAAACTACGTCTGTTGTTCCTATAAATTTCCCAGTCCGCTTCTAGTTTACTGGTCATGAAAGTGTTAAAAGATCTCCTAACCTCCTTCCTTTTATCCTGTAGATCACTCGTCCACCATTTATTTTTACTGTTGGCCGCGCAGGCTTTAAGTGGACAGGCTAGTTCAAAGGATTCGGTTATTTTGGATTGTACACGAAGGACTTCTCTATCTAGGTCTACTATGTTCTGAATGTCTTCAGGCCTTTGGTTACCTAGTTTCTCTGTTAGTGTTGAGACGTAAAGGTCCCAGTTGGTGCTCCTTGGGTTTCTGACTAGGGTTCTAGTCTTACGCCCAATGGCAAGATCGAGACAAATCCACCTATGGTCGGACATGGAGGTTTCGTTAGAGACCCTCCAGTTCGAGACTAGATGAGTGACGTTTGGGGTAGAAAAGGTTATGTCTAAAACTTCCCTTCTAAGTTTGTTTATGAAAGTTGGAGTGCAACCTAAGTTGAAAGTTACAAGATTTTCAATGTTTAAGAAATCAAAAAGAGACTCACCCCTTGGGTTTGTATTTGTACTGCCCCAGGCGATATGGTGTGCGTTAGCATCCGCTTCCACGATGAGTCCTTCGCCTGATGTTTTGGCACTTCTTATTAGGTTGGATAGTTCTTCGCTGGGTGGTTGGGTTGGTGAATCATAGGGAAGGTAACAGGACGATAGCAGGATGGATTTGCCTGCCCTGCTCCCTTCCCTATATTCCAGTCTAATGACCGTGAGGTCTCCTGTGCTCATCTGGGGGATAGAGAAGACATTTAATGATTTGTTTGCTACAATGCATGTTCGACACTTACCGTTTATGCTGGTAAATATCTTGAAATTGGTTCCCCATCCTTTGACCCCGTTTTTGACGATCCAGGGCTCTTGGATGAGGGCTAAGTCGGCACCTCCTTTTGAGAGGAAGTCACAGAGGACGGCTGTGGCCACCCTACTGTGCTGGAGGTTTGCTTGTAGCAGTTTCATCAATTTTTCGTTTATTCGACGGTATGGTAAACTTCACGCGATAGAAGCCACATAGGGCGTACCCATCACGTTGGTTAAGTGCCGTCACGGCTTTCTGGTCTAGTTGGCCTTTGCCTTCCTGCTTTTCGGCGTTATAAACCTTCCAGCATGTTGTTTCCAGGTCCGAGTTGTGCCTGGCAAATCTTTCTAGGATTTTTGGGGGTTCTTCGATTGGGCCTGGGATCCAGACAGATACCCTGGTCAACCTTGGAATTTCCGACACGGGAAGTACCCTGAGATTAGATCCTTCCCACGTGTCACCTAGACTTTTTGTAAGGGCCTCCAAGATCTTAATTGAAGGCTGGTCACCACACAGCACGTGGTATCTATCACTCTTAAAACCCGCCCATGTGAAATTGGGGATTATTGGAGGGACCGCGCACAGACTTCGATCGAGAGCATCTCTGATCTCGCATTGAAATCTGTCCTGCAGATTCGACGGAAGTTTACCTTCGTCGTACCCATCGCAGTATACCACCATCTCGAGCAGGTTGGCTGCCGCATCTCTATAAGTACGGCGGGGCCCTTTTGACGAAGTCGTTGGCTTGGAAGTGTCCCTAGGACCCATTGCAGGCCTACCTGGTACAACGTTAGTTGGCCCTGGTGTGGCTCTGCTGGTTCCGGGATCTGTTGCTCGTTTTTTGTATGTGTCCCTGGCGTGCTTGGAGAAACGCATCTTCCTCTTTCCCCCTAAGGCGGGGGTCTCCTCCGGAGATGTGAGGGATAGATTGGCATTGCGTCTCGCAACTTCTGCGGTCTTAGTTGGGTCCGGCCTAGGGCCTTCCCTACTGTCCTTTGAAGTGTTTGCGGCGGGGATCAGATCAGAGGTACTAGCGCCTTCAGGGTTTTCTCCCGTCTTGCCTTTTCCCTCCTCCTCTTTCCTCCTTCTCTCCTTAGCTCTTTTGCGCTTCTGGTCACCAGACAGCCTTAGTTTCGGTCTATCTTTCTGTCGCTTTACTGCGGATGCCAGAGTCATGACTTCTTCGTCTATGCGCTCTTCTATTATTATATTTTCGTCCATCTGGACATATGGAAAATTGACCACTGGCGACTTAGCCCCGGACGGAGCCAAGCCCTCGCCGGCAGCCGTGGTTTCTGCCGACACTTGAGTGGATATCCCCACTCGATTTGTTTCATCTTCTTTGACTTTTTCCATTGTTTATTTGTTTTTTAAACTAGTGTCATCTAGCTGGGTTTCTTAGTTTTCCGACGAAGTCGTACTTCAGCCCCTCCACCACGACAAGGTGAAACCCATGGGGGGGAGAAAAGACTTTACTACTCAATTGCCTTCTTAGCCCAAAGAAACAGCGGTTGGCAAGAGTAATCCTTCGTTTGATTTCCGACGAGATGTCATTTTTTGAAGTTATGGCAGAGCCGAGGTAGACAAAGTCCTTTACTATCTCGAAGTTGTAATTGTAACCACATTAATTCTAGATTTTTGTCATTCGAGATTCTACGTTCTAGAGTTTTGTTTTCGATATTTGTTTAGTTCTAGATTTTTTTTTCTAGATATCATGGTAAACCCCTTCCAGGCATCCAGCCAGGCCAGGCATCCATGTAGGCGTGACAGAAGTCATTTGCGAGGATTCCCAATCTGTGTTCGGTTTTGTTACTTATTTCAAATAAAGCTACAATGTATCTTTTTATGTTTTGATAAATACAGATAATTTATTTGAAAAAAGTTGCGTTTATCCCTTGAACGGACAACTCCCTTAGGCGGACAGAAATGCTGTCACCGTCACTGCCCGCCTGAGCGAGGTTTCACTTTAGTATACATATAATGCAAACGGTGCATTGTGAACACACCTTTATTATACTCGTGTGTACGTGTGCATACATACGCAAATTTCAAATTATGCATGCATGTGTGAATTATACAAGAACGAGATTTCTGCTTCACCGCCCCACATATGTATGTACATATAGATAAGCTAAAGGACTTAAGCTTAAATCTTCATCTCACACTGAGATGGAAAAACAAGAAAATAATCGGAATAAATGTTTGCCAAGGGAATTGTGCCCCGGCACAATACCATGTACAAGTAACTGGAACTCCCAATGATATGTAGGCAGCAATACTAGTAGTAGTCCTTACAGTGTCAGTTCTCGTGAATTGCTATAATTCAATTTGCATACAAGACCTGGTAACGTTTCAATTATGCAAAACATTGTCCAAATAGCAAAACGAACGTCTGTGAATAGGCATTGTAGCGTATTGTTGTGCTTGGCATTTATGCCCTCGTTTATTGTGTTTGTTTGCCCTAATGTACTTACGAATTATTAGATATTTATTTTTTTATTTTTGGATTCCACATCGAACTCTTTTCGGATATTGATCCATAAAAGGATATTGGAAAAGCAGAAAGTTATAATTTAGTCTTCATGAGTATCTTGACGTTTGTGAAGAGAGGTTATGCGACTTTTAATAACTTCATAATAAGAATGCAACATATCCAGATATACCTACTGTACTTCACATTTTAAAATTGTTGAATTAATATTAATAACAATTAATATGATGGCTTACCAGTATGTGACACATAATTTGTTTGTTGCGCTCCTTAAAAACTCTTTTAATCCCCATAATAAAGTTAAATATGTAAATACCACTCAAATGAGGGATGGAAATTCACACAACCCATCCACTTTCATACCGAAATCATAATTAAGTAATCTGGGAAGTTTGCTACCCAGAAGAATATTCTTTGGAAATGGAAATTGGAATTTTGGAATTTTTCGGTTATGTCTCCCACAGAATTTGCATTTTCTTCTGCTGTGTTCTCTCATTGTCATTCTAGCCAGAGTAATACCCAGTTATGCATATACATTTGCAGGATTGGAATAAGGATGAGCTGGACCGTGTTGAGGTTGAGGCTTTCTTCAGTTTATCCTACTCTTGAGTAAAGTGCGGGAACCTGTTGAGATTTTACGAATTCCCAAAGCAAATAACATATTCACATGTTGTTGCGGAACGTTGGTTAGCCGTGGTTAGGGAGAAATTTTGAGTGGGGGAGGATTCTTCTTAATAGATGAGTGAATATTTGAGAAAGTGTGGAGGGAGAGAAAAGATGATTTATCTTCGCTAGGACTAGGACTGTGAAATATACATTCTACTTATATGTATGTATGTTCAACTTATTACTATGGGTGTTGTTTTTTTTTTAATATGTGGTATTCAAGGTAACTTTTTGATTCCAATTTATTAATTATGACAGGTTATATTCGAAAGTTGGTAGTAAACTTGGATATGATTTCCTGCACATACATGGAATATTTTTCAGTTTCAGACTGACAGATATTTCTTCTAATGTGCCTGTACTCTATGATTGACATTAATTAAAAAGTTTAGGGTGCCTACCACAGAAAGTATTACGTCGTTTTTTTACCTCCTTATTAAGAGATCAAGCAAAATCTTCATAATTGAGGGGTATAATTTCAAAACTCTTCTATTCCCCTTTTTTTCAAAAATGAGTTAAGTATGAGAAAGTGTTCTTAAGAAGGGCCCTCATCTGAGGCTAAGATAAAATTTATCAAAACTTCTTATTTCCTATACTTTTGAATACCTACTTAAAAAGTGAAGTTTTTTTTTTCAAAACTACGCTATTCCACTTAGTCGGTTAATTGAAAACTCATTTATTCTCATACAAACCAAACTCTGCACCAAAACTCTTCTTTTCTTTTCTTGGGCTAAAATCGGCAGCATGGGGAAATTTCTTACTCTCTTGTAAGCGCTCTCTTCTGTCGAAAACTACGAAAAATCTTCGTGCGGAAACAGGATTTGACCGATTTTCATAGTTTTGCGCTGTTTTGGACAGTACGGGCCAGTGACGTTTATTCTAAGGTGCGCAGGTGTTCTCCGCACACCCCAACGAAATCCATATTTATGAACAATTTATTTGTTTATGTACATGCGCTAACAATATCTAGTTGAGTTTTAATTCAAAAATGTTCAATTAAAAATACTGCTTCAACATCCACTTCTGTTCACTCTGTTGTGCCGCACCGTCGCGTCATAGCCAAATCAACCAAACCAAACACCGCAGTCAAAATCCCAATACCAAAATGTATATAAACCATTCAATACAAATTGACGTCGAACAAAATATTCTCCTCTTTTCGTAAGTAAATCGAACGGCGCGCGCCGCCATACATAGTTTCAAAGCTTCATCAGCCTATCCAAACCAACAAAACAAATTCAGTTTGACGTCGACTCGCCCGGTTGTTCTCCATTTACCAGCGCACCAACCCAACGGAAACATCCATATAAAAAAAAATTCTACCACATTCAAAGTCCCAACAATCGTCTGTACAAAAACATGAATTTGGGTTCTCCAGAGAACTGCGCACCCAGGATCGATGCAACACATTTCTACCCTTTTCTTTAGCGATGGTGATGTTAGCTGTGGGTATGATGTTGCTTTTCATATTCTGTTTTATTTTGCATGTTAACGTTTGTTTGGTTGAATTTTGTTCGATTCTCTTCTCTTGATATTGGTTTTTGTTCGATTTCGATGTGCTCTATATTTGTAGAACTCCATTCTCCATATCGACTGAAGCGAAAGCAAAAAGCAACACAATACTAGTCGTTTTTTTTTTTTTTGCAAGCCTATATAGGCTAAGCATGTTTCAGCAGCATGTTTACCATGTTAAATACAGCCTTGATAATTATACAGTCAATTGTTCATTCGCATTTTGGCAGTAGTAAGATATGAATGTCGTTCTTTTAAGCCAAAGTATATAAGAGAAAAATATGACCTGTCGATGCGCTATTGAAAAATGATTGGAGAAACCATATTCGCAATTAAATTCGGAAGAAAAACTGGAAATAATTAGTTCTGGAAGGCCAACACCGTCTCTTCCGGATTTGATTTGTAAGATGGAAATTAAAAGTAAATCTTTTAGTAGACATTTTCAGTTTTTTAACTATGAAGGAAAATTTTGGTTGTGTGGTTGCCCCGTTCTTAATAAACTATTTTATTGGCCTTGTTTACTTTACGTCCTCGTCGTGGTCCTGGAGAAAACTGAGAATAGACGTTATTATCTAACAAAAAAAAAGTAGAACACCCTGCTTAGAACATCACGGCACGTCCCTGGTACGGGCACAGACCTAGGGTAAGTTCGGGAGGATTTGACAGGCAGGAGGAATTGACATCAGCACTTTTCTGAAAAACTTAGACCTTGGCGGAACTTTAAATGATGAGAAAACGAAGTTAATAACGATTGGTTTGAGTGATAAATAAACAATCACTTAGGTCTAGGAGATAAGCGAAGTGGACTTCTTTTTTATTTTTGTGCCCATTTCATCTAACTTTTATGGGAAGCAATCCAACTGTAATATTTTAATTATGTAGCTTTTGACATTGAAAGTGCAATGTAGTGCACCTTCATTCGTTTTAAAATCATTAGTAAACAATAGTTTATCCTGAGCAGCATTACAAAAGTTTTTTTTTGTATTAGTTCCAAAAGTAATCAAATAGGAGGAATTGACATTTTTGCTGAAGGAGGAATTGACAAAGTGTCAAATCCTCGATTATGAGTCAAAATAAAAATTGTGTGATAAAACAACTTCTTACTCTTTTTTAGAATGTAGAAATGCCAAATATTTACAACAAAAAATAAATCCCCACCGCAACATCGATAAAACAAGTTTTAAATTAAATTTTTATGAAAAGTTTTTTCTGTTGGTAAATTTATTTTGTTATTTAAATTCTACGTCTTTTAACTTAAATAAAAGTAGACTGAACTAATAAACAAAGATTGATATGCATTAATAATTAAAAAAATAATTTATTTGTTGATCAAAAAAGCAATATAAGTTGCAATATATAATTTTGAAAATTTGAAATTGTATTTGGATTTTAAGATATTTCCAAATGTTTGTTAACGTGTCAGAACCTCCCGACCTTACCCTATTAGTGTTGCAATATCTGAATTTGTGAACGAAGTTGGGTTAGGAAAAGGGCGTAAAAAAATTCGCATTTTCTCAACAAAAAAAGCTGAAGAAAGGAATATAAAGTGAGAAATGATTGCATGCGTTACATTTCTTTAATACCCCTTATTATTTTTATAGATATTCTGGTATAGGTATTTAGGTATTTAAAAATAAACCAAAATTTATTAAATCGAAAAAAAAAAAACTTTCTTTTTAAAACTCCTTTATTCCTAAATAGGTTTAATCAAAAGTCAACTATTCCCATCGTAATTTTCAAAACTCTTCTTTTTCAAATTAAATTGTTTTTTTTTTTTATGAGTTTAAGGTTTTCCCTTATAGGTTCAAAACCATTAGAAAAGGATAAAGATCATTCCAAACTTACAATTTAACTTTTAAACCAATCTTTAATATCATTTTAGAAGCGTTTAACAGTTTTTTTTTTTTTCGTTTTACTCAAAATTCTCAAAAGTGGAAAAGAAGAGTTTTGGAATTATACCCCTCAACTACATTAAAATAATATTCAATGATGCTTTTAATCATAAAACATAAGCCAGCGAATCTAATGACTTGGTTAGCTTTATTGAAAGTTAATTTTCAATACTACTTTTTACTTCAGTTTTGAATATAAATCTTATTTTTACATACATACATAAGTATGTAACAGATTTACGAGTATGTTGATAGATATATGAACACAAAAATGTTAGCAAAGTGATAAAATTACCTATCTGATGCCCTTTCTCATCCTAAGAAGAAGAATTATATGTATGTACATCCACACAAAGAAACAAATAAGGTATGCAAGCAATTTACGAATATGCCTCAGATTTCATTCTTCATCTCTATATTCGTTGAATTGTATTTACCCAATGTAAGAAATTTTGGAATTGGTCTCTCTAGCTGTATTTTATTGGCCGCGTTTTATTATCACCCATGATCCAAGTTGCATCATTGGGTTGTATGCATTACAATAACAATACGAGATCTTGCTTTTCATTTGGATCTATTTTCGTGATTTCTCACGTTCGGCTAATTCTCAGTAGCTTGTGAACTTTGCTTATCTGTATCCGTGATCTGCGCTAAGCACCTGCTAAATGTATGTATTCAGCTAAAGGTTGTGTAATAAAACGGCAACTTCGGGCTTAAGGCTTGCGGCTGAGCTAAAAAGGTATGTGTCGAGCTAAAAAGGTGTGCAATGCAATCCAGTTTGTTTTATTATGCCCGTGATCTGATCCGGATCTGATCAGCATAATAAAACGCGGCTATTACCGCCGATGATCCATATACTCGTAGATCATTGATTGGCATGCATTACAACAACACTACGTGATTTAGCTTTTTATCAAAATCTATTTTCGTGATCTTAAAATTAGTTCGGCTATTTCTCAGTAGGATGCACATCCGCTTGTGAACTTTCCTTATCTGTATCCGTGGATGCGCTAAAAACCTGCTAAATGTCTGCATCCGTGGCAGAAACCTGTCGGTATCCGGCTAAAGATTGTGTAATAGAACGGCAACATCGCGCTTAAGGTATGTGTCTGGGCTTAACAGGTATGTATCTGAGCTAGAAAAGGTGTGCAATGCAATTTTTATTTTTTTTCAAATCTATATAGGCTTAAAAAAAGCTTTTAAATGCCTTCAAAGTAAAATATAACAAAACCATAGCCTGTATAATTATACCTCTACATCGCCTACAAGATCCTATCTGCCACATTGTTTGAAGGCCTGAAACCTTTCGTCAACAACCTGATTGGCCCCTATCAGTGCGGTTTCATGCCAGGAAGACCAAATGGCCTGCCAAACTCATTCGTCTGTGCAGGATGACGATGGAGAAAGCTCGTTGCTCTATCAAGGTCGGTAATGACCTCACCAAGACCTTTAATGTCAAAAAAGGATTCAAACAAGGTGACGCGCTGTCATGCGACTTCTTCAACATCATACTTGAGAGAATTGTTCGAAACTCACACGCCAACACACAAGGAACGATCTTTCAAAATACCGTTCAACTACTTGCATACTTGCCGCTACCCAGGCGGATTTTCCAAAAAACATTGCTGAAATTATTTTTTGTTTTTGGTAGTTAATTATTGTATAAGTTTATCAAAAAATAAGTAAAATTTATATTTTTAGTTAATTTACATGTAATTTTGTAAAACTTTATTACATTAAAAAAATTTTAAAAAAATAAAAAAAAAATTGTATGAAAATTAAGAAAAAATATTCAACTTGATAAATTAAAAACAAAAAAATAGGTTTAGCGGTAAACGAGGGCAAATCAAAATATATGATGTCAACAAACAGGGGCACCCAACATCGGCGAATTGGACAGAACGTCACAATAGACAGCTACAACTTCGAGGTAGTAAAGGACTTTGTCTACCTCGGCTCTGCCATAACATCAAAAAATGACATCTCGTCGGAAGTCAAACAAAGGATTACTCATGTCAACCGCTGTTTCTTTGGGCTTAGAAGACAATTGAGTAGTAGTCCTTTCTTGATCGACTAAGAAGACTCTATATAAGACCCTTATCATCCCAGTCTTGCTATATGGAGCTGAAGCATGGACTTTATCGAAAGCGGATGAAGATATATATCCTTGGCCGCTTCGGGAGACGGGTTTTGGAAAAGAGGATTCCACCACGAACTGTACGAGCTGTACAGCGACATGGACCTGGTCAAAAAACTGCACATTGGGCGCTTAAGATGACTAGGACATATAGAGTGTATGGACATCGACTCTTACCCGGATGGTCAGCGCAGCAGAGGACGACTTCGCCTAAGGTTGCGCGCACAAGTAGAACAAGAACTCAACCAACTTGAAGTGCGCAGCTGGAGGCGGTTAGCTAAGGACCGGGTTAACTGCAAGTGGTTGTTGGTTGAGGCCTTGGTCCACCCTGGATTGTAGCGCCACCTGAGTAAGTAAGTATGTTTATGCTCAATTGGACATTATGAATCTCGAAAATATAGAGTCTGACGATAAATCAACGAGAAGTGTATTAAAACATAATATCAATATTCGAATTGTGCAATATCTCAAAAATAACGTTTTGGACATGCGATCATGCTATTCTCAGGTGACGATATGCAACTGCTACATTCAAGTCAATCATACGGTGCAAGGTAGAATCCCAGCATTAGAATAATATACATACAATATTTATCCTCTCGTCCCTTAGCTGCCTTACTCACTTCTCCCTTTAAATATCCATTAAATCAAATGAAAAACCGCGACCTGAATTTAAATACGTTCCCAGTAATAGAATTTGATGTTAAACAACAATCTCTTTCGAATGAACAAACAAAATAAAATCATTGTGCCTGGAAGCCCTCCCTGCTTTATAACAAAAAAAAAACTCATCCAGCATTATCCTTGCAAACAAACTAACAACGATGAACAGAATACAAAGAAGAAAAAAAAAACACTGAATTCGTAAACAATTTATGGCGAAAAAATTCAATCGTAAACAACGCAATCAAAAATTCATTCAAACAAAGCATTAACGCCCGCTTTTGCCTCACACTCTCGGATCTTCTTCCGCAGTCAAGACCAACATCGATGTGCACCCCTGGATAATACGCAAAGCAATACCAGTTACCACAAAATGTCTACATTTTGCAGCATCACTTTTTATTCGCCAATCTTTTCGCGTTCCGCGAGTGGTAATTTTTTTCACGATTTCTTTCACCCCTGGTTGCTAGCTGGGGGATATCATTAGCATCCCTTAAAAGGTGGGAGTAGTAAATCGTTGTTATACCGAGTCTATCGCGATACAATAAATTTAATTTGTACAATGGCAGTTTTTTTTTTTGTCATTCTTCTTAGTGGTTCAGTCAGACATTGGCGTGTTAGACTTTTTGATTTTAAGCTGGCTAACTTGTTATCATTCGCTAACTTAGTGAGTTATTTCTAATCCATAATCATACGTAACGTATTTGTAGAGCAGACCTCCCTCCCATGGGGCTTTCAGACACATACTTTGGCATCATTAGGGGTACGTGGATAGAACACGACTTCGACGGCAAAAATGCGTGCGTATTTAAATCAATTGGAAACAAAGGCATGCTTCCGATTCAATATGTGCGTCATCCTCGCCATCGTTGGTCGTAGCTTATGGTTCAACAGTATTCACGCTTTTTTTATTTTTCGGATTTCACAAAATCCTTGGAAACCAAAACATTTTTTTTACTTTGTTTTACTTTCGCAACAGTATTTGCAATAAGGACTACCAGGAGCAGCGGGGAGATTCTGGCTGGGAATTCAGCACAGCCTGAAGCTGATGAATTAAAACTGGAGGTCTCGCGTTCATTCCACATTTATAAAAAAAAGGAAATGTGGCGCACGAAATTCCCGCCCAATTCCCAAAAGGAAGAGCGGATTTTCCCCATTTCGTTCAGTGTGTTCGCCTTCTACCTTTTCTGGGATAATATTGTTTAATTTTTTTCCAGGATTTATCCCGCAGCTCATTGTGTTATACTCCTTTTTTTTGCGAATGAGTGCGAAGGAGGTTAAGCGAATTTTTTTTTCGTCTGCTGTATCCTACCTGCCATTCGCGGATATCAAATATTCTCACTTAGAGTTTTGAAAGATTTATTATTTATTAACGGTTTTTTTTTCGTGTCATTTATTTAATTTTTTCTTGAATTCTAAAAATTGCGAATACATTTTTTAGCATTTCCAGTCTGATGGTTATTTATGGTTAATTGTGGTTATGCAAGTCGCTAGAGAGCGCCCATTTGAATGCAACACTGACTGCAGGTGGAAATTAAAATTATTCAGAAAAGAGATCTCTTGTGTAAAAGTGATGCTGGCGCGTATTTTGATTTTCTTTTATCTCCTACTCGTGCATATATGTATGTATGTATATGTAGGTACATATGTGTTGTGTATGTACACATGTACGTCATTATGTACCTGCGATGTAGTATGATATTAGTGGTGTATTTTTGCGTTTACAATCGTAAAGTTGTTACCTCGAAAAAGCGCATATGGTTTGGTTTGGTTTGAAATGTTGCAATTGAAGATGAATTCAGTGTCTAAACTGTTATGTGATGTAAAAAAAAAACATTTATAAGAAACACACTGACGAAACTTGTTTTGATACGAAATTCTATAATTGCATACACTTAAACGTGTGTTAGAACTTACTTATTTAATTGGCGCTAGTAAGTAAGTTCTAACACACGTAACCATTGGACCAAGGGTGAACCAACAACCACTTCCAGTTAGCCCGGTCCTTAGCTAACTGCCTCTGCCTCCAGTTGCGCACTCTACTGCGTTCACTCTCCACTGTTAGAATCAAATATTCTCCGAGCCGGAGCGGAGCGTTGATGTCCATACGCTCTACATATCCTAGCCATCTTAAACGCCCAATGTGCAGTTCTTTTGACCAGGTTGATATCGCTGTACAGCTCGTACAGTTCGTGGTTGAATCTTCTCCTCCAAAACCCGTCTCCCGAAGCGATCAAGGATATATATCTTCATCCGCTTTCGATAAAGTCCATGCTTCAGCTCCATATAGCAAGACTGGGTTGATAAGGGTCTTATATAGAGTCTCCTTAGTCGATCGAGAAAGGAATTTACTACTCAATTGCCTTCTTAGCCCAAAGAAACAGCGGTTGGCAAGAGTAATCCCTCGTTTGATTTCCGAAGAGATGTCATTTTTTGGTGTTATAGCAAAGCTGAGGTCCTTTACTACCTCAAAGTTGTAGCTGTCTATTGTGACTTTATCTCCAATTCGCCGATGTTGGGTGTCCCTTTTTATTGACAGCAAGCATATATGTATTTTATTTTGCCCTCGTTTATCGCTAAACCCATTTTAGCCGCTTCCATTTCTATACTCGCAAACGCACCGGTGACAGCTCGCTGTGTTCTAATAATGATGTCAATATCGTCGGCGTATGCAAGTAGTTGAACGGACTTTTGAAAGATCGTGCCCTGTGTGTTGGCTTGTGATAGCCCGTCTTCGCCCGTGTACGCAAACAGACGTGTTATTCACATGGCAGATAATTGATCTGGTTATCTGGTAATAATTTAATACAAAAACAACACGAAGAAAACAAAAAAATATTTTTATATTGTAATTCTTGTAACTTAATAGCTACGCTCAAATAAATAAATAAATGTAAATGTGTTTGGTGACCAAACGGCAATCGTGGCTGAAAAAGGTTTTAGATGGACGGGGCTACTGTCCACGCACCTGGAAAGGTGTAGCAATAGCAGTCTATTATGTAACTATCAGCGTTGTGCTGAAATACTCAATTGGATAATTCGGCTCAAGTATTTCTGTTTTGCGTCAATGGTCCGAGCCACAGAGAAATGGCTCACATTTGGCTCATTTGGCTCAAAACTTCATTCATTTAAAAAAAATATTAAAAAACAATAAAAACGTAATCAGGAAATAAGAATTTACTATTTAACTCAACTCAAACGAGAACCCGCAAAATTATATAAAATGCAAAAACTGCGCAAATTTTTCATTTTATATAATTTTTTGAGATCTCGTTTTCGAGACTTTTTTTTTTAAAGTAAAGTAGACATATGTTTGCCCATTCCCGTTGGCGTAGTATTGTATGTAATATTTTCTAATAATTGGCAATGTGAATTCAGTTGTGTTGATCTCATTCATTTTGATAGCTGATAGATTCGATTTTAGTTGCAGTTAGTTGATTTCACACATTGGCGTATATTCACTGATCACTCTTTTAGATGAAGGTTAAATTCGTGTGAAAACATGTACTTATATCGAAAATAACTTCCGGTAAAACCAAAGAATAAGAAAACGATACGTTATTAAGGAAAACAAAATTTAAAAAATTTACGCGGAACGTAACGAGCGTTCTGAAGTTTTTTTTAATGGGAATTACGTTCGATATGAGCTTGTATTAAATATTGCTTCGTCATAGATCGTTTCTTTACTGTTTATTTTATTATTGAAGTTTGTTATTTCATTTAATATGTTAAATAAATTTTCTTCTAATATTTTTTTCTTACAAACAAATTTTCATTTTCCCTTTCGGGATTTTGGCCTTTCGGAATTTTGGATTTTCGGCATTTTGGATTTTCGGGATTTTCGACTCTCGGGATTTTGGTTTTCGGGATTCTGTCCGACTCCCTCAACAAGAACATGTGGGAATTTTAAATTTATATGCTATTGTTTAATGTTATTTGTTTTATGACTCGAATGGTAGAGTTTTCGCGAACCGTAATATGACATTTCGTCAAATTGTTGACGTTACAAGCGAATGTAAATTTTCGATTTGCAAGCTGTAATACCAAATTATCACAGTCGTCCTTAAGCAGCTTTCAATAATTTAATTTGTTAAAAGCTGTTGCTGTATTCGTGTTTATAAAGAACCATGTATGTATGTACCAATTTTTTTGGGCCGCATCTCCCCGCTCATTAATATTGAGACTTTCAGTCATTTTACTAATTTGGCTCAACCTGGTGTAAATTGGCTCGGAAAATGGCTCAACTCCAACATTTCTCCGGAACAACGCTGGTAACTATATAAATCAATTTTATGTGTAGTGTAGTTTATTCAATGAGATACGTATGTACATACATATATAGGTATGTTACATACATATGTACATATGTACGTATAGTATGTATCCAAAATAGAAACAGCTGTTTGGTTATTCTTCAAAATGTTTCCTTGAAGCCCTTCTTTGTAGTTGTACTCACATAAATTCATTTAAAAACGGCAAAACGAATGCATTCTATGACTTTTCCCGATGTGGAGTGATATGCACCCCACCTTATACAGCACCCGAGGGAACAAAACGTGAAATTAAAAAAAGAGATGAAATTTTTATGTCCACCTTTACTGGTAATTAAATAAAGAAACGGGCACTACACCGTACAGTACACGTATTTATTGTTTCTCGTGAGTACGTCCTTTCCCTTTGGCCTACCTTCCAGATGCATCTACGAGCGAGTGTACATACATTTCATCCAAGCAGACTTTTGTTGTTTGTCCTTGTTAATACATATTGTTGCCTTTGTCTCCGGGATTTGTTCGCCTTCGAGTTTTTATGATTTGATTATTTTTTTCGACCACCGTCTTCTGTCTCGTCTATATGTCCTGGGCCGCCGGTTAAGGCATTTTTCATCCAGCTTTTCGTTGGGATTCATAATTTACAAGGTTGTTCGTAACATTCAGGGTAGAAAAAAAACTGTAACAAAATTAAATAAAATCCCTTGGCGGTGCCAGCGGAGGATGGCTTACAGAGCCGGGAATGAGTTTGGTGTACCTACTCTTTTTATGAATTCGCTCATTTATCCTCTTGCTTTTTTTTTTATTTTGGTTTCAATAGTAAATTAAATTTAATATTCGCCAAACCAAAGTGACAAAATTGAGAAAAGAAATAAATTCTTTCCCAAATTCATATCAATGCCATGAATTCATTGCAGGCAGGGAGAGGGTAGGTACTTCCATTTTTATTTACTTTTCCAACCCTCATCTAAAACGATATCAATGGAATTCATCGATTCCCTTTAATCCATTGAAATATGGTATAATGCAATTATTATGAATATTATCCTTATTATACCTGCAAGATATCCCCGAGGGCATTTGGAGCGTTCTTAGGATAGTTGTGGAGTAGTTTTTTTTCTTTCACATGTGTGTGTGTGTGTGTGTGTGCGCCTGGAAAACTTGAGTGCACGGCTAAGCAGGTAATTTAATTATATATCACCCGCCAAGCATCATGGGGTGGAGACTAAAACTTTTCGTTTCGTTTGCTTTGGTAGTTAGTTTAGAAGAAGTTTCCCTCCGGCCGAACATTTTGCTGCAAAGTATCTTCGAACTTTTAATTCTATTCGGTATCATAACTGCTCCGCAATAGCAGTGGCGTTTTGATGAATAATCCAAGTGTTTCGGGATAATATTTGCTTTGCAAAGCAAAAGTTAATTTTAGTTTTGGGGCATTATGGAAGTTTATGATCATACAGAGATAACTTATTAACAAGGTAAATATAAATTGACATTGACTTCGCTCGAGCATAGAAGATTTTGATATTTCCATGTAAGTGAAAATTTAAGTGACTCTTTGATAAATTAGAACTTGAACTACATATCTGTAAGTATGTATACATAACATATGTACGGAACCATTAACTTGAGACTTTAATTATCTGATTAAGCAGATAAGAAGATAACGGAGCATACGTCATAGAAAATACGTATAATCATTGTGCGCATAATAAATTTAGCTTTAATTAATGGCAAATTACATATGTATTGACATATCCATACATATGTATACATTATGTCAGTATGTATGTATGTAGGATAGGGTGGGGCAGATTCGACACATTTTCTGTAGATTCCCTATAACTTTTTATAAAATGAATATTATATATAAGTTTTTATTTAATTTTAAGCTTTGATAATCGTACTAAAGAAATACGTTAATCATAAAGACCTTACTCAACCCCTTATTGTTTATAAAAAACTAGCTGACCCTCGTCGAAAACGACGAACATTTTTACAGAGCTTAAGGGGCAAAAATATATGTAAGTTAAGAAAATAACTGTGTGAATTATATTTACCAATAAAAGCTCAATGTAGTTAGAAGATTTAATGTTAACCTCTGCAGATAAGTAATTCGCTATTCATAAGAACTCGTATATTCTTTTCGCGTGCTTTTAAGCGCTGAGCCGTATAATCTGAGTTTGAATTCATAGCTATAACGCAGAATTGAATTGGGAGAACTAAAAGAAAGAAAAAGACAACAACAGTACCGTCATCCGTAAGCCCCACAACATCACCATGTTCTTTTTTTCGACATTACCTTCTGGTGCAGATCATGCTTTCGTTGCATGCGCGGCAGATTTATTTATCTTATGTACCCACTTTCAGCCCCATTATTTGCTGTAGGTCAAAAAATATGTTTTGAAAATTTCATTGCACTTTTGAATAATTTTAAATTTTTTTCTCAAATTGATTTATAAGATGGATTGTTCTTTTTAAGCCTTACCTAATTCATACGCTTCCACTTTCATACCGAATTATATTGCAAAAGGAGCAAAACATGCGAGGGATATACATACATACATACATATATACATGTAAACACGTTGACGTTGTTTTCGCATTATATCGTATTCTTATTGCTATTTCACTTTTAAACGGTTACTATATGAAAATCTGTTATACCGATCGACTGAGCAATACCCGAAAAGTATCCAATTTTAGAAAATCGGTTAAAAAGTCAAGTACCGTTGTACAACTTTTAAGGCAAAAACGTGATATTACATTTGATAGCATGTGTCTAAGTTAACCTAAATATGAAATTTTTACAAAATCGTTGGAGCCGTTTTCTTGAAAATCCGCTTTTTATAAAATCGATCCCAAATGAAGTATAGGTACCTTATTTTTTGGGGCTAGAATGAAAATTCCAAATTGGCCTTACGAAACCGTCAGTACAGGCCTTATTGGGGAGCTTTTTTTCACACACTGGTGCCTGTACATGTCTTCACGGCTCCAATAAGGAAGACAAGGTTAGCGCTGGCGCCTTGCTATGGTGAAGGTTAATCTGTATTACCTTCAACATGGCTAGGTTTTTCTTTTCTTACTTGCTGGATTGGTCCAGCAATTGGTCTTATCTTAAATCGGGTAATCCCAACGCGGACTTTAAAGTTTCCTTCGCGGAGTAGTGGCATCGAACGGTGACTGAGGAGTATGGTCACTTCCATACCAGCCTCAGTGTGCTCTCCTACTTCAATTACTTCCCAATCTCTGCTGAGAAATCAAACAGTGAGCCAATGCCAAGAGGCTTATTAGGCGGCTCAGCAAGCGCGACCCTACATCTTACACGGAAAGTGATGTCAAGGCGCTGGATAGGGCAAAGCAAGTTGTAGCTAGGTCGACACCAGGACAACAGGGTACACCTAGGGCGCATGCCTCTAGACGGGCTAGCGGGAGGCTGACTGCGGCAAGAGAGGGAGGTCGCTTACCCCTTACCTCAGTTGCGGACAGGCTTGTGCGACCCCCACTGATGCGGGTAAGACACTGACGTCCGAACCTGCATCGGAGGCGGGATGCTCGAAGAGAGGTAGGCATGACGATACGACTTCTCCACCCTTACCCAGTAATAAAAGAACAAAAACCCACTGTGATATTGTCAGAAGCAATCTAAAGGTTGCGGTAGTTGACTACGGCAATCCTGAACGGAAACTGACAGAAGTTCAGTGGAAATTAATAGAGATCAGGATCCTTGATAGTGTGAATGACGCTCTCCTGAAAGGAACGGAACCCTATCCACTTTTTGGACAGCTGACCACTTTCAACGGATTCAAAATCAAGGAATGCGATGATGAAAGAACTAATCAACCTAACTAGACCCAGAGGTCGCAGGTCCTTACCTCCCGAAGGATAGGATAGAGCGTATCCTGCGACTTCTGAACCCAGCGCCGTGGCAGTGCTTCGAATCGCACTGTGCGGAAACGACAGTGCAGTAGCTAGCTACCCAATGTGGAGTTATCGTTCCCTTGCTCGTCGTTCGAAGGAATTCCCTGGTTTTGATGGGGTTGGTGCACATATCCCGCCTGACGAGCGTAGGCTTGTCGCGACGTTAACATGCTCCTCTCCCGTCTTCACCACCTGAGAGATCTCCTCATTGTCGAGAAGAAGATTCTCCAAGTCGATATCAATCGCTCCGCCGCTTTCTGCATCCGAAATAGTGATGTGGGTTTCCTGACATTTTTCGTCATCCATATTTGTTGGGGTTTCCCCCGAAGTTTGTGTATTTTGTTCTTTATCTTTTTTGTCTCAGTTCATTTGGTTAGATCCCACGAGTAAGCCGGTGGGAAAAAGTGCCACCACAGCATAGCCGGTTCTACTGTGGTGGGGCGCTAATACGACAGGCCCTCGCCAGGGCGCCTGAATGAGCTCGTTAGTGACTGATTTAACCTTCAGCCTTGCATCCTTGGGCACGGTTTGCTATACGCTCACACCACCACTGGAATCAGGGTGACTACTCTTTAGTTTCGGGCCCTCATCCAGAGACCTTACAGCTTGGGTAGCCCTGCTGCAATCGCCCCCTGGGGTCACTGGGACCTACTGAGCCTCCCCACCAGCGTCAAGGTAAGTAGTCGAACAGGAGGATGCCTACTCCAACATTGCTAAGAGAATACGGGAGCAAATCAAAAATAATTTATTAAATCAATAAACACAAAAGATAAAGCACACATGAATTGCTTGCTTGTTTAAATTGTTACCATCACTAAGATTTTCTTAAAAAAAACTTGCATTTGCTGGTACTTTTAAATCTTTCCGTTAGCCAATTAGTTGTAGAAACAAATTTTCCGTTTTTCAATGCTTTTGACATTAGGAAACGAGTTACCAGGTACCAAAAGTCCGCTTTCGGAATTGTAAATGAAGAAGGAGACCAGGGGCCCGTTTCACCAACCACTTTTCACTTTTCACCTTGCAACTTTGCAAAAAAATATTTTCCTGCAAAGTAAAGTGCAAAGTGTTTTATTAAAAATGCAAAGTTCTCACGACTTTGCACTTTACAATTTTTCAGACCTTTTTGCAAAGTGAAATGTGTAAGCGTTTCACCAAACAAAATGAGAACTTTGCATTTGTAATCGAGTTTTGCAAAGTTGCAAAGTAAACGCTATGAATTCATATATTGTGCTCTCGCATCGGCTTCAGCTTAGAAAGTCGACTTTTTACAGAGAGAATATTTAAGGTTTCTGAAGAAGTTGGATTTTAGAAAGCACATTGCATCTTGAACCTAAAAATGAATACATAAATGCAATATGGTTTATTTTTCTCAGGCTAGAAGTAAAAGGAACAAAAACAGAAACTGGAGGTAGAAGAGCGTTAGTTCAGATACTGTCGACGGGGCTATTCTCGACGCAATAGAAAGTGATTCACCTGCTGTTGAACGACTAAATTTGCCAGAAGTAGATGGTTTTAGAGTTGTTGTGCTACCTCCAGAGGCTACTTAGCTTGAGCTGTAGCTTTACTTGTTCCGTGCATAGATGCGACTCCACGATATTAGCTCCATTTCCAATCCAGCATATGGTACAGAAAAGTTGTTGCAAGGGATACCCTTTGCTTCCTAGGGATTTCACTGTGAAACCACATAGGTACTAAATAATTTTTGGTTTTGGTGATGAAACCAAGTAGATTTCTAGGAACTGAAATTCATTCTAAGGCGATAAAAAAACGTCTCGATCAGTTTATAACATAGTTCGATTGCTCTTATCATTCGTAGTGATTTATTTGTTCGGTGAACAATAATTATTAACGAAAAATTGGATTTTATTTTTTTTTTATTTTTCTTTGTAGATATCACAATATTTAAAATAATAAATAGAGACAAACAAAAAAATACAATTTTCGTTCTGTGATAGCGTCCTGTAGCCGCATTTTTAAACAACGAAAAAGCCTTACAAAAATTAATAAAAATGATTTAAATGATAATCGCAGGTTTTCTACAAATTTAAAACAAACGTATTAATATTTGCAAACAATTTATAGGTCCGGGATTTTTTGCTAAACGGAAGCTTTCCAACGTAAAAGAATTACCAAAATCAAAATTGTTTTTTAATTTTATAAATTTTTGTACATTATTATTCTTTCCATTATTAAAAATGCTTTGAAACGATTCATTTTAATTTTTTAACTATATATTTACGAACTTTACGCTACAAATGCTCAACTGCAAATCAAAATTTTTCTTTGCATATTATTGATTAGCTTTGCATAATTCTAAATGCAAAGTGCAAAGTTTATTTGGTTGGTGAAACGAAATGAACGAATTCTTTACAAACTAAAAAGTCTTTGCACTTTGCAAAAAATTACTATTATCTTTGCAAATGAGAGTTTGGTGAAACGATTTTTGCAAAGAGGAAAATTTTGCAACTCTTCAAAATAATAATTTCCTTTTTGCCTGTTTCACCAACCACTTTTCACTTTACACTTTGCAAATTTGCAAAAAAAAAATTTCCTGCAAAGTACAAGTGCTAAGCGTTTTATTAAAAATGTAAAGTTCTCTCGACTTTGCACTTTGCAATTTTTCAGACCTTTTTGCAAAGAGAAAAGTGTAAGCGTTTCACCAACTAAAATGAGAACTTTGCATTTGTAATCGAGTTTTGCAAAGTTGCAAAGTAAATCCAATAAACTCGTGTATTGTTCCTCGCGTCGGCCTAAGCTTAGAAAATAGACTTTCTAGAGCGAATATTTTAGCTTTCTGGAGGAGTTGGATTTTAGTAAGTACCTACATTGCATATTTGTGTTAAAAATGAATACATACATACAATTTGAATATGGTTTATCTTTCTCAGGCCAAAAGGCACAATTATATTATGCAAAAACAGAAACTGGGGGTGGAAGAGCGTTAGTTTTGATACTGTCGATGAAGCTATTCTCGACGTATGTAATATGAAGTGATTCGCCCACTGTTGAAGGACCGGATCTGCCAGAAGCGGTGTCGATGGAGTTGTTATGCTACATGTTCCGTGCATAGATACGACTCCATGGCAATGAACTCCATTTTCAATCCAGCGTATGGTATATAAAAGTTGTTGCAAATGAAACCCTTTGCTTTCTACTAAGAGAAGCAACACACCAAATAATTTTTCTCTATTTTCCTAGTGGTTTTATTATGAAACCAAGTTGATTTCTAGGAACTGAAATTCATTCTAAAATGATAAAAATAAGTCTAGGTAATAAATTTGTGCATTTCGATTGTTTCATTGCCCGTGTCATTCGGAGTGCTTTATTTGTTATCTAAATAATGAACGAAAAATTTGATTTTTGTTTAAATGATAAAACAATATTTGTTCTTTGTATCATAATATTTCAAATAATAAATGCAAAAAAATAATGAATACAATTTTCGTTCTGTACTTTACTCAGTTACCTACCGGTTTCGTGTTGTAATCGCTTCTGTAAACATCAATAACATATTTAGCTTTATTAACGCAGGTTTTATAAAAATTTTAGACAAACATATATGAAAATATCTGATAAAATTGAGAGGTCTGTGAACAAAGGCTTAAACAATTATTTCTTTGGCCTTTAAACTTCAGCTATGCCCAATTTTGAACAAAACAAATTCAAGTTTTTGCTAAACGAAAGCTTTTCAACGTAAAAGAACTACCAAAATCAAAATTTGGTTCTTAGTTAGTAATGTACGTACCACTGTACTAACTGCAATCAATTATGCATTGATTAAAATATCATTGCTTGCACATCTGCTTTACTTGTTTTAAATAATAGTTTTTTTTTCAAATCAATCTCCAAAAATGAGTCGTGCAGACAATTATGACAAAAAGTTAGCTGTATTGGAGGTTGTGAAAAATAAAAAGGTAATTTATCATACATACATATATGCTATACATTTTCTTAAGATTTCTCATTTTTTTTTTTTTACATTTTTAATTGAAGGACAGCCTTTTTGCTTCGTTTCAAAACAACGCTATTACGAAAAAGCAAAAAGAAGAAGCTTGGGATGAGGTTTTGGTGAAGGCAAAGTCCCTTGGGATGGTCTCAGCCAACCGAAAGTGGACTTATGCCAGAGACAATATTTTTGGTTTGTGGAAGAGTCGGATGCTAGTAAGTACATATACATATAACATACATACCATTTTTAACTTAACAAATGAATATATTTATGTTTTGTTTTTCTTAGGCAAAAAGGGACAATCGTAAAAAAACTGGAACAGGGGGTGGAAGAGCGGTAGTTCTTGATGTAGCGATGAAGCGATTCTCGAAATAATAGGAAGCGATTCGCCTACTGTTGAAGGACTGAACTTGCCAGAATCAAGTGGTGATGGAGTAACTTTGCTTCCTTTGGAGCCGAGTTCCCAAGCTTCAAATATTTGTTCGTCGAGGAAGAGGAGATCCCAGGCTGATGATGACGAGATAATGGCATTGAAAAAACAGCTGTTAAGGGTCGAAATTTATAGGAATAAGTTGGACGCCTTAAAACTAGAACGAGAGCTGAAAATTCCGTTGTCAGAAACCACTAAAGATTTACGAGTAATATAAGTTGGTGATAGCAATGAAGATTCTGGTCCTAGGGTAGTAAACTTATTACATTTAATAGACTATTGAAATTAAGAATTTTTATTATTGTTTCTCCTAATCAGAAAAAAAACTTCTTAAGTTATTTAAAACTGCAAAAGCATTTTAATTTGGTGGGTCATTGTCTTCTATTATAACCTCTTCCAAATTGTCGTTTTCTTTATCATAGTTATTATTATGCTCCCACGCTGATTCCCCTCTTCTCACTTCCAGGTTATGTAAAATGCAGCAGGATAAAATTATTTTACCTGCAATTATGGGCTGCAAACGAAGGTGATTTAAACAAGGAAATTTTTCCTTCAAAATTCCTAAAAAAATAAATGTTTGAGAATGCGAGAAATAAGTATACGTTTCATACCAAAACTATTTTCAATAATGCGCCTAGTCCTTTTATGAGCCCGGTGAAATCGCTGTTCCACTGAACTGTCTGGGTTTGTCCTAAAAGGTGTTACTAGCCATTCGCTAAAAGAATAAGCACTGTCTCCTAAAATTACTGCATTTGGAAATGGTCGATATCCTGCATTGAAATTTGATGCTAAGCGAGAATTCCTCAACACTCTGGAATCATGCACACTACCTGGCCAGCTTACGTTAACAGCATAAAACGATCGATCTGGCCCACAAACCATCATTGCATTCAATGAATGCTTTCCATGCCTATTGATAAATTGCTCTTCATTTTCTTTGGGTGCATCGATGTTTATCACCGTACCGTCAACGCACCCAGCTACACGAGGAAATCCTCCCTGAGCAAAAAATTGAGCAGCTATTTCTGAACAATTTTCTGGCCAGCAAATGGTGTTTGCCAGCAATTCTTCAATTATTGCATCTGAAACTCGGTATACTACTCTGCAGACTGTAGCCTTACTGATTCCGTGCATCGATGCGATTCAATGGTATTGAGCTCCATTCCCAATCCAATGTAGTATAGATAATAGCTGTTGTAATGGACTTAAGAAATTATTTCTTTGGCTTTTAAATTCTAACTTATGTCCAATTTTGGACAAAACAAACTCGATTTGAGCCTTTGTTAGACGGAAGCTTTCGATTGTTGAAAGATTATTACCAAATTCAAAATTTGTTCTCAATTTAACAACTCTTTGGATATTATAAACACTTTCCCGGTTTTCAAAACGAGCTTTAAAACGATTCATTTTATTTTTCATTATTGTGTTCTAGAACTTTACAGGACAAACGTTAAACTGCAAATGAAAATTTTTCTTTGCATATTACTGAGAAGCTTTGCATAATACTAAATACAAATTGCAAAGTTTATTTGGTTGGTGAAACGAAATGAACGAATTCTTTGCAAACTAAAAAGTCTTTGCACTTTGCAAAAAAATACTTTTTCACTCTACAAATGAGAGTTTGGTGAAACGATTTTTGCAAAGAGGAAGATTTTGCGACTTTTCAAAATAATAATTTCCTCTTTGCAAATTTCGTTTCACCAAACGCAATTTGCAAAGTGGTTGGTGAAACAGGGTCCAGGGGCCTCAACTTCTCTCAAAATCTTTTACGATTATTTTAATAAATGATTTTTAAAAAAATAACTACAAGGATATATTAATGTTCCTTATGCACTTCTGTGCAGCGGAGAACTTTTTCTTTTTTGTCTTAGTTGCGTGCGTATGCGTATATGTAGTTGTTACAAAAATGCAGTGCGTGCGTGCTTACTTGTGACGTGAGACGGTAAGTTGAGTAGAGACGTCTTAAGCCGATTTTATGTTTCGATAAATTGGCAATTTGTATACACTATTCCATAAAAACATTTTACTTTAGCACATACATATATTGTACCTAATTAATAAATTTTAAAAATTAACGATTTTTAATTTCTCCAGAGCAAGTAGCCAACCCAAGGCTAAAAAACCAGGAATCGCCACTGAGATATGTGTATATTGGAATTCAAGTATGAACTGAAAGAGGATGCAAATTCAACTAAGCACCTGTTGTACAGGAATAGCGAATGTCTTGAAAAGTTCATCCTCTCTTTGGATTTTTTTCAATCATTTCTACCATTCCCCAAGAATTTTTATGAGCACATAATACAAAGTTAAACGACACTCAAAACGGTTCAATATTCACTTTCCACCCCCACAAACTCAGACATCCTGCCAAAGCAAACTGCTTTTCTTCCTATGACAGTTTTTTTATGTACCATCGTTTAGTGAATTTTTTAAAGGATATTAAAAGTTATGGTAATGGTACGAAAAGCAAACAGACATATATTCATTTTTTATATGCGATATTCCTATATCGTTGTATGAGCAGAGCATGTCCCCTTATCTTCTACACATGCGGATGAAAATAAATAAATAAATAAAAGGATATTTTGCACAGTTATTTCTCAACTCTCAATAAATTGTGAATCCTTTTTATTTACCTTCCGCTAAGTACGTACAAGTACATAATACCTCCCGGTGCAAAAGTCATTCGCGTATTTGTACTTAATTTAGAAGTCGTTCCATTGCAAAATGAGAGAACCAAATGATATGTCAAGTCATCCTGATGTCCTTTGAATTAGTTCGATGTGCTAGGGGGTAATTTTGTAATAAACTTGTTCGGGCAACCATAAAATTAACATATCCACATATTATAGCTCATCCTTCATGATCATCGTGGCTTTAATTTTAAATGACCGAAATGTTTTGAGAATCCTCCAAGGATATCCATCTACAGATTGTGATAAAGTATGGGAGCGAGACTCCTTGAGGTTGGGTGAACAGAGTACCTTGCTTGGCCAAGAAATATATGTATGTATGCATATAGCTCGTAGAATATACATAACATATGTATGTATGTATGTTTATCCAATATCCTAGCTCCGAGTGTGGCTATCTTCTGGGTCGGTCTTGTGCAAATTGGGAATGTATCCTTTTGCGGTTTTAGTACACAGAATGCTGAGAGATATATATTTGCTTTGAATTAATAATGACTGACTGCTTGGTTTGATTAAGGTTATCGTGCTATTAATATTGAAAGTGAATGAAACTGTCGAGGAGACCAAATTTAACTTCCGCCGGAGGATGTGCATTTTAAGAAAACTTAACCGCAAAGTTGAGGTTTCTAGAAAACCTGTAGGTACATAGGAAGATGGCGACAGATAGGAAGAAATACTCCTATAATCATCACTTCACTACTTTACTAAAAGGCAAGTTTAAAAATATGTAAAAGTAAAAACCAAAAAAAAAAAACGACTGCACGGATTTGAATGTGGTTTTCTCCTATCTAATCTGGATGGATTAAAGCCATAAAATATATGAAAAAATTAATCCTAGTTTTTAAAATGAAACATGTTAAGTCCTAACTCAGGGGATGAAATAAATCCTAACGTTTAGAGCTCCTGCACACTACAGACTTTCTGTCGGCCGATAGTTTAATCGGGCTCTTAATCAGTATGAAAATATGTATATGAGAGTGTGCACACTACAATGATTCGGTATCGGCCAATAAATAGGTTTGATAGGCTACTACACCATCGCCTTCAAACTAAAGTATTGGCAAACTATCGACCGACTACTTAATTAGTACGGCGCTCTTCCACGCGGGCACACTACCGAGTACCGACTATAAAGTCGACCGATTTTTTCGACAGCTCAGTGTGCTCTGAGTTTTAAGTGCATTTTCTCTAAGTTCTGGTTATTTCCTTGTATTTAACTATGCAACTATGGACATTTTTTGGGATAAAGCAATGATTACATCTCTCGAACATTTTTTATTAACTGCCATTAAGCGACTGTTCTCTTCAAAATCTGTTTAACGACCAGCAATAGCAAATCGTTCGAGAACAATCGGCCGATTGTTGTCTAGTGTGCGCACTTACTACCAATTAAGAACTTGGATGTTGTCAAACGCTATAGATCTGCATACAGGGCATATAACAAATTCATCCTCATCCGAATGTAGCTAACCGAAGCATTCGGTACATAGTTCTAAATGTTTACATGGCAACAAAAGAGTGTTTGGTCGTGTAACGCAGCAGATGATCCACAAGTACTCATCATCATCTTCTTTTGGTTTAGACTTAGAGTTTGACGTGCTTGGTTTATCGTCCTCATCAGTGTTGTCTTGTACCCTTAAGCATCTTCCAACTGAACATCAAAAATATCTTCGCCCGGTTCTATTTCGACGCATACATATGTCATTTTTAGGAAACACCATCCTATTGATAAACATAACTGAATTTATTTTCCCTGCGAGCAGTTCCCTATTGGCATCTTCAATTTTGTGCGCCTTTTCTACATAAACATACTTTCTTTCTTATAAAACACCATGAGAACCGCCGCGCCGCTAGAGGTAAGCAGTTCAAAATCTCTACTTTTGCAAAATTTTTCGGTTTGTAAAGATTTTACAAACTTGAAAAATTTTCCGTTTTTTTTTATCACCCGGTTTAAAACACCATTATAGGCTTTATGGCTTACGTTGTCCAAGTGTGCCTCATAAAAACAGAAAATCCTTCTGGTTTGACCTGCAGAAAAAGATAGTAAGGAAAGAAAAAAAACAATTGGTCAATATTTACCTTTTGCATCCATTGATTATCAAAATAGGTAAAAAAGTTCAAAAACCTTCCCTCAGCATCAAAAGCACTTACTTACTTAGTTGGCGCTACAGCTCGAGGTGAACCTGGGCCTGCTTCTCGCAACCATTTGTGTGTGCGTGTTATATTTTTGCACAAATGGAAGGGACCTACAGTTTTTTGCCGACTCCGAACGACGAGTTGAGAAGCTCAATCGAGACAAATGTTACTCTTTGATGTTTGTCAGACATTCGAAAGAGGTGGGCACTGTGAAAAACTTTTAGGTGTTTGCGGCGGGATTCGAACCCAAGACCGCTGGCTCAGTAGTCCGACGCACTAACCACTTGCGCTACGGTGCCCACCAAAAGCACTTACGCTTTCCTTAATAATTTCGTAAGTCGGTCTTATCTGCGTGGATAGTAACAAGGGCAAAGAAAGCAATTGCTTGATAGGTTGATAAGCCTTCAAGTCCGGCTTAGATCTTCGCAAAAAGCATGCCAAATCTTGAAATTTGGTTGCTATGTTTCTCCTTATTGCTTAACAGTAATGGAACCAGCAACCGGAAATTTAACCAATGCTGAAACTATCTTTTATGGCATTCGCTGAAGCAGTAATCATACTTTGACGTATCAAATTTAATACGTTTTTATGTATGTATGTGAACATATAGGTGTGTAACTTTTCTTTGACTTTTTATCCAAGAGGACAAAGAAAGAATGGAAATACCTGTGGATATTATAAATCAGTATATTGAAATGAACTCTGTTTTATCAGGGCGAGGGGCGCGGGTGGCGTTTTCCCGACGCGAGTAATGAATGTATGCCTATGAATAAATTGTCAAAAAAATAATATGATTTTGATAATTTGATTTTAAATTGGAATTTCTGGAAATATTAAATATGGCATCAATTTTGAATGTCGAAAAAGTAAAAAAATTAATTGAAATGTACGAATCCGAAGAAATTCTTTGGAATTTATTTCTTCCTGAGTTTCGAGACAGGAACAAAAAAAATTTAGGACTAAGGAAAATTAGCGAAGAATTTTCATGTACCGAAACAGAAACAAAAAGAAAAATTCACAATTTGAGAAACCAGGTAAGATATAATATATAATATTTTTTATTAATAATTTTTGTTTAAAGTTTGTAATATTTTCGAACTTGTATACAAAGGTGACTCAAGAAATAAACAAAATGAAAAGAAGAAAAAGTGGAGCCAGAACTGATGACGCTTTCACCAGCAACTGGCCCTATTTCAAGGCTCTACAATTTTTTATTCCAGCCGCCAGAGCATCCGTCCGGTTAGTCAAATTTGGTAAGTCATTTTACGTTTGTTTGGTAACGTAACTAGTTTGTTATGCAATATGCTTGTACTGCCATGCAACTTCATCAATCGGGGTCATGAAATACTCTTTGAATTCATCTCTTACATCATTTTGAGAAACACTGTAGTTGTGGTTTATTCCATTTTCAAGAGGAGTAAATAAGTTTTGCAAATTGTTTTCTAAACGCCAGCTCCCTTGTATTATGTCATGACTTTCTGGATGTTCTGAGTCAACTACGCTATTATTTAAATAATCTGTATCTTTTTCCGAACGCAAGAAGTTGTGAAGTGTACAGATGGCCGTTACTACATCTTTTACTCGATCAGGATTGCGATTCATTGGTTTTCTAAGAACTCGAAAACGGTTGGCTATGATTCCAAAAGCATTTTCAACGATTCTACGTGCTCTACTAAAACGGTAAATAAATATGGGCCTTTGGTGCCGGTTGATTACGAAACGGATAAGGTTTCAATAAATAGGTGGCCATAGCGAAAGCATCATCGGCAACGAAACAATATGGAACTGGCTTATTTATACCGGGAAGTGGTTTTGAGTCAGGTAAATGAATGGTGTTTTGTGTTAATCTATCGTGAAATGAAGTGTTGAGGAACACTCCGCCATCAGAGATTCGTCCATTGCAGTCAACATCAATGTATATAAAAATATAGTTGGCGTCAACAACTGCCATCAAAACAATACTATGAGTTCCTTTATAGTTATAATAATGGCTTCTACTATTATTCGGAGCTTGCACTACGATGTGTTTTCCATCTAAACTTCCAATGCAATGAGAAAAATTCCAACGTTTTTCATATCCTTCGGCGATTTTCAACCAATCCGTTTCAGTTTCTGGAAACTAAAAAATATATTATAATGAAAATCTAATCAATCTTAAAACCTATATATGAATGCTTATACGATGTTTCTTTTCAACTTCCAGGTTACAGAAATGCAAATTATAGAGAGTGTTGAGGGACCTACACCTACTACTATCACTGAACCACAGCAGAGCGGTGTTTCAAAAGAAACTAAAAAAAAAGGAAACATGATAGTGATGAACACAATGCTCTCAAAGCAGCTTTGAAGGTACTGAGAAAAGAACCCGATGAGTACGACATATTTGGAGAGAACGTTGCTCAAGAAATACGCAGCTTGCACTATGATTTCTACAAAAGAAAGCTAAAAAGTGAAATCCGCAAGGCTATAGCTCGTATCGCTGATGAAGATGATGCATTTTCTTTACCATCTACAAACTATATTTCTTCTCCAATCAATGTTTCAGCATCCGAAATTCATGTGATTGACGAACAATTCAATAGTTCGCAATCCGCAAAGGACTACGTCGAAAGCTTTCAACATAAGGTGTAAACATTCAACACTGTCAACTAATTTTGTATCTATTATAAAGAATAAAAAAAAACTTTGAAAAGCACACTGTATCCTACCTTCAAATATTTTTCCTTTAAATTGTTGAAAATGGCTTGGCAAACTTCTGTCACAATTCTGCCGATAGTACATACTGGTATATGTATACGGAATAGATACTGCAGGCTACCATATTAATCACCTGCAAGGAATGAAAAAGGGCCTATTCGGAAACGCAAACTTTGCGCAAATTATGCAAAGTATATCATTCGTAAATGCATAAATACGATAAAGCAAACAATTCTAAAACGCAGTAGCGCAAACATTTTTTGCAAATGTATGCAAAATCAAGCAAATGTCAAATTTGTGTTGCTTTTTTTATTTGTTGACTTTACGGACGGTGTTTGATTCGGAGAAAAAAATGTGCGAAGAAGAAGAATGGTAAAAGTTAGAACAAACAAAAAAAATATAATCTCAAAAAAGGCCAGATTTTTTAGGTATATGCGTGGCGTGCCGTTGCAAATTCATATAGAAAAGGAATAGTTTTCTTGAAACGCATTTTTTTCTTTTTTAATATTATTACTGTAACCATCCAATAAAGTGTTAAGAGTTACATTCAAAATATTCATTGTTATTTTTTTAAGCAAAAAAGCAAATGATTTGTTCGTCAACGTCGAAAGTATGCTTTGCAGTCGTATGGTCGTATGCTTTTGACGTTTCAACTGCTTTGTTGCTCTTGCTTTGCAAAACGTTTGCTTTGTAAAGTTTGTGTTTCCGAATAGGCCCTTACTAACAGTTATACTTACAATTTATAAAATATGTTAAATATTGACTTACCAGATGCCAAAAATCTAAGTGTTACCAAAACACGTTCACGAACTGGTATGGCTTTCCTTAATTTTATATCATTTTTAAAAACTGTCGGCCCAACAGATTGTATTAGATATTCCACTTGACTACTTGAAAAACAACCACTTGTGTGTGCGAGTTATATTTTTGTACGAATGGAAGGGACCTACAGTTTTCTGCCGACTCCAAACGGCGAGTTGAGAAGCTCAATCGTGACAAATGATATTCTTTGATGCTTGTCAGACATTCGAAAGAGGTGGTACCGTGAAAAAACTCTTTTAGGTGTTAAGCCCGGCCAGAAGTTGAACCCGGGCAGCATTGCGTGGTAGTCCAACGCACTAACTACCACGGCCACTGCAACCACATTTAACATTAAGGCTTGGTACACACATGCGATTGCAGTCGCACTAATATTCAGTCGCAAAAAATAGAACATATAGCTTTCAATATACATAAGTGCGCGCACATGAAACCTATCAATCGCAACGTATCATGTGCGCGCACTTACATTTAAAGCTATATGTCCTATTTTTTGCGACTGAATAGTCGTGCAACTGCAATCGCATGTGTGCACCTACACCTAGCCTAAGGCTTGGTAAATTGGTCGCTGCATTTTTTGTTGCTAAAAAAAAAACCGTAAGATGTGTTATAAATGCACTACTTGTGTGGAATACTTCTGTTTGGAACACGCAATCATTGTATAGTGATTGGTGAAACATCAGGCGAGAACGACTTTATTATACTTTCTCCTCATAGGTCTGTTTGCATAGGTACTTTCCCAAAACTACGAAAATCTACGAAAATCAAAAAAAAAAGCTACGAAAAGTTGGGAATCCTGTTCGAGTGAATTTATAGGTAAGTCTAACCCAGTAATAAAAATGGTACGAAGATAGACGCACCTCTTATCTTATCTTATTTTAAGCACCTTCAATTCTGTAAAGAAAAAATACGCTTGATCATATTTCGCATTTCCATAAAAAAAATTCGGTAGTAAAAATAAAACCGAATATACAAGCTTAATTTTGTTCAATAAACTAATACGTCCTTTCCCTCAATCCTATCATAAAAGTCTTAATAGGTACGAGTACATATCCCAATTGGAGAGAAACTCAATTACCCAAAATAAAAAAAAAATGAGCAGCTTCAACAGGCAATTTCACAGCCCATCACGACCGGCCTTGATTAAACATTACACCGATTGAATGGCTAGGACATTTCCAGTTTACTTATTGGCCATATACGAGTGACCATGGGGCTTCCGCCCCCTGTCTCAATTAAACTGTACCGGCAGCCACTGGCCACCGAATGACATTTTTGTCCCATGGGGAATGTAATTCAATCTCTAATATTGGAAATTAATTTAGGTCGAGCTTTTGAGTGTTTCGGAAAGTTCGTGATGCGTGAACTTGGGGTTAACCGCATACTCTACTCTACGAAAAGGTAACCTGGTGTCATAAAACCAATTGAAATGATCCCATTTATTTAGATTTTTACAACAGGCAGGCCAACTGCCACCGCACATGGCCAACAAAAAAGAAATGTACTAGATGGCAAACCATGAAATAAAATTGACTCCCATGCATACATAACTGTTCAAACAACATCATTTCGATGTCATAGAAAATTCATGGTACCTTCAAGTCGCAGTGTAAATAATTCAGGATATATTCGTTTCCACCCAATTGAAGGGAATGGAGACGGATCTCTGTAGAAATGTCACCGGAAAAGAAACTGCAAACAAAAAAAAATTACATTGGGTGCGGAATTTCCTTTGTAGCTGTGAAAATGCGGTTTCAGTTATTTTGGCTATAGGCAAAAGTACATAAGTATGTACACATGTAAATGTATGTTTAAAAAAAAGCTTAAAGGTGGGACGCTGCAATCAGATGTAAATTTTGTATGAGGAGCTGCGAATGGAAATTTAAAATAAAATTGCTGGGAGTTGCTTGAAAGATTCGGGGAGTGTTCAAACATATGCCAATGCCTACTCGGAAAATACTATTTTTTTTTACTATTTTACTATTTTTGCTTCCCATAAAAAAAAAACATATTTGCGGAAAGCAGAACTCAAAAATCGAGCTCGGTGGCCTGGTGCATACATAATTATGTATGTATGGGCGAGTTCGTAAACGCAAGACTCGCAAAGCAAAATATCTGCAAAGCAAATGTTGCAAAGCAGTTACAACTAGACTTGTAATTTTGAGTTCAGTTCAGAGAGCGCTCAATTTAGTTCAAATCAATTTAGTGAACTAGTTCGTTCATCTAGTTCAGTGTTTTTCAAAGTGTGGGTCGCGACCACCTGGGGGGTCGCGAGCTTCAAAATCTATATCTATAATCTATATCTATAATCTATATCTATAATCTATAAATATTATAAAACTGTAGAGGTTTTTCTGTTGGTTACCTAATGGCGTGAAAACCGCTGGACAGATTTCGATGAAACTTTTTTTGAAATGATTCTTAAGTACCCGGGATGATCACAAGCTATGTATTTTTTTAATCAGCCTACTTGTTATTGCATAGTAGTCAAAATAACTGTATATCGGAGAGGAATATTATCATTATACAGCCCTAACTCAATAATGGCTTATCGGATTGAAAATCAAAAAAACAGGTGAAATTAGTAAATCTGTCGCTGATTCATTTGAGATATAAAACATCCTCCTGCGTTATCCTGAAGCTGAGCAATGTTCAGAACAATTATTCAAAACATCGCCCACAATTTTCCTTCAGCGGAGACCACCGCCAGCAGGGGAACGTCACAAAATCCCGAATTACGAAATCCCGAAATAACAAAATCCCGAAAGAAAAATTCACGCATTTCTAGAAATCCCGAAACACAAATTCCCGAATTACAAAATCCCGAAAAATGAACTTTAGTGAAAAATCCCGAATTTTTCGGGATTTTCGATTCGCGGTGGATTTTTGCGAAAAAAAAAATTTAATATTTCATAACTCTTAATAATTTTTTTCCACATTCTCAAAAGAACGTTTTTTTCCACTACCCCTCCATGACACTACCAGAAAAAACCAAGAAACTTACCAGAACACACTATGAATTTGCGAGCAAAATCGTTTGCTTAAGTGCATGTGATGAGAATCGAAAAGAGCTGTTCTTCTTGATTCTCATGGAACCGTATACCTCGGAACTAATTCCTCTAGCCAAGTAATTTATTCATATGTATTTGTATGTGTCTACAAAAAACATTTTAATTAATTAAATTTCAATGCTATTTAATCTCTTTGTCGTTTTGTGGTCCTGAAAAGGACCTTTGAAATAATGTTTGTTTATATGTATATACAAGTGTGTATTAAAATTAAGTTAAACTAAAAACTTTGGAATTCATTGTTTTTCAAGGTGGTACGCGTAACCATTCAGCACTATATTTGCCTTTCCTTTATTTGATTTTACTATTTGCACTTCCATTTCACTTCGCACAACTTTTCACTTTTAAAACACATATAAAAAGATCACACAAAACTATGAAAATCTTTGATTTAGATATTTCTTAGCTGCATCATCTGAGAAAATTCTAAGAAGTATAATTTCAAGTTCTAAGAAATCAATATTTCATCACCATATACAAAACATGCAGTTCGAAAGGGTATATGATATCATGAGAATCACGAAGAACAGCTCTTTTCGATTCTCATCATGTGCACTTAAGCAAACGTTTTCTGTGTCTGGTTTATAGTGTTTTGTTGTTCTTAATTTGATTTTTTTTTGTGCGAGGTGAGAGGGGAAATCGTTCTTTTAAGAATGAGAAAAAAATTCCGCGAAGAGATAATATGATATTTCATTCAAACGAAAAAAAAAATAGCCGCCTATTCAGGAATCACCATATCCCGAATTTGGAGAAAATAATAGTTTAAGATTCGCGCGCGCGAATTTTAAACTATTATTTTCTCCAAATTCGGGATTTCGTGTTTCGGGATTTCGTAGTTCGGGATTTTGTGTTTCGGGATTTCGTGTTTCGGGATTTCGTGTTTCGGGATTTTGTTTTCGGGATTTCGTAGTTCGGGATTTCGTACCCAACCCGCCAGCAGTCGTGCAGCAGTGGGTATCGTTGCAATAGTGTGTGTGTTTTTATAATTTACTTTAATTTACTTTAACCCGGATAGACCCCCAACGTTATAATATTATTTGCAGTGCGAGTTTGCAAGTTTGCACATTTTTGTCTTATTTTAATTTCAAAAGGGGTCGCTAAGTTATTTTATGTGCTCAAGGGGGTCGTTATACTAAGAATATTGAAAAACACTGATCAAATTCATCTAGTTCAATATAGTTCAGTGCCCAGAAAATTGGTCTTGTCTGATATTTGCATCGAATTATCGCAATAAAACTAAAGAAAATAAGGCAATAAAACTACTCAAATGTTGAAGAAAAGTAAAACATTTATTCTTAGTTTATTCGTAATACATAAAATCACATTCATATCGCCAGGCAATTGCTATAGAATCGATAACATACGTTTTTGAAATGTTATTAAAAAAAAAAAACCTACAAGCTACAATGCAACAATGCTCGATGTGATACGTCGCATCATAGCGCTTATTTTAGTTCACGGCTTTCTTGCGAACTAGATAGTTCATATATGTAGTTCGTTTAGTTCACCGTTAATTTTAGTTCACGGTTACGGCTCCCTTGCGAACTAGATAGTTCATATAGTTCGTTTGGTTCAGTTAGTTCAAAACATGTATGTATTAAGTTCGATAGTTCTATGGGGCTGGCACGAAGTCACACCGCAACCGCTTCGCATATGTATGTATTTTTGACAAAACATTTGTAATGTGAAAGAAGGTTCCACAAACATATGTACATACATCTTTTGTCTTTTGCATGGTTGGGTTGAAATTGGCATTTAGTTCGATTGAAAAATGAACTAAAGAGCGAGAGAGCTTGAAACTTTTGAACTATTTCATTTAGTTCACATCTCGTAACGCTCTTTTGAACTAGTTCATTTGTGTACTACACAAGACTAATTTACTATTGTCCGAAGAATTTTAGTTTGATGTCGTTGAATGATATTCATATTTGTCATGCAGGTTGTTCCCCAGGTTTGAAACCCGTACGTCCATATTGGTTTTATTATTGTTTTGTAGATTAGAAGTTTGTTTTTGGTTGATAATCTTGAGTTATTTTCTAGAACCTAGAAGTAGAGTAGAGTTGTCTGAGTTTGTTTTTTATTTGGTTCTGTTTATACATACATATGTGTGATTTTCAAGTCAATTTTTTTATCGTTTAGCATACTTCATTGTCAATAGTAATTTTTTTGTTGTTTAGCCCTATACGCTATACAGCGCAAGATCGTAAAAACATAAAAGTACTAGTTGATTTGATAGCCTTTTGAATTTAATGAAATACGTATTATTTAGAATTACAAAATTTTACACTGAGTTACAAAAAAAAAGTGGCGCAGTCACACATTTTGATGTGTTGTTATCATTTTGATATTATGCCGCTATGTTTTTGCAGAACGTTATTTTTTTTAGTTTGGCGGTATATTCGTGTGTCTGTTTGCATAATATGTTTCCATTTTCCTTGTGATATGCACATTATATCATTTTTTCATACTAGACGCGAGATATACACATTTTGGCTTCCGTGACCCCGTAAATGTTTTATTAAGTTACATTTTATGGGTTTATTTTAAATTGTTTATTTATTAGTTTTTTAATCATTTTTCTAAAAAAATATGCAAATAACGGCAGAAGAAGTCGCCAGGCCGCTGGCTTTGGTTGAGGCTGTTATGATCAGAAAACCGGAGACGACGCTTAGAAGAGCCAATAAAAGGTACAGAGAAACCAACTCCTACACCCGGCTTCAAGGCTCAGGTCGCCCCAGAGCAACATCTGCAATGTGTGATCGATATTTACTTTGAATTACATATTTTAATAAAATGCGGACGTTTGCGCCTAAGGCAGTTTTCATAGAAACGTTCATCTATTTGTGCTACGCACTGGTAAAATTTGTTTTGCCATTAATTGACATTTTTACAGCGGAAAGCATATCTTAGTAGTTGGTTCTGGAGACTTGTGCTATGACGGTTTATTACCTTAACAATACAGTCAGCAATAGCCTTCAGATTTTTATAATAGATTTGCGGGATTCCTGATTCTACGTAAATGGCATAGTTAATCACTGTTGCAGGGAATTTAAAGATGCGTTTAAAAAAAACGTTGTAAACTTTCAAATTGTTCGATTTTTTTAAATCCGAAGATTTGATTGTCTTAGCAAAGACAAGTGTTAATAGTGGCATTGAAAATTTTAAACTTAGATGCAGTATCCACATTCTTGTTGCAATAACATTTTGGTCACATGAGGTTAATTTCTGCTGTATATTAAAGGTAGAGCATTGATCCTAGAACACTTGCTTGGGGGACACCTTCATCGGCATAGCTCGGAGCACTCATCGTTGTGTCAGACGTAGAAATGTCAATTTTGTCTTCCAGATAGCTTTAAATTGGCTCAAACAAGCCCGAAGTAATGTAATGTAATGTTAAAGTGGTGTTAGACGATTAGTGTTAGTTAAGGTATATCAGCTGACAAAGAACTGCTGCTTTACTTTATCGGCTTTTTACATCATGTTTTATAACTGTCCCAGAGTTATAATGTTTGCATCGAAATGATGTGGAGGCTTATGATCGGCTGATGCTGGTTATTCGACCTTGCTTTGATATGATGTGGACTCTACATATGTACCTGTATACGAACACTATACATACATACATGTGCCTATAAAACCATATACTGTATGCAATACAGAAGAGCTTTGTATTTATTTAAAACGTCGAAAATATAATATTCCATCACCCCTCCCATTCCATACAAATTAAAGCATACAAATTACACATTCTACCATTGCTGAATAAGGCTTCGTAGACAAGCATTTCTGTCTATTAATCACCAACTCAAGGATATGAAAAGTCATTCATTTCACACATCCCTATGCCCCGGCTACACATAATGAACTCTGTTGCCTTTATAGCACTCATATTTCCCCAAGGAGTCTAAGATAGAAAAAGTGTTGCAAAAACCGAGAAAATAATCCACAAATTTACAAATGGAGCCTGGAAAATGAAAATGGATCACCTTTTCCAGGGACGTGATTTATTCTGCACCGCGTAAAGAGCACTCATACGCATTGTTGTTCTTTTACGTGACATTGCGCATTTAGCATCTGTCATTAATTTCAAACCGTAATTAACTCATAAGAACACCACACAAATAAAGGAACTCAAGAAGCGATGTGCCGTCTTCGTTTTCATTCGAAATTAATCTACTTCAAGTGAATTTGATGGTTCACCCCTTTTGGATATTTTTTTTGTTTTGGTTTACGTTTTTTTTGTCCTCAATGTTGGTACAAAGTTTATTTACTCGTACTTCGAAAAAGAAAAGGAAAATTAAAGTCTTCTGAAAAAAAGTTGACACTTGGTAAACATTTTTTCTCTTGTTAACTGGACAATATACAGGAGCAGAACTTACTTGAAGTTACGACTTTGTGTACGTTCAACCCCTAAGGGAAATTGGAAGCAGTAACCGAAAATAAATGAAGCTTACCCCATTGGTAAGGCAATTTGGTAAGATTCAAACATATGTATTTTTGTATGTTCATATGTATGTATATGTATTTGATATAATTGCACGGTTTTTGGCGTTATAATGTTTTTGGAAAAATAGCAGTTTGTTTTACTCATTTTTTAAATAATATTAACATATTTCATTTAATTATTTATTGATTTGATTACCTATTTATTTATTTAATAAATTAATAAATTAGTAAAATTTATTTATTTTTTTATTTGTTTACTAATTTATTTATTTATTTGTTTATTATTTTACTAATTTCTTAATTTAATCGAATATATTTAATATACAGGCCAGGTGTTGCTGTGTTTGTCTCGAGTTAGCTGTATCGGAGAAGGGTTTGAGGGAATTTTGGCTTCGGGTGAAGCAACACTATTATTGCCTGCGTGTCGGTAATTTTTTTTACATTTCCCAAGTTTAATTTACATGTACATATCGCCGGCATACAAGCAAAATTGACTAACTACAAAAATGTAGTTAGTGGGAAAATGCAAAACAAGTTTTTTGTTTTCTTCAAATCCCTTGTAATTTATGAAGTTAGCTGCGATTCACTTGCAGTTTTTACAGAATTTATTTATTATCTGTGCTTATAGGGTCACTTGCCATAAAATCGAACACTAAGTGGCTTGCAATCTGTAACTGTAATGAAACCGTTTAACGTAAATATGTGATGTAAAATTAATTAGTTGCTGAAACTCAATTCTTTTTATTAAACAAAAGTTTTTCTTTAATAACTTTAACAACAAAAGTAGGTAGGTAACCTAAAAAAAACTTAAAAAGTTTAAATCACAGTAATTCAAGGCAGTGATAAGAAAACATATAGATAAATAATTGTAGATAATTCAGTCTTCAGTTTTAAAATTTAGTCGCAAAAATGGCAGACAAAGTTTAGATTTTGAGCCTCGTCAAAAGTCATGGTACATAAGTTGGTGCCAACTAAATGATACCACTTGTTACAAACATCGCAGCCTACATTGCGTATGCTTTGCGTATGTTCGAACAGAAGCGTTCGAATAGGAAACTCGTAAAAATTTGGTTTCCTATATATGTATGTTCGAACAATAAAAATATAATAAAATTATTAACTTTTAAAATAAAACTTTTATATTATTGAATGATAAAATATATAATATAGCGAAAAAAACTTTTAAAGATATGTATTTACCTCAATTTTCATACAAAACAAACAGTTTTCCATAACGCTCGCAACAGTTTTTTTTTTCTACCGAACCCGTAAACCACCTGAAGTCTCAAAACAAATTACCATTTAGTATTGACATTAAATGTATTAGTTGAAAGTATCTCAAGGTTTAGAGTTACAACACATTTGTTTACAGAAGTTGAAAATCTGAGAAATAACACAGCTTAAACGGTTTTTTTTTTTCAAAAAGTGTTCGACTACTGGGAGTGTTCGAATTTAGGCGACCCTACCCTAACATAAATAAGCTCTGATTCGAAGATCCTCTTTGCTGGAGCATTGTTGTCAATTCGCTCGATGTGGCCGAGCCAGTGTAGTCGACGTGTTTTGGCTTTTCAGACAACATCCACATCTTGGTACAGCTCATAGAGTTCGTGGTTATATCTTCCCCTCCCTTCACCCTCCTCGCATACGGGACCGAATGTCCGACGAAGAGTTTTTCTCTCGAAAGTATACAAAATCTGCTCTGCTTTCCTGCTTATCGTCCAACACTCGGCTCCATGCAGCAGGACTGGCAGGATCAATGTTTTGTAGAGCATGCATTTCGTCTTCCGCGTAAGGAGTTTTGAACCCATTTGTTGCCAAACCGAAGTAGCAGCGGTTTCCTATGGTAAGTCGTCTCCACTAAGGTGTCATTCGCCGAGTTGATATTAACTCCGAGGTATGTAAACTCCTTAACCACTCATATCAGAGTAAACCATCTTTTTGGAGCACAGCAGATCCTTTTCAGTTGCATCCATCGATCCTTTTTCCCGGCAGTACCACGATAAGCCTTCTCATCTCTCATTTCACCTACAAATCTTAACGACATACTATAACGGTATTTTACCGATGCAGATATCTTGCAAATAAAGACGCGAAAATAAACAATCACCCCTGTGATCAATTCCGACCGGATTGAAAACAAAGGGAATTACAAGGGATAAATTCGAAAAAATGCGTTAGTTTCGAATTCTTCCCTTATAACCCCGTTCGTTTTCAATCTGGTCGGAATTGATCACAGGAGTGGATATCTATGTTTGCCTTGCTTTCTAATTAGTTTTCCACTGATATGGTACCTACACAAATGTACATACATATAATACTTTAAAATAAATAGTACTTTTTATAAATTTAACAAATTTGGCTAAATGTTTGTAGTACATGATAAGTAAAATCAAGTTATATCATACATTGTATTGCTTACATACATTTGCAAAGAAACCAATTTAAGTTGTACCGACACCAAGTGGCAAACCAAGAATCCGGAATGAAACTCAATTCAAAAACAAGGAACAACTGAAATGAAGAAATGTTCACTCCTAAACTTCAACGTCCCTTTTCTATACGAAGGATGTCTTTTTAATTTAACTGGCAATTCCCTTAAGGTTCAAAAGTTACTTTTTGCAACTTTTTAACAAATCCCACATAAAAATATAGCTGCCATTTTTTTCATCACCGTTGCAGTCAAAAACTGACCGAAATGATTAATGGTGGACCAGAGAAAAGAATTTTGCACCAACCTACCCCCAAATAAAAAATAAAAGCTAAACGTGGTTAGCATTCCCAATATACTCGTAATATGGCTTTCTAACTGTCATTATTTGATATACGCACTGAATTTTTATCTAAAGAAAAATTTAATTCCAACGCAAAAAAAAGTTTGTAGAGCAAGCGTTGGATAATTGTAACAAGAGATTGAGGTGAACGAAAAATTAAATTACCATCCTTACAGGAATCAGAGGCAATCTCTTGGTTAGAAATACTGAAGCATCCTTAAATTATATACTTCGTTATCACTCGTCCTTCGTATCTACGCCAATATCGCGATTGCACTCCAGGGAGCGATCCTGAGTGCCAATAACGAGCACTCACCATCGGATGCTTTTCGATTTCTTCTTTGGAATAGTACCCCAAGCTAACTGTTGGTTCGTTAAGGAATCAAAGTTCATTGGGGTTAATTCAGAGACAATTCCGGGGTTGATGTGGATACGAAAAAACACTGAGTCTAGAATTTCTTGAAAATTTGCAAAACGCAACTGATTAATTGATTCAATTACAGAAGTTTCCTGGTAGACGTCAACTACGTTACATGCTGATGCTGAAGCCTTTAACGCTGTAAAATATTTTGTATAATAAGCAGAAATTTCTATGGCTACGAAGTTGTAGTAGATTATATAATTTCGTGGCATTTGGGGATGTTTCCTAGTAATTACAAAGCAGAGTCAGGTGAAGTGATAATGTCCATGTGAAATTAACATTGTTGCGAATAACTCAATTATGCCCTGATTGAAAGTGCACTTAATTCTGTTAAACAAAGAAAATAATTAAAAGCGAAAGCGGATTTCTAAATCCAAATGCGATAGGTAATGTACATACAGTTAATCACAAAAGTAAGTATACAGTACGCTATACGAAGTTTATTGAACGAAAACAACCACTCAAATAAATTTAAACCAAAGAAGTGATAGGTGTGTACTTTTTAGCAACTATTATATTCACTTTATATTAAAAGTAAAATTAACAAAAAAACTAAACAAAGTAACAAAGATATTAAAATTAAGCAAAATTCATAAAAAAAAACACATCACAAAAGTAAGTAGGGGAGACTGGGTACGGTTGAAACGATTTTTCTTATATCGTCCATAATAAATAATAAATAATATCGTCCATAGTATTGCCATTTATAAGCCGAGCGATGATGGAAGTATGTTAAATGAAAGATCGTGTTTTTATCTACCAATGGGCAGTGTTATTTTAGTATAAGGTCCGTTATTTTTAGTGGCACATCAAATTAAGAAAAAAAATCCAATTTGTTTCAACCGTCCCCATACCAGGTACGGTTGAAACAGTGATTGGGGCCAGTTGAAACACATGCAAATAATACTAAATATAATATTGTTACCTGTCTTATTCATTATTTATTTTAATTATAAGAATAATTTTAGCATTTTTTAACAAACTTTATTAGTCTTTAATGTGTCAATATTTATTTATTTATTTATATGAACAAAAACAACGAAACGTCAGCAGTTTTTTTTTGAACAAAACAAACTGAACGAAAATAATTTAAAAATAAACTCAAAGAAATCGTTACTTCACTAGGAGTTACTAGTTGAGCATTTGCAGAGAGTTTCGGCGAAGTTTGCTGCATAATTATGTTGATGTAACATTTAGGTAGTGTATTCAATAAGTAAACATATTATATCAACCGTACTCAAAAAAATTGTTTCTACCGTCCCCAACCCCTCTTTTAGGTTATACAATGTATATAGTAGTAGTATCAGTAATGACACATTAAAACCGGTCACCATCTTGTATTCTACACTCTTCACTTCAAACACAAAAATACACTCAATACTCTCAGATGAAAGAAATTTACAATAAAAAAATCAAATAGAAGCATGTTTAACTTTTCCGTATTTAAACATGTCGCTTAAATGAAAAATGTAAACTAAATTCTGGTTTAATCAAATAAATACATGTTTGGTGTTGAATTAACAAATATTTTAAATACATATTTGTTTACTTAAATTAGTTCATGTTTGATATTATCCATAAAATATGAAAGGGTTTACTTTAAATACAATTCTATTAAAATCAGTTTGTATTGAAATATTCAAACGGATTTCTATTTGATCTAACCATAAGCAAGTTAAGTAAAATTTCGTTTCAAAAACGAATACATGATCATTTAAAATAGGACTATGTTTGACTCAAATAAGTTTATGTTTGAAAAAAACATGAATGAGCTTGTTTTAAACAGAATTATATTGAAAACGTTTGGAAATGAATTATTCGAACAGATGTATATTTAATTTGACTATAAACGTGTTTGAATGTAACATGACTTGTAAATGTACCATAACTTGTTATTGCTTTATTCAGTTTCAAATATACACTAGTGGAATGTGAACGTGAATAAGTTGTGCTTAACTATTAACTGTGAATGTGTGATATTTTTAGTAGTATGTATTTGTTCAATAATTGTAGTTCGAATTAAAACTAACAAGTGCAACTAACAAAATTTTGGAATATTACGACCAGAACATAAAAGACGCGAAATCGAGGGAACAATTTGCATCTTGTAAGCAAATCTCAAACAAAGGTATGTAGCTCCGTGTTCAATTAAACGTATAAGTTTTGTCTTTTGACATTTAGGTATTATTTGCAGATTGTGTTGATTACATAGCTTCCAGCTTGCTTAATACTGTGATTACTCCAACAGCTCGTTTCGGAGATGTTGAAGTAAGAACGAATTTAGCATACTCGATGCTTCATATTTTACAAGTCCTACCTTACATTTGTTTCAAATTAATAACGGAAGATGTTACTTAAGAAACAAGTTTTTGTAAAAAGTTAATAAAATCAGTTAAATTAAAAGAAAATCTGTTTTTTTTTTTATGTCGCATATAAGAACCTCTTTTTCCAGGATCCAGTTTTTTCTTGAGTTCAAAAAATGGGCACGAATTTTGTATAAGGTGGAAACCAAATAAATCAACAAAATTAAAAAAATATATATTACATATATACATATACATATGTATGTATGTATGTATATATTTAAAGCATTACAGATTTTAATTTAAAGTGATTTCTATTTATTTTTCCAAAATAGAATTCCCTTAGAATTAAAAGGATACCCATTTAAGAAATTTAAATATTTTAATATCAAGTTAAATAGATTTCTATTTAATTTTCTTAATTTTGATTCTGTTAGTCTGAAATAGAAACCATTTTGATTCAAATAAGCATCTGTTTATAAAATTTACGTTGGATATGTTTATTTCAAATAGAAAACAAGTTGATTTTATCGAAAACTATCTAAAATCATGATTTAAAATAAGAAAGTTTTTCATGTTTAAATTAAACAAAAACCATTTTGGCGCCAAATCATATTTATTTGTGTTTAGTTTAAACACGAATGGGTTTAGTTTTTTTCTCAGTGTAGAAACAACAGTGGGCACCGTAGCGCAAGTGGTTAGTGCGTCGGACTACTGTGCCAGCGGTCTTGGGTTCGAATCCCGCCGCAAACACCTAAAAAGTTTTTCACGGTGCCCACCTCTTTCGAATGTCTGACAAGCATCAAAGAGTATCATTTGTCACGATTGAGCTTCTCAACTCGCCGTTCGGAGTCGGCAAAAAACTGTAGGTCCCTTCCATTCGTGCAAAAATATAACACGCACACACAAATGGTTGCGAGAAGCAGGCCCAGGTTCACCTCGAGCTGTAGCGCCAACTAAGTAAGTAAGAAACAACAGTTATAGAGAAAAATGTCCGAACAAAAATACTTACTTTAGGTTGTCTATATACAATAGGGCCTCCCGTAAACAGCTGAAGCGCGCGATGAGCGAAGCAAGTCTTAGGTTCGTTTGAACCTGTTTCCGCTTCGTAGGCCCTTTAGACCCATCCGCCCACCGCATACGGCTCTCGAAATATTTGGGTTGTTTCAACCGTCCTTTGTTTCAGCCGTACCCAGTCTCCCGTATACACCTCAAAGAAAAAACAAAAAAGACATGATATTAAAAGTAAAAATTTAAATTCAATACCTAGCACGATATCCTTTAAAGTTGATAAGAGCGTTTATTCTCGATAGCATTGAATTGATGAGCTTTTGGGTCACGTCGGGGCCTATTTTGGCCCATTCTTCTTGAATAATGGTTTCAAGCTGATTTTTCGTTCGAATATCATGTTTTCGTATTTGGCGTATGAGGTGCTCCCACAAGAGCTCAATAGCATTCAAGTCTGGGGATTGGGTTGGTGTTTTAAGCTGGTTGCGTACATGGTGAAGCAGCTATTCTCTAACTATTTGAGAACTATGCTTAGGGTCATTATCTTGTTGAGAGATGAATGACCCTTCCAATGCCAATTTCTACGCACTCTGATAGAAATGGTTTTTTTAGGATATTTAAATATTCAAAATGATTTGTTTCCTTCTATAAACACCAAATAACCCACGCCAGAGGCCGCCATACACCCCCAAACCATAACGGAATCACCACCATGTTATATGGTTCCAGCCATATTTTCCGGATTCAGCTTTGTATTCGGCTTTCGCCTTACCTTGATGCGCCCATCCGAACCATAAATGTTGAATTTGCCTTCGCCTGTAAATATAACTGTGTTTCAAAAGGTAATATCAGACGTTAGATGGTTTCTGGCAAATTCAACTCAATCTTTACGATTCACTTCGCTGACAAGGGGTTTTTTCCTGATAGATCGACCGTTATACCCAGCATCGTGCAAGACACCGAGAATAGTTTGAAGATTGTACTGCTTTCCTGCTTTTTTGGTGATCTCTGCTCGTAGTTTTGGGGTACTTTTTTTAGGATAATTCCTTACTTTTCAGACAATAATTCGCTTTTCTCCTTCAGTAAAGGTACAGGGGCGTCCACTTCTAAACCGATTTTCTCTTTGACCGGAGGTTTTATTTTTTTCTTAAATATTTTAACCGTTGCAGGGCTTTTGTCGACTAATTTCGCCACTTCTCGAATGGATTTCCCTTTCTTAGAAAATGTTATCAACAAATTTTTAAGGTCAATAGAGAGCTCTTTCCACGCGGTGCCATTCTGGTAGACGCATAGAAATTCGTTAACGAAATTATGTAAACTCAATAATTTCTAGTCACCCTATATATTTCCAAAACAATTCAATTGAAAAAGAGCAGATTTATTAAAACAAGTAGTGTTGACTGACCCGTATTCTGTACTCAAATACCATGAATGTATACTTACTTTTGTGACGTTGTTTTGGTATTTCGTCAGACAAAAGTTATTCTGCTCTAGAACCTAGGCAAATTATACCGTTATTTTTACTTTAGGGCAACTATGCAAATGTCAAACGAGGTCAGACGGATAATGGTTCAAACGAAATATACTGTTTTCTTAAGACTTTTGTTACACTCACATGGGTGTATACTTACTTTCGTGATTAACTGTACATATATTTGTTTGGGGGATTTGAAACGTTTATTTAAAGTTGGAAATAATTAATACTTCAATGCTTTAATATATGTATGTTTGTAGTTACAACTACTACTACAACTACAACTACCAAGGCCTCAACCAACAACCCCTTCCAGTTAGCCCGCCTCCAGTTGCGCACTTCAAGTTGGTTGAGGTCTTGTTCTACTTGTGCGCGCCACCTTAGGCGAGATCGTCTGCTGACCCTCCAGGTTAGAATCGAATATTCTCTGAGCTGGAGGGTTTATGTCCATACGCTCCACATGTCCTAGCCATCTTAAAAGCCCAATGTGCCATTTTTTTGATCAGATTGATGTCGCTGTACAGTTCGTGGCTGAATCTTCTCCTCCAGAACCCGTCAACGCAAACGTGACCGAATATCTTACGAAGGCTTTTTTTCTCGAAGCGACCACCAACATCTTCATCCGCTTTCGATAAATTCCATGCTTCAGCTCCATATAGCAAGACTGGGGTGATAAAGGTCTCCTTAGTCGATCGAGAAAGGACTTTACTACTCAATTGCCTTCTTAGCCCAAAGAAACAGCGGTTGGCAAGAGTAATCCTTCGTTTGATTTCCGCCGAGATGTCATTTTTTGATTTTATGGCAGAGCTGAGGTAGACAAAGTCCATTACTACCTTGAAGTTGTAGCTGTCTATTGTGACGTTCTGTCTAATTCGTCGATGTTGGGTATCCCTTTTTGTTGAGAGCATATATTTTGTATTGCCCTTGTTTACAGCTAAACCCATTTTAGCCGCTTCCATTTCTATACTCGCGAAAAAACAGGTGACAGCTCGCTGTGTTTTACCAATGATGTCAATATCGTCGGCGTATGCAAGTAGTTGAACGGACTTTGAAAGATCGTTCCTTGTATATTGGCTTGTTAGTTTCGAAAAATTCCTTCAAGTATGATGTTGAAGAAGTCGCATGACCGCGTCACCTTGTCGGAATCCTTTTTTGATATCGAAGGTCTCGGTGAGGTCATTACCGACCTTGATGGAGCAGCGAGCTTTCTATATGCTGTCATAGGCAGCCTTGAAATCGATGAACAGGCGGTGGGTATCGATTTGGACTTTTCGGGTTGTTTTCCAGGATCTGCCTAAGTGTGAAAATTGGATCTATGGTGGACTTTCCTGGCCTGAAACCGCACTGATAGGGGCCAATCAGGTTGGTGACGAAAGGCTTCAGTCGTTCACACAATATGGCAGATAAGATCTTGTAGGCGATGTTGAGGAGACTGATACCTCTTTAATTGGAGCAGTTGAGGGGGTCTCCTTCTTGTGGACCGGGCAGACGATGCTGAGATTCCATTCATCTGGCATACTTTCATCTGACCAAATCTTGGAGATGAGTTGGTGTATGCTCACTACCAAGTCATCTCCAGTCGCTTTAAATAGCTCTGCGGGTAGACCGTCAGGTCCAGCAGCCTTGTTGGAATTTAGCTTGGATATTGCTATCCGCACTTCGTTTTGATCAGGTGGATGGGGGTTTTGGCTATCATCATCTAAATTGAACGGTACATTCTGCCTAACAGCGGAGTATTTTTTTTTTTTTTTTTTTTTTTTTTTTTTTTTTGCCGAGGGTAGGTGAAAATCTTCCATAGACACTATGAGAATAGCAAGCGCGTGCTCATAGTAGTGTCAGATTCTTACTGACCAAAAACACCACCCTTCGATATAAATTTGTTAGATACTGCAACTAAGTTATACTACTTATCAAGCAATTTTTCTATCACGAAATATAAACGTTTGGCAGGTTACTTTCCAATGAAAGATCCTGCATGTTCCACAATTTAGACGCGGTTAATCCTTATCTCGCCAAGTCGAAAGGTTTTGTTCTTTGTAGTCGGCGCAATAAATTGCTCTCATCCAAAATAAGTAGGACTGTATTATTAACATGTCCGATTAGTCGGTTTCTATGTTTTCGCGCGAAGCTTCTACTTTCAGCTTCGATTGTCGGAATTCCGAGATCCCTGTGGATATCGTCGTTTCTAGCATACCACGGTGCTTGGACAATTTCTCTTAGCACTTTATTTTGAAAGGTCTGTAAAATATTGGCATTTGTTTTCTTGGTACAACCCCAAAGTTGTATACCGTAGGTCCACACCGGCTTTAGCACTTGCTTGTATAAAAGCAGTTTGTTCTCGGTACTGAGGTGGGAATGTTTTCCGATCAACCAGTACATTTCTCTATATTTGATATCTAGTTCTTTACGTTTCATTTTCACGTGCGAATTCCACTTCAACCTTGCGTCGAGTGTCATTCCCAGGTATTTGGCTTCATTTGCAAAGGGTATTCGGGCCAAATTTATAAAAATGGGCAAGTCATTAATTTTCCTATAAGTGAAATTCACGTGAACAGATTTAGTTCCGTTAAGGGCGATCCGCCAGTCCTTCGTCCATTCATTTACTTTATTTAATGCGTTTTGCAGTTTGGCAGTCGTTTCCTCGATTGTTTTACCTACCGCTAGGATAGCGGTGTCGTCGGCAAACGTAGCAAGGATAGTGCCATCTTCTTTCGGTATATCACGAGTATATAACAGATAGAGAAGCGGCCCCAGAACGCTTCCTTGCGGTACGCCGGCCAAAATTTCTTTGAGCTCGGAGTATTCACTTCCATTTCTAACACGGAAGAGTCTATTTCCGAGATATGAATCCAAAATCTCGTATAGGTACACGGGGAGTACTTGTCGTAATTTGCATTTCAAGCCATCGTGCCACACCTTATCAAAGGCTTGCGAGACGTCAAGAAATACGGCTGAGCATATCTTTTTTTCTTCTAGTGCTTTTTCGATTACGTTAGTAATTCTATGCACCTGGTCAATCGTCGAATGCTTACTTCTGAACCCAAACTGGTGGTCAGGTATTAGATTATTTGCTTCTATAACCGGTTGGAGACGCCTTAGTAATATCCTCTCGAAAATTTTGGATATGACTGGAAGAAGCGATATTGGTCTGTATGATTTTACTTCATATGACGGTTTTCCTGGTTTTAAAACCATTATGACTTCCGCAACTTTCCATTGGCTCGGTACGTGTTTTAATCTGAGTGCAGCATTTATAATATGGAGAAGCTTAATTAATGCTTTTCTAGGTAAGGCTTTGAGAATTTCTCCGGTAATCAAATCATAACCAGGAGCTTTCTTAGGTTTTAGTTTCGCGATCTCACGTTCGAGTTCTCTAAGCGTCGCAGATCTGTGCGTTAAATCGTCAGATGGTGGAACTACCATCCTTGTGATGTTGATGTTGTCATGAACCACTTGACCAACGTTCGGTTTAAAGGTTTCTTCCAAATAGGCGGCAAAAATATCCGCTTTTTCTTTATCTTCCCTTGCCCATTCATTTTGATTTATTTTAAGTGGCGGCGCAGGGATTTTGGGCCTTTTGGTGCCTTTTACGGCTTTCCAAAGGGAATAATTGGAATCTTTTTTCGCTGTTAAACTCTCAAGGTAAGAGCCTATCGCACGATTTTTAAAATCCTTAATGCTATTCTTTAACAAATTGCAGAGACGATTCAGATATGCTTTATGCTGTGGAGCACGACTCTGTTGCCATCTTTTACGCGCTTTTCTTTTTTCCCTGATTAATTCTTTTATTTCAGAAGGATATCGTAGACCGTATTTGTCCGGCGTTTTTCTTGGATTGGGCGTATTATTCCAAGAGGCGAGCTGTACTATCTGAATGAAGCGATCGACTTCAACCTCAAGTTCATAGGGTGTCGTAAGCGGTACGCTCAGTTCAACATTTACTTCGATCTCGTTCCTAAAGCCTTCCCAGTTAGTTGTTCTACCGGTTAATTTCGCTGGCTCTCGGTTATATACTAGTTTTTCGCTCAATGTCAAAATAACTGGGGAATGATCAGACGACAGATCAAAGCTCTCTTCAACTTTTATGTGGTTGTTAGATATTCCTTTCACAACGAAGAAATCGATCAGGTCAGGTATTTTCAAAGTATCAGCTGGCCAGTAAGTCGGTTTGCCCGTCGAATGAAAATCACAACTGTACTCCATACCTGCCCCATAGAGCATTCTACCTTTTTGCGAGATGTATCTAGAGCCCCAAAACGTATGTTTCGCGTTAAAATCGCCGCCAATAATGAAATTAGGTTTCAGCGATTTAAATAAGTTAGTAAAATCACTTTTTTCAAGCGCGGAACGCGGTGGACAGTAGATAGATGAGATTTTAATAGTACGCTGACTATTTTTAACTCGAATTGTGCACAGTTGCAGAGTTTCAAGCTCTATCTTTAGGTCTTCGCATTGTTTAATGCAGTCTTTAATAAACAAGGAAGATCCGCCTCTCGCTTTGCCCGAAGGGTGACAAGCGTGGTAATCAGTATAGCCTTTTATTTTTAAATGCGATTCCTTTTTCACGTGAGTTTCAGAAATCAAGCAAATGTCAATATCTTTTTCTCGCATGAATATTTCCAATTCTTCAAGTTTTTGCAAAAGTCCGTTTGCATTCCAAGTACATATTTTTAACATTCTTTTTTCATTCATATTCTAGGTGAAGTACGCGTTTTCCGTGAATAACTCTCGAGCTTAACCAACCTATCGAGAATCATTTTATTTATTTTGCTTTGCTCTTCAAGTTTCGCGAGAATAATTGAGAAAACTTGAGAAGCAGGGTCCGTTGGGATTTCGAGGTTTTCTGATTTTTCGGATGCTGCAGCCTGGGCGTAGGTCTGCACTCCTGCTGTCCGAGGGCTATTACCCGATGTCTTTTCTAATGGCTTTTTATTACCGTTTATTTTAAGACCAGAAGTCGAGGGCTTTTCTGTTATCACCACCTTCTTCCGCTCTGAACCCGGTGGTTTTTGTTTGTTTACGTTCTCCTGACCGATCTTACCATTTGCCTTAGTTAGCGGAGTATTGGTGTTCATCGCCATTATACAGTCTGCAGAAGTAGTCTTTCCATACTCTCAGCACCGACTATGTTTCCACTACGATATTTCCATCCGCGTCTCTACAGGTTTCTGTGCGGGATTTGTTTTGCTGGCACATTCTTCTTACCCTCTAGTAAAACTTCCGTACATTGTTCCTGGAGTAGCATCTTAATATCCTCGATCGCACGCTTCTCGTGCTCTTTCTTTTTCCTTGTTAGAAGCCGACGTTCTTCCCGTCTCTTTTGCTCGTAGAGCATGCGAGCAGATCTAGTCCTTCTTACGCCTGTTGCTTTTCCGCGTTAGCTAGTCTGCACTCTTCATCAAACCAGGGGTTTCGTGGTGGTGGTCGTGTGAAACCTAGCACATCATTCGCGGTACTAATGATGGCGTGCTGGCAGTGTTGCCACTGGTCTTCCGTACTAGCTGTTGCTGCGGTAGGACTCGTAGCGAGAGATCGGGATTTGCGTTCTCTGTAGGCTCTGGCGATGTCTTGCGATTGAAGCTTTTCGACATTATACTTTCTCACAGTATTTCGTTGTTGTGGCGTTGTGGATATCCGCATTTGTACCTTGGCTACAACAAGGTAGTGGTCCGAGCCAATGTTTGCAGCCCGGAAGTTTCAGACATCCACGATACTGGAGGCGTGTCTGGTGTCGATCGCAATGTGGTCGATTTGGTTGACGGTTATTCGATCCGGAGACCGCCATGTCCCCTTATGGATATTGAGATGTGGAAACTGTGTGCTTGCTACACTGACACTTCGCCCCGCAGCAAAGTCAATCAGCCTTAGTCCGTTTTCGGACGTGGTGTCGTGTAGGCTGTGCCTTCCAACCGTCCTACCAAAGATGTCCTCTCTTCCTATCTTTTTTTATTATTTTTATTATTTATTCATTTCATTACAATCTGTATTACAAATTAGTTTTACAAATATTGAATAAAAAGAATATGTGATATGTAAGCAAGGGAAGATATCTTGCATTTTCTCAGAAGGTGTTCAATGCGGGTGGAAACAGTTTTTGAAGCGATTTTACACCCAGCGTTCAAGTATTGGGCCGCCTAAATGAGCTCAACTTAGCTCAACTTTGCGATCTCTGCAAATTTGCTCTAGCATATTGATATAAAATCATTCTACGGAATATTCAAAACTACTCTTCTTTCTGGCCAAATTGTGCAATATTTATTATTGGACCTTATAACTTTGATAGAACTATTTTAGCAATATAAAATGTCTGCAGACATATGTTTGTACATGCGTATAAACACATACGTTACGTACCCAGTAGGGAATTACTGCTTACCAACTCGATTCTGTAAGTGCTGATTGGTAGCTACCAGCACTTACTTTCCTTATTACAGAACCGATTACATTTACATGGGGATGTCCTAGGGTGGCAAGCACTTACCAACTGCCTTACCGGCAATCACTTATTTCCGCGGTGAATGATAATTGATGAAAACATTAATGACTACATCGTGACGTATAAGCACTTACTATTGGCCTTACAGAGCATCAGTTAATTCAGCAGTGGAAGCTAGTTATTGAAAGCATTAGTTACTACATCCTGGCGTTCAAGCATTTACTTACCTTCTTAAATTATTGTTACTACATATAATTAATTATACTGAAAAGTATTGGCACCGCTCAATAATAAACTTCAAATGATGCAGCATCAAAGAAATGCCTGATGGAGTTGGGCATGTTTGGGTTTGTCTGAGTCGAATAACTGTATTTAAATAAAAACATCTTACAAATGTAACGCCTAGTAAGCAAATAAGTAATGGCATCGATGTAAAATTTCAATAATATTTAAGGGGTTATATACAATCAGGAGGGCTAAAAAAAGCGATTCTTCAAGAATTTTTCCTGAGAAAAATTTTAAAGTTAAATTTTAACACATATTTAGGTAATTTTTAACTGTATTTCAACATTTTTTTTTGTAAAAATAACAATTTTGAAGGCTGCTATAGCTGATCTCCCGGAGCACCTCTCAAAAAAGGCGTCAAGCGGTGACCACGATATCTCTGGACTGGATCACAGAAAATGAAAAAACTGAACGGATATCGTTAAAGAAATGTATAATCTAGATATTAATCAAAGGAATAAGCAAATTTTTTTTGCAAAAATGGCGTCCTCTCAGAAAAAAAAAAACGATTTTTGGCCAAAATTTGGGCATTAAAATGTTAATAAAAAAAAATATATTTATCGGTGAGAAAAAACCTTCGATTAGTTACTAAAAAATTTACTTAAGAAGCTTGTGTTAAAATTTGAGAAATGCGTTTGAAGTTTGAAAAGCACTATACATAGAGAAAAGAAAGCGCTCTGATGACTTTACAAATATTCGTGTAACTTCTAGGATAATCGTCGGATTGACTTAAAATTTTATGTACTTTTACTTACATATATAGGTATACAATACGAAAATGAAATAAAAAAAAATCGATTTTTTGCAAATTCTAACTGTATATTATAACCCCTTAAAATAAGGTTTTCGATGCGCTACACCTTCGCTTACTTAGCGTTACTTCGGTAAGATCTTACATTTTCAATAATCTCTTTAAAGAAATATGCACTTACCATGGAAGCAGTTCCCACTGGGTAAATACACATATGTATATATACAGCTGCGGTCAAAATAATAGTAGTGCTACTAATAGCATAAGAAAAACGAATAAAAAATTGATTCATCGACTTTTTATAAACAAATACTAATTTTTCTGAAATTCATGCATTTGCAACTAAACTTTTAGAAATAAATTTGGACGAAAAAATAAACGTTCAGTATAAATTTTGAAAATATATCCAAATGTGTACGAAAAACGGCCGGTCGAAAAAATAGTAGTGCAATTAACATTTATATCTTAAAAGGACAAAAAGTCAAATTTAGTTGAAAATTTCAATCATAAAAAAAGTTTGTGTGTTTAACCTAAAATTAATACTTAGTTGCATGACCTTCGCTTGGGATAACCGCAGCACACCGTCGTTGTATGAAGGTGACTAGGTTTTCAAACCTTTCTGCCGTTACCGACCCTCATGACTGCTGCACAGCTGCCCAAAGGTCATTGCTGTAAGTTGATTTACAACAAGCAACATCCTTCTTAACGTCGCACCAAATGTTCTCAATCGTGTTGAAATCTGGAGGCTTTTCTAATACATTGACCTTGTTACCAAAAAACCACAGCTAAACAAGTTTACTAGTATGCTTTGGGTTATTGTCTTGTTGGAAGATCCATATTAGAGGCTTTCCTCCTAAGCAGCATAAGGCAGCATGATTTCCTCCATGATTTGGACCCATAGATTCATTATCTTTTCGATCCATTATCTTTTCGAATCAGTAGAAGGAATCAACACCATAAAACAAAAAGCATGCCCAAACCATTATGCTAGATCCTCCATGGTTTACTGTCTTTGTTATAAATTGTGGATTATCTTCGGCATTTGGAGGCCTTCTCACATACAGATGAGATCCCTTTCCGCCATCCAACACGATTTTGAATTCGTCTGACCTCAAAATATTCCTCGATTTCTGTACCGCCCACTTTAAGGTGTTCTTTACTTACTTAGTTGGCGCTACAGCTCGAGGTGAACCTGGGCCTGCTTCTCGCAACCATTTGTGTGTGCGTGTTATATTTTTGCTCGAATGGAAGGGACCTACAGTTTTTTGCCGACTCCGAACGGCGAATTGAGAAGCTCAATCGTGACAAATGATACTCTTTGATGCTTGTCAGACATTCGAAAGAGGTGGGCACTGTGAAAACTTTTAGGTGTTTGCGGCGGGATTCGAACCCAAGACCGCTGGCTCAGTAGTCCAACGCAGTAACCACTTGCGCTACGGTGCCCTTTGACACAATTAATTTTCCTGGTCACATGTTTTTTTGTCAACAAGGGACTTTCCGCGGACTATGGGCTGCTAAATCATTCTCTCGCGAACGTCTACTAACTTTTTCCATACCAGCATCAGCGCTAAATATGACCTTAAGCTGCGTTGCTGGAGTATAAGGATTGGGCCGTGAATGCCCGACCACCCGTTTTTTTAATTTCGGATACATAACCGGCTTACGCCCACGTGTATCTAGCTTTTGTAAGTATTTTATCGCTTTTCTTATCATTATTGGTGAGCAGTCAACAAGGCCTTGAATTTCGGAGCAAATTTTACCGTTCAAAATTAGCTCTTTATAAGGCGCGCTTGTCAGGTGTGCAATGTCTACCTCTTCCCATTGTTGACGAAAATCTAAAGAGATTTTGGATACATGCTTTTACCAATTAATCAGAGAACACATGCGAACCTCTTCAGAACTTTTCTACGCTATAAAATAGGAAAATATAAATTTTATTTACAATGACGCGAGGCACTACTATTATTTTGACCGGCAAAAATCTACTCCTCCTTTTAACTTCTTTTAATAAAGGATGCACATTTCAGAAATCTACGCAATAATAATAAAAGTGAGCATATAAAGTTGTAAAAAAATATGTGATGCTCTCATTTTATAACTATTTTTAACTATCAATGCCATAAAAAACAGTCTAAACAGAAAAAGAACAACTTACAAATTAAGGTTTGATTTACACTACTATTTTTTTGACCGCAACTATATATATATATATGTATGAAATGCTCGTAATGCAAGGAATTGATTGTGTGTCTTATCTTAGCATTAAATTGCTCATGACTACGACTAGCTTCAAGCACCCTTTTGCTTTTCATCAATTGATGAGTGTTTTTGCTGATATCGAGCGTCTTTTTTAAGTTTCTAACGCTTTTTCATTAAAAGTCATTAGGTAAGAATAATACGTCCACTGTCTCACTTCATGTCCAGGAGCATTTGAGAAGTTGTTCTTCCCATGTGACCACACAAAACATACAATTCCCCAAAAACAGTACACAATTTCCCGAAAGCATTAACAATCGTACACCCTCCAAATGTCCTTCAACCCGGGGAACACCTCATTCTGCTTCTGCTCCCTACACGAAGGAACTGAATGGAACGAAAAATAAAAATACGGAAATACTCTAACATTTAAAAAGGCGTTTTCTCGTCCTCTGGTTGGTCACCCGCGATGCGCATGCTAAAAATAATGTAAAAAATATTATTCGTTTCATAGCTTTGTTATACTGATAAGAGGAACCGCCCTAATGAAGGCCCTCGACGCTCTGCTGTCAAACGTAACATAACGTTGTCATAAATAACTAAATAAAATAAATTCAAAGTCATTGTGTTGCAAAAAAAGATACATATTATGTTATTTTCACCTTAAAATTAAAATACAGTTTCAGATTATAAGTAACGTTATCTTAGTAAAACAGTTGAATTTAAAATAATTTACAAAACACACATAATAAAAAATATCTTAGATTCGGCGGTAGTGGTGAAGTAAACAACAGCATTAAACGCTTACTCAAGATAGATTAAGATTAACACATTCATCACTCATCTCTGTATCATTTTATCGGCAGTAATATCTTCATTTTCGCCTTGTGTAACATGTGTCTGCTTCTCCGCTGAGAGTAAATGCAGCTCTTTATCTTCATTTTTAGATGGCTGAGAGTTCCAGGACTGAAGAGTAGATGAACCGAATAGAACATATAGCAGACCAGAGCCTATCAGCATTCCAGCAGTAATAAGGAAAACATATTTCCAGCTTTCAAAAGATTGCTAATACGAAAGAAAAATAATGAAATCATGTGTCAAATAAAATTTTGTGAAAACTCACATTTCCAAGGGTTAAAATTCCAACGATGACTGGAGATATAAAACCCGGGAGGACACCAATCATTCCACTTATGCCGAGTACAATCCCTGCATAGTTTGGTGCAATATCCACAATACTGGAGAGTGGCCCGGAAGAGACAGTACCGTGCAACATTGTTGCGATTGTTAAAAACACTATAGCCGCAATGGCATTATGTCCGTAGAAGGCCAGCGCCAGAACCACAATGCCTTTGCAGGTGCAACAAATTGTCGTAGCCAATTTGCGGACGTTAGTTCTTGACATTTTCTCTGATCGAAGCAGGTAATCTCCGAATATTGAGAAAATGTAGGCAAAAATCATTCTCGCTAAATGCGGAAGGCCCGACAGGATCCCTGTCTGAAAATAAAAAGTAAATGACAGAAAACTAGGTAATATTGTCCACAAATACTAAAATAACCGCAGTGAGGTTAGCGGCGCAAACTTCAATACCGAACAAACGCCAATTGTTACATTCATTCCTGCAGCGTTTTTCAGGCAGAAGTTCTAGCCGTACTTAAAGCTGCTGAGCTTCTGAACATGAAACAAATATCCAGTAAGGATATTGATATTTACATCGACAGCCAGGCTGCGCTTGAGGCGCTAGAATCATGCACTATTAAATCGGCACTAGTCAAGAGCTGCCGCACAATGCTCAGCGCATTACCTGATCATTCCAGGATAGTAGGAAACGAGTTCGCCGATGAGTTGGCAAGGAAAGGAGGGGGGGGGGGGGGGGGGGCTGCTACTATCTGAGACGGTGGAAGCAGCTCCACCACTTTGCTGCATTAAATCAAAGGTTAAGGATATTTTTATAAGAAGGGCTGACCATAGATGTTCTAACATTGTAGGACACAGGGTTTCAAAGGCATTTCGGCCAGCTCTGTACCGTAAAAGGACCAGTGAAATCCTTAGACTCAGCAGGGCACAAATTAGTATAGTTATAGGAATATTATCCTGGCATTACCTTCTAGGTAAACATGCCAAAAGGCTCGGACTCATAGGCACGGATATTTGCAGATACTGTAATGAACTAGGTGAGCAGAGGATATAACACATATCCTGTGCGAATGTCAGGGCATAGCACGTAATCGCAGGAACATCTTAGGCTCCTACTTCATTGGGAACCTGGAGAAGGTAGGCCGAATCAGCCATATACTCTTTCTAAATGTTTGCAGGGTAATAAAATGCTTTGAGGAAATTGTGGCGGTTTAAGTGCCATCCTTGGATGGATTCTTAGGTGATCGCGATGGGCCCACTCTGATGCCTGGTGTTTTGAGATGGCTCAGCCTCTCAACCCCTCTCAACCTAACCTAACCTAACCTACATTCATTCATTTCACAAATAAATATGTAAAAGTGTGAAAATTACAGGTTTTAGACTTATCACTGTAAGCTTGCAGAAAGCGTCATTAAACCATTTTTCGGGATATGGCCTTATTTCAGTTTGCGAAAGCAACCAAGGGCCATATAATCGGGTGATTTTCTCACTATTACTTTTTATCTAATGCTCTAATCTAAAACTAAAGTTAGGATTTGAGAGTTAGGTAGATATTTAGTTTTTGAGCACTAAACAAATTAGGGGAGTACCGATATATGAATCGACTCAATGTGGTAGCACAATGGAACTCAAGTGTCTTAGTGAATAGAACCAGAGTGTTGGGGATAGCCACCGTAACCTAATCTAACCTAACCTAAATAAAGTTATACAGTTAAATTTATGTATAGTGGAATCCGCTAATAAAAGAATCTTGCGAAACCTGGATAGAGTAACTACGAGCATTATGGCGCACTTCTTTTGTTTCTCAAATAATTTCAACATAAAAAGCTTTTTTATTAAAAAACAAAAAAAGTTGGAAAATAAAAGAAAATCAGAGCAAAAATACGTTAAATAATTTGTATAATAATTCAATGATTTAAACAAAGAAAAAGTTAAGTTAAAAATATTTTACAAAACATCTATGCATAGGGCAATATGGCGCATCCTCTTGGGCAATATGGTGTGATGCTGTAATCGCGGTTTGATTTGTCACAGCTATCACAAGTAGGATCACTTACGACTTATTATAATTGTGACTTGGCCTGTATTTGTTTGCCTGTTAAAAGCCCATATAAAAAAACTCTTTTCTGTTCGGAACGAATCCATACGCTTGTGTTTCCTTACATGAGCCACAACTTTCTGCTCGTTTTCTTCTCCTAGGCATGTGGGAGAACCTAAACATGCTTCCTGTCGTCATCGTTCTGGAGTCTTAGTATACTTTTTTTTTTACATGCTTTACATGCGAGCTCCATAAGGGCCAGAGTGCGCCATAATGCCCCTACGGCAAGTGCGCCATTTTTCAAAAAAGACGCATTGGCACAAAACTTAAAAAAAAACGCCGGATTTTCTGTTTACTGTTATTGATCAATGCCACCAAAGGAAAACTAATACGATTCACTTCACTTCCCTCTGTACTCTAACCCCGTGCGTTTTATACGTAAAGTTCCACACGCAAATGAAAAAGAGCCAGAAATATATGCAGATGACAAAAGTGGGGTATTTTTTTATTTATTATTTGTTTCACTATTAAAAAAATCGCAACTTAACATGACATTCTATCTCAAGTTTTCCCATCGTTTTATTTTCTACAAGTAAACCGGAAATATGTATTTACAAGGTGCGCTCCATAACGCCCGAAGTTACCCTATTGGACATTTTTGGTTCCCAATTTTGATTTTCTTCATACAAACTTACTCTTTTATAGTGGAAACCTGAGAAATCTGAATAATGGTACATTTTTCAATGAACTTTTTTTTTCCTATGCAAATTCACTCTTCAATAGCAGCATCTAGAAATAAATGCACCAAAAGTCATTAACATTTTGTCGGCTTCATTTCTCTTTTCGAGAATTTCGACATTTCACCCGTTTCTTTTCGCGTGTGTCTCATTTTACTTATCAACGTGATTGTTGAAAGACAGTTTAGTCTCTAATAACACACCCAAATCTTTGATAACATTAACACGAGGAATGTCAGACTACACCATCACATCGAGAAAAGGTGATGATGGAAAATTTACTAACATTTAAAGAAAGATAGTTTTTAGAGCACCGCACATGAAATTTTTGAAGATGAGAGTGTAAGAGGTGAAAACAATGATACTTACTGCCTAACATATAAATCTTAAAGTCATCTGCAAGCATTAACAAAGAGCATTTATCAATTTTACAATATCATTTACAAACAAAATGAAAAGAAGGGGACGAATATGACTGCTTTGGGGAACTCCAGAAGTGACAGAAATTTTGTCAGAAATATTATTACGAAACCTTACATATTGGTTTCTAACATATTGCTGAGGAAGGAAGAGAGCCATTTTAAAAAGGAGAGAGGAAACCCTAATCTATTAAGTTTATAAAGCAAAATTTCATGGTCAACTCGCTCAAAAGCTTTGCTGAATTCCGTGTATATAGCATCAACCTGATTACCTTTCTAATCTCCGAAATCACAAAATTTGTGAACAATATAAGATTGGAAACTGTCGACCTTTTTAAAAAAAAAAAACAAGTTAATTATTGCAAATAAGAGATTTACAGAAGAAGTTTAGTCTTTCGGTGGCTAGTGAATCAAATAATTCTGGTAGAAAAGATTGCTTACATATACCTTTATAATTCTCAATTTTATTTCTACAACTAGACTTAAAAATAGGAACTATGAAAGAGGTTCCATATTATTGAAAAGAGGAGTAGGGAAGTCACCGAAATAGTCAAAGAATTGTTCATCCATCGTCGAGTCGTGATTCGAATATACTGATTGGAAAAAACATGCAAAGTTATTACAAATACTAGCGGAAGAGTCCGCTAAATGTTTATTAAAAGAGAGGGTGGCTGGAAAACATATCACTTTTCTTCTTAGAATTAATAAATTTCCCAAATTGATCAGGCCTTGATTTAAAACTACATATTCTGGATATCATTTAAATACACAAAGTACGTGTGGTGCAGAGAAGATATCGATATTTTAATTGCAGCTTAACCATTTTATTTATGTACTCGTGAGTTTCAAATCGGAACCCGCTTATCTTCATGTATTTCAGTACATTGAAAACCATTTCTTCAAATTCCAACCGAATTAATTTTTTCAATGGTAACGTGCACAACAAGTTGGTTTCACTATTGTCAAGCAGTTAGAAGAAAAGCGCCAGAGATACAAGCGTTTGATGACTTCTCTGCATAAAAACAAGCGAAGCGGATGTTTCATTTCGCTTTCACAAAGCGTCATAGGACCATATTTCGAGGTATGGCCTTATGCCGCTTTGCGAAAGCTTCAAAAAGCCATGTTTTGAAATATGGCCCTATGTCATGGAACCCATTTAAAATTTATTTTCCGTACTTACCGTGCGTATATCCCAATGATGAACAACTTTGAAGTAGGTGGGTGCCTGGGTCATAAGTGTAAACAAACCCCAAATGCCACCCCACTGTGCTATCACATTCATCCAAACAGGTCGTGAAGTGAGTATTTCTCCCCACGGTGTCGGTCCTTGTTGGGATGCATGGACTGAGGCGCCTAGAGATTTCTCAATATAGCGAGCTTCTTTTTCGCTAATACGTGGATGCTGTGCTGGAGTATCGTAAACAAATAGTAGCCAGCCTAACCACCATAGTGTACCAAAGATTCCACATATATGATAGACCCATTCCCAAGAGGTCCAAGAGATAACATAACCGAATAATGGATAGAAAACGGCTATGCCTACAGAACTTCCAAGATAAGCTGTTACGAACTTGCTGCGTTCGTTCGGTGGTATCCATTGCGCTGTTAATACATGCATCGCTGGCCAAGAAAGTCCCTGTAATAAAGAAGAATAAATAGATTTAAATATATCTTCGGTGTTTTTTTTAAATATGTATATTGTATGTTTTGTGAAAACTGCGGTATAGTGGTAAGTGCATTTGGCTACTATGCAATGCTGTTCGGGTTCAGTCCCAGCAAACACCTAAAAAACTGTTTCACGGCGCCACCTCTTTCGAATGGCTGACAAGCAATCAAAGACAAGAGTATCATTTGTCAAGAAACTTCTCAACTCGCCGTTCGAAGTCGGCAAAAAACTGTAGGTCCCTTCCATTCCTGCAAAAATATAACACGCATACACAAATGATAACGAGAAGCAGGCACTGGTTTACCCCAAACCTTAAGTAAATGTACATATTTTACGAATTACGAGTCTGTGTATGGCTGTATGTGTACGTGGCGATAGCGACATCGTACCAGTGCGAGAACTCTCGCATGTAGAAAAACCCGACACGACCCGTTCACGAATGAAATGACTACCGATTTGCACCTAGTGACATCTTGTGGCAAATAGTGGAAACTAATTTTTAGATCATAAGCCATGATACAAAATAGCCGTGTTTTATTATCCCCGTGATCTGATCCGGATCAGATCAGAATAATAAAACAAACCAGATCAAAGTTCTGTATTGTGGTGATTGTTCATTTTGACATTTAGTGCGAAGTTGCCATGCGAATGAATATTTTCTTTTAAATGAAAATTGAATGCGCTTGTTTTATTTTTTAGGAGGAAATTGTAAATCTTGATTAACAGATACCGAATGAGAATAATATTTTGCAGCTATAATTTCAGTTTCACATCGCTTGAATATCATTATGAGCAGAAAAATTAATTTATTCGAACAAAATAACATTAATGATATTTGGATTGCCAATAATATTTTTATATTCTAATCTGGCAACATTTACCCTTGGCAATTGTCGATAATACAGCAACATTCACAAACGAAAGTGTACCATAGTGAGAAATAGTCGAACTAATTTTTGGATCACGAAAATTGATCTTGATTGTTGTTGTAATGCACACAAACTTATGAGTTGATCTGATCCGGATGCGTATTGCCATACTCTATAGCAGCACAGACATCGTTCGCTCTGCAATAGATTATAGTCTGCTTATTCAAGTGCAAAGCAGACTATACGCTACATCAGAGCAAACGCTATTTATCTGAGTTGATATGTATTCTGCTCTGAAATTTAAGAGCAAAGTACATGCGGTAACAGACACTTCGTGTGCCTGTCGCTTGTCATGTTCTTACGAAATCAAATTACATGCGAGTTCTACTGTTTTTTTTCATTTGTTCTGTTTATACCCTAATATCAACTTAAATCAACCGAATGCCAAAAAACACTAAATTTTAAATGCAATTATAATTTTATTTGTTTGTTATTATTTCGCCCGAAATTTTTTACATGTGATAAAATGAAAGCCAAACAAATTAAAAATACAAAATAATATTTTGCCAAATAAAATAAAGCGAAACAGTGAACGCAGACATTTATTTAAGCCGAAATAATTACAAACAAATAAGCGAATAACTGCCGTAAATTCAGTCTGTTTTAAATTTTCTGAAAACTCTGTTTATCATTTACATACATAGTTATCTACAGCGAAATCGCATATGATCGCAGAGCAATCTGTACTAGCACATGGTTTGCCTCAGCTTTTTCATTAATTAAGAAAGCAAACCGCATATGATCACAGAGCCGTGGTAGCATGTATTTTGCTTCAGCTTTTCTGAAATTCGAGGAGCAATATGAAGCTCAGTACAGACTATGGCAGAGCGACCGATGTCTGTACTGATAAGCAGTATGGCAATACGCGATCCGGATCAGATCACGGGGATAATAAAACACGGCTAATAATTATAAATAATAAGATGATGTGTTAACAAATCATCACCGCTCCAGTAAATCTCTTTTTTTGACACCTCATTTGTTTTGATTAGGTTTAAGAGCCGCAAATCTATAATTTGTAATTTTGTAATTTTCGAAAGATACCACGTACTCGTAAGTATTACAAACTGACAAACTGACTATCTCTGGCTATAATGTAAAAGGATATTAAAATATTACCCCTTAGCCAGGGTACGCTAAAGAATAAACATAATACAAAATTAAACTCACACAAATTAATCCTTGAAGTACTCTCCACCAGATTAGTGCCTTATAGTCCCAGTAAGAAATAATCGGGATGAAAAAACACATCCAACATCCCGCTGCATTCGATAGTCCAAAAATTAATTTTGTACCAAATTTTTTCGCAAGAATACCCCCAGGAATCTGTGTCACCCAATGCGCCCAAAAGAATGCTCCCAACACCAGTCCCTGTTGGTATTCATTCCAGTCGAATCCAGCTTCATTATACTCTATCTGAAAAATAATAAAGAAAACAATAAACAAAACAATAAACAATTTAATTTAATAAAAAAACGTTCATTAGCAAATCTAATAGATGTCAAACACATGTCGTACGTAATCGTAAATTTTGTTATGATTTATGTCTAATTCGTTCGCTTATCTAAACACGCTACTCATTATAACATTTTTTGCAAATTTCAAAGCTAAACCTACAGATTTCTGCTTAATTCTATTATACTTAAGTGACAATAAATATTGACTCAGCTATCACAGACACAGAATTAATCTCCATAACAGTATTATCACCGCTCGCAAGCGTGCAAAGCTTTGTCCAAGGTGTTAAGAGATGAATCGCTAAACGAAATCTCACAAAATTCCCAAAAGATAAATAACTACAACTATGAACTATAAATTATTTAGATGGGAACTGTGAGTGGGTGCTCATCACGAATTGATAACAAGACTAATAAGCTACCATAGTTTTAAATAAAAAATAAAGCGATAGTAAGTTTCAATCGCAATATTGATTTTTTTTGTTAAATATAATATTCTTCCCGGGTAGGTGAACCATTAACCACATGACAGCCCGCAATGTCTGAGGCTGCTGCTGAAGCGTTGATTAAGCTCCTGAATATTAATAAATAAAATAAATATGTATATATAACAGACACTACATGCATACATATGTACAAACACAGCTGCGAGCAAAAAAAAAATAGCAGTAACACTAAAGAAGTGGGATTAAAAAGAAACTTGCAATAGTTTTTAAAAATTGTAACCAGTAGCATAAAATGCGTTATTTTCTTCTAATATGAACATTTATTAGTTTTTGATTTAACTTAAATAAACAGATAGTCTAAGAGCTCACGGCAAATTTTGCGTGTAAAATGTAACCGCATAAAAAGTAGATGAGATGAAAGCTGGGGTAAGGCTTATGCTATAAACGAAAGTCTTACAGTTCGTGGTCGAGGCTTTAGTGAGTTATACTATGTTGAAAATCCATGTTTTTCCAAAATTGAGACAATTGATATAACAATTTTTTTATTTATTTATTTATTTATTCGTCATTTAGAGTTACAGGCTGCATTAGACAATTTAAAACTATAGACGTACAAAAATATCTTAATTGTTAATTATTCCATAAGAGCATTACCATTAGTTTTCTTTTAAAAGAGTTCCTCGAGCAGTGTCAGTGGCGGATTATCCCTAAGGCAAAATAGGCAATTGCCTAGTGGCGCGAGGTTACAAGGGGCGCCTGCCCAAGGTTTTGAAAAATAACCAAACAAATTAAAAAGATTCTTCAATTCTAGAAATTCCGAATCGTGTTTTACCTGCTTGATGTTACCTACAACGATTTAGAAAAGTGCTTCGTTGGTGAATGCATCCATCTTCGCTCTTATTTAACAACTTTAGCTCGAGACGGAGTACTGCCTCGAACAAGCAACGCAATTTGAAAGATTATAAGAAAAGAAGAACTTGTGACAATCTACCCAAATATAGATAAAGCCTTAAGAATGTGCGTATCGACGGCAGTCAGCAATTGCAGTGGTGAGAGGAGTTTTTCCTGTCTTAGAAGAGATTTTTAATTTTTTTTAACACTTTTTCTTGAATGTCAAGTTAATAATAAATATACATACATATTCAAAACCCTATTTTGTTTTTTTTTTATTAAATATTAATATTTTTCTTAGGCTGGATGCCAGAAGGGCGTCGATTAAATGCTTTGCCTAGGGCGCTCTATTCATTTAATCCGCCACTGAGCAGTGTTCAAATATGTCTAATTTATCAATAGCTGAGTTTAGTTCCCTAATGCAACGCTCAATAGGTTAATTTCTACACATCTTTAAAAAAAAAAAAATTTTCTGGAGTATTCCCGGATGCACTTAAATGTGCCAACATTTTACCACTTTTCAAGAAAGGCGCAACTAGTGAACTAGGTAATTATAGGCCTATCTCACTCTTACCCTCATTAAGTAAGATTTTTGAAAAAGCCATAAATAATAGAATGGTGTGTTTTTTAACTAGAACGATTTTTTTTAAGTGACGTTCAGTTTGGTTTTCAAAGTGGTAAATCAACCGAAGATGCCTTGTTACATTTCTGTTCTCAAATATATGTTAGCCTTGATAGAAAAAAGACTACAGCTGCATTATTTGTTGACATTTCAAAGGCATTTGACATGGTAAATCACGAAATATTGATTGGTAAACTTGAAAGTGCTGGGTTTCGAGGCTTCATATGTAATTGGTTTTAGATCATATTTATTTATTTATTTATTTATTCAATCTACGATTTCAAATCAACAGATCAAGCTTAAATCTAGATAGTACAGTTTTAGTATAAAAACATATATTAATTCAAATTTATCAATAACAATCTTTTAAATTGATGTCTTGACATTCATATGTCGATGTTACAATAGACGTTTTTCTTTTTTAGTTCAGAGCAGAGCCTGAGTTGTCAAAAAAATATTCGTGTTTCTTTTTTAGCTCAGAGTGTTCAGAGTGTGGAACGTAGTGGAACGTGTGTTTCTTTATTCGTTCAGAGCATGGGCTGAGTGCGCTCGATACGCTCAGATTAAATTGACTGAGCATCCTGAGTAAAATGCTGAGTGCAGCCAAAACAATATTTGACAGTTAGGAAAAAATCGAAAACAATTGAAATGGCGGACGAGGATTTTTGTTATGGCGTAGAAGTTAGTTAATACAATTTAGTAATTGCATTAATTAATATAAATAACTAGTTTGATTATGCATAAACTTAATTTAAGGTTATAAATGGATGAAAAACAATTTAAGGTTATAAACGATTCAAAAATCATGTGACAGCTAAGTGCTCAAGCGTGTTTCAAAATTCAATCAGAGCGCTCAGTGCTCAGACGCGCTCTGAACACAATTAGTTCTGAGTGCGCTCGATTCGCTCAGGCTCTGTTCAGAGCTCAGATCTGAACTAATAAAGAAAAACGGCTAATAAAACATTGTAAAAACACGAGAACAATGAGCGATAGGTTCACGCTGACCATAATTTGTAGTATGAGCCAATTCAAAAATAAGTGACCTCGCTCTTAGCGATCTACTAGGTGCATTCAGGTCAATTAACGGCAGAAGATTCTCACAATCTATGGTACAACAGATAATATCACGAATGAACATAACACTAAACATCTTACGTTGCACTTCAAGAGTCTGCATTCCTAGCAACAAAAATCTGCTTTTATAATTAAGAATAACATTTCCACTTGCTGAACATGTTTTTTAAAGCGAACCTCAAAAAGTTTTTCTGAACTATTTCTTATCTCTTATTTAAAAGTTAGAACCCAAAGAGTGAAATTTGGTGATATCAGGAGTGAAAAAGGACAATTGATTTGGGAGTTCCACAAGGTTCGGTTTTGGGACCGATACTTTTTTTGGTTTACATCAATTCCTTGTTTAGGTGGCCTTTTAAAGGTTTATTGACAGCTTTTGCAGATGATGTAGTTTTCACTTATGGTACAGATAGTTGTCTTAATCTTATATCTGATATAAATTGTGATCTCAGCTTGTTGAGAGTCTGGCTTGCAGAGCACAAATTGATTATAAGTTCTAAAACTAAGGTAATGTTTTTTAATTTTTCTGGACAAAATTTTATTGATGCTGATCTGTTTTTCCATGCTACTGAGTTTCAAAAATGTAAACTTTTTAACTGCACCTTTAACACCTTGGTTACCTCGTCAAGTTTCGCTGATTCAACGAAGTGCAGTGATAAATGTTTTAAGCTAGAAATTGTAAATGAATTCAAATATTTGGGATCAATTATTGATTCTAGAATGAGTTTCTATAACCATACAGAAAATCTTAGACAGTATTTCCGATGTACTCTTAGAAATTTCTTTATTTTTGAGTAAAGTTTGCTCTTCTCAACTACTGCTTAAGATTTATGATGGCATTTTTAATTCAAAACTTCAATATGGACTTTCTTGTTAGGGAGGTTCATATTATAACAAAATTCAGCCTCTATTAGTTTTGCAAAATAGTGTTCTAAAGAAAATATGTGGTAAACCTCGCCTTAACCCTAGCTTTCCACTTTTAAGGAATTTGAAAATTCTTCAGCACGGCACTTGTATTGCTATAAAGTTTTAAAAATTTCCTTTAGAAGATCAGGTAATCTTAATTCTAGAATAATTGATAATTAAAGTATACGTGGAAATGTTTTGAGCAGAATTTCTATACCGGTATTTCAAACAACTGCATTTCGAAATTTTTATAGTATTTCATCGTGTAGGGTATTTAATAAACTCCCTCAATCTATCAGAATGCAAACTTCTCATTTGGTATTTATAAAACAAGTAAAATACTGGCTCCTTAGTCTTGATAATACTAGTATCGAATTCTTAGTTAATGGTTCTACCTGATGTTTTATTAAAATGATTAACTTTCAAGTCAATTCAATTTTTACAAGCTTAATTTATTATTAATTAATATTAACTTCACTTATGTGAGCATGAAATCTGGGAATCGAACTTACACCCACTTCCAGATATCCGATCATCCTTAAATTATGCACACGTGTATAATTCCGCAGACAATGCAATATGGGCTATTTGATGACGTTGTAAATCCAATATGGCGGACGCTTTTTTAGCTTCAATTTCTGTGAGGGCGGAATCTGGGACTCGATTTTACACCCACTTCCAGATATCCGATTATACTGAAATTTTACGTATCCGGTGACAACTCAATATAGCATATTTCACGATCTTGTAAATCTAATATGGCGGACGCCCAAAGATGGAGGATTACCATTATCTTCACGACCTCCTAAATATGGGTATTAAATGAAAGGATTTGACAAGTAGAATACGATTAGCTAAGTGACGTGATTCTAAATTCAATATGCCATAAGATGGCGGATTACTTTCTTCTTCACAACCCGCATGACATGGATATCAAATAGAAGGGTTTGACGAATAAAATCTCAAACAATATAGTATATTTTATGACGTTGTAAATCTAATATGGCGGACGCCATAAGATGGAGGATTACCATTATTTTCACGACCTCCTTAATATGGGTATCAACTTAAAGAGATTGGCAAGCAGAATTAGACTAGCCAAGTGACGTCATTCTACCAGCACCCCAAGCTTTAATTTATAGTCACACATTGGTGACTCGGAAAAAAATTATTTTTTTAATTTTAAGTCTATTTAAGCTTGTTTCAAAAAAATTATTTTTTTATCTTTTTTTTTATAAATGTATCTTATGTAAAATAATTATATTTTAACTGTTTGTTATATTTCTTTTTTTTTCAAATAACCCAATTTCAAATAAATGGTTAAATTATATGCTAAGTGTGGCAACAACTCTATTTTTTATAAAAATATTTTTGTCACTTAAAATAAATAAATTAATCTAATCTAATCTAATACAGAAATACCTTAGTCTGTATTCGAGAGTTTGCAAATTGAACAGAAGGCATCTGGTTAAATAGGGAGGTGTACCGTTGTTCAACCTTAGCTTTTTGAAAGCATATCTTGTGAAAGATTTTTGGACCCTTTCTATTCTCAACGAGTGGTTTGCGTAGTAGGGATTCCAGATTTGGCTGCAATAGTCTAAATTGAATCTAACTAATGCGAAATAAAGAGCCATAAGTGCATACGGATCAGAGAATTCTTTTGTGTTTCGCCTAATAAAGCCAAGCATTCTTATGGCCTTACTCACAATCTTGTCTGCATGCAATTTCAAATTGAGTTGTGAATCCAATAAGGGGTAAGTAGATAAACTTATAATGTAACATTATACGAAGTGTCTAACTAGCCTTGCAAAAATCCAGAAGTACAGGAGATAATTCCTGTAGTACGGTAGTTATCTAAATGGACTTGTTGTGTTTGGTCGATTAAAAACGATGAGTTTCTTAAGCGAAATAATATGATTCATTAAATCAAAGGCTTTACTAAAATCTGTAAACACGGCCGCAACTAGGCATCTAAGATGTGAAATGGACCAAGTTTCTTATGACTTCATCGCGTACAAATCAGGATCAAAGATCGAGGTCGTTGCAATTCACTTGCAACGTAACATCGACAAGATTCAGCGAAATTGCGACGACTGGAAGTTGAAGATCAAATTTTAAATTCACTGCCTTAACAATTGAAAAAATGATTTCTTGTAGTTTTATTTATAGGGCCAATCAAAGTTAAGTAATTTTCAATGTCACCTTCAATTTTTTTTAGGTTTGAATGTAAAAACTAGGCAAAGGGCTGAGTTTAAAAATAAGGTCCGAGATGGTCTGACCTAAAATCAACAGTAAATTAATTCCCATATACATAAATATATGTTTAAGAACTGAGAGATGAGATTTGATCTGAGCAGGTTCATACATATAGGCAGATTTTGCTCCAGCTGTAGCCAGAGCTGATTTGGCGTTACAAAGAGAATGTTATGGCAGCCAACTCGATGCTCGAACCTGCTTTGCCATTGGGGCCTTTGCGTCATTTTGACGCTTTTGCGACGATGGGACCCCACTTTAAAAAAAAATGCCAATTTGACGCCTTTTGCAAATATAGGACGCTTTTTCATTTCCATGTCCCTTTTACTATTAAAACACAACATTTCACTAAACACACAGTTTTGGATTCAGTTGGGAAATAAACGTAACCACTTGGATGAACCTCTGTTTGGGATTTTATATATGTTAACTGATTTTATATCAATTCTGACTCTTCCGCACAGTTAGTGGTGCATATGTACGAAAAGGTTATTTTCGCTTCCACTCAACATTTCAGCGCTTAAGTTAGTACTTTAAAAAATGAGATATAAGACTCAACACCGAGTGATAATCTCATCAAAAAATAGTTAAAAAAATGATTTTAAAAAATAATCAAGCTGTGATCATAAAAATGATGCTAGAAAATTAATAGTATGTATTATGTTCATGGTCCACAAATGAGACATAAACGTCATCCATTCGGTGTGGTTCGTCAAAATCATTTTAGTTGTTATAAAACGAATTGGAAACTTTAAATTATAAACAAAAGCTTCCCAGACCATAACAGTGCGACGTTAAAAATTTCACTTTGACCGGGTGATGCTGGTTTTTGACAAAATCATGCCGATACCGATGGTAATCATCACCTTCAAGATTAACATTTTTTCATCCGTGAATGCATGCACTTTTTGACAAACAAGTGTGTGTGCACAAGTGTGCCGTGGTTAAATTTGGTTCACCTTTTGTTCCTGCCAATGTGCTACTTCGTAGTTTGTAGCGCTAGTTAATTTTTAAAAAATACTCGTATACGTATACATATTGTTATCATCATCATTATATTTAAATCGCTAGCGCAAGAGCTTGTGATTCCTCCTGACGGTTTATTCCTGCACCGATTTCAATGATTCTTACACTGATCGAAAGCTCATCACCTTAACTTTGTTCATCAATACCAACACATTTTGAAAAAACCCATACGAGTAAAGTTATTACGAAAAAAATATTATTACCTATACCTATAGGGTTTCTACATGCGAGATTCCTCGCACCAGTACACTAATCTGTTCCCAGCGGGAAAAATAGTAAGCGCAACCCAAGTATGCAGAGAGTAAGCGCTTACTCTTCATAACTCTAGGAAGCTTTGCGAAAGCACCTAGTGCAAAATATGCATCGAATAAGCTTTCAATAATATCCTTTAGAAGCTTAAAAGAAGCATTTCGATACATACGACGCGACGGCTGTCCAGACAGCATGTTTAATCATGCTACCAAGAATCCAGTAAGTGGGCTAACTGTTCATACCCGGCGAGAAAGAAAGTAAGCGCTTCCATGGGATGCAGTGTGTAAGCACTTACCCTTCATATCCGGCAGAAGCTGCTTGTAAGCACTTCCATGTTAAAATCGTTTTAAATGCTTACAAGGCGATTCCTTTAGATTGTAGAAGGTCATATTATCTAGACAGCATCCGCAACATATTTCTTTATAAATTACATTCAGTCGACATAGGATCATTTTTGAAGTTATTTTTGCGGAGATTAGATACGTTCTGCTGTTTTTCCATGTTTGAAGACAAAGTGTAGCTATTCAAGAAAAAGTGTATTCAATAAAAACTGTATTGTTACTTATTTAAAGTTTTTTGAGACTATTTTTTTAAATAAAACTTATATATAAAATATTGAATTGTTTTAATAAAATTTGTACTTTAATTATAGGAATTCTTCTTGCTTCATATGTGCTTTAACGGTATCGTAGAGTCAGCCCTTTCCATTGCCTTAGCAGCGCTTCATACTAATGTTGGCGTAAGTGCTTTCCATTGCCTTCTTCTGAAGCATGTAGGCAGCGCTTCATACTGATGTTAGCGCAAGCGCTTTCCATTGCCTTCTTTTGAAGCACGTTAGTAGCGCTTCATACGGATCTTACCGTAAGCGCTTACGTCTGTGGACATCATATGATAAAAACGAAATGAAGGGTCATATAGTCAGTAGGCGCTTCGAGCTTCTTTTTATGCGATAAGAAAATCCTTCTGAAGCGCTTTTTTCCCGCTGGGTTATTAATGTCTTTGCAGATATTTCAACATTTGTGTCCGTATAAGTATAAACTTCTGCAGTAACAATTATTTTACTAAGAATTATTGTTACAACGTCAGAAATGTCTCCGTTGATCTCTGATTAATTGCACCAATATCAACGTTGTAAATAATTTTGATTACTGCAATAAAAGCGAATAAATCAATTGTAATTTAAAATCTAAAAATAGTCCAAATTGCAGGGTTTTATTAATTGATGATTTCGAGGTCTAAGTACACAATTAATTGACAATTAAAATCTTATCGCAATCGCACAATTAAATCTATCTGTAAATAAATGTACAAATTTGACAAAGTACTTGCCTGTATAATCAGAGCGTAAGCGATAGACATGCTCGTAAGTGTGCGTATATAAAAAAAATAAACAAACGATTCAAACTCCAAATAAATTATACCTATTTTTATGTGTGGCAAAAATGTGTTGGTGTAGCTTATCTTAATACACCTGTCATAAACTTTCAATATAAGTTCGCATTAAATGATACGCTTTCACGTTAGTCTATACTCATACATGCATATGTACATCTGTTTACATGTGTACATATTCAAATTTTAAATGTACTTTAGAGTCTCCGCAATCTCTTATATTATATATGTACATATGTATGTACCTTTCGATATTACTCACAGCAAAGTAGTATTTCTATCTTTCGAAAACTTTCTTCTATTCCTATCAAAAAAGAAACGCATTTTCCTTTTTTATTCTATTATAATACAATATACTACGAGTATTTCATAACGGGGCTGGTTGAAATTTTATTAAGCCTCTGATCTTTAATACCACTTCAATATAAATAAAGTTAAGCCCTGATTTATATTTAGTTCATTATCAGCTCGATTATAATCGGATTTCAACACAAAAACTTATCCGTTTCAATAATAATAATTTTTCGGTACCTTTCCCACTTCAGATATTTTTATCAACATAAGATTGCAGTCTATTATGATTTGTTAATTGCACCTTCTCTATGTAGGTTCAATATATAGTAAACAAATTCATGTTTTGTTTGAAAAATATTTACTTTACATTTTTTTAAAAATTTTTTTTTTTTAGAAAACCTAGCGAAAAGCGATGAGAATATAAAAGTACTGTATTTCTTTATTATGAATTGAAACGTTTATTTTGAAACTGTTCATAACAGCTAAATTATAGTAAGTTTACATTTACCCAGTTTTTATATTTTATTTAATCCTGGGGTAAAAGTAAACAACGATTTCAGTATATGTAGGTATATGTGCTCAGATCCACCAGTAAGCCTACTCAGGGTAAACTTCTTTTCTGCTTTGCACCTTCTGCCACTCGATCTTCACGCAAAAGTCAGTCAGACTCAAGGAATCTGAGTGCTGGACTGCTAAGCCGTATGGTCCCAGTATAATTCTGGATACACTACCAAATGGTTTGGTTGTGTCTCCAACAGATTACACCACCCCCAACTCTAACTTCAAGAAACATTTCGCCGCAATTTTCCCAAGTAGAGATGAATGGAAGCGAGGGAGAGTGGTGATAGGCTTTGTTCTCATCGTGACGTTGTGGGGTAAACTCGTGTCGAGAATCACTGTTTTACTTTTGTCTTTTAAGATATATAACTTTAGCAATGTCTTGCTTATGCGGGCAAAAAGTAGAGCGCAACGACGAAAAGATTCAGTGTGATAATTGTAAATCATATAATCATTTGATCTGTGCCAACATAAAGCCAAGAGATAAAGAGTTTATGAAAAAGAATCATGTAATTTATCGTTGTTCAGTGTGCAATAAAAAACGACGAGATTCGATTCGTTACTCTCCGACCTCAGTGCATTCTACTCTAAGCTCTCTTAACGAACAACAACAACCAACTCAGCTTAAGCAAACTACTCAGCCGAAGTCACCACCACCTACCATACCAGCGATTAATACTCCAGGCCAACAACAACCACAGCATAAGCAAACTTCCGCGCCACCTTCACTACCATCAATTTCAACACAAGCAGCACCACCACGAGCACCACCACCGCAAGCAACACCACCGCAAGCAGCCGATGGGTCCATCAGTGATCGTACCAGCGACAAACGGTCAATCACACTCGAATTGGTGTATAAAGAGATTTTGTCTATGAACAAAGAGATAATTTCTCTTAAGGAGATGAACCGCAATGCACTGTCACTCATCGACACTCTTCAAGAGGATAAGCGTTTACTGTTGACCAAGGTTGATCATCTTCAAAATAGAGTAAATTTCTTTCTACAAAAATCACTGAATAAATGTGTTGACATTGTGGGAATACCAGATGTAAACAAACACAGTGCATTGAACTCGACAGTTAAACTACTAGCAGAAGGTTTAGAAGCAAACATCACTGCAGATGATATTAAGTACTGCTACGTAAAAACAATAAAAAGTAAGATTCAACCATACAACGAAGCATCTTCGTCTTCAAATGCAAAACCTGTGGACATCGTCTGTGTTAAATTTAAATCCGTGGAGTGCAAGAAAAATCTTCTCTCTAATCAGCGAAAGAAGCAATTATCATCACGCTTATTTGGTGAACATTTTGGTAGCAAACCTATATTTATCAATGAAAGTCTTACGAGCATAAACAGAATTTTATACAACAAAGCTAGACAACTAAAAAGGGAAAAAAACTATTTATATCTGTGGATTAAAAATGGAGTCATCTTAATGAAAAAACAAGAGGGTGAATCTACTTTTCGCATTTCTTCTTTGGAAGATCTTAATAAAATAATTTAATTATGGTTAATACATTTGTAGCTGATTTTAACGATGATTCATTAGTTACTCCTTTTTGTCGATTTGACAGTGAATTTTTGTAAAAGTGTATTTCATTCAGATAAATCCAAAGATAGTTTTTTTATTGTCCAGCAAAACATTCGAAGCTTGAGAAAAAATTTTGATCTGTTTTTGCTTCATTTTGAGTCTTTCGTTGAGAAGCCTGATATAATCTTTCTTACTGAAATATGGATTTACGAACATGAGAAGGATTTTTTTAATATTCCAGGTTTTAAGATGTATGCAAAGTGTAATAATACCTATGCGTCGGGTGGTACTGCTGTTTTTATTAAGGAAAGCTTGAACTGTGAGTATTTAAGCACCGATTTATTGAGTTCTGATATGCTAAAGATTTCCGTCATTGTTAATTCTAAATATTAAACTAGTTTTTCTATGCTTCTATCGATTTCATTTCTTGCGCGAAGATGTTTTTATTGAGGAATTGTCAACTATTCTTAATAATCTTTCTGCAAAAAATTTGATTGTAGTTGGGGATATTAACATTGACATTTTAACTGAATCATCATCAGTAGAAAGCTATAACTCGATAATGTCAGCTAATGGGTTAGAATCTTGCATTAATGAACCAACAAGGTTAACTTCCACATCAAAAACTTGCATTGACCATATTTTTGCTAGACTTGATCTTAAGGCTAATGTATCTCTTATAAGCGCAATTTTTGATCTGATGATTTCAGATCACTGTATGACCTGTCTCTTTTTTTGTTTCAAAGAAGTGAAAGAAAATAATTCCGGCAAGCGCTTCTCTTCCAAGCCTAGGTATAGAACAAACTTTGAGCTGCTAAATTTAAATTTGACTCATGAATGTTGGTTAGGAGTTTATGCTGAACCTGATCCCTCTCTTGGCTTTTGACAAATTTTTTCAAAATATTGACTGGTTATGTTGAGCAAAGCTCAGAAGCGGTTGGGATCAAAACAGATAAACTTGTTAAACTTAAGCCATGGATGACTACCTACTTGTTAAAGAAAATTGATAAAAAAAATAAATTGAGGCTAAAATGCAAAAGGCACCCTAATAATGTTCTTCTTCGCAAGAACTATGAACTTTTATGTAAAGAAGTAATTAGCGAAGTTCCCATTTGCAAGGAAAACTACTATATCAATAAATTCCATAAAGCCCAAGGTAACTTAAGAAAGGAATGGAGTATAGTTAACGAGCTGTTTAACAAAAAAGTAGCTTTTGATGTTCCTGTTCGTTTGATGTGCGGCAATCGTTATATTGATGATCATTCTGATATGGCTAGAACTTTTAATGAGTATTTCACTAGTATAGCTAAGAATTCTCTCTCCGAAGCAGGTATAGACCTTACCTCTGATATTTGCACAGATAGATGTTTCAATGAAGCATTTCATTTCAATGGTTTTTACTTTGAACAAATTTCGTCTTTTGAGATCTATAAAATTATTATGGGGTTGGATAACTCTGATTCCCACACATTAAATAGTTTCTCTAACAACTTTATTAAAAAAATTTGTTTGAATTTAGTCGACGTATTAGCACACGTATTTAACATAAGTATATTTCATGGCAATTTTCCGATTAGTCTGAAAATGGCGGAGGTTATTCCTATTTTTAAAAAGGGTGATAAAAAATGTATCAACAACTATAGACCTATATCTCTCCTCCCGGTATTTTCAAAAATTTTCGAAAAAGTGGTTAAAAGTAGAATGGTTTTATTTCTAGAAAACACTTCATTTTTAAGCTCACTTCAATATGGTTTTAGAGCAGGTAAATCAACTGAAGATGCACTGCTTAACTTCTGTAATCATGTCTATGAAAGTATGGATACCAAAAAATACACTGCTGCCCTATATATTGATATTACGAAGGCCTTTGATACAGTGGACCATACCATCATGCTAAGAAAATTAGAAAAAGCTGGTTTTAGGGGTTTTATTTTAGACTGGTTTGGTTCTTTTCTTGAAGGTAGAAAGCAAAGGGTGAGAATATGTGATACCTTAAGCGATAGTCTGGACATAAATATTGGAGTGCCTCAAGGGTCTGTACTTGGCCCGATTTTATTCCTTATTTATATCAACTCAATCTTTAGCTTAGATTTAAAAGGTAAACCTACTGGTTTTGCTGATGATATAGCCTGTGCATATTCTAGTAATTCAGTCTTAAATTTGGTTGCTGATATAAATCATGATCTAGAATTGTTAAGACATTGGTTTGGAATTCACAATCTTGTCATTAGTGAGAAAACCAAGGTTATGTTTTTTAATCTTCCTGTTCTAGATCTTAATCCTCCTATATTCATTCTGCATAGCAGAAACTGTATAAATACACATCTGAGCTTTGATACTTGTTGTACGTTAAACCACTTATATACTCACAATACGGATATCCAATGTTCATCTAAATGTGTTCGCATAGAACATGTTACTGAATTCAAGTACCTTGGCTTGACTATTGATAGCAAAATGAATTGGAAAGCACATACTTTAACACTTAAGAAATACTTATTATCTGCCACTTATGTAATGTTCCACTTAAGAAAGATTTGCTGCAGGAAACTCCTTGAGACTATTTATTATGGATTGGTTCAATCAAAACTACAGTATGGTATAGTATGTTGGGGTGGTACATTTACCAACTATTTACAACCCTTGATCATATCTCAAAAGCACATTTTAAGAACCATTTGGAATAAAAGACGACTTGAACACAGTTTCCCATTGTTTTGCAGCTCTAGTATACCTCCGTTGAAGCATCTTTATTTTTATAAAGTATTAAAAATCTTTTTCCTAAGAAGTGGATATCGTCTAAACCGTAACACATCTGCTTACACACTTCGTAGCAGCGAGAGAAATCTTGCAATCGTTCCAGCCCACAATACTCAACATTACTTCAACTTTATACATCAGTAGCACCTAGAGTTTTTAATTCTTTACCTTTTGACATTCGATGCACTCGCTCAGCTTACTCATTTAACAAAAAAATAAAAAAATGGTTTTTTAACTTTGATTTTGTTGAAATTAATAACATAATCAGAATATCAGTATAAATCCTGAACACTAAAAAAATCCTTCTTCTGATACATCCTTTCCATATTTCTACTTTTTCTTTTCGACACTTAACCCCACAGCATTATTCTAATTATTTTTTATGTAATATTACAGCACGATACATTCGACACTTGTCATACGACAACAGATTGTATCTATCATATCTTCTATTCTAAATGTAATGAAAAACACTTAGTAATTAATATAATCTTATTTTTGTTATTTAATATATAAATTGAGTTTATTAAATTAATTGTTTAAGACTTTGTATCCTTATAACAAACATGTACTTTGAATGAATGAAGAAATAAATTGAATTGAAATTGAATTGAAATTGATACAACGGTATTCACCGATGGCTCAAAGATGGATTGCGGGGTGGGTGCGGGAATTTTCTCGGAAAAACTCGGCATATCAAAGTCCTATCGCCTTCCAAATTTCGCTAGCGTCTTCCAAGCGGAAGTATTGGCGATCCTCGAAGCCTGTCGCAACTTAATAAACGATCCAACACCCAAATATAATATCGCTATTATTACGGATAGCCAAGCCGCAATTAAAGCCATAAATTCGGCAATCACCTCTTTGAAACTAGTTAATCTTTGCCTGGAACAACTCAATCGCCTGTGCAACTAGGCCAGAGTCACGCTTCTCTGGGTTCCAGGAAATAGTGCCATTGAAGGAAACGAGAGAGCCGACGACCTTGCCAGGCGATGGTCAGCCCTTAACAACTCACTAGCGGAAATCGTTCATATTCCTATAGGTGCTGTTAAGGGCAAAATAATCTCACACTTCTTAAAATAAGCCGATCTCAGGTGGACCAGCCTGACAAACTGCGTCATATCCAGGAAATTATGGCCAAGTTACAACAGGCCTAAAACAAATGAACTGCTGCTAAGAACTCGTACAGACATCGCTAGAGTAGTGGCAGTCAGTACAGGACACTGGCCAATAGGAGATCATGCAGCCAAACTAGGAATCCCTCACAACAGTTTCTGTCATAGCTGCAAAGATGAAAATAAAAAAGAGTCGCTTATTCACTTTCTGTGCAAATGTCCAGCCCTTGGGAGAGCCAGGCAACGCATACTGGGCAAGCTATTTCGACGACCTTAAAGAGATATCTGGGAAAAGCATTGGAGAACTGATCCTCTTCCTAAATTCCACAGGATGGATATAAATATCCCAACATTACCTTCTAACAAACGGGTCACCTGAGGTTGTGGTATCAAAATGGCGCTTCACACGCTACTTGAGTTTTCTTCAATCGAAACCACCACTTCTACCTACCTACCTACTTTCTTTTGTCCTATTGCCCCCAGTTTGTTGCATCGCTACAAAAACCACTTTTATCAGCAAATTACGAAGTTGGACTTTTCTTCCTCCAAGTTTCTTCAACTTCACGTCATGTACATATTTGGCTTTTACGTCTTGCACTGCTTTGACAACATCATCTTACTATTATGACGGCAGTGATATTTTTTAGTACATATATATTTAAGAGGCATATTAGCAACTCTGGAAATTAGTTATTCAACATAATCTTTACAATAAAACGCAAATTTTATCCGTACCTACCGCAAATCATGAAAATAGAACCGCTCGGAAAGCGAGCGGAAACTGCGCAGTTGTAGTTCTATTGCGTAACATGAGACTATTTAGTTTATTTGCGGTTTTCGTATTAAATTTTGTTTTCTTATCATTTATACCACTTTTCCTAGTTAAATTTTCCAACTAGGCCTACATACTCAGTTAGGTTTGAGTCTGGGATGTTAAGGGGAAAATGGTGTGGAAATTAGGGTTTTGACGGGTATTCTAATAAATGAGCATACTTTAAAACCTTCGTAAAGTCATACTTTATTTAAAGAATAAATTGCAAAACTATGATTTAGTTAGAAAATCGCACTAATTGCCAACTGTGGTTAAAAAAATAGGTAAAAAATAATTTTTTCGCTTTTTACCTGCTGCGGTTTTTTCCAAGTATCTTAAAATCTGTGAGTGATTCAGAATACTTATTACACACTTTTTTATTTACAATTATGTATTACGTTCATAAGAAAAAATAATAAAACGGTATGTTTATTACGCATTTTTTGTAGAAAAGCGACCTGAAAGTCAAAAAAATGTATGGGCAAGATTTAGAATATTGACTTAAAAATTAAATATCTGGAAAGCAAAAAAAGGTATCCAATTTATTTAAACGCAGTTAAAAAGGGTGTTATTTCTTCTAAAATTAAAGCTCTAAAAGAGTATAAGTATTAGCGGAGATATTTGAGTTAATATGGGTCAAGGTACACCAAAGTAGGTGTTTTCTTAAATTATCGATAAATGATGTCCAAATTTGAGATAGACCCTTATTGTAGAACGATTTTTTTCTTAGAATAAGCCCAAGAATCAGTTGCCGAAGTCTTGACATTTAACTTGGAAACACCCTGTATAAGTATTACGTACATTACATAAGAGCTACCTATAAAAATGATTCAAAAAAAAATTCAATATTTCTTGAAGTCTTGTAAAATACTTTAAAAAATAACCTCTGACGAAAAGTCCAACCGACAACTGAAATCCATTTACAACCGAATGTATTAAATGTATGTGGAAAGACATGTTGGTGTCCGTCATTTCACTCAATATGACCGTTCTAGAGGCTTTACTGGTGTGTAGTATGAGCCGTGTTTACATTTACCCCTGTTTACATTTACCCACATTGAGAATATGTATGTATGTCGTGTGCAATTTTGTTCAAAATTATTTAATGCATACATGCTGTCTTTATAGGTATGTACATTATATAAAAATGAGCTCTTCGATTGATACCTTAAAACTTATAAACTAACCGTCTGAAACTTACACTAAATGCTTTTTATAATGTTTGAAGTGTTCATACATCAAACATTTTCAAGTTCCGGTAGATGGCGATGGAACTCCAAAATTTCAAAACCATCCGATTGAGCTGAAACTTACACAATATACTTGTTACAGAGTGAGAAATGTTTGTAAATCAAAAGTTTTCAAGTTTTCCGATAGATGGAGCTGAAAACCAAAATCTCAAAATTATTACTACAGCCATGCACAGTGACAGCTAACAGCTAACTTTTGATTTACGTGCACTTCTCGCTTCATAACAAATATATTGCGTAACTTTCACTTAAACGAACAGGTTATTTTTACGATATGAACCTTATATATATACATTTTTTTTGTTTTAAATGTTTTATAAATTAAATACAGTGGTGGTCCAATATAACGAATGATATAATGTCCAGTTGCATTCGCTATATCGTAAAATTCGTAATATCGACGACATTTTCCTTGTACGAAACATGTAGATAGATAGATATGCATATATTCAATTCTCGTTTAGTATATTAAATAAATGTATAAATATTGTTTCTAATTCATAACATTTTAATACATATTATATTTTATTGGGAACATTCTTTGAACAACATTCATTGTTTTCGTAACAACGAACATATCTTTTTTGCGTCGTAGAACTGAAAGATGTTCAAACTCTGTTTCGGGGCTTAGAGATAAGATATTTTTCCAGCACTTATTAAGCACAACCGCTGATATTTTTTGCCATGCCAATGCAATTAGGGAAACAGCTTCAAAAAGATTTAGCTCCTTTAGAGCATTTGGTATGCCTTTCTCTGAACTTACGTTTTTGCTCAGCAAGCTATTTCTATAAAATAAAAAGCGAATAGCATTTTTCTGGTCTATTGATTTGATTAAAGGTGTTAGTTACATTCGATGACATGTGCAACACCCACATTTTTCCATGGGCTGTTTCTTGAACAAATACATATGTTTTTTTTAGGTAAACTTGTCTCATTTGTTTTTTAAAGAATGTACACAGATATTGTAACAACATTCGTTATATCGAATATTTTTTTTCGTTCGCTGTATAGAGACACCAATGCGTTTGAAATAAGTGTATCGATCATTCATTATATCGGCATTCGCTATACTGCACCACCACTGTAATAGTATTTATTTACTGCAAGTAGTAATGTACAGAACTTAAAAATTTATTATGAATTTTAAAATGTTTGATTTTGAAAAAGTTGAATATTATTGCTTGGACAGTTTTCTTAAATCCAAGTAGTATTGCCGGCATTTAATTCTCCACCAGAGTCATTGCTATTTTTAATGTCGGGAAAATTGATTCAAAACTATATTTACGTATATACATATGTACAAATGTAAATATGTACATTAAACAGACGAAATTTAAATACATTTAGGTTGCACATCCGAATCCAAGCACTTCTTGAACAACATTTGCAAATTCAATTCGTGCTTCCAGATGACATTGACATCGTTTGGTGCACCAAAAGTCACTCGAAAAAATGTCATTACATTTTATGACATAAACACTGTTCTCAATGGGTGTAGCAAAGCGCAACGGGTAACCACTTGTGTATGAATGAAAATTGAAAACATCAAGATCTAAAAATGTAGTAAACAATTCGCAAAATCAAAAATGCGCAAACAAAATTGCGAAATTGAATTATTAGGATTCCTTGTAGCACATATTTGTTTTTTATAACATGGAACATTGCTTTAAAGATACCTCTACACAAAATTGTAATAAGTAATATTATTCACTATAAAAAATTGGATAAAGATTAAGAACACGGCTGAGTGTCAATTAAAATTGTTTGCGCTGTACTACTGAGTTCAGGGGTCTAATTTTCATTTCCTGGCAAAATCCGTATTTTTACTTATATTTTTGTATTTTTTTTTTATACGGCAGCACAATTTTGGACAGCCTTTAATTTTCCCAAAATTATTGTTAATCGAATAGTGATAATTTCATTGAAATCGGTCCAGTAGTTTACGAATTAATCGGTTGAGAAATTGAGTTTTTCGACATAAAATTGAATTTTTCTACGTGAATTTCTCAAAAACTATACAACTTACGAGATTCGTTATATTTTTCTTTAAAAATATAGTTAATCACCTACATACTATGATTTTTTCATATTTTTGACTTCAGTAGTTTCCCAGAAAACACTATGGTGCTTTTTGTATGATATTTTTCACACATTTTTGGCAATAACTCCCAAAGTTTCTAGCGGAAAAAACAAAGCAAAATATTTTTGAAATCTTTGTTTTGAGTTCTTTCAACATGATATATTTTTCAGAATTTTATTTTTTTTTAGATTACATTTTACCCGCGCAATGTATAGATGTTCCACAATATTTTTGGATAATATGTTGTCCATGTATGTGGACCACCGTAATGTATAAGTGTGCCAAATTTCAAGTTTCTAGGAAGAACACATCTTGATGTTTTCATCGTGACAGACATTTTTGAGTTAGAGCGAACTAATAATGGTTCCGTATTACCATATGGGTACGAAACCGTTAAAAGCACTCCGACCCCTTAAAGTTGATCACAAACTGAAGAAAGAATAATTAAAGTCATCTCTATATTGCACACGATAAAACCAGAACAGAACATTTCGTTATTTTACCGCTATGTCTAGAGTCTAGAGCTAGACCCTCGGCCAACTTGCGCAGGTTATTAATTATTTAGTATGAGAGATGAGATAAAGTAGGTATACAAATTTGTGGTGAACATTGGACAACATATAAACGTATTTGTATTTTGAGGAGCATTTGTATGCAATTTTCTTGATGCAATTAGATATTGGCCAACTTCATCAGGTGGCCAACTAGACAGGTTTTACTGTACCAGCATTGAAATACGGGCAGCGGTTTTTAAGATAAGCGCATTTCTAGATTTTCAGCTTCAGCCAACACTTTTCATAAAAAATATTTAGGAGTACCACACAAACCGTTATATCAATTAAATTAAGAAAAACTTACATTAAGCCGCTGTAGAAGCCACTTTTCCAAGGAAAACTTTTCACGGTATTCAGATGCTTGCTGCAGTAAAGCTTTATTCTGAATAGTCACTGAATTATTTGTCACAGAAGGTGTAATATCACTGAATGAGGGCTCGCTCATTGAATTTGTTGTAAGTCTCAGATCCGGTGAACTGAAATGCTGATCCACTAATTGAATTAGGCTCCTACTATTTATATTATCATTAGTATCAATCACTAAGTTCGCAGTCGTCATCATTAAATTGTCGCCAATGCTGATGACATCTCCACTCAGCTCTGCTGTACGTTGTTGTTTGATGGCCTTTGACATCACCATCTCAACAATTGTGATATTTAAATTAATCCGAATCATATAGTTGACCGCGAATCCAACGAAAACTAAGTACCAGAGAACTGAGCGTGCTTGAACTACAAAGAAAGGTAGGTATATTTTTACGTACATTCTACATACATATGTACATGGCAGTTTATTGAACTTTTGGTTACCTTCAGCCATGTCTGAATTTTTTACTAGATCACAGGATTGTATAATATATCACGGTCGATTGGATCGATATTCTAGCTCTCTTATAGACTCATCTCACCTTTGCGATACAAAAATAAAAATTGAACTATGATACAGGATGTGTTCGTTATCTTTAAAATGTGAGTGATGGTGAGTTTGAAGGATTTCTGCCAAATAGCAATTTTGTCATTAGTAAATTTTGTAAATAAAACCTAACTTGTTAGCAGAAACATATCTAAACGTCTTCTCATTGTGTTTTACCAAAAAAAAAAAAAATGTGAATCGATCTTATGTCTTCTATGAATAGGTATCACAATCACAAAATAATTCACTTAAACACACTGCGTTGTTTAAATATTAACTTAGTTAAACTTTTGTAAATTCAATTGACATGACTTGAAAAACATTGCCCCGAAGTGGGGTCAATTGTTCGTTGGGAAGTTCTTTCGGTTGTGTACCATTCGCCAAATCGTTGCGAAACCAATCTGTGCCAAGACAGTGTGTTGTGAAGAGATCACTCGCGATCGCTGAATACTGGCTATCACTGTCACGAAACGAGTTTACCGTCAGACTATTATAAGCGAAAGGGGATGTAAATCCCTATTGTGCCGTTGAATAATAAGTGTTGGCTCGTGGCAAATAGAACGCGCACTCGGAGAGAAAGACCAATTATATCTGTTCCTTTCGTGGCTGCTTGTTTTGAATTCGCGTACCATAGCAGCGCTTATCAGGTGTTATCAACTGTGAATGAATAACTTTGAAAATTTTATTTTCAGGATTGTTTAGAAAAAATAAAGATTATTCTACATAATGTACATACCTATGTATGTACAAATGTATGTACGTATGTTTGTACATATGATGGCGTTAAGATTATATATGACATATCCTGCAAGACTCTTGATCAGTAATCATTATAAATGTAAAATTGATGAGTTTTGAGTGTATACCTATAGTAGGAACATTATTAAAGGTATATTCTATAGTTTTGAATTGTAAAGATAAATCTTGCTCTTGAAGTTGTTATGGAAGATACGGTTCGAATATATGTAAATATTTACAAATAGCTCCTGCGGAAGTATCGCAATATCACTAAACGTTATCTAGCAACTTGAAGAGGAGCGATCAGGCCGAGACTACTACGTTTACGAGTACACTATCTAAATGTAAAGAAAATATTTGTGTACCTTCGTTTGTGAATAAATATCCGGCAATAGGCCACTTTGCATAGACCAGATATACAACACATATGTTATATATTATTTGTGCAATGTAGATACTTACATATGTAAGTGTTAGTCAGATACATCTTCTTATGTATGTATGTATTTCTGATAACGTTTATCAGTACAATTCCAAGTTTTTCTACTACTGTGTCCAATTTTACTTACCTACTTATCTTTATCATAACAAAAAGTATTAGACTAACGACGTCAGAATTTGAGAGTCTTGTGATTAAATACAAATAGCAACACAATTTAATGGAAGTATAAGGACATGTTGCATATTATATAGTACAATTTGCCTAAGAAACTTTGTTGCTTAACACTTCTTACACTTCGAATATTGCAGATTCATAATTCTGGAATTAGAATCTTCGAATTAGATTATTTGAAAACTAAACATCGTTTGGAAAGAGGATTTGTAATATTTTTCTACATAATTTTTGAAAAAAGTGATGAATTTTTTTCGCAAACTATAATCTTATGCCTCTAATAGTTATTAGAAAATTATTTAAAAAAAAAGAAACTTTCAATAATCTACGTGTTTAACATGAACTAAAAAGTATAAAATCATTTCCTAGCCCCATACAGATTCCTAACCACATACCTACAGACAGTCCTGAAAATTTGTGATTCTGAGTCTATTTTATAATTCCTTCGGGATGAAGCTCGATGATAACCGTTGGGCCGATTTTCATGATTCTTTTTTTGTTTTCTTCGTATTTCTGTATATCAGGTTTCTACAGAAATCTGGAAAATTAAAAAATTCAATATTAATTGTCCAAAATGGCTCATATTCAAGATATTATGTTGATATATCATATATGTAGTACCAAAACAGAAAACTACAAAATCTGGACCCGCTAGGCGGCGCTGGAGTCAAGTTATTATTTTGTATGACAACATTAAAGGATCTGGGCAGTGGTTGGATGCAGAAGAAAATCCAAAACACACCCCCAAGCTAAGTGTTCACCCAGAAAAGGTTATAGTGACAGGGGAAATGAAACCTGCATTGGCGAATAGGCATTGTCCGATACTATTGAATGATAATGCTAGACCCCATACATCACGCGCAATGGTGCAAAAACTGCAACAGTTGGGATTGGAAATTCTTCCGCATCCACCGAACTCCCTGATGTTTCTCCAACGGACTACCACCTTTTCCGCAGTCTGGAGTCGTTTTGCCGGCAGGAGGTATTCCGAAACCGAGCAGAGGCATATAAAGACTTTAGAGCGTAAAAAAGTAAAGCTTTCTATAAAAAAAATGGTGTGTCAAGCCTACGCACGACGGAATTGAAACTTCTAGTATTCCTCTCTCACTTTTCATTTCATTCTCTCTTTTTCTGTCTTAGGTTAGTTTGAAGATTATAGGTTAAATAATTCAACGACGAAGCATAGATTTTCTCTTTTTAATGTATTCTTATACATGAATGAATTTCGATATTATGTACAGTTCCAAAAATTTTCAGGAGATATTTCCTCTTGTGCCACGGATGTTTTTATCGCTTCTATCTCGTCACTACTCATTTTTGACACTAAAATTCTGTTCCAAATCGAATAAACCACAATCAGTTACGTATTTCACTCGTTGTATTACACTCACGGCGCAGTACACCAACCAAGTAGCTGATGCCTGGCGTGGCGTCGTTGGCTAGAGATCCTTAGTAAGCGGATACGGTGAGAGAGCGACAGTGACAGTCCCGTACCCCCACCACCTTATGATGGTTTTTCGTGATGGTCGTTTCACTTCAATAAAGAAGTTTCACTTCAAAAAACGCCTTATCTTAAGTGTTTTCCAATAAGAGGTGTTATTTTGGTATTCAAAGAAAAATAAATGATCGGATGTTTATTTCATAATAAAGAGGAAGGTATGCCGTTAATAATGAAAAACAACATCAGCCAAATGGCCACCACGAGCACGCATACAGGACCATATCCTTTTCATGAAATTTTCCATAACCAAATCGCAAAGTGGCTGCCCTATGTCCTCGATAGCCTCACGAATTTTATCTTTGAGGTCTTGAATCGACGCTGGGCTTTGGCGTAGACCTTATCTTTCACGTGGCCCCAAAGATCTCCCAAGATCTCGGTGGCCAATTGTGATCACCTCTTCGAGAGATAACACGGTCCGGAAACTTTTTCCGTAAAAGATCAATGGTTTGGTTGCTTGTGTGGCACGTAACGCCGTCTTGTTGAAAGTAAACGTTGTCCAGATCAATACCATCCAACTCCGACCATAAAAAATCATTAATCATCTCTCGATAGCGCAATCCATTCACCGTAACTGTTGATCCAACCTCATTTTCGAAAAAGTAAGATCCAAGACCCCGCCGGACCATAAACCGCACCAAACAGTCACTATGGAAATAAGGCGATGGATTGGTATGATTAGAATAACGTTTCGGTGGTGCCTAGAGAGGCCAATCCTCCGAATTCGCCAGAACTTAGGCGCATTGAAAGATATTGGGCACTGGCCAAAAAAGAGTGTTAAGGGCCACTAAAAAAGCTGTCAACACCAATTCAAAAAAAATTGGACAAATAGCTCAAAAAAAAGTGACTGAGATAAAAGCAATGATGGAAGCTGTTCCGGAAAAAGTTCGAAAATTTGTTAAAAATAAGGAATCATTTTTTTTTTTGTTAATTTTTATAAATTTGGAATTAAAAGCTAAATACCAATGAATATTTTTAATTTTTTCAAATTATCTTTTTATTACATTTTTTGTTAATTTTCTGCAGGTAAATTTTTTCGATGGCACTCCTTAAATCGCTAGTGCAATAGGTTGTGATTCCTCTTGCGAGTTTATTTCTGCACCGATTACAATGATTCTAACACTGATTGAAGGCTTCAACAGTATAGATAATTTTGAAAGAAAACATATGAATGAAGTTATTATGGAAAAACATTATTTCAACGTAACTACATTCACAAATGAGGTGTCTAAAGAAAATAATGTCTTGGAGCAATGACGAAATGCACTCTGATTTTATGAATATAAAAAATTTGTTTACACTAAATCTTAATATTTATCAGGATCCGTATTACGAAAACCAGCTCTTATTTTTTGGAACAAGGTGCCAATAGGACACTAGAGGCCAGTAGGTAACCATTTTATTCGTAAATAGGTTGTAGGTTTTCTACATGCAAGATTGTTAATAATATTTATAAACTAAAAATCCAAATCTGCTCTAGAAAATCCTCTTTCTTTTGTCACATCGTTTGTTAAGATTGGATGAGTGGGAGAGCCGCAAATGGCAATAATGATTGCAGAACAGTGAACTACAAAGCATTATGAAATGATCATGTTAGAGCGCGCACATGTACTCACACACACACACACTATTGCAACGATACACACAACGATACTGCTGCCCGACTGCTGGCAGTGGTCTCCACTGAAAGAAAATTGTGGGCGATGCTTTGAATAATTGTTTTGAACATTGCTCAGCTTCAGGATAACGCAGGAGGATGTTTTATATCTCAAATGAATTAGGGACGAATTTACTAATTTCACCTATTTTTTTGTTTTTCAATCCGATAAGCCATTATTGAGTTAGGGCTGTATAACTGTAATTTTCCCTCCCAATATGCAGTATTTTCACCATTTTCTGAAAACCATGCCAATTTCCGGGATAAAAAGTGATTTATAAAAGTTGGCTAGGAACATAAGCAATCACTATGTCCATATTTCATCGCGCTGCTATGAAATTTGAGTACCAGTGACAGTCCCGTACCCCCACCTCATGATGACGGTTTTTCGTGACGGTGTTGAGTCGGTTTTGCTCCGGTCATCGAAAATGTATGACGCGCGCAAAAAGAAGTTTCACTTCAAAAAAAAAAAGGAATACTGTACCTTGAATCCCGTTGGAAAAATATTATAGATGTTAACGGTTTTGACTAAATAAAAAATCATAAAAAAATATTGGCTTTTGACATTTCTGTGGTCACAAGGAAAAACCGCTAAAGTCTGTTTTACTCATTTTTCAGGAGAGCAGTTTAAAGTTTTTGACAAACACGTAAAATTACAAATGACTCTATTGGGCGATTGGAAACTCCGATCGCGTTGAAAAAAAAGTAAAATAAAGATAATTTTACTCTTTCTTAGTTGAAAATTATTTTTTTTGAAAAAAATAACTGTAAACGATTTTATTGACAAAAATAATACTTTAGTCGTTATGCATTTTAGGTTTTTCATCATTAAAAAATCCTATCTGGAGTTTAGTTGTTTTTCCATTTTAAAGAATCACAATTTAATTTTGGAAAAACCGCTAAACTACAGATAGGAAAGTCTTTTTACTTATTCTGCCTTCAAAAAAAATTAACAAAACAAAAAATATTAACACGGAAAAACAGCTAAACTCAAGTTTAGCTATTTTTCCTCCACAAAAAAATGTAATAATTGTATAAATTTAATGTGGGAAAACAGCTAAAGTCAAGTTAAGTCTTTATTCCCTGTTGTAAATCTTAAAAAAATTATCTTAAGTCAACTTTAGACAGTAAATATCGTTTTTTTTTTTGTTGAGTTTGGTTGTTTTTCCTTAATCTAAACTAAAAAAAATGACTTCAGCTATTATGTTTTTTTGAAATTGTGGTCACATTTTTAAAGATAAAAAGCTGAAAAGAATTTACAAAATAGATTCGAGTACGCTGAATCTAATGGCATCAAAATCTCAAATTCGTCTTAAGTCGACTTATATTCTTATATATACTTATATATACAACCTTATATTCTGTGGCAACAAGGAAAAACAGCATAAGTCGTTTCTTTACAACTTTTCAGGAGAGCAGTTGAAAGCTTTGACGTTAGCTTTCACAAAACTGCATCGTATAAGAAAGTTGTTGATACTGAAATAAAGATGAAAAAACAAATATTTTTACAAAATTACTTATTGTTGTGTTAGTTTCAATACCTGTTGGAGCATAAAAACATATGTCAAAAGCTTACGATAAAACTTTACTTATGCTGTTTTTCCATATGCATATTTGCGAGAAAATTACTAATGTTATTATTTGCTGGTCTATAACTCAGCAACCGTTAGAGATAAAAATAAGAAAAAAATATGGCAAGCAAAATCGAATATTGCGCATCCGTTTGTGTAAAACTGTAAAAACTCAATTTCGACATACATACATAAGTCGACTATGTTGTTTTTCCTTCTGGCCGCAGATATGTTGATATAGTGCCAAAAGAGAAAACTACAAAATCTGGAGCCGATAGGTCGAGTTATTAATACATTTTATATTCAGGAAAACAAACAAAAAAAATCCAGATCGAACGGACATGTTTCCTTCATGTTGAATGGTAAAGAATTTTATCAAATTCTCAACTGCAAGACGGTAGACTGTCTAAATAAAGAATTGACGTTTAAAGTTGGAAGAGCGTTGTATATTTTGATTAAAGAGAAATGTTTAAAAAATTATTATTGGCTTTTAAATGTTTGCTACTAAATTGAACATTTCATGTTGTACATACAACTAAATAATAGAAGGAAAAATATGCTTTTTTGTTGAGCACTTGCCATACGTTCTGAATTGGATTGAGATCAGGGCTAGATGACGGCAAGTCTAATAAAGTCACCATATTATCTTCAATCCATTTTTTAGTATAAGCGGCCGTGTGCTTCGGATCATTGTCCTGTTCAAAGATCCAAACAACCGGTAGATTTTCATCTGCGAATGACTCCATCATATTCTCCAATATATTGCAGTATTGGAGACTGTCCGTATGACCTTGAATATTATGAATTAGACCGATGCCGCACCAAGACAGTACACCTCAAATCATTATGTTCCTACCTCCATGTTTAACCTTTTGACAGGTATACTTTGGGTCAAATTCTTTCGATTTCGGAGGGCGTACACAGCATTTACCTTCGGATGAAACTCTATTTATTTTAATTTCATCAGTAAATAGTACATTTTTCCACTAGGCGACAGTCCAATGGCTATATTTGTGGACAAGCTCCAATCGATTTTTCCTGTTCCGCTTAGTTAAAGTGGCTCCTTCCTAGCTCTTCGCTCAAAAAGTCCTGCTTCACGCAACCTTCGTTTAATTGTATCTACGGATGGTCCGCTATAGTTTGCACGAAAAACTGCAGTACGAATTTCACTGGTATAGAGTGCGGGAATTTTTTACTTTGTCAAACGATCAGTTTGTAGTAGTATGATCAGTAATTATCATTATCCTAGGCTTGTGGCTGACTTTTTGAACAGTTCCATTTTTCTTATAATATTGGATAGCATTGAAAACCATTCCTTTTGAGAACTTTTAAGAAGTTCTGCTATGTTGGCGCAGGATTTTTCTTCGTTAAAGTGGTTCAGAATGAGTGGGTTTTAGCTTCACACGATCTGTTTTTCCCCATTATGTAAAACTCTAAAAAAAATACTCCAAAATATCACTGTGAACAAAGTAATATCAATATGCTAAAATACCAGTGGATTCTGCCCCTTAAACTTGCAAAAAGTCTTTAATTAACAGAAATAATGTAACCGTTTCTTATTATATGCACGACCTATTTTGTGCTCTTTACTCTGTTTAGACCACAAATAAAAAAATAACGGAACTTTATATCAATTGCAAGCTCTTTTCACAAATTTTATTTAATATGTACAAGAAATTTTAAAACTTAGATATCCTTAAGGTGAAAACACATGAGCTATGAAGAAACCAATTCGATCACCTTAAGCGTTTCTAATTACGTGCACGCCCTGTATTTAAGATCTGTAAAGCCTTAGGAGTTTGTCTGCAGACGACTGGATTCAAAATTAGCATTACTACAATCAAGTAAGTTTGTTTTATACTTCATAAAAAAAATGAGATTATAAAAAGTACAAACCAAAAAAAAAGAACAAAATATGAAAAGATTCATTTGAAAATACTACAGAGTTAATATACATTTGCTTTACATGTTTAATCTGGAAGATGAAATCGATAGCAGGCGTATAAGAAGGGACATAAGGATACAAGCGAAGGATGTATTACAGTTGCCCAACGCTCAGTAAGTAAAAAAATGTAAATAAATTCGCTAGAGAAATACACTCCATTTCATAACTATATCACCACCCCTATTTTGACGTTTTTTTATGATAAAAATAAATGTTTTACCAGTAGCTGTTTTTATGTGACGGAGTAATAAGCGTGCAAACTATTTCATGAAAAGCCGAAAAATACCGTTGTCCTTTCTAGGAAAAAAGAAAAATAATGCGTTTTTTTGCCATTTTTATAACTATATCACCACTTTACTTTTTATTTGATACAAATTTTATTACTGATTTAAAGTTTTTAATTCCTAAATGATTATTAGTTGGTGGGGTCTCCTTTGTTTTCCACTAAAGCGAAAATTCGATTTGGCATACTGTCACTTAAGTTTTTCAACACATCCTCTCAGATTGTGGCCCAAGAGGTAATTATTGCGGCTCTTAGATCTAGCACCTTACTAAATTGCCTGTTATTGGCGTAAAATTTTAGCAGCAATATGCCTCAAAGATTTTCATTCGCATTTTGATCTGGATAGTGATCACCGTTACGTGATCACGTCCGAGTTTTCTACCAATTTCACGAAAAGATAGCCGTCCATCGTGATAAGCAATAATTTTACCTGTTTCTTCTTTCGTTTAGTATTTTTCGCGCCGCATTTTGTTAAAAAACACTCAATAAACTTTCGTATTTTTACCGTTGCACACTTTTGCAGAAAAATTTCCACTTGAATTACCGACTACACTCGTACGCAGCTCGTGGTGATATAGTTATGAAAAGGGCTAAAATGCATTATCTCTATTTCCTTCTAGAAAGGATAACGGTATTTTTCGGTTTTTCATAAAATTACCTGTGTTTTATTAATCGTTTGCAGAAAAACAGGTTCTTGCTAAAATAAATAATTTTAATCTTAAGAAAATGTCAATAGTGAGATGGTGATATAGTTATGAAATGGGGTGTATTCATAAATCATGTTCAGGCTTATTAAAAATTTCAGGATAAATAAATCTGCGTTCGGATACGTTTTGAATAAATTGAAAAGTAAGATGCCTTCGCTTGCAAGAAGTTCGTCGCTTACGCCGGAGTTCAAATTAGCTGCATGCTTACGGTTCTTAGCTGAAAATGGTTTCCAGAATGGCATTGGGAGGATTTTAATGTTGGAATGCCACATCCAACTGTGTCCTTAGCACTGTCTGAAACGTATTCGGTAGAGGCAAATCGAGTTCGTAATGAAATGTTGCATGATTTCTTGTTAAATAAAAAAAAACACTTGCTTAAACCAGTACATGTGTTACTTATTTAGGTACCTACAGTAGCGTGCACGTAATTAAAAACGCTTAAGGTGATCGGATTGGTTTCTTCATAGTTCATGTGTTTTCACTCTTAGGATATCTAAATTTTAATTTTTCTTCTACCTACATATAAAATAAAATTTGTGAAAAGAGCTTGCAATTGATATAAAGTTCCGTTATTTTTTTATTTGTAGCCTAAACAGAGTAAAGAACACAAAATAGGTCGTGCATATAAATCGAAACGGTTACATTATTTCTGTTGATTAAAGACTTTTTGCTAGTTTAAGGGGCAGAATCCACTGGTATATTAGCACATTGATATTACTTTGTTCACACTGATGTTTTGGAGTATTTTTTTTAGAGTTTTACATAATGGGGAAAACAGATCGTGTGAAGCTAAAACCCACTCATTCTGAACCATTTTAACGAAGAAAAATCGTGCGCCAACATAGCAGAACTTCTTAAGTGCTCAAAAGGGATGGTTTTTAATGCTATCCAATATTATAAGAAAAATGGAACTGTTCAAAAAGTCAGCCACATGTAGGATAAGGATAACTACTGATCGCTGATCGCTGACAAACTGATCGATCGACAACGTAAAAAATTCCGGCACTCTGGACTGTCGCCCAGTGGAAAAATGTACTATTTACCGATAAAATTAAAATAAATAGAGTTTCATCCGATGCGATGGTAAATGCTGTGTACGCCGTCCCAAAATTGAAAGAATTTGACTCAAAGTATACCTTCCCAACGGTTAAACATGGAGGGGGGAACATAATGATTTGAGGTGCAATGCCTTGGTGCGGCGTCGGTCTAATTCATAATATGTATTCAAGGACATATGGACAGTCTCCAATACTGCAATATATTGGAAAACATGATGGAGTCATACGCAGATGATAACACAGGACAACAAATATCGTTAGTGATTTTGTATTAGGTGTGCATTCCCAGCATTAAAAATATTTTTATTTTTTTTTTCCTACGTGTAGTTTTGGATCTACATTCAGTTTTGAATACTGGCTGTAATCAGTACTTTCGTGTGCGCGGTTTGCTATCTTTCGCTACATTTCTATAATTAAATTGTATTTAATACTATGTCTTCATCGCGAAGAAGTTGTCTCAATGAGCTAAATGTGATTTGTTACATTTGTGGCGAATACACAGTTAAAAAGTTCAGAAAACCTATAATAACAGATTTTATAAAAAGTGCTTATTTTTCTTACTTTAAGTCGAAAATTGTGGATGAATGCAGGCCCGCGACACCCCAAATTGTTTGTAAAATGTGCTTTGAACACTTGAGGCAGTAGGTCAATGGTCAAAGAAGCCATATTAGGTTCAGAGTGCTTATGCAATGCAAAGATCAAAAAATCACTTCGATGACTGTTACATTCAGAGATGACAACACGTACAAAAAACCAACCCAACAAATAGTTTACACAAGACGACGACTTCAAAACAAATATATTTTCCCATTATACTGGAACGAGTATGGCCGAAGACGATATGCAGTAGCTATTTCAGCAACATTCAATGAATTGCCAGTACACTTACACGACCTAAGAAAATACGTATTTTTAAAAGAAATAAAAAATAAACTAGTTGCACTTAAACATAGAACTTTAAATAATTTTAAATATACATATGTAAATTTTTTGTATTTCTTTTTGTTTGAACTTTATAAAACTTTATTAATATTTATAAAACTTTATTAATATAAATTTAAATTCAAATTTGTGAACTCTAATATAATATGTATAATGAAACAAATTGTCTTATCTTCTGCAGACAAGCCCCTCAGGCTTTGCAGGAAACTTAATGGAATATGCAACTTTGTTATCCAATAAATAAAATTCAATTCCATTCAATTGAAAAATTGACCTAAAAATACGTCGTTTGTCAATTTCAAATCGACAAGTGGAAATCTAGCATAATAATGTAATAAATGCTGTTTTTTTTAGGTAAATTTGCATTTTTCTGTACAAGTCAAAATCTAGAAAACTACACGTAGAAAATCGAAATGTTTGCTTTTAATTTAATCAGTATAAGGTTCAAAATTAAAAACAAATTACAGCTTCTTGGCACCAAAACCAGTGTTGACCAGTGTAATCTACCGGTTGTTTGGATCTTTCAACAAGACAATGATCCGAAGCACACGGCCGCTTATGCTAAAAAATGGATTGAAGATAATATGGTGACTTTATTAGACTGGCCGTCATGTAGCCCTGATCTCAATCCAATTCAGAACGTATGGCAAGTGCTTAAAAAAATGCTAAAGTTCAAAAAAATTGGTTATATTGAAAAATTATACGAGGAAACGAAAGTTGCTGGGGGAACCATTCCTCAGAGCTTTTGCGAAAAATGTGTGGAGTCCATGCCACGCAGATTGCAGGCAGTGATTCAAAATCTTGGCTATGCCATTCAATTTTAAGTGTCCGTGAATAAAAAACAAATATATGACCTCTTTTTTATCAAAAACGCGACCTATTTTGTGATCTTTACTCTGTTTAGGCTACAAATAAAAAAATAACGGAACTTTATATCAATTGCAAGCTCTTTTATTAATATGTATGTACAAGAAAAATTAAAATTTGGATATCCTAAGAGTGAAAACACATGAGCTATGAAGAAACTAATTCGATCACCTTAAGCGTTTCTAATTACGTGCACGCCACTGTATGTATGCAGTAGGTAACAAAAAAGCAAGTAAGCCTTCATGGCAAATTAAATTAATTGCGATGTCTGCATTTTCCTTCATGCATTCCACCATCGCACAGTGGTCGGATTCACTAATCTAGCGGGACAAAATGTAAAAATCAAAGTCAAGCGAACTGCCTCAAAATGATATGGCTAACTTCGCAATAGAATAGGTAACTGTAGTTCATATTCTGTTTGTTCATCTCTTTCACTGGTCAGAAAATATCAAGCTTAGAAGTTAGTAGTTGATGAAAGCCACTTAGCGATAGCAGAAAAATGGTATTATTTGTGCAATTTCGTTTAGCTACTAAAAGTGTAACGGTACATCTATTGCAATAATTTTTTTTTTTCTTGAAGAGAATTGCTTATAGGTAATAAAATAACGATTCCATAATTTAATAAGTTTATTAAATAGTTTTGTTGTAGTTTTTTTAAATACAACGCGAAAAATTAGGCTTGAAATTTTAGTTTTGCATTTTCAACTAGAATAAAACTAAATAGTTCCGCTGAGTTCCGGCTCGAAATTTATAAAAAATAGTTCTGTGGAGTATTGGCTTTTAGGTAAAACAAAAACTTTTTGCGCATTTTTGCGACCCCCATACAAATATTTTCACTTTTCAGAATTATCTCCCCAAATAACGATTCAACAATTTTTTTTAAATTTGGGTGCAAACTGTTAAAACAAACAGGATTGATGTGGTAAGAGCATTTGTTATTGACAAATTTGAACTTTCGGAGCTGTCTCAAGATGCTGGAAAAAAGCGAATACTTCCATCAAAAATTTGCTGTCCAAAATTGGTGAAAAGTGGTTGAAAAGCGGTAGACTTGTTAACCGATTTTTAGGTACGAACTCCTCCTGGTAAGAGGGACCCGGACCTTGCCTTGTATAGCGGACGGAGGGCATTCAAAAAAAGGCGGAAGAACAAAAAAGCGTTTTTAGGAATGTTGAGAAAAGTCAAAAACACGCAAAGTTCAAAATTTAATAAATTCAATGAGCCCTCAGGAAATAATAAAAGCTAGTGAAGTTGTGCTTCGTAAAATGAGTAAACCAGATTTGGCAAACATCATTAGGGATCTTTCGGAAGCTTCATCCAATAGAGGTGGTGAAGTGAAAACATTTTGCAAAAATCGAAGTTCTGATCACGAATCAATAGAGAACTTATAGAACGGTTTCAAATTGATTTAAAAATATTGGGCAGTGGATATGCTATAAAGGAAAATGCACTTGGAAATTATGTAACTGAAACAAGAAACTTTTATCTAAGGGAATATTCATGGTACACTATGCCAGTGAGCGTTCATAAAGTGCTTTTTCATGGAAAAGGCATCATTGCATCCTGTATTCTTGCTGTAGGAAGAGGCACAAGAGGCTAGGAATAAGGACACAAGAAAGTTTAGAGAGATATTCACACGGAAAAATTCTAGATTAAATACAAATACAGATCTCTTGAATCGGCTGTTGATTTCTTCAGATCCATATATCACAAGCTTACAAAACGTTCCAAAACGAATACGTGGTATGATACCAAAAGAAGTGGTTTCCTTGTTATCAATTGATAATCTAGAAGAAGTTTTATCTGATCGAGATAAAAGTGAATAACCAAAATATATATATTTTTACCTAAAACTCAAAAACGTATTTTATCAAAAATAAAAAAATAAAAAAACTGCTTCTTGTTTTGGTATAACGGTATTGATAATTTGTTGGTTGTTTTTCTGAAAAACAATATTATTTCTATCAAGAATAGGACAGTCTATCTATTAGTACTCATAAAACATAAAATAGTTCATTTAAAACATGACTTTCCTTTTCGAAATAATTTTGTTCCGCTAGATTGGTGAATCCGACCACTGCATCGCATTGAATTGTGGCCTTGTTTTGTTTGTTTTCTGTAAATATTTGTATCATCTCAATTAATTTCTATCATCATATGTATACATACTTACTTTTTGAAGTGAAACTTCTTTACGCGCGTCATGCATTTTCGATGACCGGAGTAAAACCGACTCAAGACCGTCACGAAAAACCGTCATCATGAGGTGGTGGGGGTACGGGACTGTCACTGTCGCTCTCTCACCGTATCCGCTTACTAAGCTGAGGGAGCCACTGACGAACGTTCTCTCTCGCCAAGCATCAGCTACTTGGTTAGTGTACTGCACCGTGAGTGTAATACAACGAGTGAAATACGTAATTTATTGTGGTTTATTCGATTTGGAACAGAATTTTAGTGTCAAAAATGAGTAGTGACGAGATAGATAGCATGTAAATAAATTGAAAATTTTTTCATGTATAAGAAAATATTAAAAAGAGAAATTCTATGATTCGTCGTTGAATTATTTAACCTATAATCTTCAAACTAACCTAAGACAGAAAAAAGAGAGAATGAAATTAAAAGAGATTGAGGAATACTAGAAGTTTCACTTCTGTCGTGCGTAGGATTGACACACAATTTTTTTTTTATTGTTTTGCATCATTTCGAAGAGAAAAAACCAACTGTCATAACCGTTCTCCGCATCAATTTTGGTGCGAATTGAAAACGTTAGACTTTGTATGGAGTGCTGATCGTTTGCGTTTTCAATAATACTAGTGGACCAGTGCGAGAAATCTCGCATTATTCTTTCTCCCGTCTTGAACGCTCATATGGTCCAACCCCAAGTAGGATGGTACGAATTGTCTCGATAAGCAGCTCCTAACGGTGGACAAATGACTTTGTAGTATCCTGCAGGATCATCATCATCTTTGTTAAAAAAGTAATACATATTATTATTTTTTTCTTAATTTTCTCAATATTATGTTTGTAATAGTTCTTGCATTAACATCTTTATATGTTTAAAACAAAACAACAAAATTTTTTTCAAATTTCTGTAAAAAAAACATGTAAGAACTCACCATTGAGGATTGGTTATTGAGCATTGGTGATTGATTTGCACCAAGTACGATTTTGAAAGTGTTTTTTTTATTAAAGACTGAAAAATGCTCTTTCACATTACTGTTAAAAAGTTATGTTATTGCCGAAGATTTTTCAGAAATTTGTGATTTTCAAAAAAAAAACTTTACATTTAAACTCTTAAGAGATTAATTGATTATTTTAAAACTGAACATCTCAGAACCATTATTTTTAGGTCATAAGAAAGATAGTAGAATCACCTTTCATTTGATACTAAATTCATGTATGTGCGTTTTACTGTTCTTATAATATTAGCCCCTGTGATGAATTCCGACCGGTTTGAAAACGGACGAAATTACAAGGGATGAATTCGGAAAAATCCGTTAATTTTGAGTTCTTCCCTTGTAATTCCGTCCGTTTTCAAACCGGTCGGAATTCATCACAGGGGTGATTATAATTTTATGTGCACATAAACGGACAAAAATCATCAGAAGATCTGTCCGCAATACGAACTTCACACACAAAAATCTCTAAATTCTCACATACGATATTCATAAAACTTTACAGTTTTACTGTACTGAAGTTTAGATTTATTTTGATACCAATTTCATTGATGTACGCTGTTGGCCCAAGCTCCATATAATTTTGCCACATCTCCTTTACTTTTATTTACTTTTTCAAAATTCTTTATACTGATGAACAAAGTTCAGTTGATAAGCTTTCGATCAGTGTTAGAATCATTGAAATCGGTACGGAAATAAACTCCCAGTAGGAATCACAAGCTCTTGCGCTAGCGATTTAATTCTATAGATGTACTTACTTTCTGTCACTTCCCTACCGACACCTTGTCACTTGCTAGCCGAAGGTTTCAATTAATCCGCCGGATTCCATAATCGGGGTGACTATTTTTATAATTTTAAAAAATTCTGAGGTCGATATATGTACCTACATACTATACTATTCTTTATAAATCGAACCTAGTGGTTGTTCCTTATAGATGAAACGATTGCACAAACGGGTGATTCGCAAAAGAGTTCGCTTCATATCGAACGTTCGATGTGCTAACCATAATAGAGCTGTTAAAGTCTCTACTCTAACAAATATCAGCAAAATCATCCCTCCTCTACTTACAGTTACATAAAATGGGAATCGCAATGTCAGTAGCACTGCCAGACAAAATTATGTAGGTTTACTCTCTAATATATTTTGGGGTTAATGTCATTTTAGTACACTTACGGCAACTATGGACTCTCTGGATTGACACTTAAGTCACGGAAGTCGGTGGTGAAAAAGAGTTAGCTTTAGCGATGGGTTATTGTGCCATTAAGCAAAATATCAACATGAACAATCCTCTCGCAACAGACTAACGAATCAGGGTTCGGACCACAGAAATGAAATATCGGAGTAGATGAAGAAAAAAAGGGGAGCAAAACCAAAATTTGCGGAGTAGATTTGTAAATACAAAAAAAAATTAAAAATATATATGTAGGGGAGAGTAGTGTTACTTGGACCAAGTGTACCTCGGTCCGAGCGGGATTTTTCTAGTATATCTATGTTCTTTTGACAAAAGTTCCTCTACGAATTGTGTGCCATATGGTAACACACTGACTCAGTTTGAAACTGGCACTGTGTCGTGTTAGCCTAGTGAGTAATTTGCTAGGAATGTTTTTTACCCCCAAAAGTAAAATTGAATGCATGTTTGTGAAGTATGTTGTGGAAAAATTTGGAGTGAATGTAAGCTCCGGATAATTTTTATAAACAAATTACTAACTCATCTATTCAGTTGAAGTCAGGTTAGTTTAAGTTACTAAAATAAAATAAAGTTACACTTACTAAAATAAATAAAGTGCACATGGTATACTTTGGTCCAATACTTTTGGTGTACTATGGACCGGTCCAATTAACACATTGATTCATTCTTCATCTGTAATCCTTTTGAATTTCTCGGTATTTGAATCTAGTTCACCTACATATATGCGGTAAAAATAGACCTCAGGTCAATAAAACTTCACTGGAGGAGCCTGTAAACTGTAAAGGATGTTTTGAATAATAGTCATACTATCATATGTGCTTCCAAGAAAAATAACTTTGCTTTTAACTTTTTCAGCATTTAATGTAAAATTTATTTGCTTTTTGTAATAAGTTGTCAGTTTAGATATATTTATATATTTTTTTAGCTGTAAAAATTAAACCTAATATCACTGTTGTCGATAAAATTTGCAATTTAGTGTGTATGGTCCGAGGTACACTATGGTCTGGTCACTATGTAAGTGTACCTTGGACTAAGAAAACCAAGATCACTTATTTAGCTCCTGGGATAGATTGACAACATTTTTGAAATATTAAATAAATATTTTAGAAAGAATAATAAATTGGTTATAGTTTCGAGTCTTCAACTATATGAAGGGATAATATGGTGAGGAGTAAACGCTGATTTTCTGAAAACCGGTCCGAGGTACACTACTCTCGCCTATATAAAGGGTGATTTTTTAAGAGGTTGAGAACTTTTTTTAAAAAAAAAACACAAAAAATTCGAAAAAATGAATGAAATAATTATTTGAATCGATAGTTTGAACCTTGCAATTTAATGTTTAAAGATAATTTCATGCAAATGTTGACCGCGGCTGCGTCTCAGGTAGCCCATCCGCTGAGTCCAATTTTGGCATACTCTTTCACACATATCGGCCGGTATCTCACGAATGAATGCATGGATGTTGGCTTCCAGTGCGTCAATCGAAGCGGGCTTGTCCCTATAGACATTAGCCTTGACATACCCCCACAAAAAATAATCTAATGGTGTCAAATCGCACGATCTAGGCGGCCAATTGACCGGCCCGAAACGTGAAATTAACTGTTCACCAAACTCGCCTCGCAATTGCGCCATTGTTTCGCGTGCTGTGTGGCATGTGGCACCGTCTTGTTGAAACCACATATCATGCAAGTCAAGAACTTCCATTTCGGGCAAAAAAAAGTTTGTTATCATCGCTCGGTAGCGTTCACCATTGACAGTAACGCTGCGATTCGCATCATCTTTGAAGAAATATGGCCCAATAATGCCGCCGGCCCATAAACCGCACCAAACAGTGGCTTTTTCGGGATGCATTGGTAGCTGTTGCAATGCTTCTGGCTGATCTTCACTCCAAATGCGGCAATTTTGCTTATTTACGTACCCATTCAACCAAAAATGAGCCTCATCGCTGAACACAATTTTTCGATAAAAAAGCGGATCCTCGGCCAGCTTTCCGAGCACGAATTTTGATAGTAAAATTCAATAATTTGCAAGTGTTGTTCATTTGTAAGACGATCCATGGTTAAATTGCAAACCAAACTGAAGCTGTTTGACAGTGACACAAGGTACTAAACACACGTCAGCTGTCAAAACCAGTGTTGCCAAAACCAAACCAGCTAAAAAATCACCCTTTATAAAAAAAAAATCAACAGTGGTTCATAAATGTTCGCATTATTAGTGTTCCGTCCGTACCAAAACGGAACACTAATGGAATCAGTTCGGTGTCTGTCTGTCTGTCTGTCTGTCTGTCTGTCTGTCTGTCTGTCTGTCTGTCTGTCTGTCACAGGCCTTTTTCTCAGAGACTACTTAACCTAGACTATTGAAATTTGGAACAGTTGTAGCAATTAGTGGCCTAAACACAGACCAGAACTTAAAAAGCTGAATTTCGACTTTGGGGGGGTAGTTTCTTAACAAATTTTCACAAAACGTTACAACTTGCTGTCCCGAGCTTTTTCTCCGAAAATATCGCTCAGAAAAATCTGAATAAAATCACAAACATTGAGAATAAAGTGTAGATGGAAACATAATTCTCACGACTGCCCTACTTCAACCGTTTTTTTTTAATTAATTTTTTAATTTCAACTACCCTACTGTTTACATACCCAGAAAAATATCACAACGCCTAAAAGTGATACGAGAGTAAAAATTGAATAATTGATGGCAAAAGTGTTATACCCGCAGCGAATTTTCGTGGCATATTCCTACCGTATAACTATTGACCTGAGACTTAAACCAATGATACATAATATAACACATAAAGGAAGCTTGATGGTTTCCTATTATAATGTAGGTGTCTCTACTTTTACTATATTGGAAAAAATTGAATTTGTGTATATACAGCCACAGAGAGGGACACAAATCGCAAAATACGCAGTTAATGCAATTGAACGAATAACGAGACGAAAAATTAAATCTGATGCACAAGCGTACATTTCTTGTAAATACATATACATATGAACATACTATGTAGGTATATATGTATGTATGTATATACATGCTTTATTTGTTGTTTTTTTTTTCTTTTACTTTGTGTGTGTGTATAACTATTCTTCTGAGCAGATGAGAAAGGACATCAGAGACATATGTACATACATACATGCATATGTAGGTAATTTGTTCAACTTACTTGTTGGTATACATTTATGTAGGTACAAATTTGAATTTATTTTTCGCAAATTGTGCTCAATTTATTTGTATTGAAATGTGCTGTGCACCATAAAACTATGTATGTAGGTACACATGTACTTTCTTGTGTCTGCAGATATACAAGTGCATATGTACATATATGTACCTATATATGTTTTTATGTTTGTACATATATGTGAGTATCGAACAAAGTATCATTGTATCTTTAGATAGATCTATCAACATAAATCTATGACATACATATGTATGTAGTTAAAATAACTGATACAGTACGGAACACTTATTGCGCAAGTATAACTTGCACTTGACCGGATTTTTTTTTATAAGTGATCGTGAAATCATTCGGCCTTTATCATTTCATTCATCATTTATATATTGTGATTCTATTCCTTAGAAATAACTGTTATTATTCATATGATTGCAATTTTGAATTTAAGTTTATTTCATGTTATTTTTCGTTAATGAATTTTATACCTTCGAATGTCAAAATACGAAAAAATCATTCGAAGGAATAGAGACAATCGAACGAATCTCAAAATAGGGGTACGTTTAAATGATCCGTAAATTTGTTTTTTTTTTTTATTATTTATCTCTGTGACTTCTCTTTCAGCTGCTGCGTTTCTGTGTGTATAAACAGCTGGTGCTAACATGAACTCAAAAAAAGTATATTGAACATAAGCTATTTCTTAATGGGAATACCAACAATTAACCAAATCCTCTTGGTTTATATTTTTTATATTATAAATACGAAATGATCTCCACTCATCATTCAACTCCGCCACTGAGCGTTTTCATTCGGTTAAACAATTTTTCCGTGTGAAAAGATTTTGAGCAAAGCGGAGTGTAGGAGTTGATATTATTTTTCTTAAAAAAGCGGAGTAGATCTACTCCGATTGGAGTAGGGTCCGAACCCTGCTAACGATCAATGGTAATGGTTTTTACCCATTAATGCGCGTATGGGAAGAATGAAATTAAAAGTGTAAGCGATAGCGATAGTTATGGTCTAAGAGAAGAGCATAATATCTACACGAACAACAGAATGACGATCAATGACAATGGTTTACCCAAAAAATTATGAAAAAATATATGAGATTAAAGTGGAAAACTGTGAATTATAGGAGGACGTCTGGAGTTACTTGCTCGACTTGTTAGAAATCGAATAAAGATGATGATGGAAAAGATAATACATGTGCTATATTCTACACATACGCGTACAAAACTGCGTGTCGGCTAGTATAACACGTCATGATGTGCTTCGTTCTTTGGGACTAAGGGTGATATTACTACGGCTCCGCGGAGCACACTTTAAGTATGGCTGATGTAGAATGATCTGGCCACATCTAACCGACAATCTAAACCCGAAAATCGGTTTTAAGGACGAAGCTTTTATTTTTTCTGCCGGCTGGGAAAAGGAAAACTCACGGATTCTTCTTCAAAAAATATTTAAAAAAAAATTATTATATGTTAATAAATTTTATTTTTAACACAGTCCTTAGCTAATATTGCATTATTTCGTATAACAGTTAAAAAAAAATAGCATATCTGAAATATTTCTATAAAATAAAAAATAATAAAACAGGCCACATGCCAATTACATTTTATGTCTTAGCAGAGGCTAGAGAAAGAGATTGCTGTTCCAAGTTTCCGTACTGTTTTAGAAATCTATCCCACGTTATCGTATGTCATCGAGCGGTCGCCAGTCATCGCCGATGGCGGCGTAGCGGTAAATATTGGTGCCGGGTGATGTTGATGATGCTGCTGATGAGGATGGGGCTGTGACTGTTGATGGGGATGTTCGTTACGAATTTGTGGCAACGGAAACATAATTCCATGTGGCATTTGTGGATGGTGCAAGTGCTGTTCATTACTTGCCGAAGGAGCTGAGGGTGGCGGTGGTTGCTGCGATTGCTGATGGGAATGAGGTTGTGTGTCGACAAGTTGCTTTCGTTGCTGCTCGTTCTGTTGTTGCTGCTGGTGAACTTTGTCGTTTTCTTCTGCATACTTCTTTTGCATTTGAAACAAATTGTGTGGTATTTGTTGTTGTGCATGCATTCGCTGTGAATCGTTTGAATCACGAGATTGTTGAGAATGCTGCTGCTGTCGTTGAGCATCCACTTGCTGCTGTGATGAAGGAGTTGTTTGTTGTTGATCGGGTTTTTCTACGTTTTTCTCATATTTCTTCTGTAACTGATACATACTGTGCGGATGCTGCTGCTGTGGATGCATTTGCTGTGAATCTTGTCGTTGCATCTTATCAGTTGCATGTAATTGTTTCGAAGATTTTTCCGTGTTTGATTTATGAGGACCTTTTTTCTGGTACCGTTTTAGCACTTGAATGAGCTCGGCTTTAACATCCAATCGCGTGTCTTCTGGTACCTTTTTCATTTCTTCATATAGTGAGAGTAGAAACAGTTTATCTGGATCGCGTTTTTTACGCTTTCTGTCCTTTTTAGGAAAAGCATCCTGCATCAATTGCAAAAGTTTTTCTTCGAATGCAGATTCTCTATGCATAGCAGCAGCTGCAGCAGCTGCTGCCGCTTCCCTACGTCGATGGTGCAAATGTTGATGACCGCATGCAGCTGCCGTAACAGCCGACATTCCCGGAAAAGTTGGATGATGACCACCGGGACCATTCGATTCTCCGTTGTGTACACCAACTGAAGGAGTCGAGAAGTTACCTACATGCGGATGCTCTTGGTTAGATGTTCCAGGCGCATCGGTTCCATCAGCGTCGTGTACTTCCTGAGCAGGATGTCCAGCATCCTTATTACTTTGACTACTGCCGACTGCAGCAGCGGAGAGGATAGCATCACAAAATTGTTCTGGCACATATTCGAATCCTGTCATAAAATTTTCAGGCTTCAGCTCCCCACCCATTTCTTCATAGAAATACTCTGATCCTACAATGTCAATTATGTCATTGTCTTCTTGGTTTAATTCAATTCCTGGTGGAGGGGAACCGCCAGCTAATTGACATCGTTTCATTTCAGCTAGCTTTTTACGCGTCGTCAATCGCATGTCACGCCAGCACTGGAAGAAATCAAAGAGACATTTTTAAATTCAAAAATCATTATAGTTTTAAACTTCTTAGAAGACCCAAACATTAATGAAATATGTGTCAAACACCTTATAACATCTCAATTTATAAGATCTCATTTGTTTGATTAGAGAAGTGGTGCATATTGTAGTAACCAAACAAAAAAATCTGGTCAAGTGCAAGTCGTACTTGCGCAATAAGTGTTCCGTAGTTATTCAGTTATTTTACATACAGTATTGTGCAAAATATAAGCAACCGCTTGACCTTAGTACTTCAAGTCATATTTTTTCATACTTTTACATATAGCAGAAAAATAAAACAAACGAAGACTTAAGCCATTAGGTGAGGCTGTTTTAATTCCTAGCTTTTGAAAAATAAACTCAATTTGGGGACTTGTAAATGGATAATAAACCCGAGGATCATGAATATGCCTGTGCAAAATATAAGCAGTGTATTAATGACAGGATTAGTTTTCTTTAAATTTTTGCGTGCAGTATAATCCCGAACAGAAGAGAGCATTTTTTTTTAAATCATATAAAGTTTATTTTGAGTGCGTTCCGTAAATAGTTTCTCTTTGACTGAAATAAATAAAAGATGAAATTGTTTTACCGGAAGTACACATATGTGGACTTCTAGCACGAAGAGGTTAATGTAAACGAAACCTTCAAGATTCCTTTATATGGTTTAAGTCTAAGCTCAATGATTATAGCGGAAGTGAATTTTTTGGCAGCGAATGGCACGTTAAGAAAAAAGTAACACAAAAAAATATTTTATACATTAGCCGCGATTTATAATGGTGATCTGATCCGGATCGGATCACGGGTATAATAAAACAAACTAGATTAAAATGTACACCTTTTTAGCTCAGACGCAGATCTTTAGCGCGAAGTTGCCGTTTCATTACACAACCCTTAACCGGATACAGACATTTAGCAGATTTTTAGCGCAGATTTCTACCACGGAAACAGACATTTAGCAGGTTTTTAGTGCAGGTTTCTGTTACGGAGATATAGCCGAACTTATTTTCAGATCACGAAAATTGATCTTGATAAAAAGCTAGATCACGTAGTGTTGTTGTAATGCATTCAAACCAATGATCTATATAGACCATCGGCGATAATAAAACCCGGCTAGTAGCTTTCATTTGACATCATACACGATGACCTCAACATTAAATTAAAAAAGTTTTTTTTTTAACATTTCACTTGGCACCCCAAAACTAGCCCCCCAAAGTCGAAATTCATCTTTTTAAGTTCAGGTCAGTGTTTAGGCCACTTATTGCTACAACTGTTCCAAATCTCAATAGTCTACGTCATATGGTCTCTGAGAAAAAGGCCTGTGACAGACGTTTTGTTACGGACGGAACACTAAAAACAATAATCTTTACAATTCTACAATGTTAACGCGTTTTTAATAGAACCATATTTTAACCCTCTAACACCTAAGGGTGTCTCAAGACACTTATTATATTATTTGTATTAACGGAAAAAGTAATGTTTTATATCATTGGAATATTTTTTGGCTGGTACTAACAAACACACCAACATATTATACAAAAGCTTTGAAAGCTATACGAAGTTTTTAGCGGAAGCAACGTGTTTTGTCGCGCATAAAATTTGATTTGGTGCAGGTCGTTATTTTGCCACGTCTATAAAAGTGAAATTTAAGAGCCCCCGCACACTACAGACTTTTTATCGGCCGATAGTTTGGTCGGGTTGGGCTGGTTAGTGCGCACACTGGGCCGATTAAATAGTCGGGTTGGTAGTGAGTGCGCACACTAGACAAACAATCGGCCGACTGTTCTCGAACGATTTGGTTTTGCTAGTCGTTAAACACATTTTGCAGAGAATAGTCGCTTAATGGTAGTTAGTAAAAAATGTTCCAGAGAGGTAATCATTGCTCTACGCCCAAATATGTCCATAATTCCATATTTAAATACGACGAAATATCCAGAACTTAAAGAAAATTAATTTAAAATTCAGAGCAAACTGAGCTATCGAAAAAAATCGGCCGACTTTATAGTCTGTAGTGTGCGCACGTAGAAGAGCGCCGTACTGATTAAGTAGTCGGCCGATAGTTTGCCGATACTTTAGTTTGCCTATCAAACTTATTTATCGGCCGATATCGAATCGTTGTAGTGTGCGCACTCTCATATATTTTCATACTGATTAAGAGCCCGACTAAACTGTCGGCCGACAAAAAGTCTGTAGTGTGCGGGGGCTCTAAAAAATCGATCCAACTCATAATTTTTTTCGTCAAAGGTATGTTTATTTACTAATAAAATCAAGTGGCATATTTGTGAAAATATAAAAATTGTACGTTGTAGCAGTGAAATAGTGATAGAGTGCCTTGAGACATTTTCACACATTACAGGTAAACGAAATCTTCTACACCCTTTCTTAGTTCATTTTTGAATTCAGGGGCCCGATTTACCTTGGAAAAATAATCAGACTTATTTACTTCCATCATGTTCAAAAGTAGTCTTAGAGGGTTAAATATAGGTACGTAAGTCAGGTTTAGGTATTCGAGTTCGTTCTTTGAAGACCTTTTTTTTTTGTTTAAATTTTAGCTAGTTTAAACTCAACAAGGGTGCAACTATAAACACAAAATGTAAGTTATAATTCCCGTCAGTGATATACGGACATACAATATGATACGAGTATGTATGCGATCCTTTATTTTTTAAGTGAAACTTTTTTATTTTTTAGTAAGTTGGTCACAGAGACAAAAGATATAAATTGGAGAAATTTTGAATGCTTAAAGCTTATTATTGCTATTTATATAAAGGGTGATTTTTTAGCTGGTTTGGTTTTGGCAACACTGGTTTTGACAGCTGACGTGTGTTTAGTACCTTGTGTCACTGTCAAACAGCTTCAGTTTGGTTTGCAATTTAACCATGGATCGTCTTACAAATGAACAACGCTTGCAAATTATTGAATTTTACTATCAAAATTCGTGCTCGGTTCGAAATGTTCATCGCGCGCTGCTTCCATTTTATGATCGGCATTCTCGACCTTCTGAGCAGTCTATTCGGAAGATTGTGACCAAATTTCGCACCAAATTTACTTTGTTGGACATTAAACCACCAACACGTTTACGTACTGTGCGTAGTGAAGAAAATATTGCGGCCGTATCAGCTAGTGTGACAGAAGACCGCGAAATGTCGATTCGGCGCCGTTCCCAGCAGTTAAGCCTTTGTTACAGCACTTTTTTTTTGCCCGAAATGGAAGTTCTTGACTTGCATGATATGTGGTTTCAACAAGACGGTGCCACATGCCACACAGCACGCGAAACAATGGCGCAATTGCGAGGCGAGTTTGGTGAACAGTTAATTTCACGTTTCGGGCCGGTCAATTGGCCGCCTAGATCGTGCGATTTGACACCATTAGATTATTTTTTGTGGGGGTATGTCAAGGCTAATGTCTATAGGGACAAGCTCGCTTCGATTGACGCACTGGAAGCCAACATCCATGCATTCATTCGTGAGATACCGGCCGATATGTGTGAAAGAGTATGCCAAAATTGGACTCAGCGGATGGGCTACCTGAGACGCAGCCGCGGTCAACATTTGCATGAAATTATCTTTAAACATTAAATTGCAAGGTTCAAACTATCGATTCAAATAAATATTTCATTCATTTTTTCGAATTTTTTGTGTTTTTTTTTTAAAAAAAGTTCTCAACCTCTTAAAAAATCACCCTTTATACTTCAAAGTATCCGTACTATAATAAAAACTTTAATTCGACTTCAAATTGTTTGTCCGGAATTGTCTTTAAAACTACTGCACGAAATTGACTCCGGCTTTCACAGTTGCATTGCAAAATGTCACGATTAAAACAGAAGATGCTTGTGGATTCTTGGTATTGTTAATATCCGTGTTTTTTTTTTAAATCTTGCAAGCAAGTCGTTCATTTAGTTTTAGAGTTTAGACGATTCCCAGCCAGCCAAACTCAGCCGATTTACCTCCAAGTTGGCATGTGTGATTTCGGTCCTATGAAATCAGCTGTTAAATCTCAACAATCAAAGTATTCGGTATTCAACCAAATTTGTTGTAAAAACAAGTAATTGCGAGAATTTATTCAATGGATAATTTACAAAAATATGTCTGAAATCATAACTTGAAGGCAACTACTACGTTTCAAAAAAACACTTCTAATGTTATGTTTTTTCCTTCTTTTGACATTTGATAGCTGTCACTTTAAGCTTACTTTAGAAGCAAATCGAGCTTAATTTTGCTAACGCCTACAGTGTACAGTGTCAATTTTAGCATGGAGTGGAAAAACGAACATTTTCGACATATTTTGTTTTTTTTTATTTCCATAAAGGCAAAAAAGCTGCTGAGGTTCACAAAGAGATATGTGAAGTTTACAGTGTTGACTGTTGACTGCTAACAGAACGCACTTGTCAGAATAAATTAAAGAAATTCCGTTCTGGAGATTTGTCGCTCAAAGATGGCCAACGTTCTGGTAGACCAATTGAAGTTGATGATGACCAAATCTAAGACATAATTGAAAATGCAAATTATAAAACAAAAGAAACAGCTGACTTTGACAGATAGTTCACTTATTACCGGCAGATATTTGTTGGGCACGAATTCGTAAATTTTTACTCTCTCATTGTCTCTTGTACTATTTTTTTTTTTTGTGTTAGATTCGTTAGAACTGACCCAAAAGGTCTGTTCCCGTACTTTTTGCACCAAAATTTACAGATTCATAAATTTCATGGAAGGAAGGGGGGGTACAAATCTGTCAGAGTGAACTAAAAGTGTGAAAAAGTACAGGAACGTATTGAACAACAAAAAATGGATAATGCATGACATTTGCCAGATTTAACAATTTTCATAAAGCTGTCAAAAAAAAATGTTTTCGTAGTTTGGGTACGGGAACTGACCTAATGTCTTTAACTGCATAGAGTTGATCTATACCAATATATACATACAGTGGCGTGCACATAATTAGCAACGCTGAAGACGGTCCATTTGATTTCTTCATAGCTCATGCGTTTTCAGCCTTAGGAAATCTTTATTTCCATTTTTACTATACATATTAAATACACTTTGTGAAAAGTGCTTAAAATTGATATAAAGTTCGTTTTTTTTTTTTGTAGCTGAAACAAAGCAAAGAGCACAAAATATGTCGTGAAAATAATTAGCAACGCATGAGTTTTGGATAAAAAAAAAGTTAATTTATTTCTTTTTTATTCACAAACACTTAATATTTAGTGGCGTAGCCACGATTTTGAATCACTGCCTGCAATCTGCGTGGCATAGATTCCACTAATTTTTGGCGAAAGCTTTAGGAATCGCTCCGCAAGCAACTTACGTTTCCTCGTGTAATTTTTCAAAATAACCAATTTTTTTGTAAGTTATTTTTCTTTCGAGCGCTTGCCATACATTCTCAATTGGATTGAGATCAGGGCTACACGACGGCCAATCTAGGAAAGTCACCATATGATCGTCAATCCATTTTTTGGTAAAAGCGGCCGTGTGCTTTGGATCATTGTCCTGTTGGAAGATTTTCCTCTGCGTATGGCACCATTACATTTTCCAGTGTACTGCAGTATTGAAATCTGTCCATATGCCCTTTGATCTTATGAACTGGACCGACGCCGCACCAAGACATTGCACTCTAAATCATTATGCTCCCACATCCATGTTTGACCGTTGGGCAGGTATACTTTGATTCAAATTCTTTCGATTTCGGCCGGCGTACACAGGATTTACCGTCGGATGAAACTCTATTTACTTTTGATTCGTAAATAGTACATTTTTCCACTGTGCGACAGTCCAATGGCTATATTTATGGGCAAACTCCAATCGTTTTTTCTATTCCGCTCAGTTAAACGTGGCTTCTTCCTTGCTTTCCGTCCAAAAACTCTTGCTTCGCGCAACCGTGGTTTAATTGTATCTACAGATGGTCCGCTATCATTTTCACCAAAAACTGCAGTACGAATTTTCCTGGCTGTAGAGTGCGGGAATTTTAGGCTTTGCCGAACGATTAGTTTGTCTTCGCGGTCTGTAGTCAACCTCATCCTAAGCTTGCGGCTGACTTTTTGGACGGTTCCATTTTTCTTATAATACTGAATAGCATTAAAAACCATCCTTTTTGGACACTTAAGAAGGTCTGCAATGTTGGCATACGATTTTCCTTTGTTAAAATGGTTCAGGATACGGGTACGCGTTTGACATCGCAAGATCTGTTTTCCCCATTGTGTTAAAAAAATCAAAACATCACTGTGAACAAAGTAATATGAATATACTAATACACCAGTGAATTCTGTGCTTTAAATTAACAAAAAGTCTTTAATTAACAAAAAAATGTTACTCTGTTTCAGCGACAAACAAAAAAATAACGAAACTTTATATCAATTTTAGGCACTTTTCACAAAGTGTATTTAATATGTATATAGTAAAAAAGGAAATTAATACCCCTATTATGGTTAGCGAATCGAACGTTCGATATGAAGCGAACTCTTTGCGAATCACCTGTATCGTGGTATACGCTTCATATCGAACGTTCGATTCACTAACCATAATAGGGCTGTAAGATTTCCAAAGGGTGAAAACACATGAGCTATGAAAAATCAAATCGATCATCTTCAGCGTTGCTAACTATGTGCACGCCACTGTATACCTATGTATGTGCTCTCCAATAATTTATGTAGCTTACGTGGTGATATATCGCTTTTTAATGATTGTAATGGTAGTTCGGCTGATACCCACAAACATAATTTTTAAGTTTGTAAAGTATCTTTGATTTGTTCACATAGAACCTCTAAGTACCTATGTACATAAAGTAGGAAATTATTTTTCCTTGGATGTTTATTAAAACGATTTTGTAAAAAGTGTATAAAGTATCTGCCTATAAATAACCAATTGTGAAGTTCTACCAGTTAGTTTTGATTAAATAACTTTCTGTTGGAGTAGGTAATGAAACCTATATGTATACCTACACCATTCGACAACTAGATGTCAACCCCTGTGGTTGCGTTGGCTAACCTGACAACACGTACTCATCCTTCAGCAGTGATCAACTCAACAAACCAAATTACTTGTGCTGCATTTTAGCTTCTTTTAACTTCTGTTTCTTTAACTTAATAAATATAAATTGTTCTTGTGCTCTTTTTAAATATATATTTTCTTGTATGTTCTGTCCACGAACGTTTTGTTTTTATTATATGATATGCGCAGATGGAAGCACTGGTGGCAAGATTTGTATGAAGTGCTGCTAACGTGCTTCAAAAGAAGGCAAGGAACAGCGCTGACTCTACCATACTCTGACGGTTTACATGGAAGTTCTTCCTCCGGATATGAAGGGGTAAGCGCTTACACACTGCATCCTATGGAAGCGAATTCTATTTTTCCCGCTCGGATACTATAAATATGGCATACATACATATATATGTGTGTATGTTTCAATGTGATAAACGTACATTTGTATACATACATGCCTACATATTATGTAGAGTATAAATACAATTACTTAAAACTCTATTTTTCCATTTGCATTATTAAAATAACTCACCTTCTTCCATTGAATAATAGTCTTCTTGGGTCCAATCGTATTTAACGCCGCCTGAATTTTTTCCCAATACCATTCCTTTTCCTTTTTGCCCTCCATGTACTTTGTTTCGCGCAACAATGAGATTAACATCTTCTTCTGTGGTTTTGTCACACGATCCTTGAATAAAATATTGAAAACCTAATTAGAAAGACATTTTCGAGCTTTAGCATTAGAAGGAAATAAGATCTTTTCGCAGCGCGCTGGAGATGCAGAGCATTTGGCAATAGAAGCAGTGCATAGACGATTGTTCCACTACCAAATTCTCGTCTCTCGTCTCGCATAATTTTATGTCCATCTTTTAGCAGATGAACTTGTATTGGAAAAAATACGTTAAAATTCAAAATGCACAACATGCACCGACTTACCATAATTTTCCAGTTGGAAAAATTTCATAGGAAAGTGTAGAAATTTTTATTTATTTTGAGAATTCTTGCCGAAAAGGTAGTGACTGAATTTTTTTTTCTTCGTTTTTGTGTTTTGTGTCTGTCTCGCACGTCTGCTGATTGGCGCTGTCAGTCTGACGTTTTGACTTCCTTAACGCATAGCATCGCGAATAGAGTGCGATGCTTATTGACGCGCTGACGTAATGACTCGCCGACCATCTCGCTGTAGGTTTGATGTTTTTTATTTTGTTTTCACTCGACGTATGGTGAGTAGGTAGGTACGACGATATTTTGACAGTTTATTTTTTGTGATTTTGGGGAAATTTATATGGGGAAATTTTATTATGTTGATGGGACTTTGTTGCAATCGTTCTATACCTAATCATTTTATTCACAAATGTATGAGTATTTATAGGTATGTACAATAAATAGAGAATCATAATCATAATACTAATTGTAAACATAGTTCGGTATAGTTAAAGGTGACGGGAGTTACTTCTTGAAGATAGAGAATTTAATAAGAGATGGTAATGATAATGACAGCTGTTCATTCAAATACACTCATACCTCGGTTAACGGCCTAGATACGTTCCAGAAAATCAGGTCGTAAAGCGAAGTGCCGTATAACGAGTAATTTTTATTTTTTCATACAAAATCCATTAGATTGGATTAAAAACTTCAAAAGATTAACTAAAAATTGATGCTTTACACTTTACAGCAATTTCTTGGTGTCAACAGTCGATTCGCAACGTAAAGAAAGAACATTGTAAGCACATTTAAGGGAATTTGGTTTTTTGGCCGTTATAACGAAAAATATTGGCCGTGTAGAACCGAAACAAAGTAATAAAAAAAGAGGCCGGTATGGCGAAATGCCGTAAACGAGTGGCCGTATAGCGAGGTAGGGTAGAGTTGCCTGATTCCGGCCGTCTCCAGTATTCGGCCACCTGTCATGAAAAGTGTCGTAATAAGTGAAATTGTAGTCGTACTTCATATAATGGAACGTAGACTGTTGACAGAGAGATGACAGATCCTTTTAAAATTCGAACCAGAGAAGTACGACAACAATTTCACTTATAACGACACTTTTCATGACAGGTGGCCGAATACTGGAGACGGCCGGAATCAGGCAACTCTACCCTATGGGTGTATTACGTACATATATGTACATACAGTGCTGTGAAAAAGTTTTTGATATTGAATAAATTCTAAGGAAATTATCGAATAAAATGGAATCTATCAAATCAATATAATGTTTTAACTCGATTCTGAGAAGGTACGAATGTGTTCTTTAAAATAACGTAAGAAAACTCAAATAAGCACATTGCATTGTTAAGAAAAATGTAAAACAAAACAACTCTACCATATTTTCTCTGTGAAAAAGTTTTTGAAATTATTTTTATAATTATTTAAGAAAAAGTACAAAATGAGTATATAAATAAACGTTTTAACATTTTAGTTTTTTTTCCCCCTTTTTGCATTTTCACGGCTTGTAGTCGCTCCGGCATGGATGCAACCGGTTTTTGAGTAACTGCTCGTGGTATTTTCGCCCACTCTTCAACCAAAGCTTCCTTTAGTCCTTGAACACTAGTAATGCCATAATTTTTTCTTATTGCATGTTCCAGATAGGCCCATAGGTGTTCAATGGGGTTGAGATCAGGGCTTTGCGGTGGTGTTTTTAGAACCTAAGGACATATATATAGTACTCACAAAAGTACGTCTAAAGTACGTCTAAAATAATTATTGCTAACACCAATTTTATTACCCGAAGACGCCATATTGTTTTTTAAAATGTTATAGGTAATACCTTTTCTTGTTTATTATTGCGTCAATGAAAACCAGATCAACAACCCTATTAAAGCCCATTGCTCCCCACAACATAACACTTGTACCACCATGTTTGAATGTACTATTTATATTTTTTTAATTTAATTCGCGAAAAACAACCCACCAACCTGTGCCTCCTGCAACACCACTTTAGACCTAACACACATCCTAGAAAATTGTACCTTATTAAAGCCCATTATCAAAAATATATTTAATAGCAATCCAATATACGAAATATTAAAGAACCCTAGCACCACAAACATTGAAAATATCTCAAACTTTCTAATAAAAGATAACATCAACATCACTATATAATTTCGATCTATGTAATAAAATAGGGCCAATAGTCTCTGCAGCTAGGCTCGTTTAAGCTAATATTACCATGTAATTTTAATTGCCTGTTAATAAATAATAATAATAATAATAATAATAATTTAATTCCGTATTTGGCTTTCTCCATAGGCGTTGTGGTTTTGTGTCACTAGTGAACAAGTTGAACTTACTTTTATCTTAAAAAATCGAATTTTTACCCGACTACCCAGAGGAAGGGTTATGATTTTAACAGGCTGGGTTTGTTTGTTTGTTTGTTTATTTGTTTGTTTGATTGTATGTATGTATGGATGTCACCTCGTACAGCCTAAACCATGGAACCGATTTCAACAAATGAGGTGTCATTGGATTCGTTTTTATCTGGAGAGTGTCCTAGGTTATATGACGTCACAGAAAAATTCAATATGGCGGGCGCACCAAGCAAAATGGCGAACTACCTCTTCTTTTTTTCTCCTTTTTTTTTCTTTTTTACCCGACTAGTCTTTATAACCGCATTGATAGTGGTATCAAATGAAAGGGCTTGGTGAGTAAAATACAATACGATATGAGGTAATTCTAAATTCAATATGGCGAACGCCCCCAAGTTGGCGGATTTCTGTTATCTTTACTACCTCCTTAATATGGGTATCAAATGAAAGGGCTTGGTGAGTAGAATGCAATACGATATGACGTTTTTATAAATTCAATATGGCGGACGCCCCCAAGATGGCGGATTTCTGTTATCTTTACTACCTCCTTAATATGGCTATCAAATGAAAGGATTTGGCGAGTAGAATATAATACGATATGACGTTATTTTAAATTCAATATGGCGGACGCCCCCCAAGATGGCGGATTTCTGTTATCATTACTACCTCCTTAATATGGGTATCAAATGAAAGGTTTGGCAAGTAGAATGCAATACGATATGACGTCATTCTAAATTCAATATGGCGGACGCCTCCAAGATGGTGGATTTCCGCTATCTTTACTACATCCCTAATATGGGTATCAAATGAAAGGGTTTGGCAAGTAGAACACGACATTTCTTGCTTATATGTGCATACACTACATATTTTTTGAAACTAAAAAGTTGTAAATAAAAAATTAAGTTTAAAAAACTAAAACCTGACTACGGGAAAAACCAACTAAAAAGTACGAAACAAGATGAAAAGAAACAATGATTTTCTCCCACCCGATTTTAATGAAGTTTTAATATGTGAGAATAGGAATTTTTCTTACAATTTTGAGATATACATACAAATACATAATGTATAGTACCGATATATATTAAATTATCCAAATTTAATGATGCACAACGAAATACGTTTTTACTGGAAACTAAAGGCGAAATACTTACGATTTTTTGACAATTCCGGTAATGACAAATGAACTTCTACGTTTGAATTTGCCATGCTGGCTAGTTTTTTCTTCATCGTCTTCCTGATTGGTCGTTTTCAGGCGGCTTCAATCTCATGACATGAGCTCTCGTTGTCGTGTCGTGTGCGGTGTTGCATTAAAAAACACAACCATCCAGCACACCCAACGCATTCAAAAATACCCCGCGTTCAAAGAATGACTCTGTCGATTGAACTTCAGTTCCAGTCGGAATCGGAACTTCCGACATGTAGGTCGGGAAGCTAGATCAGCGTTTCTCCGTTGGTGGACCGCTGTTGCTAAACTGAATAATATTGCTGCATAAGCGAAACATTAGGCGTGTTTTTTTGTAACCTGTATAGGCTAAACATGTTTCAGCATCATGCTTACGCATGTAAAATATACAACGAAACCTTAGCCTGGATAATTATCGAGTCTTATTTTTACTCTGAAAGCTTTTTCGAAGTCTACAAAAAAAAAACAAGCAAAAAAACACACGGGGTGTACAAAAAACCACGGGTGTATATCAAAATTGCCAGGAAATTGCCTATTCTCACGTATGTACCTATTAAAATTTAATCAAAATCGGGGGAAATCCTTTTTCTAAATAATTACCAAGACTTCTATCGCACGTTAGACAAAATTTGTATATACATACATACCTACAGTATCTGATGTATGTTCGTACAGGTACCATATTGAAGAGAAAAATCAAAACCACTCCGAAATGGAAATTTTTTTTTTTTTATTTAATAAACAATACATTTAACATTTGTATTGTAGGTAATTTTAAAGGGTAAAAGTAGTAGGTACCTACCGACTACTAATTTGATCAAACAAAATAAATCAAAAAGTATACATAAAAACCTTGTAATAATATTGCTTACATTTTGCAGGGGCGTCTAAAATGTCTGCTATATCAAATATTACACAGTAATATTGACGGTTTGTAGATAATCAGCCTTATTTTGAGATTCGAATGAATAGTCAATTCGTTCGATTGTGCCTATTTCTTCGAATTTTGTATTTTGACATTCGTAGAAATAAAATTCATTAACGAACGATGTCATGAAATAAACTTAAATTCAAACTCCAATAACCGGCAACCTCTAATATCCGGCATATTGTTTCGTATGTACTTTGTTAATATTCACTCTACCATCCGGAGAAATCCTCTAATATCCGGAACTCATTCAGATCTCACAAAAATGAGTTTTTTGCTGAAAAAAATTTAAACATATGTAATTCTTTTTCTTTTTGTGAGCATCTGCGGTTTATTGGCACTCGTTGCAGTTGTATGATTGCAGTGTAATAGATAATTCAGGTCGCATAAAAAGGTGTTTCTTGATCGAAAACAACGTCAAATTTATTTCTATCCTACTTTTTGGAAGCATATGCCGTTATTGATATTCTTTAGAGTGATTTGGGGTAAGAGTGCGCAGCGGGTAAGATTACGCAGTACCATTTTCTCTATCTGTGAAAGAATTAGCAAAAATTGCTAAATGAGAAAATGTGTGGTTAACTAACCACCAATGAAGAACAACTTTTACGAAAATTTTCCGATTAACAGTACAAAGAAAAACAACAAGGAAAAAAAACCGGATTTTGTTTAAAAAAAGTTAATTTTTAAAAGTGTGTCAGCAAAGCGTGGAAACTCGATACCCCATAAGTAGTATGTAGGCATAAACAGTGTATATGTGTGTTTGATTAAGGATACAATTTTAGTGGATAATATTATTCGTTCTTAGATCTAGGGAAAGAGTGCGCAGTCGTTCTGTGGGTAAGAGTGCGCAGTGCTTTCTTACCCAGTATTTAACTTTTTATGATAATATCAATTTTTAGGCTATTACCTTCTATCGAAAGATGCAACGAGTCGTAGGTGGTAGCTCGTTTTTCATTTTTCCAGAAAAATGCCTCGTATCTACCAAACACAAACGGAAAGGAAATTGATGACCCAAAAGAAAATCTGCGAGGCTTGGGAGCTGATTTAAAATGGAAGCTGCCCATGAAACGCTGCCGAAGAACTTGGCTTGAGCAAAAGCGCAGTTAAACCATTTCAACTACGAACACTGTGACTTAAACTGGTTGCGTACTCTTACCCATACCTCTGCGCACTCTTACCCTGACTTCGGGGCAAGAGTGCGGAACTTGACTTACTTTGGTTTTTTGATCAAAACATATGAAACATTGAAAAAAATATAAAATATTTTTGTATAACTTTGTTCCTAAAATATAGAGCTACCAAATAATAGGTCCTTTTGTTTGTTAACTGTTGTACATTTTTCAGAATTTGAGCCCGAAGTCCAAAGTGCGCACTCTTGCCCCGAACGACTATACAGTTGTTTGAATCCAGCATACAATCATTTTTAGTGCGTAAATAGGTATAAATGTGCAATATGTCGACAAAACGGATGCGTAAAGTTTTGATTTCGGAAAAAATAAATATTATTCAAAATTTAGAGAAAGGCACTACTGTTCGAGTCTTATGCAATAAATATAGAGTAGAAGAGTTAACTGTACCTATACGATAAGAAACAAAAAAAAGAGCGTATTAAGAAGTTTTATGCTGAAGCTTATTCTGTTACAAAAATGAAGAGCCGAAAAATGATGAAGCAATCGGAAAGTCCGACATTAGATAATGCACTTAAATCAGTTTTAAATATGTAACATGTTAAGCTTTTAAAAAGTACAATTCAATATATTTAATATGAATTAACGTAACAACTTGTTAAAAAAATCAATTTTTTTTAAACCTCTAATAACCGGAAAATCCATTGTCCAGACGACCGTTGGTCCCGGACATTCCGGATAAAAGAGTTTTAACTGTAGATTTAAAAAAAAAGCTTTCAAAGTAAAATACAACAAAACCTTTGCCTGGATAAGTATTCAATCGTTATATCCGGCTCATCGCTATATCAAGTATTGTTATAACCGATTTCTACTGTACATAAATGGATGGACGATTAAATCCGAGAAGTTTTAAAAAATTTCTCAGGCAGAGACTTCACGGGTCGGAAGCGGGTGACCTTTGGGACCCTTTGGGGTCCAATTGACCCTTTTTTGGTGGCACGGACCCCAGGACCCGCCTTTTTGAAAAAAGGGACCCTTTTCGGACCCTTTCTGTAAATTGGAAAACAATTGACACACTCAACCGATATTCTTTCACTTAAAAGAAGCAGTCATCGTCACCGACAGCAATCACACTTTTGCATTAACCCGTATTCTATCTATGTATGTGTTTGCCAACGCCGAAATGTAAATTTTCCCTGTAAACAGACACATTCAAATAGTTGTTGCGTTTCGTTTGTCATACTTCTACTATTGTTAATATAAAAAAAAGACCTGCCAATCCATGCTATCCGCATTAAATGTTTTGGAAGATGAAGAGTTAGAAGAGTGGGTCCCTAACTCGAATTTAATTCAGAAGTTTAGGGCTTGCATTCCTAACAATTAGGTTTTCCAAACCATACATTTTTGTCCAAATACTTTTCTTGTTTCTGTTGTTTATGTTACTTTATTTTTAAATGAATTGCTTTTTTTAAATGAACTGATTTTTTTGTTTTGTTTAAGTGTTTTTATGCATAAGCTTTATATATTTTTAAGCAACTGGACAAAAATACAAATAAAAAAAACTAATAAGATAATACTTATCCTACCCCCGTCTTATTCTTTAATATTATATCGGACCCCTTTCTTCGCCAAGGACCCCTTTTTGGACCCTTTCCGGAAATTTTCAGAGGTAACGCTGATCGGGAGCCCGTTAAGTAAGTAAGTAAGTAAGTTTTAAAAAATGCCCAGATTGTTGACTGTTTCTTACATTTAACTTGATTACACTGGTTAATAGTCTTTTCCGGTTGATCGAATTTCAATGGGAAAGAAACATTCACCCCAATTCTGAAAGTTGTATTTGCGTGTCGCATACGACTATACTCGTAGTTTGTAATGTTTTCCTATTACGACATAAGCCCTCTTGTCTCGTAGCAAAGAAATGTGGAAACTTACATTGTGTGAATTCCCGTAAGCCGTTGGTTTGTAATGTAAGTAGTTTTTTTAAATAAATTGGGATAAGTTGTACTGCATTATAAAGCAAAAAACAAAAACAAAATATTAATTAACACGGAAAATTAAATTGAAGTTAATTTACCATATATATCCAGATAAGAAAAGTAACGGTCATTTTCAAATTTTTTATTGAAATTTAGGTACTGGCATCTGTTGGTACCAATGCGGGAACAATTTAAAGTTTAACACTATTTTCGTAGTGCCTCGTCTATAAAACATTAGATGTCTAAAGTTTCTATGTAAAATTCTATGTGGATAATTGTTTCACTTTGGTGTCCCTACGAAACAACACGTGGCGCTAGTTATGTTGGAACCAAATTTTCCGCAGATGTACAAGTGATATTTCACTAGCTGTCCATAAACATATTAATATGTATGCATACATATTACATTTTGCAATTGCCACAATAAAAACCGGAGTCATTTTCGTGCAGTAGCTTTTAAATCTATTCCTGGCCAAACACCTTACAGTCGAAGAAAAGTTATATTTGTATTATATTATGGGTACTCCGAGGTGAATTCTCATTCGTATTATATTAATACACACACTTCCAAATGCAGATAATTTATAATTTATTTTACGATCCTAGGTCAAGACAAGCAAACAATTGTGTGAGTCGGTTCAACTCTACCAACCACCAACCACCAACGGCAATGATTATTTGGATGTAAACAACTCGGGTCCAGTGATGATTATTTGGATGTAAACAAATCGGGTCCAAACGATAAAACTGATTCTAGATAATAGAATTCTGGAAATACAAAGGCCACTTAAACATTCATTACTTTTATATATAATTATATTATTATTCGTTTCGAAACACATTGGTAAATAAATCTTAAGAGATATAAAATGAAACAAAACATTACTGACAAAAATAACATTTTAACATAATTCTAATTAATTTTATCTGTCTGTCATTAATCGGATACAACTTCGAGAACATCATTTTCATTCGAACACTCACATCAATTATACGGTTATCGAATTTCGTTATATGGTGACATAATTTTTATTTAAGTATTTTTTAAATAAATATTAGTATATGTATAATTCGATTTCATGCCACCATTAGCAAGCTAACTAGACATCTCAAAAGCACAATAAAATTATCGAAAATTTCACAATTCTTCAATTTATCTTAAGTAGACTTTTAAATCTGAAGCAGATTGTACAAGAACCTTAATACCTGGCATAAAACTCGCCGTTTGGGCGATATCTGTACCGAAAGCTATTGAAGTATGAGTAGCTAAGGCGTTACCGTAATCACCAATTTGAATGTACTGCACAATTTGATTAAGCGCAGTTATTGTGTTCGGAGTTAACTACAAAGAGAAAAAATTCAAGATATTTAAATATGTATTCAAAATAAATGGCAATAAAATCTACTAATGAAATGTAGTTCCACAAAACCATAAACTTACTCTTCCATCCCTAAGGCAGTCGTATAGATTCTCTAGGCGCTTCACTACGTCAGCAAATTTCCTTTTCATGCGCTGTCAAATAAATTAAAAACAATTATTTGTTACAAATTCCTAAATTATTTAATTAAAATATTAAGTTTTAAAATCTTTTTTTTTATTAATTATTCAATTGATAAATAAATTTGGTGGTGGTGTGGCACGACGGACTTCTGCACAAACTCCTGAACTATGAATGCCCACTTTTTCTGATTAAAATCATACAAAGTTTCATATACAACAGAACGTTTACAGTATATGTAAGTAAAGCCTATTCCTCTGTAAAACCTATACACTCTGGGGTCCCGCAAGGTTCAGTTTTGGCACCGGTATTATACACCATATATGTTGCCGATTTTCCAAATATTCCAAACTGCGAAATAGCAATGTACACCGACGATACTGCCGTCTATAGCTCCGACGAAATCGGGCACACGATTGAAAACTCTTTACAGAATGCGCTTAACATTGTCTCAGAGTACTTTAAGAAGTGGAAAATTTCAATCAATGCTAACAAATCGCAAGCCATCTTTTTCACCAGAAAAAGGAAGGTTTCGCTCTTACCATATGGCCAGCTAAGGCTAAACAACTGTGATATTCCCTGGGTTAGTTCTGTCAAGTATCTAGGTGTATACTTGGATAAGAAACTAACCTACGGTGAGCATATTAAAAACACGCTTCAAAAAATTAGTTTAGTCACAAAAATGCCGTACCCAATAATTAATCGTCGTTCATCTCTAAGTAATACGAATAAGCTGATAGTCTTCAAAGTAATATTTCAAGCAATTCTTCTTTATGCGTGTCAAGTCTGGGGAAACTGTGCAAAAACACATATAAAAAAAACTCCAGGTCTCACAAAATAAGACGTTAAAAATGATGCTTAATCTTCACTATTTCTACTCCACAAAAATATTACACGAAGAAACTGGAGTATTGCAGATCTCAAGGAAAATTTTTTTGCTAAATGTTTAAACTCAGAGAATGAATTAATACAAAATCTTATATCCTAAAATTAAAATTTTTGTTCGTAAATTTGTTAGTTAATTTATCTAATCATCCGTACTTATCTATATACTTATTTAACTATTATTTATTTATTTATTTATTTATTTACTATTTATTTAGTTATGTATATACTTCTTTATTTGTTTACTTATTTCGTTATTTATTTATTCATATATCTATTTATATTTATTTATTTATTCAGTTGTCTATTATAATAGTATGTCCAACTTATTTGTACTTACCTGAATATTTATTTATTTATTTCGTTTTGATCATTTCATTGTTTGCTTGTTTATTTATTTATTTATTTATTCATTTATTTAGTTATTTACTTATTTATTTATTTATTTATTTATTTATTTATTTATTTATTTATTTATTTATTTATTTATTTATTTATTTATTTATTTATTTATTTATTTATTTATTTATTTATTTATTTATTTATTTATTTATTTATTTATTTATTTATTTAGTTAGTTATTCACTAACTAATTCATTAATTTCTACAATATTTATCTAATTAGTTATAAGCGTATACATATACTAAGCTACTTATTCATTAAGTTTTAAAACCGTCAAACAAACCTAGATATAAGTTCACAAAATTCAAATGGAGGTTTTTGTCCATAGTTTTCCTCCCAATGCATTACTTTTGTAAGAAAAAACGATTGTGAAATAAGTACATATTTTCAGTAGTAAGATATACATATAATATCATATCTCTGTGCAAGCTGTGTCTAGTCTAATTAATGTAAAAGTTATTCTATGGAAATAAATATATCTATCTATCTAATATATTATTATTATTATTGAAGGGTGAGCTGCACCGCGACCTTAAGATCTATTGTGGCCCCAACAAGCCCTAAACGAAGAAACATCTTCCTCGTCATTATTCTTATTGGAATTGGTTAGAGAGAGCTTCATTCACACAAAGCCCAGGTGAGAATTCCATAGATAACAGCACATCATTCAGACGAATTTCTTGAGAAATCGCAGCAGGAGATTAGGTGCTATAAGTGGTAGATCCTCTGCTGTAATTTGGTATTATAATAAAAAAAAAACTCAAAAGTGCGTCGGTAGAAGCCACGGCTGCCGGAACGGCGCTCGGAAGAGGAAACGCAACAGGAGGCGAAAAAGCAGAAGTCATCTGCAAAGTTGTTCTCCCCGGCCGATCTGCAGATAGCCGTTATCGACGAAAGCAATCCGGATGGGAATATTTCACCCGAGAACTGGCTTAAAATAGAAGCGTTTATTATGAGCACAATGTTAGCAAGGAGGAGAGGATACGAGCAAGTGGACCTTGATGGAGTTGGCTGGCAGAGAGGTGTCAAAGTTGTTGGTTGCGCCACGAGAGAATCTCTGAATTTCGTCGCGCAAACAATCGAGAAATGCGGCGTGATCGGGGCTAAATTAATGATGATTCCTCGATCATCTCTTCCCCTACGAACAATCATTGGACTCTGGGTTCCACCACCGATCCCAGGAGACGATGACGCAGCCCTCAAGCGAATTGACATGCAGAAAAGAAATTTGAGCACTCACAGTTGGAAGGTTATCTCCGCGACAACAAGTTCAAAGGGGAATGGCAGGGACTATTGAATCGCTATCGATCCACAATCTCTTGCCATACTCAAAGGCAACTCGGGAAGCATCAAATTGTGGCTAGGTCATCTCAAGGCGAAGCTTCCCTATACCAATGATAGCTAGAGGTGGAGAAATATCGATAGTCAGTGCCATCGATAGTTCTCGATAGTTGGCGTTTGACTATCGATAATTATCGATACATATCGATAGCTTTTCCTCTTAAAGGTTATATAAAAGAAGTTAAATGCACCATATTAGGTAAGCTTTTATCACCGAGAGAGATCAGATTCTAAGTACTAATTCCTCCTCCTATTCCTACGTTGCTGACTCATAAAACGGGGAATCCCCTTTTTAAGTTAAAACCATTTTGACAGTTGGCTTATGATCGGATTCCTCTGTAAAATTTTGAATAAACTCGGTTCGCTAGGTACCGACCAGTTAAAGAAATTTTTGAAATTCCATATTTAAATGGCTATCGAAAACAATCGATAGTGGTCAAAAAGTATCGATTGTTTTCGATAGTGAAAACTATCGATTATAATCGATAGTGTAATCGATAGTTCTCCACCTCTAATGATAGCACCGAACCAAAGGAAGTTGCCGGTAGTGCAGATTAATCTGTAAAGCTGTAAAGCAGCCACCGACGATTTAGTGCTTTTCATGACAGAAAATAATGTAAATATAGCCCTTATACAGAAACCTGGCTTTTCAAAGGCAAAATTCATGGATTAGGGTCAAAAAATTACAATTTTTTACAAGTGTCCAACTTCGTTATAGAATGGATTGATAAAATACTGAATAGCACAAAAAAAAGCATACGCGGATGACTTAGTACTCATGATCTCAGGCAAATCCTTGCCAACGATTAGCGAACTTATGGAATCTGCTCTGAAAGAGCTTTCGGTATAGGCAAAGCAAAATGGTCTTAACGTAAATCCCCAAAAGACCGAGCTTGTCCTCTACACCAGGACAAACAAGATCACAGACTTTCCCCTGCCACAACTCGAAGGAATTACAATCAATCTCTCAAAGGAGGCGAAATACTTAAGACTTAAAACTATGCTGGAGACAAAATATAGAAATGAGAATGAAGAAAGGATCAAATGCTTTTCCCGTCTGTAAAAGGACCTTCGGGAAAAAATAGAGACTGCAACCCTACATCATTAACTGGATGTACACTGCAATCATCAGGCCCATCATCACCTATGGATCCACTGTATAGTGGACTGCTACAAAGGTAAAAAGCTAGTATACATAAACAAACTTGCCAAAGTGCAAAGATTAGCAGCACTCGACGTGACAGGAGCAATAAAAAGTACACCACAGGCGGGATTGGATATGATTCTTCATCACCTTCCCATTGACATGTTCATTAGAGGCACAGCAGCAAAGGGAGCCCCCAGACTAAGAGAATCCGATTTGTATTACCGTAAAATGTTAGGATTTTCCAGACACTATAGGTAAATACCAGTGGCGTCTCGTGAGGGTGTGCAAGGTGTACATTGCACACCCTCATCGTACGTATCAAAAACATACTCCACCCATATACATTTTTAATATTCTCTCCGCAACACCTCCGACAAAATATAAACAGGCACATACATACGTTCATACATAGTACATATTTACATAATAACTTTGGTAAATGATTTACTAGCTGGCCCGCCCGGCTTCGCCCGTGTCTAAAAACTATAGTGTTACTTACAATACATACATTGTCATTTTGTTCGAAGAATCAAAGACAGTGCGAACGCACCCCAAGGTTTGCAGTCTATCAATATATACAATCCACAAGTGTGGATTCTAAGTATTTGTAGTTTGAATAAATGACATTTCGCAAGAAAGTGGCATTTGTTAGAGTGTTTTTATTTTTGCATTCATTTAAATAATATTGCGAATAAATTAATTTAAAAATCAGCCTATCGCTCGCACAGTATGTTAAAGAACGGGAATGCGAAGTTTTACTTTATTGTGTGAGTAAGTTTTTGTGTTAATCGTGTCAGAAAATTGACTGGTAAAAGCGTGACATTCTGATTGATATATTAGTAAGATTCTATTCGTTGAATGACATCAAACCAAAACCAATACTTGCTACACACAATAAGTACATCGAAAAACTTCGCACTTGATTTCCTTGTGCCGATCTTCACTCGCACGACATAAACATTGAAAAATTTGAACGTAAGCTCGTGCGAAACTGAACTGTGCACTTCATGTGTTGTAGCAGTCCCGATACACAAAAAGTTCATAGAAAAAGTTCGCACTTGATTTCCTTGTGCCGATCTTCACACGCACGACATAAACATTGAACAATTTTAACTGGAAAACATGTTGCTGAAACATGTTTATTCTATACCCAGGCTACAAATAAAACACGGCTATTGTATGCATCGTGTTGTTCAGTTTTGTATGCTAAGAAAAAAAAAGGGAATTAATGGTTTATTTGAGCACGACAAGAGAAACATATTTCTCTTGTTTCTGATTACATCGATCGAATTTGAAATTAAAATGAATTTTAACATTTTCACGAATCGCGCACCCAGGTAAATATGTTACTCCACGCGACGCCAGTGGTAAATACATATTATGAAATCAATGCTTGTTTCAAATTCTTGCCGAAAGTGATTTGGAAATCTTATGATTCATCGCAGTGTTGTGGGGTGGTGGAGTCACCGCATCTTCTACAGAGATCATTGACGTTAAGAACTAGTGTTTTGGTGTACTACCGAGAATATTGTGTCCGGTCAGTTTTTTCTAACCCCACAAATCAGCCGCACCAGATAGGATAATCCCAGCCATGCTACAACAGTCCCTAAACAACTGTCTACTACACCTAGTAAAAATCTCTCCACTGCCAGAATAAATCATCCATACGTTTAATCACCGGAGTAATCACAGGACACTATGCCATAAGTCATATGACTAGAACCTTACGGTTTCCGAGTGAAAATGATTGCTTGTACATTTACACACCCTTCCTAACCTATAATTACCTAGGGCTGGCTCTCCTGGTTTTCCCAAATATTCTACTGCAAACATGTGTTTGGTCCAGTTGCTCAGTGCTTGAATAGTCCCTTCCTGATTGTTGGGAGGACTTTTCTTTTTCTAATAGCACTTCATCATCAGCTGATGCAACAAGCTTAACTCCAATATGTTGAAGTAAGATGTCATTCAGTTTTAATATCCAGAGAAGTGGATATTCTCTGCAGCTTTGTGGTAAATGCTAAGATTTACAAATTGTTTCAGTAAAAGTCCAGAACAAACATTGATTTCTTAATATTTCGGGGTTTTCTGGTAAATCTTAACATCATATACATATATTATTTCTGTAGTATAGATACCATTTGCGGCTCTCACACTTAACCATTTAAGTTAAGAATTTCCTGGAGCACTGACGAATTGTACTTGCACTTTATAATTTTGGATTTTGGGGGCTGGATTTTCCATATTCGCGCTTTCACGGTAACGTATGTATGTAAATATTATTCCATATCAATTGTAAGTGTTTGCCACGCAACCACAACTATTGTAAATGTCAGTTGTTTCATAAAAATTAAATGAAATGTTTCAAAAAGGTGATTCACGCTCTTTGCTACTTACGGGATCTGAAGCTGTCGCAAGACATTGAGTTTTAAGCTCTTCAAAGACAGTTTGCATATAGATAAACTCCTCGGGAAGTGGCGGTTTTTCTTTTGGTGGCTCTGGGTGGCGTTGTTGAATTTTGGCCGGCTGTTCCGGATAACCGGTATGCTGTTGCTGATACATCTGTGGCTGAACCGCAGCTGTTTGGAAGTTCATTTGACCCGGGAATTGATTATTGTTTTGTTGATTTGGATTGAAGGGTATTTGTTGTTGAATTGGTTGCTGGCTCATACTGGATGGTGGTGGCAAGGATTGATTCTACAAATGAAACAGATACAGAATGATGCAACTCAAAAAGCACAGAATATACTATATGTACCTGATAATGCGCGTTTGGATCAAGATAGCCATTTTGATTTTGATTCGGATCAGTTCCGAACAGTGGATGAGTTATAGCTGATGTTGCTGATTCGGTCTTTTTAGGCTGAAAAAAGAAAACAATTAAATAATTTCTTTGGTAAACAAACTCAACAAAATGCAAATCCCAACACGATGCAAATCATTTTATAAAAGTCCGGGATTAGGCTTTCATAAGACAGGAATACTTAAAATAATCCAAAACAAAATAACCAAAACAACAAATTCAAATAAACAAACTTAAAAACTATGCATCTTTCAAAGGTACATTCCTATGATATCTAACCTGATTGCTTTTGTTTAAAATGTTGTCATCACCAGATGTATGATTTATTATCTTTTGCCATTTACGGGTACCCGCATGTTTGGCGGACATTTCATTTTGTTCACTATAGAAGATCTTTGTTTTTGTGAAACATATGTTATCGCATTAACAGTACATACATTGGAAGAGAGAGAGAGAGAGAGAGAGAAAGTTTAATTTGTTGGTTTTTTTTTCTTTATTGAAATACGTGACAGTGTAAATGTTACGTACCAAGCCCAAATCGTACTGCCTCAGTATGGTACAGTCGGTTCTGTACAGTATTGGGATGTATATACATATACATATTTATATATACATACATATACAGATATGGTTGTACCAGTTTGCGATGTACGATACGATTTCTGACTCGGTACATAACGATGGAAATGCAAGCGGGGAAACCATGCCTTTCTTAACGGAAACTAAATAATGGAAACCGCATTATACACAAACTAATGAATCAGTCTTGCCATCATTAGAATTATAAAAAAAACCATTCGAAATGGTATTCGAATATTTTGATGATAGTAGCTCAGGATAAGCACAGTTTAAAGTAATTTATTGTTCTATGAGTGTAGTCAAATTAAATACATTTTAAACATACAATCCCACACAGATCTTTATCAGCAACACTTTAGATTCCCTTAAAAAAATATTAACGATATCGCCTACTAGCAAACACCAATGTCTGACAAGGTTTCAAAAGTATCATTTGTCATGGGGAGCTTCTCAACTCACCGTTAGGTGAAACGAATGATTACGAGAAGCACACCCTGGTTCACTGTAGCGCTACCTAAGTAAGTAAGTAAGTAAGATATACAAATGAGAGACAGTAACCTTGTGTTCGCTATTCTTAAAATGACAAATCGTTTGCTCAAAAAAATTTCGTACCAATTTTGAGAAAAAAATATAACAAAAACGCAGAAACCATAATGACGGTAACTTGAAAAGCTAATTGTTATATTAATGGAATATAGATTAACACTTACCTGCTGTCTATTTGACTTAAGCACTGGCGGATCATTCCAGCCTGGTGGTGGAGTTGGATTTCTTTGCACATGAGACATCACTTGTGCAGCAGATAAAGCTGGGGGAGCAGATTCTATTGGAGCAATACCTGGCAAATAATTACTCTGCTGTGGTTGCATGGGATTTAATGGCATGTAATTATTTTGCATTGTTGACATTGTCGGGACAGCTGACGTCGGCAAAGGTTGCATCATAGTGGATGGTTGATATGATGTTGGATTGTGAGCAAATGGAACTGCATTGAAATTATTTGAGTGAATTCCTGGTGCTGGACTATAAGCACCGCCATAATTCTGTTGACCACCGTATTGGGGCCCACTAGACACTGATGGATCAAGTAGATATTTCGCACGTGGTGGCAATGTAGTGGAGCCTTGAGAGCTCACGCTAGATGGTCTTGGTGGATGAACCAGGCTTTCATTGATCGCCGCGGACGGAAGTTTAGTTGGCGGAGATGCTACCAATTGAGGATTGAGATTAGAAGGATTTGGTTGTTGTGATGAAAAGATTGGTACTGGTGGAGCTGATTGAGCAGGGATTGGAACAATAGGTGGTTGAGAATTCCATTGATTTCCGACTGGGGGAATAGGTGGTTGAGAATTCCATTGATTTCCGACTGGCAAGCCAGTGTTGAATGCATTTTGTGCTGAATTCGGTGGAAAGCTTGGCGTGGAAAATGATCCCCGCCCAATGGACACGTTTTGCTTGCCATAGAAACTTTCCTGCTGAATTGGTTGGTATTGTTGCTGTAACCCAGTTGGATCTATTTTCCGTGATTCCCCAAACTCTTCTTTTTGGTTTAAAATACTATGCAAGCGATCCCGTAGATCGTCTAAATCTGAATGGGTTGATGGACCTAGTGCAAAGATATAAGACATTGCAGTATTAAGAGCCCCTTGGGAAGCCAGAAGTCCTCCATACTGTGATACGAATTCAGCAAATTTTCCCTCAGGTTCAACGGCGACTCCTTGCTGCTCAAGAGATTTACTCAACAACATTACTACTTCAGCCAATTCTTGTAACTCAACTGTATCCAATTCATATCCGTTATCATTTTTTTCCAACTGCTTTATTTGATACCAAGCTTCGACAAGCTTGTCTAAATTGCCAGAACAAATGAAACACAAAATTGCATTTCTTGTATTCTGAATGGTGCATGTTTCGGTTAGCAAACGATCGCCTAATTTTTCACAGATATCCACCAATTTACGATCACTGTGTTTAAGTGCAGCTGCGAGAGCCTCTTTCCATGAATTGACCGTACAACGGGATACAAGATCCATCCAATCTCGAGTAACTAAAGCCGAAATAACATTTGATAACTCTCCGTCTTGTTTCTTTAGATAACAATTTTGCGTTCTTGTCAGGAATTCAATACCAGCTGTGGAAGCAATAATGAGTGCTTCAGCTGTCCTACTGCTTTCTAGGCAAAGTTGAACAGCTGCTTCAATATTTCCGGTTATTATGGCCTCGGAAATAAGGCTATCGGAATCTGGTAAAACGAAGGGAAGTATCGGTATCAGTTTATCAATTTTATTGACTGATTTTGTTTGCATTTACATATAGTATGAGGCCCACAGTACTTTTTGATCCTGAAAGGTAGTCAAAGGGTATGGGATTGATATGAAGCACCTGACAGCATAAAGAGCATCCGCGACAAACATTTATATTGGTATTCAATGGAATGTGCGTTCTTATTTAAGACTATACGCATATTAAAGTAGTTACACTAATAATTCCATTATTGAAATATTTCGATATACTGTTACTTGCTTTAAGTATCATGTTGTGTCGCCAGATGTATTCTCAGCTGGGGCCTCAAACTTATGTTCATATCCTTTGGTACCTCCACAGCCAAAAATTACTGTGGACTGTTAGACTATTTTTTTACCATCGCCACTTGGAATTTTAAATGGAACTCTTTTCTTCTCATTGTGTTCTTCAAGAGCTTTGTTACCAGCAGCAATCGTGTCAAAGAGTTGGTTCTGATCCCCAGTCTGCTAAAAAAAAAAAAAATACATATTTATAATACATAACAATGCGGAAAAAATAACGCGAACATAGTAAGTACATACACATTCACATGCAAGTGTCAAACCACAAAAAAAAGAATAGAATGTATATATGAAAACAACACAAACATCGAATCTCTTACCGATATATCTGTGCTCTCGTCAGTGCTCGGATCACACTCTACTTCAGATGAATCGCTCTTCAGTGCGCGTATTATATTTGAGAGTGCAATGATACATTTTTTTTATAATTGGTATGATATTGTGAAATAAAATGTGTAGATAATAAATCTGTATGAACATTTTTATATGTACATACATATGTTCATAAATGTGTGTATGCATATAACATATGTGTTGCGAGAATATAGAACACATGACTTTACTTAACAAATAAAATAATGACGTTGTTGGGCATACGGTTAGTATGGATAGTTAAAAATAGCGGTGTTCCATTGGGTCTGGACAAGTACTTGGATATACTTGCAAGTTTAATTGAATGCACTGTATAAAAAGGAAGGTTTATTTTGATCGCAAGTCTTTCGAGATGTTCCATTTTTTTTATTCATTATCGGTATAAGCTATAATCTTTTCTACAATTTTGTCATAAATACACATATCATCTATCAGCATATAAGATTGTTTGTTTCTATGTAGTGATAACGTAATTAAAAGCCTCAGCTGTTAAAGAATAAAACTATGCGTTGTATTTTGAAGTGCAACATATGTATATACACCTATTAATGTTATGTTGAACTCGTTAAAGTATATATGTATATATACGGCGTAAGCAGTCCTATACAGAACCAAGCCCAGCTTCTCGCAAACATTTGTGTGCGTGTTACTTTTTTCCACGAATGGAAGGGACCTACAGTTTTTTGCCGACTCCGAACGGCGAGTTGAGAAGCTTCTCATGACAAATGATACTCTTTGATTGCTTGTAGTCATTCGAAAGAGGTGACAACCGTGAAAAACTTTCTTAGGTGTTAGACCCGGGCTGGAATTGAACCCGAGCAGCATGCGTAGTAGTCCAACGCACTAGCCACCAAGGCCACGGCCGTCGACGAACTCGTTAAAGTGGATGTCGGTAAAGCAAACAATTGTAATGAATGTGCTAGTTTTTTTTATATAAAGTTAAAAATAATTTAAAGCCAAAATATTTAGTTAACTATGTGCAATATAGTGGTCGCCGTGGCCGTGGTGGTTAGTGCGTTGGATTACCACGCAATGCTGCCCGGGTTCAACTCCTGGCCGAGTTTAACACCTAAAAGAGTTTTTTCACGGCGCCACCTCTTTCGAATGCCTGACAAGCATCAAAGAGTATCATTTGTCACGATTGAGCTTCTCAACCCTTCCATTCCTGGAAAAATATAACACGCACACACAAATGGTTGCGAGAAGCAGGCCCAGGTTCACCCCGAACTGTAGTGCCAACTAAGTAAGTATGTGCAATATATAACGGATGTCCAACCATACGCAGTAAGAAATTGTAATGATTTGCGGTTGGCTAATATGTTAAGTGTGTGTACACAAAATTCAATTATTTATAAGGGTTTTAAACTATTTAATGAACTGCCAAATGACACAAAGAACGAGACAAATTTTGTATCTTTTAAAAAAATTGTATAGAATTCGCTAGACTTAACTAGTTCCTATGGAACTAGTAATAAAGTACATACTACTACTACTACTACTAAATCATGTGTATAGACACCTTTGTGTGCAGGAGAGTACTTGCCCAGCCCCATCGGAGCACGACCAATAAGTCTTAGCTCGCCTAGATATATTTTGACAGTACTAGATTTTCAGTGATATTTTGCGTTCGGAATATACGAAAGCAGAAAGAATTTCCGAAAGCTAGAAAAACAGCAGTTTTAATTTGTTATCTACGTGTATGTTACACTGGGCAAATTCAGTGACATATAAAGTACGTGAAGAACAATTGATTAGCTAAAACCTATCAAATACATACATCCAAATTTTTCAGATATTAAAATTATGTTATTATTATAACCACTAGCTACTAGCTATTTGCAAAAATATATATAAATTTAAATATAATAAAAATGAATTGGTGTCTGTTTGTATCAACATAACTCGGCTGAACATCATCCGATTTGCATGGGAATTTTTTTGTTGGATTCGTATTGAACCAGGTAACACCACAACGGAGCCGAAAATCTGGACTCGATAGGTGGCGCTCGAGTCGATTTATTAATAAAATCTATATTAATTGACCAAACTGGCTCATATTCACAATATATGTTGGTATTGTGCCAAAAGAGAAAACTACTATATCTGGACTATATATAACAAAATCTATATTAATGGACCAAAATTACTCATATTCACAATATATGATAGGCAGACAGACAGATAGATAGACAGATACACAGACAGACAGATAGATAGACAGATAGACAGAGAGACAGATAGACAGAGAGACAGATAGACAGACAGACAGATAGACAGACAGTTAGTTAGAAAGATAGACAGACAGATATGTAGATAGACAGATAGATAGATAGATAGACAGACAGGCAGACAGATAGACAGATAGATAGATAGATAGATAGATAGAGAAGCAGACAGACAGAAAGTCAGATAGATAGACAGATAGACAGATAGACGGACAGACAGATAGACGGACAGACAGAGAGACAGACAGACAGATAAATAGACATATAGGCAGACAGACAGACAGACAGATAGATAGACAGACAGATAGATAGACAGATAGACAAGCAGATAGACAAGCAGATAGACAAGCAGATAGACAGACAGACAGACAGACAGACAGACAGACAGACAGACAGACAGGCAGTCAGACAGACAGACAGATATATAGACAGACAGGCAGGTACACAGACAGACAGGGAGACAGATAGATAGACAGACAGATGGACAGACAGACAGATATATAGACAGACAGGCAGGTACACAGACAGACAGACAGATAGATAGACAGATAGACAGACAGACAGACAGACAGACAGACAGACAGACAGGCAGTCAGACAGACAGACAGATATATAGACAGACAGGCAGGTACACAGACAGACAGAGAGACAGATAGATAGACAGACAGATGGACAGACAGACAGATATATAGACAGACAGGCAGGTACACAGACAGACAGACAGATAGATAGACAGATAGACAGACAGATAGACAGACAGACAGACAGACAGATAGACAGACAGGCAGACAGATAGACAGACAGATAGACAGTCAGACAGACAGATAGACAGATAGATAGACAGACAGCTAAGTACACAGAGAGATAGGTAGACAGACAGGTACACATACAGACAGACAGACAGACAGATAGATAGAGATGGCGCTATTAGTCCATTTGACACTTGAATTAAGTGCACAAAATCAACTGATTTTGCATTAAAGTAGTGATTTCCAATGTTTAATTTTGCATAATTTTACCTTAGCACTAATTTATAAGAAGTATATTCTTAATATGTATCCATTAATTGAAAAAAAAAACATTGCGTAAGTTAACAGGTGTCCCTTTTGCTTCGTCATTTCACCAAAGACTAAATATACTAGACTAGACGGAAGCGGCAACTTATAAACGCACAAAATCACTTTGGAAATTCTATGCATACCTACTAGATGTACATTACATACTACATTGGTACATGGGTACATAGAATTTCGTCAAATTTTCTGTATAAATAGGTGGGCGGTGGGACGAGAGATCATTCACTAAATCAGTTGAAATTAAAACGTTAAACCGAGAAGAGACTGTTTGTGTACACGGGCGAAGCCGGGCGGATCAGCTAGTATAAATATAAATATATACATATATTTCACGCCGTATATTTCCAGCTTCATCTGCCAACTTGCCGACATTTCCTCATCTTGTCCAAAAAATAGAACCACAGTATCCGTTTGCGTTAATTTAACATAGAACAAATATTTTCACTGTCAACAAATGCAAAACAGCTGTTTTCGAAAGAATAAACCGACGTGGCGGGAAAACAGTACATCCGGCGGATTCAGTGATACCGAGAACAAATTCACGTGGATCGAACTAGTGAAGTGAATCTCATATCCGGTCAAGTTGTTCAGAAGTTACACGACCACTAACAGACGCACCAACGATTCTAAATATGTGGACATGGGCATACATACATACATTATTTTCGTTTTCTCATTAGCCGACCATAAGTACCAGTAATGATAATGAGAATTCGACTCTTGATTAACCCAATTTTGATTTAGTGTTATTGTGTTATCACTGAAAAATCAGACACATTCATCATTTGAAATTATATCAACACTTACATGAGTTAAAGTGGAAATCCGGTCTGTTATCTGATCCACAGCGTTTGTCTCATCTTCTTCCTTGATGTACTTTGAAAATTTAAGTTCAATGTCCTCTTTGTTGTAACCTAACAGATTGAGCATTTCTTCCTTGGGGTTCAACTCAAAGTTGGCCTTCAAAAAGTACCACAGATACCGACCGTCTTGATTGCTCATTTGGTCGGCCTTGTCACGACAGAACTCAATAAAGTTGGCGTCAGCAAGCGATTTTTCTAGTACAGTAGCGCGTTCCACTAGCTCAGGTTCTGTGATTATCTGACGGATTTGGACCGATTTTGACTGGGAGTTAAAAAACAGCAGTTTGCCACCGAACTGAAAACAGAAACAGTTCAGCAAAAAAACAAAAAAAGAATTTAAGAGAAAGTACACCAAATTTAGCTCCACAAGTCTTTTTCATCCACTTTGGCGGTTTTGAAGGGTCCGAATATGTCACTTGCGTAGTCTGTGATGGAACTGGGGCCTGAGCGAATTGATCCATGCCTGGGAAAGAATCTGCAATTTTGTTGGAAGTCTGTACTTGTTGCTGTGTTCCACCAAATAGAGAGTAAATGGACACATTTCCATCCAGACTGGAACTAGCTATCAGAGCTGGGTTTCTGGGGCACCACTGAACATCTGAATACCATTGAGAAGTCACAGCTACTTCAGACAAAATCTCTCCATCAGCCATAGCAGTGTTTGGATTCCAACAATAAATTCGGTTATCCTTGCCACAAGAGACCATCATATCCGAGTCTTTTGGGCACCAAGACATACCCAGCACTCCCCTCTGATGAATCTGAACAGTTTTCGCTGGAGCCGTAGCATATCGCAAATCCCACATCTGAACAACAGGGGCTTGATCTTCTTCCGATGCTAGCCATATCTGTGTGGCAATTTCTGGATGCCACTGCACGGCGCGCCAACGCACACGTGACTGTGTGTCTGATAACTTGATTATCTGTTCATTCTTTCGCAAATCCCAGATGACACAACGTGAACTAAATACTGATGCTAAAATATGCTGCACTTGACGATTCCATGCAACATTTTGTACATCTTCGAATGGTTGAGTTTTTGTTCCCGGTGTCATATGTGTGGCAGTGTTATTTAAGTCCCAAACAAAAATCTCCGATTCTGACGCAACAGATGCAAGCAGATTCGTTTGAAATGGATTAAAGTCCAGACCTCGAACCGGTCCTGTGTGACTGTCTTGCCGGGCAACCAAGCCCTCTTCACCGCCCAACATTTTCGCAGCACTATAAATCATCAAATGCCCACCTTCACATCCGCCAACTAGTAGACCGTTTGCATGATTACCATTGCTGCCAGTTGGAGACCAAATCAACTTCTGAAACCTTTGATAGAAAACAGAGTTACAGACTTAAATTCATTGACTACAGTATTTTACCTGTATTGGCTTGGTAAAGTCGCCTTTAGTTCTAGATCATAGCCAAGTTCTTTGAAATTTGTTGAATAAATTTCTAGTACGGAATTTCCACTTGAATCGAGCTCCTGTGCGGCAGAGCCGGCCGCTAAATAAATGGGATACTGCTGCTCTGGAGACCAGGCCACATTAACTGTTTTTTGTAACTCTTTAACCTTCATGATCAATTTTATTCCTATTCAAATATATGAAAATATGTAAAAAGAAACATGAACATATTATTTAATATTATTGTAAATGATAACATCTAATAATTTGCAGTCCGTTAAAACCATGTTATTACAGGAATTTGTTTAAAATATTTAACCAATTTAAAGAGGAAATAATATAATATGTTTGATAATGTCTCACAGGTTATAAGTTGCAATTAGTATTCAAGGAGGCTTATTGATATAAAATACTAATTATTGATGAAAATTCTGGCTATGATTTCTGAAGTGTTGTAAATGACGAGTATTGTAGACAAACGTCAACACTTCCAACGTGGCTGATAATGCAGATTATGAAAAACTGTATTATCGTTGTGGACGTCAAAACATTTATGGAATAACCTTAAGGCTTAACCATAAGAGCATTAACCAGGGCTACCGATGGGCTATTTGCATAAGTCACCCAGCGCAAAATAGGATATTCACACATTCTGACGCCGTGTTTTATTATCCCCGTGATCTGATCCGGATCAGATAAGAATAATAGCTGTGTTTTATTATCCCCGTGATCTGATCCGGATCAGATCAACAAATAAGTTTGTGTGCATTACAACAACAATCCGAGATCTTGCTTCTTGTCAAGATCAATTTTCGTGATCCAAAAATTAGTTCGACTATTTCTCACTATGGTACACTTTCGTTTGTAAATGTTGCTGTATTATCGGCAATTGTAAAGGGTAAATATTGCCAGATTAGAATATAAAAATATTATTGCCAATCCAAATATCATTAATCGCCCCTGTCATGAATTTCGACCGGTTTGAAAACGGACGGAATTACAAGGGGTGAATTCGGAAAAATCCGTTAATTTTGAATTCTTCCCTTGTAATTCCGTCCGTTTTCAAACCGGTCGGAATTCATCACAGGGGTGAATGTTATTTTGTCCGATTAAATTACTTTTTCTGCTCATAATGATATCTAAGCGATGTGAAACTGAAATTATAGCTGCAAAATATTATTCTCATTCGGTATCTGTTAATCAAAATTAACAATTTCCTTCAAAAAAAAAAACAAGCGCATTCAATTTTCATTTAAAAGAAAATATTCATTCGCATGGCAACTTCGCACTAAATGTCAAAATGAACTTAGCTTGTACAATCACCATACAACAGAACTTTGATCTAGTTTGTTTTATTATTCTGCTCTGATCCGGATCAGATCACGGGGATATTAAAACACGGCTATTAGACATGCGAATGAATATTTTCTTTTAAATGAAAATTGATTGCGCTTGTTTTATTTTTTAGGAGGAAATTGTTAATTTTGATTAACATATACCGAATAAGAATAATATTTTGCAGCTATAATTTCAGTTTCACATCGCTTAAATATCATTATGAGGAGAAAAATTAATTTATTCGAACAAAAGAACATTAATGATATTTGGATTGCCAATAATATTTTTATATTCTAATCTGGCAGTATTTACCCTTGACAATTGTCGATAATACAGCAACATTTACAAACGAAAAGGTACCATAGTGAGAAATAGTCGAACTAATTTTTGGATCACGAAAATTTATCTTGACAAGAAGCAAGATCTCGGATTGTTGTTGTAATGCACACAAACTTATTTGTTGATCTGATCCGGATCACATCAGAATAATAAAACAAACCAGATCAAAGTTCTGTGTTGTGGTGATTGTACAAGCTAAGTTCATTTTGACATTTAGTGCGAAGTTGCCATGCGAATGAATATTTTCTTTTAAATGAAAATTGAATGCGCTTGTTTTATTTTTCAGGAGGAAATCGTTAATTTTGATTAACAGAACCGAATGAGAATAATATTTTGCAGCTATAATTTCAGTTTCACATCGCTTACATATCATTTTGAGCAGAAAAATTAATTTATTCCAACAAAATAACATTAATGATATTTGGATTGCCAATAATATTTTTATATTCTAATCTGGCAACATTTACCCTTGGCAATTGTCGATAATGCAGCAACATTCACAAACGAAAGTGTACCATAGTGAGAAATAGTCGAACTAATTTTTGGATCACGAAAATTGATCTTGACAAGAAGCAAGATCTCGGATTGTTGTTGTAATGCACACAAACTTATTTGTTGATCTGATCCGGATCAGATCACGGGGATAATAAAACACGGCTATTATTTGTTTTAAATTAAATAATTATTTACTCAATGAAACTCGTTAAACCACATTGGGTTCATCATGACGGTTAGTGCATAAATAGTAGGAATTGTACTTTAACTAATTTTTTCGCAGATAAACCAATATTTTCAGTCGATATACACCAGAAATGCCTTAAATTTGTCACAGGCGGGCAAGGCAATGATTCTGGCAGGTTGGTCATTTGGAATCTTCTCCCTATTTTATCGGAAAAAGCTGAAATGGACAATTCTATACCAAAAATACTTCGTTAAAATGGACAGCCATTTGTCATGTGTAAACTGTGTGCGATGGTCTCAAAATGGAGAGCTCCTAGCGTCAGGTTCTGATGATAAACTAGTAATGTTGTGGAAGAAAGTAAAGGTAAGCAAACTAATAGTGACTAGATATAGAGCTTTTGAAGCGGGATAGAGTATTTGATGATGTTCAAACCAGATTAAGTAGGTACTTATCTTGCTCTTGTGCTGGGGGGCCTATTGGGGCATGAGTACGATAAGTTTGGCGCAAATATTTAACAATACCTCGACATCTTCTAAACTAAGCGATTAATCGATATTGTTCACTTAATAATATTTTATGCTTATTTCACCGAGATCTACAAAATGGCATTTTTAAACTGTTGCGGCCACCTGTAAAGAAGAAAATTAATTTTAAAGTAAAATTGCCTTGAAAATTTGAAATGTACCAAAGAATAAACAAACCATGGCAAAACAGCTGGTGGAGTTGACTTCTGTCTGTCATGTCACTTTGTACTGCCTTCTGTTTAGTGTCAAATCCATCTAGTGACTGTTAGCGGCGGAAGAAAATGTTTCTGTTCCCAATCCCAAAACCATAAAATCCAGATATGACAGCTACAAATGGCCAAAATTTAAGAGAAAAACTTACAGAATCGGACGATCCGGACGAAAGAGAGAGTAGTGGTTTTTTTTTATTGGTGGCTTTGAGACAATTACAAAACAGCATGCAATTCAATTGCATTACAGTGGGTGGCGAGACTAAATGTCTCAGTCATGTGGTGATTTGTTGTTTTTATTTCAATAATTTCAAAAAAAAAAAAGTCCTATTGTTCAGTACATATATACGTATATAGGCAGTTCTTTTAGAAAACTTTTGTGTTAAATTCAGTTTAAATATAAGTGGTGAGTGATTCTTATTTATTCTTTCGTTATTCGTTTTATATAAGTTGTGTTTTTTTTTTGTTCAATCTTTTTCCGTGTAGTGTTATTAGGCGGCCACCAAATTAATCCGAAGGGGGATTGTGGTCGCCACGCTCTTAAATTTAGGTTTAAAACTAAAATTAATTAACCTTCACCATAAGTTTGAATACCTGTCGATATAACTTTATCATAAAAGAGATAAGGGAATTAAACATCCAGCGATCGTAAACGTCACGGACAGTGAAGGTGACCGTAAGGTCATCCAGTGCGACCATTGAATATTCACCCACAGGCACCCAGAAGAGTGTCTAGTACGCAGCATACAAAAAAACAGGAAATTTAATGAATTACTGTTTAATTAATTTTATAGTTGCGTAAATAAACAAACAAAAAAAATAATATAAAATACAGATATACAAAGCCATGTATGCATATGTATACGCATGTGCACATAACCACATACATATATACACCGTATTAATAATAATAAGTATAAGATAAAATCTCCTATTGCTCCAAAATAGTGTTGTTATTGGTTAGGTTTTTTCTGGCATACCCTGAGGCGGGGGTTAAATACATTTTGTGTTTACTTTTTCTACGTAATTTACAGGTTCATTAGTGTAAAATTTCGTTTCCTCCGTCGCGTTTATTCAGTCGCGTTAATTTTCTTAACATTTTGTTTTTATTTCTTACCACCTAAACTGAGCTCAATTTAGGCAGGGCTTCGGTTATTCGATTCTCGCGTACAGAAAGGTACAATCTACGAGGGAAGGATTTTCTGTCTTGATTTGATTTTTGTTGTTGTTAGTTTAACTATCGTTCATGAGTTCACAAATACGCCAATTCACTGTAAGAGAAACGTTTATTTAATTTCAATAAAAATCCATGAATTGTGCCCGCCTTATGAGGAGAATCTTGGTTTCTTTTTGCGTGTGTATGTGTCCAAAAGCGACATGAGTCGCTGAGTTTCTAATTTTCAGGGTGGTGTGGAGGGCACGCTAAAGACCTTCGGCTGATGGACTAAGCTGCTGAGGCATCCGAACGTTTAGGGGAAGTCCAATATGGCCGCCGGACTTCCAGGTTGGGAGGGTTCCGAACATGGCCGCGCTGAACACCACCGACAGCGCCCCTCAATGTGGTATATCCGTCCGTCCGCTGCAACATGTAAGTAAAAAGTAGTAGTTTTGCCTGGCACGATTTATGTTTTGTTTGTGTAGGTTAGTTGTTTACGGGGGCAAGAACCACCCCATTTCCGGCGAGCGGAGCCGCGCATCGCAAGCGTGCCGCGCTCCCCGTGGACAACCCTCTTTCCTTTTCCCGTCACATCCTACCCTTAGGTCCCATTCACATCCTCATTTCCTGTCAACTTTCAAATCCCTAACTCCTCCTACTCCACTCCTGCACATAACAATGGCGCCCAACGTACAGTGTCCGTTTCCTGTCCTCTATGTCGTCTTAAGTCCACAATTGCTCTTGTTGTCACCACCAAAAAACTCGTAAGTCTTCATCAGGAAAGTCTTCAGAATTGCCAGATTTGAATTGCGACGAGTATCGTTGGTGGTGACAACGACAACAATTGGAACCTGTTTTGTCTTCGTCTTCTCTATTTTCTCATTCTTCTTGATGTTCTTTATTCTTTCCTATCTTCAATTTTCATTTTTCATCGTCTTGTGTATTAGTTTGTATGGGTTCTGTGGGTGTTTAGGTTAGTTTAGTTTTAGTATGGGGTTCCGTGGGTGTATTTAGTTTAGTAAGTTTAGTATTAGTTTCTTCTGGGGTTTGTTTTATGTGTTGTAACCGTCTCCGAGCCAAGTCTGCCACCATAAGTCCATTATGGGACAGAGTGGTATTGCGGGCCGGAGACAAATACAACGGTGTGTGTCTTTGTTAAATTTTAGTTTATCTGTAGTATCGTTCACCACCTACCACATTGAGGAAAAAATAAAAAAACAATTAAATCCGTCCGCAGTCCACACTTTCGTCGCGAGTTACATGATGCCAAAGCAGCTCAAGCCATCAACATCGCCAAAACTTAGCCGAAGACAGCACCTGAAACACCCCCGCAAGCATCAAAAGAACAAAAAAACATCACAACGAAACAAAGAAAAATAATAAAACAATTGTTTGTACATACATATCAATATGTAATAAAAATATAAATATATTTAATTCCTGGTAAACAATTCTCATTCATTTACACATACCCTTAACATTTTTTTTTATTTAAATATTTCCTTTTGTTTATTCAAAAACATAAACACATCTACATTTCTTGATTTCCTCCTTTTCCGTTTGCATATTTTTTGTTTATACATAGGTCGTTGTTCTACAAAACATAAAATATTCATTCAATTACTTGTGTACTTTTGTTTACATATTTATTTATTTACATTTTTTGGTTCCAGTTACATTTAATTTTACGTTACATAGGTTACCTTATTTATTCTTCTGTTTACCTACTGTTATGTATCTATATATTACTTTTTGCTTTGATAACATTCACTTTTGTTACACACTTATTTGTTTACATTTTTATTTCTAGTTACTCTTCTTTTTGCACTTCATACGTTACATATTTACTTCTGCGCACATATGCACATATGTATTTACATTTTTGTTTGAGTACATTTTGCTTTTGAGTACATTTTACTTTTGAGTAGGTGCATTTTAAGTTTTGTTCTGATTACTTTTCGTTTTTCTATTTATCCACATCTCGTTTTTTTTCTTTAAATGATCATTCTCAGTTTTGCGTTAATTTATTAATTTATTAGTTATTATTTATTTAATAGGTTACAACGATTAGTTAGTGTTTATATATATTCCTTTCTACTCAATATTTCTTTTATAGACTAAGTTAAATTTAGGTTTAATGTAGTTAGTATAATAGGTAATATTAGGTTTGTTTCGCCTTCGGTTTTCATTTCTTTTGACTTCTTTCTTCTTTTCGGTTGGAATGATGAATTCGTCTGAAAAAGGAATAAGGAAGTAGGAAATTAGAAGGAAAACAGTGTTAGGAATAGGATATTTCACTCACCTCAGTTATAGTTTACAGACAAAGATTACCACCACAATGCCTTCTATCAGGCAGAGCCTACCATCCACTTGTAGTAATAACTTCAGTCCAGTGCCATCTACCACCTCCGACTTTCCTCCTTGCCCGGAAAATCCGTTACCTGGGAGTCATTTAACAGACTCAGCCCACAGTTTAGATGCTAAAATGACAGAAAAAACATGGTAAAACAAAGTAATGTGACAAAGAACGCACAAACAAAAAAGGACAACATACCATCTGAGCTGAAAACGTATATCAACCTGGCCTTGGTGAACGTGTATTCGTCCTACACGGACTCTCTCAGAGAAGATATTTCTGAAAACCTGAAAAAGGAAATAAGAAACAGTTTATTAGATTTCTTGAGAGAGATTAATATAATTGTTCACCAAACTCTTAGGGCAGATGAGGTAAAGCCAAAGCCAACTCAGCAGCAAACATCAAACAATAACCCGCAATCCAAGTCGGATGGAGTATCAAAGGGGTTTGTTTCTGCTGAGAAAGCAAATTATTTCAGTGCGAAAGAAAACATTAATTTAACAAAGAGAAATACTTGCCAAAATGATTGGGTATCTCACCACCAGGCGAGAAATACTCCTAAAGCATTCCAGCCAAGCTCTCTGTATACTGTTCGCACAATTAATTGTCATTCTGGAATCTGCGGGCGGAAAAAATTTAATAAGTGGGGAATTAACTACAGTTGCAACAAAAAGAAAACAAAAGTCTCCATTATATACACATTGGTCTGAGTACATAAGTATATATCATAAGTTAAGTTTCTTAGTATATGGCATGATCGAGTATTTACATAGTTATATAAATGCATTTAGTTTATACTTATGTATGTACTATTTATTTACCATTTCCATAGTACTCAATTATTATATATGCATGCAGCATTTATCATCATTGTAGTCTTAGTTTGTATGCTAGCTTATGTATTTATCTTTATGTATTTAGTGCCTATGTATTACTTATTTATATATATCACATATTTATTTATTTATTAAAGAGTTATTTATTTATTTATTTATTATAGAGTTATTTATTTATTTATTTATTACATAGTTATTTATTTATTTATCACATATTTATTTATTGAACCCTTATATGAAATTTGTTATTTTTATATCTATTCATTATTATGTATTTGTTATTTATTTATTTATTTTTGTCAAGTTCTTAGGTATTTTAATTTTAGGATTCCATCTGTGATATACATGTACATATGTATATGTGTGTATTACATATCGCAGTTGATTAATTTATTATTATATTCGTTATTTCCGTATTTACTACTTATCAAGGTATTAAGTATTATTTATTAAATTGTATTTACCTATTTATTCTGTATGTTACCTGTTATATTTATTTAGCAAATTAAGTATTTTGTCTTAATTAGTATGATTGCACTTACCGTCCAGTGACGAGTTAAGATGTTGCCCGGCTAGCTCAGCCGGTATAGCATGAGACTCTTGATCTCAGTGAAGTGGGTTCTTCCCCACGATGTTCGCTTGCCATTGAGCCTAGAAATTAAGAATAAGTATTTAGTGATAAGGTATTTATTTATTTATTTATTTATTTAGTTGTTTTGTACCTTTAGATGTTATTTATAATAAAGCTTTTTTTTATCTAAGTATTTATTGTGTAGCCTTAGTTTAGTTATATATTTATTATTAGGAATATAACTGTGATATGCATGTATGTATTATGTACATACCGCATTACATATTGTTAGGTACATATATGTTAAATTATTCTCTATGTTATTTAATTATCCAAATATAATTATTTATGATCTATTAGCTAAGTAGTTTACATATTTTAGAGTTAAGAATTGCAGCTGTGATATATATGTATATATGTATGTATATATCTCAGTGACGTGTAGCCTTAGGGATTATTTAATCATCATTTGTCTTATTCATCAATCCATTTACTCACTAAACTTGACATTTATAGGCATTAATTCATTATTTGTGTACGTATTAGATTATGTTTTCAATTTATTTAAGTATCTAGTCTAAGTATGATGTAAACTTTCATGCGTTTTACATAGTTTGGCTAAGTTCCATTATGTATTTCTAGCTACGAATTGTATTAGTAAGAAACTTTAAGTGACTTACATGTGGCATAGGGCAGAAACTGAAGATACGCCTGCAAGTATTCCCGGCAGCCACTGCACAGCTGAGAGACGTCATCTGTGAAAATATGATAGGATAATACCAGGTCACAAACAATCGCATTACTTACCATCCTTGGGTGGTACTATATATTTGCCCGGCTAGCATGAACCATTAAGTGGGTTCTTCCCCACGTTTGTCTCGCCATAGAACCAAAAATGAAAAATTTAGAGAGCGTATAATTTAGTATGAGATCCGTCATACTTACCATTTTGTCCAATTGTCCGCTTCCTCCGTCCTCGTTGTCCGATGTCCTCCATCAAGTCCGGAGTTTTGTTGCGGCCACCTGTAAAGAAGAAAATTAATTTTAAAGTAAAATTGCCTTGAAAATTTGAAATGTACCAAAGAATAAACAAACCATGGCAAAACAGCTGGTGGAGTTGACTTCTGTCTGTCATGTCACTTTGTACTGCCTTCTGTTTAGTGTCAAATCCATCTAGTGACTGTTAGCGGCGGAAGAAAATGTTTCTGTTCCCAATCCCAAAACCATAAAATCCAGATATGACAGCTACAAATGGCCAAAATTTAAGAGAAAAACTTACAGAATCGGACGATCCGGACGAAAGAGAGAGTAGTGGTTTTTTTTTATTGGTGGCTTTGAGACAATTACAAAACAGCATGCAATTCAATTGCATTACAGTGGGTGGCGAGACTAAATGTCTCAGTCATGTGGTGATTTGTTGTTTTTATTTCAATAATTTCAAAAAAAAAAAAGTCCTATTGTTCAGTACATATATACGTATATAGGCAGTTCTTTTAGAAAACTTTTGTGTTAAATTCAGTTTAAATATAAGTGGTGAGTGATTCTTATTTATTCTTTCGTTATTCGTTTTATATAAGTTGTGTTTTTTTTTTGTTCAATCTTTTTCCGTGTAGTGTTATTAGGCGGCCACCAAATTAATCCGAAGGGGGATTGTGGTCGCCACGCTCTTAAATTTAGGTTTAAAACTAAAATTAATTAACCTTCACCATAAGTTTGAATACCTGTCGATATAACTTTATCATAAAAGAGATAAGGGAATTAAACATCCAGCGATCGTAAACGTCACGGACAGTGAAGGTGACCGTAAGGTCATCCAGTGCGACCATTGAATATTCACCCACAGGCACCCAGAAGAGTGTCTAGTACGCAGCATACAAAAAAACAGGAAATTTAATGAATTACTGTTTAATTAATTTTATAGTTGCGTAAATAAACAAACAAAAAAAATAATATAAAATACAGATATACAAAGCCATGTATGCATATGTATACGCATGTGCACATAACCACATACATATATACACCGTATTAATAATAATAAGTATAAGATAAAATCTCCTATTGCTCCAAAATAGTGTTGTTATTGGTTAGGTTTTTTCTGGCATACCCTGAGGCGGGGGTTAAATACATTTTGTGTTTACTTTTTCTACGTAATTTACAGGTTCATTAGTGTAAAATTTCGTTTCCTCCGTCGCGTTTATTCAGTCGCGTTAATTTTCTTAACATTTTGTTTTTATTTCTTACCACCTAAACTGAGCTCAATTTAGGCAGGGCTTCGGTTATTCGATTCTCGCGTACAGAAAGGTACAATCTACGAGGGAAGGATTTTCTGTCTTGATTTGATTTTTGTTGTTGTTAGTTTAACTATCGTTCATGAGTTCACAAATACGCCAATTCACTGTAAGAGAAACGTTTATTTAATTTCAATAAAAATCCATGAATTGTGCCCGCCTTATGAGGAGAATCTTGGTTTCTTTTTGCGTGTGTATGTGTCCAAAAGCGACATGAGTCGCTGAGTTTCTAATTTTCAGGGTGGTGTGGAGGGCACGCTAAAGACCTTCGGCTGATGGACTAAGCTGCTGAGGCATCCGAACGTTTAGGGGAAGTCCAATATGGCCGCCGGACTTCCAGGTTGGGAGGGTTCCGAACATGGCCGCGCTGAACACCACCGACAGCGCCCCTCAATGTGGTATATCCGTCCGTCCGCTGCAACATGTAAGTAAAAAGTAGTAGTTTTGCCTGGCACGATTTATGTTTTGTTTGTGTAGGTTAGTTGTTTACGGGGGCAAGAACCACCCCATTTCCGGCGAGCGGAGCCGCGCATCGCAAGCGTGCCGCGCTCCCCGTGGACAACCCTCTTTCCTTTTCCCGTCACATCCTACCCTTAGGTCCCATCCACATCCTCATTTCCTGTCAACTTTCAAATCCCTAACTCCTCCTACTCCACTCCTGCACATAACAAAACCTTTGCGCCAAGCTTATCGTACTCATGCCCCTATTGGGTTTATTTCAAAGCCATAATTTAATATTTTTGTCTAGGGCTCAAGTGATGTATTCGGAACAGGTGGTATCACGAAAAATCCAGAGAGTTGGAAATGTATTGCGACCTTACGCGGCCATTCCGGAGATGTTCTAGATCTGGCTTGGTCTCCACATGATCGTTGGTTGGCTAGTTGCAGTGTTGATAATTCGATTATTGTTTGGGATTTACAAGCACTGCCTTCAATGGTTGCGATGTTAAAAGGTCATACTGGACTTGTAAAAGGGGTACATGGGACCCAGTTGGTAAGTTTTTCGCATCTCAAAGCAATGACCGCAGTGTGAAAATTTGGAAAACCTGTGATTGGAGCTACAGTAATACAATAACAGAACCTTTTGAAGAGTGTGGAGGAACTACACATATTCTTCGATTATCTTGGTCACCTGATGGTCAATATTTAGTCTCGGCTAAATAATTGAACGTGAAGGTTGGAAATGTGACAAAGACTTTATTAGCCATAGGAAAGCTGTAACATGTGTGCGTTTTCACAGTTCCATACCTAAGCGCCAGGCTCCGAAAGCAAATAAATCTCAGCAATATTGCTGCCTTGCTGTAGGCTCAAGAGATCGATCATTGTCAGTTTGGATGACTGCCTTACAGCGGCCCTTGATGGTTATACATGATCTCTTCGAAGGCAGTGTTTTAGATTTATCGTTGGGAGCTGAAAAATGCATCTTACTTGCATGTAGCGGTGACGGCATCGTTGCCTGCCTTCAGTTTTCCGAAAAAGAACTTGGAACATCTCTCTCAGAGGAGGATAAAGTAAGTTATTTCACATATACTTTATACTGCAATTATAAATAAATTCATGACTATTTAATACATACATAATGTATACGCTTGTACGTTTCAATATATGTATTTATCTTTTAGAATTTACTATATCAAAGAATATACGGAAAGGGCTCTTCGTTCGAAACCAATATTTCAGCTAGAGATATGCTCATAGAGAACGCTGAATTGCTCAGTGCATTGCCTAAGCAAGTGATGCCACCGACATTGCCAACTGTGCTTATTTCAGATACTGAAAACGAAACGCTATTACGTACTAGGTCTGTTCCCGTACCTGTCCAAAACAGCCGAAAACAGCCGAAATCAGCCAAATCCTGTTCCCGTACTAAGATTTTTCATATGTTTTGACAGAAGAGAGTGTAGTTTTCGGCTGTTTGCAACAGTACGGGAACAGACCTACTATTACCTCAAATTCCGCACAAGTTTTAAATCAAGCAAAGGCTATTAACAAACAGACAGAAACAAGAACAGCTGACGGAAAAAGAAGAATAACACCAGTATTCATACCACTAAACCAGGAACCAGGGTAAGTTGTCTTCAATATCGAACATAGTTCTAGAATTAAATTGTGTCTTTTAATTAGAGAAATTTCTACTCCACATATAACCAGGAGCTCACGCCCAATAAGTGAAACAACTGAGAATCAATTTGTAGATTTTGCAGAGGTCTCCGCCATGAAAACTATTATAACCGAAGCAGAGCAAACGTAAGATTGACTAGCGTAACTACTTAGTTTATCAGCCCTATTATGGTTAGCGAATCGAACTCTTTTGCGAATAACCCGTATCGTGGTACTGCATAAGTACAGGTAATAAACCTACTTCAAACAGGTATATGCCGACATTTATTGGCGATAATTACTCTTGTAACAGCGTAGACATTGTTTCTTTTGGCAAATGCGCTAATTGATTCTCTGTTGCTAATTGTTAACACGTTGACTGCCACCATACAAAAAAATAATAATATCACCAGAGTGTCAACAGTATTTTGTACTATCAAAAACGGATTTTCTACTAGGTGAAAAAAAAAAATTAATCTTACTGGCAAAAAATAAGAAACATCCATTCAGAAATGTGCTGACTGTGACCACCGGTTGTTGTTGTTGTTGTAGCAGTCACACTTCTGTTCTGGGCGAGTCAGTCTCCAGGCCAAGGAATTGGGCCGCGTCTTTTGAGCTATTCCACAGAGCCTCAGGGTGTAGGTCTGTCGGTTTCACTGCACACTTGAATAGATGTTTGGTGTCATGTGGTCCGTTTCCGCAGTCTGGGCATTTGTTTTCAATGGATGGGTCGAGACGGTTCCTGTAGCTATTTAGGGAGCAGCACCATCCTGAATGTAGTTGCGCCAATGTGGTTCTTGTCTTGCGTGGAAGGTGGCGTTCTTCTTGGCAATAGGTGGTGGGCGGCCTCCGAGTACTAAGTTGGGGTGGAGATTCTCCAAAGCGTGGGACACTGTCAGGTGGTGAATACTTTTTAAGGCGTCTTTGTATGTCTGCGCGTCAAACCCTGGGCGCTGCGTATAGATGTTGATGAGGTTTTTGTAGCCACCGGTAGGTCACATGGCACTCAACGTGTTAAGCAGAAAGTTTTTAGTTTTTTTTTATCAGCCCTTATTCAATATCGCTATTTACTTGATGACTGTCATATATCATATGATGACTGTCGCTATATCATGTTTCATATTGTGTAAACATTTTATATTAATATCTTGTGTACTCTCCCCGTGAGAAGAGAAAAAAATTATAAGTTTTCCTGGTGGTAGTCAATGAAAACCTTTAAACGCGTTTTCTTTTTTGAGTTATGTCAGTCTTCAGGTAAATGAGCGATATGTAACTCGTTTGGACATATTTACATAGTATATACTTTGAGAAACAATTAATTGTATATAATTTATTAGTGTCCGCTCGGAAACCTGGTAGGCATTATCAAAGAATGTACTGAGAATTTGGGATGTGGCGCTAAAGAAAATCGTCATATCGACAACGTGTGCAGAAATATTTGGAAAGCACGGTCAAGTAATACAATTTAGCATCACAGAGGAAGGAGTCCCATTTGTCTTATTTTCCAATGGAAATTCGTATACCTATTCATCCCGCATGCAATACTGGATGGTGTTAAATTCTAAAGATCCAGTACTTCGCCATGGACTACGTGCAGCAATACCAAAAGACTTCCAAAAAAAATTTCAACTTACAACAATACAATCATCAAACAACTACACTCCCAATGCAACTGAAATGTACGTATTAATTTTCTAAAAGTTAATGAAGTTAATGAATAAAAAAGTGTACGTTTGTTTTTAGCAGGAATAGAGAAGATTGGCAATCTGGTGCAAAGCTTTTATTCATGGAGAACCAAATTAAGCTTTGCGAAATTGTTAACTCTTCAAAAGAATTGCGGCATTGGTATTCAATGTTAGCATATCACCTGGCGACAAACGGAGATGAAAAAAAAATAAGAATACTTCTTGATGATTTATTAGGTCCAAACTGTATACATTTAAATGATGAAAGTCTTCAGATTTTGGTAATTTTCAAATTTGTTTTAAAAGGAAATGTTTTTTTTTTTTTACTTTTTTTTTAATAAGGGAATACCAAAACATCCAAAGTGGCAGCGTCTTTATATGGAATACCGCGAGCTCATCGACAGAAAGAATTGAATGAATGCATGAACTAAACGTAGTTTGATAAAGAATATTTAATATATTTTTTCACAATGTGAAGCAAACCTTAATAAATAAAATAGAAATCACCATAAAATAACAGCAGTTTCTAATAATTTTAATTATAAAAGCCAATCCGACCGCTTGGTGGAAAAATTTACTTGAAATCGTAGGGAAAATAACATCAAAACATAGGGGATTGCGGGTTCTGTATACCTTGTCCGTATTCCACGTAATCTCTGATTAACGATTGAAGTTAGAATAACGATGTAAAATGCAACGTGCTTTTGCCTTTTACGTATTCCACGTAAGCTCCGATTGACAACTATGAAGAAAACAGCAATGGACAATTTGGTCATTCAAAGGGGGCTTAGAATTAGCTTTTATTTCTATTTATAGCATGATTGGTATAAAATCTTAACGAATGGCTGCTAAACATTAGACGCCAGTGAAAAGTACAATATAAACAAGGCATTTCAATCAATTTAATGTCCCCTATACCGCATTTGAATTACAACTCAACCAAAGTTGTCTTGCGTAATAGGGGCATAAGATTAACCATTCCAAAAATACTCAAATTAATAATTCATGTTTATAGATGATATTAGCAATATTAGTGAATTGCCCCAACGTGATAAAAAAAAAAAACTATAATGTACTCTCCAAGTATAATTTTTAAAATATTTATTGCATATAGTGCGGACCTGGGGTTGGAACACTTCTCAATGGAGAGTCGAAATCAGCTTCTGGAGGTTCAGTTATCGGTGCCTCTAATATAGAAGTTCCAATACGTTCTTGCAATGATTCGTATGACTTATGCACGTTTTCATTATGAGCTGCTGTTGGTTGCATTACTTTTATTAACGTTGCTAGCCGACCTGAAGGCAACTTGCTATGTATTTATATACCTAGCAAAAGATAAGAAGTAAAAAAACTATTATAAAGTATACGGAAAATATTTTATATAAATGTAAGTACCAAAGCAATTTCAACATATGCCGTGTCACATTATCCTAGTCAAGCCAGCAAATAAAAACTCATCAAAAATGGTGGTGCAGAAGTCTTCGGTGGTAAACTCCTCTGACATAGGTATAAGTAAAGCGATCTGAAAATGATAATGGTGATTTATATGTTCTGTATCTGAGCTGTGTCAGAACTGAAGAACGAGAAGAGAGCTTAAAATTTAAACAGGCCTCAATTAAAGCGTAAACCTTTAACCATTTTTTTGATGAATATTTTAGTAGAAGATATTTTGATGGAAAATTCATTTTTGAATTTTTAAATGACTCATACTGACGAAATATGAAGCTCAGTCTCAAAAGTACCGTTAGGCTATAGCTAAAGTTATAAAAAGAAAAACAAAATTTAAGTTTTTTATATTTAACTATGATATTTTTTGCTTTCGAATACATAAGCATTTAATAATATTAAGGATGGAATCTGTAAAAATAGCAATTTAGATTGTTGGTACCGAAATCGACTAAAATTAATTTCTTCAGTCTAATATGCTGTCAGAAAAACCGTTATATCTGTGGCTAAAATAAGGTAAACATACATACATAAAAAACAAATTTCATCAAGGTTATACGATACTTAAATGTCTTGTTTGGTTAAACATGCTGGCACTTATAACTACCGTCGGTCAACAAAGGGTTAATATCGTTCTAAAACATATATCTAATGAAGAGCAGGGACTAGCGTATTACCTTTGTAATTTACTATAATTAATAATTATAATTATCTATGTTATATTAAGCGTGTTATGTGGGTGTGGATGTGATGGTATACGGTATACCCAATCGAAAAGAAGTTTAACGTATAAAGTTCTACAAAATACGTGTACGTACTGGACTAAGAAAAAACATGGTATCTTGAACGATGAACTAGACTTCTGGACGTTCTTCATAAACATACTGCCACTGCGATACAAAATAGTTTAATCGAAGTTCAAACGTTTTGGATAAAAATGGAAAAACAAATTTAATTACATAGTTTAGTTACAGCAATGTGAGTTAAATATGTGCATATGTACATACTTTGATTTGTTAAAGAATATTTGACCACAAATCAAAAGTATGTGCAGTCACTGTGGCCTTGTACCTAGCGCTTGATAAAACATAGTGATCGTCTTATCAGATCGTTACCTAACATGAATGATTAAGCGAATTACTTACATAGAAAGTTATACTTACCTCCAAGAAAAGGCGCTGCTGGAAATTCATCGGCAGATCCTTTTTTTCGAATGTCATTCAGAAAAAGTACCCCCAAAAGGAATTGTAAACATGTCAATGTACCAGCGAAGGCAGCGATAGTTTCACTATACGGGCCGAGCAGGTCTCCCAGTGCATTTAGCATGATTGATTAAAATATTATAAGGCATGTAGGTAACTCTTTACTTAACTAATCGAGTAAACTGTTGAAACTAAGTTGTCAATTTAACCAACCAGCTATCGTTATTTGTATTGACGGAATTATGAGCTGTCAGCTGCAGTCAACTGACAGATATAAACAACAAAATCAAAGCGACAGAATTTAAGTTGTTTTATTGTTAGTTAGTAAAATTACAGAAGTATCAACAAAATTAGAAAAAAAAATTATTTAAATAAAAAAAAAAGGAATAAACTATTTTCGACTTGCAGGGTCTGCTGTGCCCCTTAAGAATCGAGTAAGCTCAATATCTTTAACACTGAGGGTGACTCTTCCGCGATGTATCGTGCAACAATATGCATCTTGAAACAAAGCTGTTAAATAGAATTCCGCTGATTCTTGAAGGGCTCTTAAGGCACTAACAGTTAATCGATCAGCGGTGGTAGACTCCCGGATTAAAATTTCACGAATTAGTCTACCAAAAGGTGCTTTTGGTACAATATTATCTGAATTCAAAAACAGTTAGGCACTATATTCAATTAATTGTTTAACTTTTACCTGTTCTTTTTTGTAGTGCTTTAACTGAATTCCAATATTTGCGCTCTCGCTTCTCAGGGTTTAATTGCTTTCTACGCTTCTTTGTTGGAACATTCGTGTCACTTGTATGAGAAACCGAAGGTTGGTTCTGTACTTGTTTCGAAGAACTTGCTATTTGGCTACGATTACTTCTTCGCGGACTGGTGGAAAATTCAAGACCATAATCTGTCTGATTATCTAAATCAGCAGATAGGAAAGTATCACCATCACCGGCCGATTCGTCTGCCGTAGATTCCTCACCCAGGAAAGAGTTTGCTCCTTTTGATTTGGATTCATCTTGTTTCTGTTTTGACTTAGGTTTAGGTCTACTATTAGGTTGCCTGGACATGTTTGCAATGGTTTAAAACTTAAAACAATTTTAAAAAAATATATATATAGAAAATGCAGATTCAGAAACAGTAAATCCAATATTTAAAAAAGCGCTGATTTAAATTACTACCTACTTTCAGTTGTCAGTTTGTCACTTTAGAAAAACAGATATGTGACTGAGGTTGTTGGTTACGACAACCCGGGTGGTATTCAGCGTTATATTTTTGCTCGTATCTCATAAATTAAAAAAAATAAAATAGTTTGATTATAAATTGCAGTAAACTTATTTACCCTCTGCAAAATTAAATTGCAGATTGCACTTCAATTTATAGTTTTAATGTATAATGTTTAATATATGTGGTCGAAAATTGTAATGTACTTAGAGAATTAATATCGGGACTATTACGATGGGGCGCAAAGGTTTGAAAATGCCATTTTGTAGATTTCGGTGAAATAAGCACAAAATCATGCCGACTATGGAATCCGTCGGATCAGATGCGGCTGGAGTTATCCTCAATTTTTAGTTTCTCGTATTACTGAAAATGTCGTTAAGAAAGTGAACGGTTGTCGGTAAAAAAAATTGCTATTACCGAAAACTCAATCGATTCGCACTCCATACAAAGTTTGACGAATCGCATTCGCGCGAAAATACCTACGGATGGCAAGCGAATGCAATTAAAAATCACAAATTTTCTAGTTCTAGACATGGAAAATAAATAAAAAAAACAAATGAAAATTACTGGAAAGTAGTATTTGCTTGGAAAACAATGATTATAAAAAAATAGGATTGAATCATGTTTTTTTTTTTTTTTTGTTTTAAGTGTCCTAATTAATAACTATGGACTTATTAGAATGAGACTCGTTTATTTAAATAAAGAAATTTTTTTAACGTACACTTTCGCACTGCTTAACATGAATCGTCATTCGAAAAGTTGAAATTTTGAGAGCGAATTGATAACGTACCCCCCTGTTCTATATTTTTAGTGAAAGTGGATTGAAACCGAAATTGAAATTCACTCGGAATGGAATTCAGTGTTCTGCATTCCGAGTGATTTCGAATTTTTGGAATCCACTTCGAATTCATTTGTTTGAAGTGTCAAACACAGCTGTCAAATCATTTCAAAATCATTGGAGATTTTCAGTTCTTGGTTTTTGTTTTGTGCAAGTGAAAAAAAATATTTTATTAAAAAAATGGGAAAAATTAAAAACAAAATTCTCAAATGATTGGTGAAAACCGCGATGAAAACCGAATGGAGAGAGTTCGCAGGAAGATTTTGCAAGATTAATCTAACATTCTGGATCTTCCCGAAGCATTGTAGGCAGAAGTTTGACAGCTGAAGATAAACAATTTATTTAATGATTTTTGCATTTTTAAAAACAGTTTTAGCGAGAAGTGAAGTCAGAAATGGTACCAACTTCAATTCCTCTCACACTCAAACTCGGAGCAAAACTCTGTTTTTTTGGCCGAAGGATGTTATCAAAGGTCAGTGGAAAAGGGTTTTAATCTTCGCCTTGGTAGATCCACAGTCGGCAAAGTTCTCGGCGAGATGTAAAACATTATGCAACACAATTTGTGGTCGAAGTAGACTGAACTGGAAAATACGCAGTTGAAAGAAAAAAAGATGTTTGAATAATGAGGGATTCGGGGAATTATAGATTGCTTGGATGGTACAACCATTCATCTTCGCCCATTGAAAAATACAATGTTTTATTTTGGTAATAAAAATTGTTAACTTCAATTTCTTATCGTTTTCTATCCAGTCGTTGGAAGACCAACACTCTTCAATCGTTGTTCTAACTTTAAAACCTTAGTACACGCTTTGTCCCTTTTAACAAAATCTAGATTTTCTTTCATGTAATTCAAGAGAATACTCCCTTGCCTCTAATTTTTGTGTTGTACTATATTAAACAAATGGCTTATTTTAATACACTAATGGAAAGTCTTATTATTCTACTCATATTTTTCAAAATGGTTCTGAACACCAAATTAATTAATTAATTCACTTAACAACGGCATGTGAATTCAATTCACGGCAAGAATCTCAAGTGAATTCAACTTACTAAAATCACAGGATTTTCGAAATGGAGAACACCAATTTACGGCTGTCATCTTGAGTCGAATGCAGAACACCAAAATATTCATTTTCGAATATACAATCCACAATTCATAGTTTCGTTCGGAACGCAGAACACCCAATTCCACCTTTGGTGGTTGAATTCACTAAAAGTGGAATGCAGAACAGGGGGTAGTTTGCGGACCGATAAAGCAGTTCATCCGACGGTTCCCATAATGGTTCTGGGATGAAATGCGGATCGAATACGGATCGAATACGGATCGAATGTACTCCCGGGGAGTATGATCCGCCGGAATCCATTATCGGCATGAATATAAAATAAAAAAATTGTATTAATCGCTTAAGGCTGAACTATAATAGTCGAATGGGTTCGTACGACGACGTACGAAACTGTGCGCATACAAGGAATTTGTTTTGTACAACCTTAATAGCTTTTCGCTTCGATTCGTTAAGTTTTCGTTCACTTTTGCTCACTTACGAAAGGAGCGAATCCATTTTGTTCTTAAATTTCATTTACATACTCTTATGTATGCATTTGCAAGTATGGAGCACAATACATTATACATATATGTACGTCGAGCATAAAAAAAACTGCTTGTACATAGGACTACGATTTGCTTTCTTAATGGAAACATAAATTAATTTACGAAAAAAGTGATCATTTTTATTTTGTTAGGTAGTCATTTTTTTCGATTTCACTAGTTATTTTGCAAAACAACAAACAAATCACGGGCAAAACGACTAGAATCTGACAATCGCCAGTGACAATCGCTTCCGTTCGCATTCTCCTATTATGGGCAACTTGAGCAATTGACATTTCGGAAGGAAACTGAACGTAGGATTTTGACACTAGCTTCCGATTGCTTTCGACAGCCTTTTAGTTTGAGATATCGAGGTTTGAAAATTTGAGTAAAAAAATTTATAAAACTGTAGCCTTCTTTTCGGGCAACTGCCGAAAGATACTTATCCATGGTGATGTCAAGCCTTTGTGTTTGTCGTTCACGTTAATAGTAAAACTTTTCTTTTTTCTTTTGCCCAAGTAATAGACAGCGTAATAGCCGTGATATTTAAGCGATGTGAAACTGAAATTATAGCTACAAAATATTATTCTCATTCGGTATCTGTTAATCAAAATTAACAATTTCCTCCTAAAAAAATAAAACAAGCGCACTAAATTTTCATTTTTCAATTCAATTCAATTCAATTCAATTCAATTTATTCGTATGGATTTATACCGTAAGATACGATATCTTCTTAGATAGTATAAACCTTATTATTTAATTTAAATGATGTGATAAGTTAAGTAACAAAAAAACATCGATATGAAAAGGAAAAATCAAATCTTAAATAGAACTTCATTATTTGAAAGGAACAAATAAAGAATATTAATATGTTATGAAAAATAAAAAATAAAAAATAAAATATAAAAATCAAAAATCATCACTACCTTAAAGTCTCCAAGTACTCCCTGAGCCTCCTCCCAAATAGCCTAGTGCAGCTTATCATCCTTAAAGATCGGGGTAGAGAGTTCCACAGACGTATAGCATTTTATAAAAAATTGGCGCTCCGATATTAAATACGCGTAACGTAGTGGCACAAAATTCAAAGATCTAAGAGAACGCGAGTGACATATTCGTATCTTATTATAAAGGTAAGGTGGTTGACGTGTTTGCTGAACATTGTTCAGTAAAGTTAACGTTCTAAGCTTAAAGAGATTTTCAAGAGTAAGCCCATATATTGATTTGGAAAATTGAGAAATGTGGTCATATTTTCTTAATCCAAAGATATACCTAGCTATGCTATTGTAGGCAACTTCAAGTTTACGCTTGTGCTCATAATCACAATTGTAAAAAATTTCACATCCATAGAGCATGATAGGAATAAGTTATGTTTTGGCCAGAATAATACGTGTTTTTAAGGGTGTTATTTTATGATTTCGCCACAGTAGACGAAGTCCACCATAAACCCCCCCAATCGTTAACCTGATGTGGTAATTCCAAGAAAGCGTCTTTGTAAAAGTTATACCCAAGTTTTTAGCAGATTCGACAAACTCAATTTGCTTATTATTTAGGTATATTTTGAAAAAGTCAGATGTGCCAATGGGCTTTCTCGAAATTACCAAGCATTTAGATTTGAGTGGGTTAACGCAGAGTCTATTTTTCAGTGACCAAGTGTGAATATTGAATAAATCCTCATTAACTTCAACTGCTGCATTTTCAACCAAACCTAGGGGAAAGCTTTTCCGTATCTGAACATCATCAGCATACATGTCTACTTCACAGTTTTGTAGGCTAAAAGGCAAATCATTGATGTACATAGAGAACAGAAGCGGACCCAGTACTGAACCCTGTGGAACTTCTCTACTCAACATGAGAAATTCAGACACTGAACTATTTGCCACAACTGCCTGAGATCTGCAATTCAGATATGACTGGATTAACATTGCCGAAGGGAAAGAGAAATTAAATTGGTTAATCAGCTTGCTACATAGAACATTATGGTTGACCGTGTCAAATGCCTTAGAAAAGTCCAAGAGAACGAGAAAAGTAACATTGCCACAGTCAACAGCTTGCCTTATGTTTTCCACAACATTTATAAGAGTTGTAGTACAACTGTGTTTCGGACGAAAACCAGACTGATTTATGCATAACAAGTTGTTGTTAGTTAAATATTTTCTAATCTGGGCATTCATTATCATTTCCAGGACCTTGGAAAGAAATGGTAGGATGGCAATAGGTCTAAACTCATTTTGATTTTTTGGAATTGGTATAATCTTTGCTTGTTTGCAAGCAGAAGGAAAGGAATTTGACGATAAAATTGAATTTAAAAGATGTGTTATATATTTTAAAATGTAGGGAAGTATAGCATTAACAAAAACCAAGTCCAAATGAATTTGATTTTATACATATGCAGCTCTCTAAGACGTCAGCTTCATCTACCGGTGAAAAACTGAAACATGGAAACGAAAACACGCTGTTATCATGTAATAAGGTCGTTGTATCATCGGAGACCTCTGAATTTGGAAGAGATAAAAATTTCCTATTGAGTTCATTGCAGTCAATGTTATCATAGGCATTATGTTTTTGTTTGCCAACACCAGTAGGTATTAGGATACTTTAGACTGGGAATTCTGAGCCAGAGCGAGAGGGAAGATGTTTGTGTGAGAGTGAGCGAGATGGAAGATGTTTGTTTACATAAGGAGGGGTATCGGGTTACATTTTTGTTTACATAAGCGTGGGAACATTTTTAATTGCCCATTAAAGTGTCATGGAATGTGATTGATGTTTGCCGCTTCCGGTTTTTGTTTACATAAAGTTTTTATTTTTTGTTTTTGTTTACATAAAGAATGTATCGTGTTACATTTTTTTTATTTATGTCTATCTGTCTGTATATACATGTATATACATATATACATATGTATGTGTGTATGTGTGTGTGTGTGTGTATGCTTGTACATATGTATGTGTATATGTATTTGGATATGATGTGGCGGCATATGAGTCATCTTCAAAGTAGTCGCGTGCCATATATGTATGTACATAATATGTATGTATATCGGTGTTTTTTGTTTTGTTTATTGGACGAATGAAGTAAAAAGTGTCAGAGGGAGAGGAAAGATGCGCGAGTGATTATATTTGCTGATGGAAGGGGAACAGTGATCAGAGGGGGTGAACCGAATCCTGGGTCTACTCATTCAGATCAGATTGTTTGTTTTGTTTGTTGTCTGAGATGGGTAGCAGTGCTGACTATATTGTTTCAAGTAAAATTGTTTTTATTGGACGATGGAAGTAAAAAGCACTGAGCCAGAGCGAGATGGAAGAAGTATATTTTTAGGCGGAAGGGAACAATGGTGAGAGGGGGGTGAATGGTTTCCTGGGTCTATTCATTCGGATCAGATTGTTTATATTTGTTGGCGGAGGGGAAACAATGATGAGAGAGGAAAAAATGCTGAGGGTGGTGAACCGTTTCCTGAATATGGTTTCCAAGGTCAACTCATTCAGATCAGATTGTTTATTTCGATTGTGGACTAAAATGAACCGTTTCCAAGGTCTACTCGTCCAGATTAGATTGTTTATTTTGACTGTTAGCGGGGGAAACAATGATTAGAGGGGTGAACGGTTTCCAAGGTCTACTCATCCAATGGGAAAATTCTTGTTTCAACATGTTTAAAATTCTTGGTCTCTTTATCTTTCGATCCTTATTTTTCGACCATATTTTTTTTTTTTTTTTTTGAACAATGATTAAAAGGGTGAATGATTTCCAAGGTCTACTCATGCAGATCAGATTGTTTATTCTGGCACCTGGGGGAACAATAATGAGAGGGGGGTGAATGGTTTCCAAGGGTCATCTACTATTTATATGATCCCCAATTGCAGAATGACGTCAGTTGTCTTTGTTGCAATGGATCAGAACGGAGCTAATCGAAATTCTAGTCTGAAGGATTTTATTCCTAAGAAATTACAGTATGCAGTTTTTAGAAATCCCTTCAAATCATCGAAATCAACATCATCATCATCATCATCATCATCATCATCATCATCATCGTCATCGTTAGAGACTAAGAAGAAAGAAACAAATATTAAGTATCAGAAGCTCGAAGAAGATAAATAAAAAAAATGTTTATAATGATAATGTAAACAATGTTGGATTGTTTCCTATTCATTCTTTTGTATGATGAGAATAGAAGTTGATTGTGTAAATAAAAAACAAAGAATCTTTTTTAATATCTGTGTTTTATTATTCAACATTAATCAGATCAATATATCCATCCTTTTCTCTTATAATTTTACATTTAATTTTTTCACTAACAAATGGTCCATAAATTCTTCTTTTATAATTAGTCCAAAGCAATAATCCCTCTTTATTGTTAGGCAAGCGAACAAGATATCCTATGCCTGTTGATTCTGTGACAATACAGTCTAAGACTTTTTCTTTTTCCATAGTGCCTCCGCAATATTCTTTTTCCATGTTGATCTTATTAACACTGAACTGTGTTTAATCACAACAGCTGGCTCTTATTTATCCAGGAATTATGATCGTTTGAGAATCCAAGCCATTTTACATATACTTGGTCACCCCTAGTTTTGAGCACTTTTTCCACTAGAAATACATCTGGATGGTTGGTTTTTTGTAGTTCCATTTCGTAGAAAGAACCTTGGATGGATTGACCTTGAAAGTCAGCCAGTAAATACGTGACTGGATTAGTCATGTTTATTTTTCTTATCGTGAATATTTCCGTTGTCCAATTTGGTGTGTAGCCCTTTGCGAAAGCATGTTTAAACTTGCTTATTCGAACTTGATCATGAACTTTGAATTTGGCCTTGGGAGCGATTTTAATTCGATTGTAAACCGATGAGAGTAGATCGCTGGCATTTTTGTTATTCACATCAACTGGACGGATTTTTATTGTTCGATGCACGGAGTGATTATATTCATGAAGTAAGTCATTTATCATGTGCAGCCATTTGTAATTACCATTAAAGCTGAATTCTCGCCACATTTTCTCCTTAAGGGTCCTGTTGAAGCGTTCAACAATTGATGCTTTTAACGTACTATATGTTGAATAATGATTAATATTTTTGGTTTTCATTAAATCCTGGAAGATTTTATTGAAAAATTCTTTGCCATCGTCGGTTTGTAGATTTTTCGGCTTTCGATTGGAACTGTCAAAAATTGATCTCATAGCATCTGTAACAGCTTGTGCTGTCTTATTCTTCAAAGGAATCGCCCATGCATACTTGGAGAAGGTATCGATTACTGTTAATAAGTAATTATTTCCATTATTTAGCTTGCTGTACGGTATCATTTCAACCAAATCTGCTTGCCATAGGTCATCTAGCCCTTTAATAACAACCCGGCGCCTGATGAAATTTCTTCGTGCGGGCTTGTGTAATTCCTCGACAACATTCCTCTTACTCATACCGAAATAGAATGAATAAAAGACCAAAGAAATTTACATTAAAATATGTAATATTTATTTTATTTGAATCTATCATAAAATGACATTAAGCTCTTAATTCTAATTAATCTTCTTTCAATCATATAACATGAGCAGGTATCTGGTCCTTCCTTGCACGCATTGGATGACCAAGGGCAATTGATGAAATGACAGCCATGTATAGATTTTGTGGTGGATACATTTTCAAATTTCCTTAGAAAGGTAATACAATCCATAAGTTCATTGTAATGCTCCTCGTGTATAATGTGTTTGTTGGTCTTCAGAAAATGTAAAAGCTCGTCGAAAATCAAAGAAGTATTTATGTCAGACATGTTTCCAGATGAACGTAGAAATTTATACTAATTTGTTTTCAGATTTGTTTTTTATTTTTAAATTGGTGGAAATCTAATTCCGGTTCTTTCTATTATATTGGGATTATTTCGATTGTATTCTTCGTAATTCTTGAGCACATCGAGAAAATAGCTTCTGAAATTCTCCAACAGATTGAGTGTATTCAAATTTTGTTGATCAATATATGCCCTCAATGTTTTATCGTTTCGCTCTATTTTCTCATCGATGATGTCCAGAACATACTTTTTAGTTGTGACGTCATCAGCATCATTGGGTTCTTTAATGTTTTTCAAAGCTTTATGCTCACCATCAAAATATCCGTGTGGATGTAGCTTTAAGTTATTCATAGTTTCAGTATTTATGGTCTCCATGAGTGTACTAAAGTTGCTATCGACGTACTGTTGAAGAATATTGATGGTTTTGTCTTGAAAGTCCATGTTACTATCTATGTATTCCTTATTGGTGACTTGATGGGGTAAAACAGGTTTCCCAACATTGTTTATGCACTTTCCTTCAATATCAAAATCACCAGTAGGTAATTGCTTAAACCCTTTACCAGGAGGCCCTTGAGGACCACCTAATGACTTATAAGACCGTTTGAAGCTTCTTCCGAACTTATCGACACTCATTTTGCTTATGATGATATGCTTACTTAGAACTTGGATTAATATATGATATTCGATTCGCGTAGCTCTTCAACAATTGAAATTATCTCATTCTGAAGGTTATTATTACCAGATTGCTGAGATGCGATTAAAAGTCTTAATCTATCGACGAGCTCATTTGGGTCATCCCAATACACATAATCGATGGGGTGTTTCGAATAGCTCATATCAGATGTATTATTGTTGTATGCTTTTCCAATTTTCCTTATGACTTTCTGTGTGAGTCGTTGAAGTAAAGGTTTAATAATATGATTATACTTATGTCCTCTATTACCTTTAACTTGTGAGGTAATATCATTGTAATTTTTCAAGTGTGCTTGTGTTTTTTGTAAAATCTTAAGATATTCATCCAAGTCTTTGTTGTCATATCGATCTTTTCTAGGCATTTTTCGAAATATTAATTCATAGAGCCCATCTGTTCCAGTAAAGATTTCATTATCAATGACGAAATCCCTTTGATTATTAATTACAAAACTTGATCTTCCTAATTTTGTTGAATTTGACTGTAAATCAAAGTATGGCCCATAGACCTTGTCACGATTTGAATCTGATGGCGATGGTCGGTTGAATGGTGTACTTTGATCAAAACTATCGGTGTCGAAATTTTCGGGCGTTCTAAATGAAGTATCTTTGTCCGATGGTTGAATGGTTGAGTCTGGAGATGAAAAGTCAAAGCTCTTCTTTAGAGTAAGTTTTTCTTCAGGTGAACTTTCGAATTGTAATCGACGTCGTTGACGCTTTACTTTGTCATTTAATATATATCGGTGTCAGCAGCAGCAGCAGCAGCAGCAGTAGTATTTCGAATGTTAGCACTTTGGACATTTTTCACGATTTCTTTTAAGGGTTCAACTATTGGTTTAAAAGTATTTTCATATTGCGTTTCCTTCATTATTTTTCCTGTTTTGAGAAACATATATTTTCTCTTTAAAGCATTTTTAGTTTTTACGAGTTCTTTGAGCAAGTTTTCATTAACATCCATATCTGTGAAACAGATTCAAACAGGGCGGTTCCAAACAGGTCGGTTTCAAACAGATCGGTTCCAAACAGGGCGGTTCCAAACAGGGCGGTTCCAAACAGGTCGGTTCCAAACAGGGCGGTTCCAAACAGGTCGGTTCCAAACAGGGCGGTTCCAAACAGGTCGGTTCCAAACAGGTCGGTTGTTAACAGGTCGGTTGCAGATAGCGGTTAGCGGATAGCGGTTAGCGGCTATCGAATAGATCTTCAAACAAATGTGTGTTCACTTCGGAAGCTACTGGATGACTGAGCAGCTTTATATAGAAACAATTTCTTTAAATGATTTATTATACCGCCCTTTATGTATACCACAATCTTTATTAATAACCAAAAATCCATATGCATCTTTCCAGCATTTTATGCATAGTTCTTTGAACTGATTGAATGTCATATCAGAATTTATATGATCATTATATATATGCTTCAGATTAAGTTCATCTTGCTTGAAAATAATTATGTAGTTTGCGTTGTCTCGAATCAAATGTTTTGGTATGTGTGTATAAGATTGACACAAATAGAAACTATCCACATCGTTGTGTCGTCCCATGCAAAAATATTCTCGAATGTTGTTTTGTTTATCACAAGCCACATCATCAAATATAAACACTGAGTTTCGTTTTGCTTCGGAAGGTGCAATAATTTCACAATTATTCGAAAATTCATTGTATTCCATTCCACGAATTGATTTCACAACTTTGCGTAAATATGTATATTTCGGTTGATGTAGAGATTTCGAGTATATGTAAACATTTTCAAATTTTAAACCATTTGGATCGAGAAGAATGCTTAACATGACATTAGTTTTTCCGCAGTTTGATGGACCCACAATTAATCCTCGAATACTAATTGGAAATAATGCTCCATGTTTTCGTTTTTCTTTAATTTTAGTATCAAAGTTCTTGACTTTAATAATATTTTGTTGTTTTATGAACCTCATTCTACGACTGAATGAAGCTAATCTATATAAAACATAATGTTTTATAGGTAATCATTTCATAACTGCACAGCAGCCGTAATAGGAAAGTGCTATAAAATGATAGACTATCGAGTATATCCGGTCAGTCGAAAACATTCATCCAAAGGATACGGACTAGTAAATTCATTAATAAATAAATTACCATTCGAATTACATCTCCCCTCATATAATTTCTGTGGCCCTGGAACTAAATTAAAAGAACGCCTTGCTAGAGGAGATCGTGGAATCAATCAGTTGGATGAGGCCTGTCGTGAACACGATATTGCATATGCTAATTACAAGAACTTGTCTGATCGACATATTGCTGATAAAATTCTGAGTGAAAAGGCCTGGCAGAGAGTAAAAGCAAAAGATTCATCTTTATCTGAAAGAATAAATAGTCTACTGGTCACAAATATGATGAAAGCTAAAACTAAGCTTGGTATGGGTATCCGTAAAAATGCAGCTACTAATACTACCAACGTTAGAAGACGAAAACACTCCTCGAAGAGCAAGAAAATTAATTTATTCAAAAAGGCAGTAAAGGAGGCAAAAAATGCTCTTAAAGAGCCAAGAAGCGAAGATCAAAATGAAAATGCAATAGCCGCCTTAAATGCCGCTAAAATGGTTTTAAGAAATAGACAACGGAAGATTATCTCAACTCCCCGAGTGATTCCACTACCAAAAACTGGTGGTTTCTTACCATTGTTACCCATCTTTGCTGGACTATCGGCACTTGGATCTCTATCTGGAGGAGCTGCTGCAATTGCAAAAGCAGTAAAAGATACAAAGGTTGCTAGAGAACAATTGGAAGAAAATAAACGACATAACCAAACTATGGAAGCGGTGAAAATCCCAAAAGGCAAGGGGCTCTATCTACAGCCATACAAAAATGGATTTGGACTTTTTCTCAAACCCCAAGATTCAAAAAACTACTGAAATTGCTACCTGATCGCCCGCTCACCAATATCGATATAGCAGATTTTGGAAAAACAAATATACCAAATTTCCGAGGTGTTTACATGAGAAACACATTACCAGAGAAGCCATTTAGCAAAGAATGTGGGATAATTAATTTGGACAACGACAACGGAACGGGTACCCATTGGGTAGCATATATTAAGAACCAGAAAAATGTCAAGTATTATGATAGCTTTGGTAATCTGAGACCACCTTTAGAAGTTGTCAAATATTTGGGTGAAAATATTGTTTATAATTACAACAACTATCAAAGTTTCAATACATATATATGTGGACATTTGTGTTTGAAATTTTTATTAAATCAAATAAATACGTAAGCAATTCAAAAGTATGTTTCATTTCTATTCCAACAGTAATGTCGTTAACACTTACGTTGAGCGGAAACCAATCTACTCTCACTGCAGAGTACTTTCCTCCAATTATACTAAGTTCTGATTACGTATGTGGATTAGTTGACTTCCAGACCTATAATTCCATACCTAATGTGGATGTATTTAATAATTTATTTCATTTTGGCGATGCTGTAATACCGCTTCCTATTGGTTCCTACGAGATTGAAGATATAAATGACTGTATTCAGGAGTTCCTCAAAACATACAATAAGGATAAATCCAAGAAAACGTCAATTAAAATCAAAGCAAATAATAACACTCTTAAATGTGAAATCCATAGTACCGTGGAGATCGATTTCTCAAAGCCCGACTCTATTGGACCGCTTCTCGGATTCAGCAAAAAGAAGCTAGCTGCAAACAAATTACATGAATCAGATCTTTACGTCAACATAAATAGAGTGAATATTGTGCGAATTGAATGTAATTTAATTGATGAAACATATATTAACAATCGACCTGCTCATATACTACGTGAATTTTCGGTCAACGTTAGCCCAGGATATAAAATAGTCGAAGTTCCTCGCAATGTCATCTATTTGCCGGTGAACACCAAGAGGATAAGTTCTATAAAATTAAATCTCTTAGATCAAGACGGAAATCTTATAAACTTTCGAGGAGAAACCATAACAGTTCGATTGCATCTGAAACAACAAATATGATTATATATAATATTCCCTCTGAGCCCACAAATTATAAAAGAGGTGGTTGTACTATTAATTCGGTCAATAGACTATCAACTTCTGAGGGGAGAACATTAATACTTACTCTGCAAAATCAGCAATTTCTATTGTCACAAGGCTTTAAATTGAAAAATTAAACCACAAAAAAAAAACTACGAGACATGTTGAATATTTTCGAAGAACCCACATTTGACGAGAGCATCTCAAAACTGGAATATCACACATACTCACCATACTTGAATAATTTCGGGAAAAATGACATTATTCAAATTTGTGTCCAACATCAAAATCTTAATATTTTACCTTCGGAAAGTTACATTTATATTGAAGGTGCTGTATCGAAAGCTGATGATAATGGATCGCCAATTTCGAAAACAAAACTTGTAAACAATGGCATCGCTTTCTTATTCGATGAAATTCGTTACGAATTAAATGGTGTTGAAATCGATAGTAATCGTAATGTCGGCATCACAACAACTATTAAAAACTATATATCTTTAAATAAAAATGAAAGTGATATGCTGTTTAATGCATCTTGGTCTTCTAACGCTTCAATCAACATGAATAGTGTCTACTTCAATTTTTGCATCCCACTAAATAAATTACTTGGATTTGCTGAAGACTATAAGAAAATAATTCCAAACGGTCGCCATGATTTAATTCTAACACGTTCACACACTGATGAAAATTCATTAATTGCTGACGAGGATGAAAAAGCAAAGATAAATTTGTTTAAAGTACAATGGAAAGTACCTCATATTACATTGTCTGATTCATACAAATTAAAGCTATACAAACCTATTAGTAATGGAGAAACTATGAAAATTACCTTTCGAAACTGGGATCTATATGAATATCCATCTTTACCCAACACCAATCATCATATTTGGAATGTGAAAACAACCTCTCAAATGGAGAAGCCACGCTACATTATCGTTGCTCTGCAGACCGACAAACGCAATTCGCTGAAAGGAAATCCATCTAATTTCGATCATTGTGATGTTACTAATGTGAAAGCATATTTCAATTCGGTTGCTTATCCATGCGAAGATTTAAATTTATCATTTGACAAAAGCAATTATAGTCTACTCTACAATATGTACTGCGATTTTCAAAAAACCTACTATAATCGACTAATTGCTGAACCATTATTGTCAAGAGATGCATTCAAATCCCAGGCGACAATTTTCGTAATAGATTGTAGACATCAAAGTGAGATAATCAAAAATGGACCAGTTGATATTCGCATTGAAATAAAAACAGCAAAAATAATTCCTGCTAATACATCAGTATACTGTTTAATGTTACACGATCGCATTGTAAACTACAATCCTTTGAGTCAATTAGTTTCCCAAGAAATATAATCCTTAGTTGGATGCCAGCTTTTATTGAGAAAATACACGCGCACATAAGATAAAATGTATTTCATACTAGACGTTCAAGGCTTTAAAGGACCCAATAACAAGTTTATCGCAAAGGAAATAGCTATACTGCACAATGGACGCCATCATCATTTCATCTTAAAACTTCCATACAATGTTGATCAACTATCTGCATCTCTAAGAAGACAAGTTCATTGGCTTTATCATCATCATCATGGTCTACCCTGGGATGGAGGATTCGCAGAATTTCGAGAAGTTAGACAATATCTTCGGGAGAAACTCCAAAATTCCTATGTTTACGTTAAAGGGACTGAAAAAACTGAATGGTTGAACGAATTACTCCAGGATGAAAATATTGCAGTAACTAATATTGATGAAGTTGGTTGTCCTAATTTAAAAGAATTAAAGTGTCTCTATCCAAATGAAATAAAATGTTTATCCCATAACAAGTGCTGTGCGCTGCAAAATGTTTATCTGTTAAATAAATTTTTGAACTGAAATAAAACTATGTATTTGCTTTTTTTTTTTTTTTTAAATATGAATCATGTTTTTTTATTAAATAATTAAGATAAATAGTACATTGATTTTTCAGATATTTCGTATTTAATTTACAAATTTAGTTTCTTTCTTTTATATCCGTATGGTAAGGAACTATGATCGTCCAAAAACCTACGTTTTTCTGCTCTGGGCTTGTACGTTTTTATTTCGGCAACGGTGATTATTTCATGCTCTCGTGTTCGACGAATATTATTCGATAAAATTTGTATATCATTCGAATTTTCAGCATTAAGTACTGCTTCCTTGATAGACTCAAAATTTACCTTCTTCGATGCAGAATAATTCAGATTTATTCCTTTGACTTTACACACAATTTTTTCACTGTTGTCTTGTGTACTATAGACTTTGTAAGCATAATTTTTTGGACCACCACTTACAAATTCAACAATATAACTTCCATGGCCATAGCACTCCAATTCGTCAGTCATATCACCTATGAATTCACCAGTCTGAGGATCAGGTTCTCCTTCACGGCTAACGTAGATAACTGAATCGGTATCGTAGTATAAAACTCTTTCCCCTAATGTTTCCAGGTAACTGTACAGTTTCAGACGAGCTTGTGTGGTTGTATAAGCTGCAATACACACATTTACAGTTGACAATGTCTCCGCTTCATGTTCCTTATACAGCCAGCTTACTATGATATTTTCCTCATTTATAGGGATGATATGCCGCACTTCAACAACTGGATTTGTAAGCATCTGATACAATTCTGATGGGTTATTTATTATACATGTTTTCTGTTGATTTTCTCTTTGGCCGAATTTACCCCAAAATGAATTTAATATGAGTTTAGCAAAAGATCTTTTTCCGGGGTTGTTGCAAATTTCTGTGTAGTCTAGTTGAACATCTTCATTATTTAGGAAATCGTCTATGTATTTGTTTTTCTCTTCGTCGGTAGCGTATTTATTTGGCCATCCTGACGCTTCCTGTTTCATTTTTATAAATTTGTTCATCATTTGGGTGAAAAGACCTTATGATTTCGTAATTTTGTCATATTGTACCATTGAATATTCCCATACTTCGAAAACATCCAATAGTTTGTATCCTTTTTCTATTGCTTTCAAGACTTCGTCAATAATCCAGGTTCCGTGCAAAGCTCTTTCGTCATCGTTATGAGTGCAATATTCTTCTTGAAATAGATGTTCACTGCAGGTTCTGCACAGTGTAAACATGAGTTTATTATTTTGCTTTATTGGCAGTACCGGATGTAACAATTGCTCAGGTGGTAGTACTTTGCATTTTATAATTCCTTCGGTGTTTTTGAAATCCAATTGAGAACAGTTTGTAATATGAAGTTTTGGGTGGCCTACTGGAAATTTCCCGTATTTGCAAACCCATGGATATAGGGAACATACATCTATGTACTTGATTTTTTCGCCCGTCTTACATTTATAATAATTAAATGTGTTTCCTGTACGCCCTCCGTAAAATGCATCGCGGGGATTTAAAGGCGTATATAGTATTAAGGGATGTGTTTTCAAATATTTTACATCATCAGTACTCAGTTGTTTTTCAAAGTCGCAGCTCCACATTTCTATTACTTCATATCCAAACTGTCTTAGACGAGTTGTTTTAGCATGGGTTTTTTCATAGCGTAGATTTAATGTGTCATCTGGGTCATCATGTAAAGGCATATCTCGATTATTTTTTAAGCATGTATGTCCATGATAATAGCATCCATGAAACTCGAAAATCTGATTGGTTTCTTTACAAAAACCATCAACTTTCACACCTGCTACTACCGCTTCTTTTTGTTTAGCTGCATGTTGAATGTTACAGTTTCGCTTCTTTTCTTCCCAAATCAGCCATTGAATTGCCTGGACTGACTGATTATCGGCGTATCTGTATCCATTTCTGGGAATTAATCCTATTGTATTTGACTTAAGAAAATTACGACGATATACAAGATTGCATGCGGATGCTATAGTCACACCTTCCAAAAACGGTTCAACATTGCACTGATCCAGGAAAATATTTCTGAATTTTATACACACTTCAGATAAGATTTGAACATCATTGACACAGTATTCCACAAGCTCATGTTGCATATTAAATTCGTTGTGTTTATTTTCCTCGTACCATTTGAAGAATACACCCCGTTCATTTACCTTCATGGCATCTGGATTATAATATTCCACGGGTGGCAATGGACCAATGTAATTTTCATTTTCTATGGTATTGAAGAAATGTGGAAAATATCCCTTTTTCAATGATTGTGTCAGATCAAAAGCTTTTGGAAGCGCCGATAAAGCCATGGGGAAATAGTTTAACGAATCTATAAATTTCACATTTCCCAATTCCATGAGTATTATTTTAGTTCCTCTCATAATTAATTCCGGTTGAAATTTTGTGTTTTGCAGCATATAATTCAGAATAAATTGATGATCATACGCCTGACCATTGTGTGCCAAAACGATAACTTTCTGAAATGTTTTTCGTACGTTGAGAATGTGTTGTAGGAATTCTGATACAACATTTTGACCTTTTTTGATATTCAATCTGAATTTACATGTCTGGCAAAAGTGTAGATTTTGTTCATTTAAACAAAGGTCACATCTTTGTTGGAAAACGCATAGATTCGGTTCATGGAGTTTTATCGGGTCAGCAACATCATTTATCACTTTTTCACCAATAACCGTTTCTTGACGGCTCTCCAAATCATAGAACACGTACAGAATATTTTTACATTTTGGTCTTCTATCGTCAGGTTGAATGTAACACAAGTGCTCTTGAGAGACGTGTTGTCTGCATTTCTTGCAATAGTATTCACCACAAGTATGTTCTCTCTCTGTTCTATAGGTTTTCAGACAATCGACACATATTTTAACTATTTCACACATTGCGTGGTTTCCAATTGATCCAATTGCCTTATGGTTGTCAAAACATTCTTGTCCTCTAAAACTTCTGTTGCAATCTTGGCATACAATTTCGGTAAGATTCGTTGGACATGCAGGTGATTGTTGACACTGTGGACATGACTTTACACATCTATGATCGTTTTTGGTATTGTAAGGTATGTTACAAGTTTCACAATAATAACCACAACAAAATGCTGCCGTCAGAGATCTTATAACATTGAAGTGACCGTTGAAATACAGTAAATTTAATCTCTTATTACTGTTGATGTTGATGTCTTCAAATATAATATTTCGCCCTTTTTGTTCATATTCGTAGATCACAATCTTATATTCTTTCAAGTGATTCTGAAAGGTGCGAAACTCTGGAATACCACAACCTTCGGGAGGAATACTGACACCGACCATGCTTGTTAGATTTTCAGTTCGTTGATCTTGAAGTTTACCAGTATTTCGTCGTATTTTTGCATATTCCGAATCCCTTTCAACAAGAGCAATTGCTACAACTAATGCACGGGGGAAACATAGGTTGTCTTTGTTTTCTATAAAAATTATTCCCTTTCGCTTCACACATTCTTCATTGAATGAATTATATTTTCTTGCTTGAGTCCTTCCTCTCCCCTTAGGAAGCTTTACCGATGTAACATTTACACGAAAAGTATCCGTACTTACGCCTGCTGAGTTGCTTTGGAATATTTTGCTGATCATTTCCCATACTTCACGCCATTTCACGTCAGATGCCTTTCTATAATTCATCCATCCGGGTCCTTGATGCTCAAAATCTTTGCCTGTAAATGTTATTCCTACCATGTCGGAAGGATCCAGATCAGCAGTAACTCGTTCGAACATGCCCCTTATAGCATTTTGAATCCAGGTTGTTGGTTCAACATTGTCTGCAATATTCTTTATACGAAATTGAATTTTACGACCTTTCAAATTAAATCTTCTGATGTGCGTGGAATAGTCGTTTATAAGCTCGAAACTCTAAATAGAGGAAAATAAAGAAAAACATTAACAAAACAATTTTTGGTTACAAATTATCTATTTGTTACATCTCAAGTTGTTGATACAATTAATTTTTTTTTTTTTTAAAAGGATTGAGAATACAGTATGTCTACCTCTTCAACAGAAAGGTCTGCCTTCGGTATTGGGTAGAACTCCAACTCGAAAGTATTCCCCAAGGGCTTAACTACCTCCATTTGGCTTGATGATAGCGCCTTCATCATGCTCTCATCCATGGCATTGAATCGGGTCGGTAAAAACACCCTCTTTGTGTCCAACTCAATAAGAACTCTAGGCCCGTATTTCGTCTGGCAACGTAGCACATTGAGGACCTTATACCTCTTCTGCAGCTCCAATGTGTTCAATCCTTCCAAAGGCTTAATTTTTCCGAGATCTTTCAATTGTTCCATTTTAGATGAGTTCACTTGATTTAATTGAATAAAACTGATGCTCAATAGTTCTTACGTTGGAGCTTATATAGCAGAAATTTGGAAATGTTTCTACACTCCCCGCCCCCATTGAAACTGTTTAACCAATCAAATAGGTTTATTCCATAGAAAATAAAAGATAAGTAAACAACATATTTGCATGCGTCAGCAAATTTCATAAAAAAAAAAAATATGGTCGAAAGATAAAGAGATCTTAAAACATGTCGAAACATGAATATTCCTGCATAAATTTCTGTATAAAAACATCATAGCCAACGAATGAGAGCAACAGCAAAGACAACGACAAGAACAAAAACGTAGGTATATTCCTTAGAAAATATAATGTAAATAAACAGCATATTTTTATACGTCAGCAAATATGGTCGAAAGATAAATAAACAGTATATTTGTATACGTCAGCAAGTTTCATAAAAAAAAAAAAAAAATATGGTCGAAAAATAAGGATCGAAAGATAAAGAGACCAAGAATTTTAAACATGTTGAAACAAGAATTTTCCCATTGGATGAGTAGACCTTGGAAACCGTTCACCCCTCTAATCATTGTTTCCCCCGCTAACAGTCAAAATAAACAATCTAATCTGGACGAGTAGACCTTGGAAACGGTTCATTTTAGTCCACAATCGAAATAAACAATCTGATCTGAATGAGTTGACCTTGGAAACCATATTCAGGAAACGGTTCACCACCCTCAGCATTTTTTCCTCTCTCATCATTGTTTCCCCTCCGCCAACAAATATAAACAATCTGATCCGAATGAATAGACCCAGGAAACCATTCACCCCCCTCTCACCATTGTTCCCTTCCGCCTAAAAATATACTTCTTCCATCTCGCTCTGGCTCAGTGCTTTTTACTTCCATCGTCCAATAAAAACAATTTTACTTGAAACAATATAGTCAGCACTGCTACCCATCTCAGACAACAAACAAAACAAACAATCTGATCTGAATGAGTAGACCCAGGATACGGTTCACCCCCTCTGATCACTGTTCCCCTTCCATCAGCAAATATAATCACTCGCGCATCTTTCCTCTCCCTCTGACACTTTTTACTTCATTCGTCCAATAAACAAAACAAAAAACACCGATATACATACATATTATGTACATACATATATGGCACGCGACTACTTTGAAGATGACTCATATGCCGCCACATCATATCCAAATACATATACACATACATATGTACAAGCATACACACACACACACACATACACACATACATATGTATATATGTATATACATGTATATACAGACAGATAGACATAAATAAAAAAAATGTAACACGATACATTCTTTATGTAAACAAAAACAAAAAATAAAAACTTTATGTAAACAAAAACCGGAAGCGGCAAACATCAATCACATTCCATGACACTTTAATGGGCAATTAAAAATGTTCCCACGCTTATGTAAACAAAAATGTAACCCGATACCCCTCCTTATGTAAACAAACATCTTCCATCTCGCTCACTCTCACACAAACATCTTCCCTCTCGCTCTGGCTCAGAATTCCCAGTCTAAAGTATCCTAATACCTACTAACACCAATGTCCCGTAGTTTTTCCAGAGTGTATGTCCGGCTTGAGAGGGGTCCAATCGCGGTGCAAAATAGCATCTCTTAGATTAACGTATCTCAATTGTTAACTTATTTCTCAACCTTTTCAATGCGTTGAACAATACATTTAGTCGAAAGAGCCTCCAACACTTATAAGCCTGGTCACGTTAAAAAATAAGTTTTTTAATATGACTATTGAACCATGGGATATTTTTTCTTGTGACATTCTTTGTAATTAATGGAACGTGTGAGTCAAATAATTTTTTTATGTTTTCTTGAATGAAAAAGACTTGATCGTCAACAGCATGCATTTCATAGACCCGAAACCATTCTATTCTTTGTAAGTCATCTTCCAACTGATTCAGATTTATATGTTTGAAATCGCGAAAACTTATGGTTCTACTTAAAATCAAAGACTCACATTGAAATGTCATATGGATTAAATCATGACTCGAAAAAACAGGAACTGAGATTTGATTAAAATTTAGCACTTTGTACAGATGACTGACAAAAAATACATCAAGTAGAGTACTGCTATCACTAGTAAAATGAGTGGGTTATGATGTATTTACCGGAAAAAGGTTTAAGGTACTCATATTGTGGACAAGAGGTGAATTATTAAGTATGTTGCTGTTAAAATCGCCAACAACGATAACAAAGGGTGATACAAAGGATAATTCATCTATGACTCTTATAATCATTGTTGTATCTATATTGTTGTTCGGCCTGTACACTGAGCCTAGTAAGATTTTATTTCCCTTACAAATTTTTTCTACAAATACATAGTCGATCTCACTTCCAAGTGGCGCTTTCCTTACTGGTTTACAATTTAATTATCTGCGAACATAAATAGCAGCACCTCCCCCACGTCTTCCAAACCTATCGGATCGAAAAGGCTTATGAAAGCCATTTAAAGAACAAACAACATCACTAACATTACTTGACAGCCAAGTTTCTGAGACACAAACAACGTCAACCTTTGAGCCTTCGAATAAGTGTCTAAATTCATCAAATTTTGGTAAAATACTTTGCGCATTGATATGAACAACATGCATACCAGTGCGCTGACTACATAAAATATTAATCATTGCGCGCTTTGTATGATTTTGGCTAAAAACATCCGTGGAGTTTCTGTACGGTACGTTTGAATCAACCATTCTCAAAAACTAAGAAAGGGCGGTTCCAAGTCAACTGCTGTTCAAGAAGAATGTATAAACTGCAATACCAATTAAAAAGAAAGACAGTAGACGAGAAAACAAAAGGTGTGATGATAAGAGATATTTACAGTATAGAAAATTAGTTAACAAATTAATCAAACTTTTAAATTTAAATAAAAATAAAAAAATAAAGAAACAAAAGAATACTAGAGATTTATAAGAAATAATTCTACAGTACCTAATGACAAAAATAGCTAACGTTAAGTGATTATGTTTAGTTGTCATCTTTTAGAGCTGGTTTTGTTGTTGTTCGTGACGTTGTGGCGTATACGGCAAGGTCATCAGCAGTCTCAACTAGTTTTGCATCCTCTTCTTTGGTTTTCTTGACGTAGACGAGCCCACGGAATGTGAAGGTTGATTGAAGTTTTTGCTCTCGCTTATGCAAGAATGCGTAAATTTTCGGTTTCCTCATATGACTCACCCTTATCCCACCACAATTCGGGCAAACTTTCATAAATGTAACTAGTATTGTATTGTATTTGGAAGGGGGTTGTCTCCTTAGAGACAACAAACACGTAGACCTGTAGGCCCATTGTACTTTGGTGAGGTACCACCCCATTCGCTGAATTAACGATTTGTTGCTGAGCTATATGTCGATCTAAATCTGCCCGTGCTTTCGCAAAGCGAAGCAATAGGGCAAGATTGAGCTCCATTAGATCAACGTCCCGTAGGACGTAGCTGCCTAGAGTGGCCTTTCTGATTCGAGCAAAGGCCGGACACTCGCTAATGAAGTGCTCAGCCGTCTCATCTTCTTCCAGGCACATCTCGCAGAGGCCCGAGCTTCTGATTCCAATTTTGTTCAGGTGCTCGTTTAAGGGAGTGAACCCAGTGACCAGTCCTGTGAGGATTTTGAGGTCATTTCTACGAAGGTGTAACAGAAACTTAGTTCTGTTTGCCCTGGGCGCGTCTACTAACATTTTGGCCTGTCGGCATGACCTAAGTTCGTGCCAATGGTTGTAATGCTGTAGTCGCAGCAGTTCAAGAAGCTTGTTTTTAGCATAAGCTGAACTGCAGCCAATAACAGGCTGAGGACCGATAAAAAGGGTCGCTGATCCAGCTCTAGCTAGAGCATCAGCTTTATCGTTTCCTGGGATGTCAGAATGTCCCGAGACCCAGACCAGTGTGATCTTATTACATCGCCCAAGCTGATTCAGTTTGTTGACAGCTTCCTCAACAATTTTTGAGTTGATCAACGCTGCTGAACAGGCTTTGATAGCTGCTTGGCTATCAGAGCAGATGTAGATGGACTTGGATTTCCACCTCTTGTTAAGTGCAATGTGCGCTGTAGTAGCGATAGCATACACCTCTGCCTTAAAGACAGTTGTAAATCTACCCAGTGGAATAGATTGCTCAACGTGGTATTCTTCTGAGTAGACACCTGCTTCGGAGAGCTCATCCATTAAGGACCCGTCCGTATAGAAGACTATACTTCCTGATGGGAAACCAGACCAACCTCCGCTGTTCCATTCAGAGCGATCTGGAAGGAGACATTGGAACCTTCGCCCGAAATTGTATTTGGAGCTTGTGGTGTCCAGAGCTCCCCCCAAGGCTCCTGGTACTAAATCGAGAAGCTCCCCCACCCTGCTACCTCTACTACCTTCATTGAAGGTAACTCGCCTTCCAAAAAGCACACCTATGCGGTATACTGCTTTTCTAGCTTCGTTTTCAATGAAGATATGCAGTGGAGGCAAGGCAAGAAGGATCTCAATGGCGGCGGTGGGTGTCCATCTCATGGCCCCGGTAAGCGGTAATGCTAATGCACGCTAGGTGCTGAAGTTTTTCAAGGCAACGTTTGAGAGGCTTCACTTTGTACCACCAAGCTATCGAGCCATATACGACATATGGCCTGACTATACTCGTATAAATCCAGTAGACCATTTTTTGGCTAAGCCCCCATGATCTATTGAACATTCTACGGCATTGCCAGAGTATGTTGGTGGTCTTAGTTGTTCTTGCAACCAAGTGGTCTAGGAAGGTTAGTTTTGGGTCCAACAGGATACCCAAGTATTTCACCGTACTAGAAGGTTTAAGCTGGGTGCCTAGGAACGTAGGCCATCTTATAGGAGGCAACTTCCTTTTGTTTGTGAACAGCATCATCTCGGTCTTGGAGGGATTGACCGATAGTGACTGCTCACGACACCATGTTCCAACAATGCTAAGAGCGGATTGCAACCGCTCACAGAGTGCTAGTAAATTGCTACCACTGACGATGATGCATTCATCATCAGCGAATCCAATTGTTGGATATCCTCCCTCTTTAAGTCTTCTCAGTAAGGAGTCAACTAAGAGGTTCCACAATGTGGTCGACAGGACTCCACCTTGCGCAAAGCCTTTTACAGCTTGCACTGTCTTGGAGTAACTACCTAATGAAGCTGTTGTTGATCTGCTCTTAAGCATCGCCAGGATCCAACCGATGAGTGTCGGGTCAATTCCTTTTGATCTTAGTGCGGATTCAATCATTTCAAATGTGGGATTATCGAAAGCTCCCTCAATATCGAGGAATACAGCGAGGCTATAGTGCTTCCGGTCGAGAGCGCGTTGCACCCTGCCTGTCAGCTCCACCAGCGCTGTCTCCGTCGACTTGACTCTTTGATAGGCATGCTGGCTATCATGGATTGGCGCTACACTTAGCGTTCCTATCATAAGCTGCACGTCAATCAATTTTTCAAGGCCCTTCAGAAGGAAGGAAGAAAGGCTGATAGTCCCGAAACTTTTTGGAAGATCATAGGCTGGTTTACCCGGCTTGGGGATGAAGACAGCCTTGGCCCTCCTCCAAGATAGAGGGACATAGCCTAGAGCAATACTTGCTCGGTAGATCCTAGTGAGAAACAGTAGTATTGTATCGATTCCCCTTTGAAGGAGTATTGGATAAATACCGTCTGGTCCGGGCGATTTGTAAGGTGAGAAAGATAGAATGATGGTTCTTACCTTTTCTCTCGTTACAGTGCTCACCGCTGACCTCCATTGATCACTAGTGGGCCTGCTTTTGTATGGATTATGACTCTCCTCGTCAGCATCGCTGCATCCAGGAAAGTGAGTCCCCATTAACAATTGTAGGGTTTCCTCTTTTGAGGTAGTGAAACGACCATCGGGATAGCGAAAGGTGTCAAGTTTGGCATTTGGGTCCGCAGAGAGAACTCTTTGCAGGTGCGAAATGGCACTTACATCCTTTAGCTCCCCACAGAAATTTCGCCAAGATGTGAGCTTGGCCCTTTTGACTTGTCGTTTGTATTCTCTCTGCGCGTTGGCATGAGAGTTCCAATCAACCGTGATACCAGTTTTCATGGCTCGATTAAACAGCTTCCGCACTTTCTTCCTGATCGTGGCTAGCTTCGTGTTCCACCAACGAGTTGGTTTTGCACCGCCGACCTCTTTCTCAGGACATGATTCGTGGAATGCTGTTATAATACCGCTCTGTAGGGTATCAACCGCTATGTCAAGTGCAACGCTGTCGTGGATTCGCATTGGAGTCTGCCCCAATTGATCCTGCAGCGCTGAAGCATAGGCGTCCCAGTTCGTGCGGCGCACATTTCTGGTGGTGGCTTTGACCGGTTGATCCGCAGCCAAATTGAAAGCCACGTATCTATGATCAGAAGCCGATTCTTCTTTGAGAACTCTCCATCGAGTAACCATGTCCACCGCATTTGCCGAGGCAACGGTAAGATCGATAACTTGCCTTCTTTGTCGAGTAACGAAGGTAGGATCGGTCCCTAGATTAAGTATCTCAAGATGGGAGGCTGCGAGGTAGTTTAAGAGAGTTATTCCTCTCACGTTTATATCAGTACTTCCCCAAACGCAGTTATGTGCATTTGCATCCATACCGATTATCAACCGTTTGTTAGCTTGCCGAGCATATTCAACAAGCCTCATCATCTCTGCCGAGGGGGGTGGCGAGATGGAGTCGTAGGGCAAGTACACCGAAGCCATAAGGACTTCTGTGCTGTTGCCACCTCTTTTATAGCTAATCTTGATCGCAGTACAGTCTTGGGAACTGTATTCAGGCAGCAGACTTGCATCATAGCCTTTAGCAACAAAGACGCACGTACGAGGTTTCAGTGTTCCTGGTTTGACGAAAGTCGCCCCTCACCGCCTCCTTGTATACATAAGGTTCTTGTATGAGGCACACGCCTGTGTGCATTTTACCAAGATGCCTACACAATAGATGTGAAGCCGGCTTGGAGTGCTGCAAGTTAATCTGAATGACCTCTAGAGATGTGTTAGCCATGGCGTTGAACATCATTAGAGGTCCCTGCTTTTTTCCTAGCGCTTTTTTCAAGCTTACAAGTAAGCCTGTTGGCCAAGAAGTACGGCTGGAGGTTACGCCTCTCAAGAGCCTCCATTGAGTCCTCATCTATACCAATGGTGTAGAGCTTACCATCTTTGTTTGCACTAGAATGGTAAACTTTCCACCTTTCGGTAAGCAGACCTGGGGTTTGGCCCTTAAGGAGCGCGACGAAGGTTCCTTGATCCAGACTTGCATCCGGGACGAAGACCTTCATCTTAATGTAGCCCCTAATCTCAGATGGGTGCAAGATATTGAGGTCCTGCTCATCTAATTTCGGGAAGATGCGAGCAAATTCAGCTTTGATCCATTGATTTGTGGCTTCATCAGCACAGCAGAGAATAAATCCTCCACCACTTTTGACGATGCGCTCAAATATAGGACATCCGCCTTCCTTTACCCGACTTAAGATTGCGTCATTCAAGGCCTTGTCAAGACTGCTGATGTGTTCTGCAGTGAATTTTCGCTTGTGGTCGTTCGCAAAAACCACTGACAACCGCAGTCCTAGCAATGCCGAGTCGACGAATCGTTTTTTCGGGGGGTGAGTTCTTTCGCCAGTTTGACTGGTTCCGGTTCTCTTGCCACCTTTTACTACATGAGATGTAGTCTCTGATGGCTTACCACCCCTTCCCGCAGCAACTTCATTCTCAGCCGAGACTGATCCAGTAGAAGCCGAAGGTTCTTTAGGAGCTGCAAGACTTGAGCTCGTAGGGACCGAGTCCGCCAACTTGGTAGCCTCTGTGCCGAGCGTTAGCTCCGCTTCTTTGGCCTCCTTGTTAGCAAGGCGGTCTCTCGCTCGCTTCTTTTTGCGCCATGCCCCCTTCTTCCGTTTTCTCTTCTCTTTTGCCCCTTTGACCTCAAAGTTGCCTTCTGCACAATGTGCATCGGACTCGGAAGCCTCTGAGTCTGAAGAAGAGGAAGGTGGTAGTACCCGAGCTTCGTTAAGCGACAACTTCTTGAATTGCCTCCTAACGCCGCTTTGACCTTTGGTGGGTGTCTGGATGGATGAGTCACTCTGCGTGCTAGACAGGGTAGCCCGCGGTCGCTTCAGCATGTGACCATCACTTCCATTTCCACTACTAGGCGTGGCGGCAGTTACAAGTTCAGTCGCTGGGTCTGATGAGCTCAATTCTGCCGATTTGGTAGCCGAAACCTCCATGTTCGATGACAGAACCTGTGTTTTTTTGCTGTCCCCACTAGAATAGACCAAGGAACATCTCAGTGATGAGCGTCCAGCTTCTAGTGGTTCGAGCTTCGATTCAGAACTCACAGCAGCGACTACCGCTGCCTTATTGAGCTTCACTGGCGACCTGGCATTATCCAATGCCAAGCCAACACCGGTAGCCGTGGTAACTACCGACTTTCGGGCTTTTTTATTCGCCCTCTTCTCCGTCGTTCCTCTTTTCCCACGATCCCCCCGTGGAACTTTCAGTTTGGAAGAGCTCAAGGATACGTTGACCGTACCCGAACCCTTCCTTTCAGGAGTCCCCACCTTTTGGACTTCGCTTTCCCTGCTAGAACAAGCCGAGGGAGTTCCCAGTTTAACTGAGACCTCAGCTACATCCAACGGTTCAAGCACCGAGTCAGGAATCATGGGGTTTTCATAAGCGACTACCGCTTCTTTAACAGAATCCACTGGCGACTTGACACTTTCCAATGCCAAGCCATCGCCGGTAGCCGTGGCTTCTACCGACCTTTGGGTGTATATCCCCACCCGTTTTTCCGTCTTTTGTTTTCTGCCTTTTTCCATGTTTTTTGTGATTTTTAAACTAGTTTTTCCTCTAGTGATTACCACTTAGTTGTAGACGACTCTTCCTACACTACAACAGCTCGGGACACTCAACTGTAGGAGAGCATCGCACTTGCCATCATAGCTTTAAGGAATCCACTTACTACATAAGCCTCTTCACCACGACAAGGTAGGCAATCATCGAAGAGGAAAAATGTCACTAGACTCATACCAAAAGAAATGACGTAAGCAACACAATTTGCGCAATCATTGCTATCCACAGGCGGGCATGAATGCGCAAACCTGTGTTTGCGCACGCATGCCAGCGGATTTCAAAAATTTTTAAAATCACACAGGCATGTTTGCGCAAACTTGCATGCCTGTGGATACTCGGCTTAGGTGGCAGAGTGGAGAATTTACGAGAGGGAGATATTGTGGTACTTCGGCGCGAGAATCTGCCACCATCGAAATGGCGTCTTGGGCATATTATTGAGGTTCATCCGGACAGTGACGGTCTTATCCGTAACGTCACTGTCAAATATTGCTTGGAGGATGAACGCACTGAAAAACGAAATTCACTACGCGACCGGCACAGAAGGTGTGTCGTCTATTCCGAACAGTGCTACCGACCCAATAGTAAATGGCAATAAATGTACTAGACTTTCTTGTTAAAAAGTTTTTAAAATATTTTTTGGTTAACCTTAACTCACAATATGTATTTTTCAGTTCAGGTAATTTCATTAGCATTTTGTTTATTTAATTTTTTTATTTCCATGCAAAAATAAGTCATTGCAAGTTAAAAAATTTTGTGGTATGAAGAATATAAAATCTAATAGTGTAGACAGCGACTAAGACTTCTAGTAGTTTTGTTTTTCACACTCAGATGTCACTAACAAAATTTAACGAACTTAACTAAATAATAAGGCAACATTTTTCGTTGAATGTTCATGGATCCATTTCCGTTCTTTTCTACCGAAATCGTCAAGCAAAATGCAGCAAAAAGTAAATGAGTTTTTCATTACATTATGTTTTTATTAAATTTAATAAATTTCTAATTATGTGTTTAATTTGCCCTTTTAGAGACGTGAACCTATTCACGCTGTTCAAGTTTTCGGACGCAAAGTGAGTATCGAGTGAAATATGTATTAAGTTTCAATTTGCAAAATTCTACTACATATCTGCACGTGTTTGAAGAAAATGTCCAGATTTTATTTTTCTTAAATAAATATGTTTATACTTCTGTCGGTCTTCATAAATTATTTTGATCGGTTGACGCGGGTACATTCGCAAATGCTAAAAAAGTGATTATGGGGTTTTGTAGATGCCAATGTTTTGCATTATACTGAGTTTCTAATTAATTTATTTATTATTTAAATTAAATAGTATTATTATTCCTTGTAGAAAACTGCCACCGCAGTCGCCTATTGCAAACGTGGCCGTGGACTTCTTCGGGTAAATGGACGTCCATTGGATAACATTGAACCAAAAGTATTGCAATACAAACTGCAGGAACCACTGTTGTTGCTTGGCAAGGTAAGATAAAATATAAAAAAAAGGAACATTGCATGAGATTGTATCGATGTGATGATTGAAACTTATCCCGAAATTGAAAACAAATGAAAAGGAATTTTTCTTTATCTGACTCGTGCGTGTTAAACAAAAATTATGTTTTAATTGAAAAACGACGTTTATTTTTAAAATTTATATTTGCTTTGCAGGAAAAATTCGCGGGTGTTGATATCCGTGTGCGTGTAAGCGGCGGTGGTCATGTTGCACAAATCTACGCTATCAGACAAGCTATCTCAAAGGCGTTGATAGCCTTCTACCAAAAGTGTAAGTGCATACTTGTTTTGTTTTATAATTTTTTTAAATGTAAATTATAACTAAGGGTTATTTAACCTGTTAAGTTTGACCTAATTAGCAGTATTGAATCTTTGCGCTTAGATTACACTGATCAATGAAAGTCTTCGAATCATTTGTGAATATAAGTATGTTCATATATGAAACATAGAAATACCTTTAGATTGTATTTTAACCAGTACCAGCTATTTTCAATAGTTATAATGCATGGTTCTTTCGGCTGATTTGTTTATTTCAATTGATTGATATTTTGTCCATACCTACAGCATAAGAGGTCTGTTCCCGTACTGTTGCAAATAGCCAAAAACAGCCGAAAACTACACTCTTCTGTCAAAACATGAAAAATCTTCGTACGGGAACAGGATTTTACTGATTTCGTCTGTTTTCGGCTGTTTTCGACAGGTACGGTAACAGACCTAAGGTCTGTTTGGTGTGCTTTTTCAGCGTTTTGAACGCCGACGTTTAACGTTTACCGTAGAGAACCGTCCCATAAGGTCTGTTTGGTAACACACTTCTTTTCGAAATACTATGTAAATCACATCAATCTGTGTTTGTTAACTCGAAAAAATCACAGTACATCGCAAGAAGAGAGCGAAATGAGAGCGTAAGAAATAAAGAGCGATGAAACTTTACGCAACATCTTTTTCTTGTAGTGGGCTGGACAACTCTGTCAAACCATTCCATCTGACTGTTTGTGAAATGTCATAGTTTTCATTGTTAGTGGAAAACAAAAACAAATTGATAGGTTCGACCAAACGTGTGTTTGTTTACTTTTCTGCAAGTTTTCTGTCGTTAAGAGGATTTCTTTCTCTTCGAGAGGATTTTACGTTTTGACAGGTCTCACTCGCTTGTGCATAAAAAAGATACCAAACACACCTATAAGGTCTGTTTGATAACACACTACTTTTCAAAATACTATGTAAATCACATCAATCTGTGTTTGTTAACTCGAAAAAATCACAGTACATCGCAAGAAGAGAGCGAAATGAGAGCGTAAGAAATAAAGAGCGATGAAACTTTACGCAACATCTTTTTCTTGTAGTGGGCTGGACAACTCTGTCAAACCAGGCCATCTGACTGTTTGTGAAATGTCATAATTTTCTTTGTTAGTGGAAAACAAAAACAAATTGATAGGTTCGACCAAACGTGTGTTTGTTTACTTTTCTGCAAGTTTTCTGTCGTTGAGAGGATTTCTTTCTCTTCGAGAGGATTTAACTTTTTGACAGGTCTCACTCGCTTGTGCGTAAAAAAGATACCAAACACACCTATAGAATGCGTCGCATACCAACGCTGAAAGATGACAGCCGATGACATTTTGCTATCACTAGGTCTGTTTGGTAAGTAACACATTCGTAAGATTCCTACACATTTCGTGTTAACCCAAAATATTCGTGAAAGAGAGAGCCAAATGACAGTTGAAAAATATTCCCCTCCACTGAGAGCGTACACAATCTTACACAGTAGGTCTGTTCCTTTACTTTTTGCTCCAAAAATAGAAAATTATTGAATTTCAAGGAGGGGGGGTAAAATTCTCTCAGAGTAAGGCAAAATCACCAAAAAGTAAAGGAACGCGATTAACCACAGAAGCTGCTACAAACGAAATGTCATAAACATCTGTGAAGCAAAAGTAAATAGAGTGTTGTTGTATGATTTTGGATTTTACAGAAAAGTCCACCCCTGATGATTTACCAGAACCAATACAGTATGCAATATATTTCAACATTCAGAACGTTCAACTTTCATCTATGTTCCTTTTCTCTCCATTTTTTTACTTTTTGAATTAAAATAAAAAAATTCAAATAATTCAAACAAGTGAAACAGCTGACTTTGACAGATAATTAAATTTCTACTGGAAGAAATTTGTCCAGTAAGTCAGGATTTAGATGAAGCGAATTTTCCAGGCGACATTTTTTCAATTCTCTTTTGTTCTCGTATGGATTGTACATACGAGACGATTTTTTCCGGGCGACAAACAACAATAAACAGCCCTGTCTAGCTCAACTCGCATATGTTACTATGGTAACCACACAAGCAAATGTCAAAAACTGGAAAGAAAACAAAAGAGAACAAAGAAATCGCCTGGAATTCCAGCGACCCAAACGACATTTTCGTTCCCCGCTCTTTTCAACCCCTTCATCCACAAACAGAGGCGACAAACTGGAAAAATCGCTTCATCTAAATCCTGACTTAGTCAGGAACTGACTTGTGTGGTTACCATAGTAACATATGCGAATTGAGCTAGACACGGCTGTTTGTTGTTGTTTATCGTCCGGAATAAATCGTCTCGTATGTACAATCCATACGAGAACAAAAGAGAATTGAAAAAATGTCGCCTGGAAAATTAGCTTCATCTAAATCCTTACTAAATTCTTACTCTCTCGTTGCCTCTCTCTTTTACTATTTTTTTGTGTAAAGGAACACAGTTTGTCTAAAACCAGTAAGAATCAGTAACAATTTTCAAGTAAAGGAACAGACCTAGTCTTTTTCTTCGCGTAGGTTTGAACAACTCTGTCAGACCAGCCATCTGACAATTTTGAAATGTCATAATCTTCAGTTGGTGTAAAACAAAAACAAATTTCCGCAGGTTGAGAGGATTTTCCTCCACTTCTCAAATTATTTATTATTTGACGGCGAGTTAAGTCTTACACAGAAAAAAGATACCAAACAGACCTACTAGGTCTGTTTGCTAACTCACACATTCTTACACATTCGTAAGATTCCTACACATTTCGTGTTTGTTAACCCAAAATATTCGTGAAAGAGAGAGCCAAATGACAGTTGAAAAAAAATTCCACTCCACTGAGAGCGTACACAATCCTACACAGTCTTTTTCTTCGCGTAGGTTTGTTCCATAATGGAAATTAATAAATTAACTATAAGTTCCTATACAAATGTAAGTACTTAACTAACTAAATTAAGTAATGAACACAAAACCATGAATGCCAAAGTAAAACCAAAATGACACATTGATTGTAAGAAAAATAATAGTATTAATCAGCATCAGCCATACAAAAAATTGAGAACAAATCTCATAGATTCTTTAAATGTGATGATTTTTTAACGAAAAGTCAAGTATACAAGTGGAGCCTACTGTATTAAAAGATTGTTTGGGCTCTCTTCCATAGAGATAGAGACATCTATAGGTGTTCCTATCTGGTGTTCTCATTTCACCATCTTCCTCTCTCTCTATCCACCTCTCATTTGTTTTAGGCTTAAGTTACAATTTACAAATGGCATATCGTCTTATTGAGTGGACGTAAATAAAATAAAACGAAAAGACCCAGTCTTAAAAACTCTCATGTGCCTTAAAAAAAAAAAATAAATAAAAAAAATAATATCAATCTGTATAGCCTGACCAATTCTAAGTCGGCAAAATATTTCCAAGTAATCTTAAGTGACTGTAATACATAGAATTAAGAAACAAGTGTATAAAAAGAAAATCTCAATAAAGTACAGTACAGTACAGTACTTCGCGTAGGTTTGAACAACTCTGTCAGACCAGCCATCTGACAATTGTGAAATGTCATAATCTTCAGTTGAGGGAAAACAAAAACAAATTTCCGCTGGTTGAGAGGATTTTCCCCCACTTCTCAAATTATTTATTTTTTGACGGCGAGTTAAGTCTTACACAGAAAAAAGATACCAAACAGACCTACTAGGTGTGTTTGGTAACCTGTTAATTTATGAACATTTACATCCAACTGTCAAAAATCAAGAGAAGAGAGAGCCAAATGACAGTGTCAGAAAATTTCCCCTCTTGCGAAATCGTTGCTACATCTTTTTCATGGAGTCACCGAGGCACCTCCTTCAAACAGCAATCTGACTATTCGATAAATGTCAATCACTTCTTTTTAACAAAATAAAAGAAAATTAGTTTTTCATGAAAATATTCAATAGTTAAAATAGAAGAAGAGAGGATTTTCCCCCACTTTTACTATTTGACAGATGTGCCATTTGTGTTAATAAAAGATAACAAACACACCTACTGAAAGCAGAGCTGTCGTTGCGGTAATTTTTTGGGTGCTAAATTTTTGATAATATGGTGGTACTTTTCGAATAAAGGTACTGTTAGAATCACCAATTTTCTTTAAGAAGAATAATCAAGGCTGAAGACATCTGCTACAATACTCAAAACTTGGAAAACAAAAGAGCCCGGATTGATTAAAATCACTACCTGAATATAATAAAAATTTGAAATATAGATTCATTATTCATTTGAGATCGATAGCGATAGCATCGAATAAAACATTGAAAGGAAAATTAACTTACGTATTTAATTTATTATTACAAATCTAACAGTACATAGTACCAATATTCACATATGAGAACAATTATGAAAATGGTAATTTGTTTGGAATCAGAAACAAAATTATCTGAACCTCACTAGGTTTGATTTTTTCTTCTTTTAATTTTCTCTAGTACAGTATCTTTGCTCTAGTACAATTTTAATTTTCCAACCAACCAAAAAAATTATTTTTATTTTTTGATTTATTTCCTTTTACGAACAAAATATCAAATGACACACTTATACAATTGCAGAAAAACAGATCAATCTCGTTTGTTTTCTATTCAGCACGAAAAATCTGAAAAGCTTTTGTCTGTTTTAGTACAAAACTACTATTGTAGTATGTACCACCGACAGCACTGGCTGAAACTGATGACAGTTTCTCTATATTTCTCTATGCTTCCACCAATTAAAAATTAAAAAGCATACTCTCAATTTGTGAATGCGTGAACTATAATGTGTGAATGTGTGAACTTCAATGCGTGAATGTGTGAACACCCAACGCACAGCGCAGAGATAAAAGTAGAAAGAAAAAAAAAAGAAAGTAAAGGGTCGGGGCCTTAAGTGATTGATATCTGTCAAATAGTAGAATCCTCTCAATGAGAGAGATATCCTCTCCCAGAGAAAAACTTGAACAAAAGACACCAAACGCTTTTGAAACGAAACCTGTCGATTTGTTTTTGTTTTCTACTACAATGAAGATTATGACATTTCTCAAACTGTCATAGCTTGGTTTGACAGAGTTCAACAGTCCACTCGGAGGAAAAGGTATTGCAGATACTTGCAGATAATTCATCGCAAAGAGCGAGTCAAATGAGAGTAAACAAAATTGAGAGCCATGCAACTGTCATGATTAGTAGAATCCTCTCAATGAGAGAGATATCCTCTCCCAGAGAAAAACTTGAACAAAAGACACCAAACGCTTTTGAAACGAAACCTGTCGATTTGTTTTTGTTTTCTACTACAATGAAGATTATGACATTTCTCAAACTGTCATAGCTTGGTTTGACAGAGTTCAACAGTCCACTCGGAGGAAAAGGTCTTGCAGATACTTGCAGATAATTCATCGCAAAGAGCGAGTCAAATGAGAGTAAACAAAATTGAGAGCCATGCAACTGTCATGATTCTATGAAAGTTAACATAGTATTGCAGAAACTATCGACGATTACTCGACCACCCGCCAGTACGGGTGTCTGAAAATGCAAATTGGAAAAATAAACCCGAAAAATGTTTTATTGTGTGAGATTTACTATTGATGAAAAAAGCCATTGCGATTACATTTTTACATATTGTGAAACATAGGCTGAGTTCCAAAATGTAAAAAAAAATGTTTCGATGCGGTAGCAAAACATTTTTGATACGCATCCGCAATGCAACCTTAATGCTTTGCATAAATTTAACTTTGTAAAAGTTTGACGTTTCGAAACGCATTTTATACAGAGCCGATTGGCATTGCTATTTCCCACAACAAAAATGTCTAATAACGTTATATTTAAAAGAATTTTAAATCAGTGGTTTGAAAATGTTGACAATCCCATGGATGTATGATGTATCCACCAACAGTAGAAATATATCTGCAATACGTATAAGGACATTTTTTAAATCTGGCAGAAACATACGTGATGCAGCATTATCCAATAAGTCTAAGGAATTCCGAAGCAAGATTCCTAAAACTATGATTTTTTTAAACTATTGAAAGATATCCAAGAAGTTCCCATATCCAAGATTCCAAGTACCTAATATTTATAAAAACATGTTCAAGGCTGTTGTTGGTAGCAACATGAAATTTATTGAAATTCAAATAAAAGCATCGAAAAAAATATCGATGCGCAGTTTGCTTAGGATTTATTTAGGATGCCTTTAGAAACTTGCGACTTTGTCATAATTTTGTTGTTTGAGTTTCGGAACTTATGACTTTGTATCTACAACACATCTGATGCATTTTGGAACTCAGCCATATTGATACATTCTCGGTGCAAAACAACGTCACATTTCTGGTTATGTCGGTAACGACGAGGCTTCGGAGTTTTCTCCAATGAGTGGCTCACCTTATCCATGCGGTTTTCATTTAATGCTAATGTTGCCGTCAATTTGGCAGAATTTGGGATCTTCGGAGTTCTGGTTTGGCGGCATAGACATTCAGCGACAATCACGCGGCACCAATTTCAATTCTCGTCCTTTCTGCTTTTCGGCCTCGAATTTTCGCAGAACGCAATGAAATTTCCACACATTGGCTATTGCTGCATCAAGTGCGTTCGTCACCAATGGCCAATACAATTTCTTTCCGCGGACACGGATACGGTTAAATAAAAAAAATCGACTTACATACCTATATCGACAAATTTTGGTTAAAATCGTAGAGCAAGGTTCCTCTCAAATTATAAAGATTAGTTCGAGGAGAGCGATATCATTCTAGGAGATTATACTGGAATATTGCAGTCATCTTGCATCATTAAAGAATTATTGATGAAAGCCGCGGAATCTGCGGGGAAGACCAAAAAAATCATTTGATGATTGTGGCGAATACTCAATTCTAGCTAAAACTCGTGATCTTTTAGAATCGAGGTCTTCCTCGAAGTTGCTGTATGTTGTACAAATGGCTACATGCGCTAGTAGTGTTAGTCGCAAAATAGCAGATACAGTGAAAGAAGTTTCATAAACACCAGAAGCAGCTAAGAATTTGAAGAAATTTGCATAGTTAATCATGCTGACCGTATTCATGGCTGAGTTCCAAAACATCAAAAAAATGCATCACTGCCATTGTTATGCGATGGTACGATGCTTTCATTTTGCAATGCTTTAAAATGTTTGACTTTTTGGAACGGTTTGTTCTGTTTAACAATCATTTCATTTCATCAATAAAAATGTCTAAGAAATTCTGTCCATTTTTTCTGAAAATTTTTCAAGAAAATATCAAAACAACTAAGCTTAAAATAAACATGATGTTTTTTTATGTTTGTCGGAATAAAAAAAAATTCCTCAAATCACAACGCATCACAAAAAAACTATGATGCGTTTTGGAACTCAGCCCATGTCATATCATTATTAAAATAAATATAAGGCGTCAGCAGTCCTATACAGAACCAAGCCTAGCTTCTCGCAACCATATGTGTGCGAGTGTTATTTTTTCCACGAAATGTAAGGGACCTGCATACAGCTTTTTGCCGACTACGAACGGCGAGTTGAGAAGCTCCTCATGACAAATGATACTCTTTGATTGTTTTTCAGACATTTGAAAGAGGTGGTACCGTGAAAAAACTTTTTTAGGTATTTGCTGGGATTGAACCCGGGCAACATGCGTAGTAGTCCAATGCACTAACCACCACGGCCACGGCGACCACATGTCATAATATTATTCGATAAAGAAATAATTATTTCGCAATTTTTAACACAAAATATTAATGAGTATGAGTATGACTACTATCTATGACCTTGAGCATCTACACAAAATGAGTTAATTGTTTGAAATAAATCAAATTTTAAAGATTATTATGTCGTAAGGGACTAAACACAACCGATAGAAGTTTCATACGCATTTTTTACGTCTAGCATGTATGAAAATTGAAATTTGAAGTTTTGCATATTCAGACATCGGCACTGGCGGGTGGTCGATTATTCGACCACTTACCTTCGCGTGCATATGGCTCGCGGGAAAAATGGAGGATCGGGCCCGTAGTATTTTCGAGATCAAATATACGTTGAATAATAGTTGGAATTGACAGTATTTTTTCTCTAGCCGATTGCAAATATTTTTACCGATTTTTTGGGAAAAAAGAATAACTACCAGGTAATTGACCGAATCGCGCCAAACCAAATTTTATGTGAGTTGACAAAGGACCAACCCAACATATTCGCTGCGGTGCCAGGTGGTATCACTCACCGGCTCACCTGGGCAAAATTCGAAAGTTGCAGGTCGAGTACTCGACCACTAGCCCAAAATGGGTTAAAGAAACCAATTTTTTTACCTATTTTTTTTTACATAATGTAGTCCACGTGCTCATGCATTTTTAATTCCTTATCAATAATTACTCCTTGATATTTTATACTTTTTACATTTTCAATTTGCTGGCCATTTATTTCGATTATTATTCCAGTTTAATTTAATTATTTAATTAGTTTTGTTTTTTGTTCGTTTAATTTTAATTTATTCATCTTGAGCCATACTACTAACCTACTAACGTCGTACATTAACTTAGTTTTGCATTCTTCTAAGTTCATTCCTTCTGCATATATCAATGCCATTGTCTTTTTTCGGTTTCCACCATCTTTCCATTCACTGCTGCCTCACATGAATAGTTTTTACGAAGGCCTGACTGATATTGTGATAGAATATTGTTGTGTTCCATATATTCCATCAGTTGTTGTTTAACCACAGTTTCAATTATTTTCTCAATGATTCTTAGGGCCCTGTTCAGCCTCGGTTAACTTTAATCAACGGTTATTCCAGCCGGCAACCGTCGAATGTGTTTGTTCACCAAAATGTTAACCAGAGAATCCATGGTTTGGCTAGTTAACCAGAGAAATCGATAACCGGCCGATTTAAGTCGGTTAACGACATTTAAGGAATTTCGTTTGTTCAGGCTTGATTTTGACACTCCGTTTTACTTTTGACAACATATTGTGAGATAACGGATATAACTAATATAATAAATACAAATTAAGAGCAGAATGGAGTGAGTTATTTTATGGTCTTGTTTACATATAGCGCATTGCTTTATTTGCGAATTCAGTTCATTTGGAAGTTGCATTTGGGATTCGTGGAGTAGTGAAGACAGTGACGAAGACTACAATCAATATCTGTTGGTTGAAAGGCGACATTATAATATGTATGAAAGGTTGGACCATTTCAATAAATGGGACGATATTGACTTCTTCAGACGATTTAGATTGCGGAAGCAAACTGTTGCAAATATTTTATACACACTCGAACTTTAAAATCAATACAAAAATTAGTGTATAATCTCATGAACACCAATGCAGAAGCTTTGAGGATTTTATCTTCATCAGATCATAAAGAGCATTCCACATAGGACTTTCCTTTAATGTGAATCATTTCTGATCGACCAATTATTTCAATGCTAAATAAAATTTAATTTTAAAAATAACGGCTTGCATACTTAACCCTTAGCCGGATTCAAGTGCTTGCGACTTCACCGTCGTCGCTGAAACTTCCCAAAAGTCTTAAAACATGGTGATTCAAATCACTTCAATGTCAAAATCCCTCCCTTTGGTGACCAAAGTAAAAAACAAGGTGAACTAACACTCATTGGTTACCAGAAATTCTTAACCACGGGTTAAGCAAAATCTGTGGTTACCTAACCACAGATTTAACCAGTTGTGAACAAACCGGCCCTTAATGTATTAATTGGCCGGAATTCTTCGTTTTTATTCGTGTTTGGTATCTTTTCAACTGGTGTAACCATCGAATCTTTCCATGGACTCGGGAATTCACCTGAAACTTATGATTTGTTCACTAACTGCAGTATTGTCTGTCCAATTAGGTCTCAGTTATCAATTATCATCTTTGGGCCTTTTTTTTTCAAAATGCGACTTATTTTTTAAGCTTTCGCATGCTTTTCTCAGGTCACATATTGTTAATTGACGAAATTTAAAGAAATTTACGGTTTGAGGTACATGGTTAACAAATTCTACATCTTCAATTGATTCTCTTATCTCATTTATACTTCTTATGAAGAATTCATTGAATTTGTTGGCTATTTGCGATTCATCTTCATATTCTGTTTTCAAATTTGACACTTTTAATTTTCTTTGTATTCTGCCTTAGTACCAATGCTTTAATTTCTTTCCACTTTTTTTTTTGTCCATTTGCTTGCTTTATTTTGCTTTTTATGTAAACATTTTTGGCGTCAACAATTTTTACTTTATATTGATTTCTTGTTCTTCTATATTCATGCCAGCGAGCATTATCGTTTCTACTTTTTGCTATTAGGTATTTGCTGTATTTCATTTTTTTAAAGGGTCTAAGCTCGTTATTAAACAATTCGTTGGTTCTGTTGTCGGTCTCAATTATTTTCTTTTTAAGAAAATTTTTTGCCGTATCCCTGAAGATTGTATTTATTCTCATTGCATATTCGTGTAAATCACATTCTGTTTTATATTTCATATTAAGTTTACTCAGTTCACGTGTAAATTTATCCTTATTGTACTTATGAACTCGACTATGTTCTCAGCTTTTGTTTTATTATTTTGCCTCATTTATACTTATTTCTATGTTTTCGTGGTCGGATATCTTATTCTTTGAATCTGCATATACCATTATATTCTGCATATTTGTAATTACATAATCGATCGTAGTTTTTGAGTTTGCTGTTATTATTGAGAAGGTTTCCATTTTTTGTTGTAAGCAATTAACGTTTAATATCTAATATCCAATTCTCTTTTTTTTGTTATCCAGTTTATTTAAGTAGACTGGGCACATCCTGCTGAGTGTCGTGTGATTATCGTCAAGTCCTAGGTTAAGCTTTTCATTAGCCCCTTTGCAGTTAATGCATTTTATTATTGCTTCTTTATTGCATTCGCTTGTTTTATGATTTTCCATACATTTTAGACACGTTTCGTCCTTTTTTTTACACTCTATTGATCTATGGTTGAACTCTTTGCATTTGAAACATCTCATTACTTCCACTCCATCAAATACTTTGCATTTCTCCCATCCAATACTCAGCCTTTCTGCTTCTAATACTTTTGGAAAAGACTCAGCATCAATTTCAATGATGACATTGTAGCTGATTATGTTATTCTTTTTATTCTCAAAATACTTAATTAATTTAAGCTCACTATTTGCGATTATAGAGTTCTGTTTTTGCAATTTATTAATAATTTCATTTTCATTATTTTTAAATTTCATAATTCATAATTTTCGCTCATATTTTTTTCGATTGCATTTTTTATTTTATTTCTTTCTTCAGAATTTTCGCTTTCTATAATTACAAACCCACTATGTGCGCTTTCAATATTCGAAATTTTTAAATCAGCAGGATCCACTTTATTACTTAAATCCTCCCTTGTTTTAGTACTATTCTGTTTTTCTTTAGGTTTAATAATAAGTGGCATTTCTTTTCGTATTATTGGCATCACTTTTTCTTGGTTTCTGTCACTCACTTTTTTGACAATTTCGGCAAATGACATTTGTTCTCCCACCAATCCTTGGTTATTGCTCACCATTGGTTTAACTTCATTGCATACAATGTTATTGTTCCTTAACTCATTACAGATTTTTTGACTTTCCTCTTTAAAGCCTTCGGTTGCGTTACACATTTTTTTCATTTGAATAACACTATTTTTGCAAATTTCCTGTGCGTTTTTTATTTCTTCTAGCCTTTCTATATATCGATTTTCGATTGCCTCCAGTAGTGATTTCATTTCCATTTCGTTTTTTCTTAGTGAGTTTACAAATTCCCCTTTGTATTGTTTCAAATAGCTTGTGTTTTTACTCACGTTTTCTTGCATCTCCCTAACTACCAAATCTACATTGTATATACTGAAGGCAATCTTCACACATAAATCTTACCATATTTGTTGTTAATAATACACCGCTTGTATAGCCATCCAAACCTGAGCATTTAACGGTTGAATGATACACTTTGTTACATACCCCCGCGCAGCTTATTCCGGTTTCACCGGAGATAATTTTTTTGCATTTACTGCAGTCGGGCATTTCGGAAATAACACTTATATTTTGCGTTCCTTTGATTTGAACTGTCAAAACTGTCTGTCTATCAATCACTTACGCGAAAAAGACACACCAAACAGACCTAGTGGGTCTGGTTGGTATCTTTTTTGGACGGAATTGAGATCTGTCAAATAGCAGAATCCTCTCGAAGAGAGAGAAATCCTCTCAAAAACAGAAAACTTGCACAAAAGTAACCAAACGCTTTTCAAACAACACTTGGTCAAACCTATCAATTTGTTTTTGTTTTCCACTAACAATGAAGATTACGACATCTCACAAACTGTCAGATGGCTGGTTTGACAGAGTTGACTCGGCCCACCCCGAGGAATAGGTCTGGCAGAAAATACATCGCAAGCTGAGAGCCAAATGAGAGTAATCAGTGCTGCCACTAAGCAAAAAATTCCCGTAGCAGAACTAAATTTTGCGTAGCAGAACTAAATTTTGCTTAGCAAAATATTTATCGACAACAAACCAAAACCCGCGTAGTTCTTTGTTAAAAATAAACAGCTTTGGAAGGACTCGTATCGTTGGTATACTAAAACCATCGCAATACCAGTCCGGTTCCAGTCAAATTTAAACATATCCGAAGAAGTGTATACTGCCTGTACAGGGTACGATAGAACAGTAACCCAAGTTACGACACCGTAAAAGTGAATAGTTTGAAAATCTGTTCGTTTCACGGTTTTTGCTTTGTGATTGTGAGGTTTAAAAATTACAAATTCTTGCTGACAGTTCGTGTTTCAAAAAAGCGTAGCAAAATTGGGGTAGTATGCATTGGGAAATGCAAATTTCAACATTCAGAACGTTCAACTTTCATCTATGTTCCTTTTCTTTCTATTTTTTTACTTTTTGCATTAAAATAAAAAAATGCAAATAATTCAAACAAGTGAAACAGCTGACTTCGACAGATAGTTCAATTTCTACCGGAAGAAATTTGTCCAGTAAGAAATAGTAAGATTTTTTAGTGAGAGGAAATTTTTACTCTCGTTGCCTCTCTCTTTTACTACTTTTTTGTATTTATAAAGGAACGCAGTTTGTCTAGAATGAGTACACATCAGTAAGAATCAGTAACAATTTTCAAGTAAAGGAACAGACATATGTTTTGTACAGGTTTTGGTGTTCAGTAAAAAAGTTTCTTCTCGAGAGTGATCTTTTTTGTGTTCAGTAACTCTGTGCTGGACAACTTTTCTGCACCTACTTTTGAGGAAGAACAGATTCGTGAGAAATGTCAAAATCAGCTTTGTTGATTTTTTTTATTTGAAGCGAAAAGTGTTTCGATGAGATTTTAGTTTACCAAATGGGAGAAGTTTAATCGCAAAAAGGACAATAAGTTATTGTTAAATGCTATAAATAATTTGGAAAACATAAAGTAAGATAATCAATGCAATTGTTATTTTTGACATCAAACATATAGCGTTTTGAAAACGTCCTTTTCCAGAAATTAGATATGTATATAGTGAGTTGAAAGACAAAATCTTGTCTGTTAGTCGTCTACCTTCGTGTAATCTTTGGGGATATTTAGGTGGCTGTACCTCTATTCAAAATGTTAAATAGAGTGTAGAGACGTAGAGCACTCAACCGAGTAGCGTTTACACTACAGAAAAATATCGCCTTCTCTAGCGTAATCACTACTATATTCTGTTTAATTTATATTTTCAGTACAGGGAAGGTAGGATATTTGCCTTACACCCTTACTATTATGGATTTCAATAAGATATCTCCATTTCGAAGCTCTGACATGGTTGCCGTAGTGATAATAAACAATAAGCGAGAGGCATATTGGCGATCAGTCTCCTTAAAGCCGGAGTAGCGTACGTGGGTTTATGGTATATAACAAAAACAATTTCAATGTAACTCAGGGGTTCTGTTTTTAATTTCACTACACTCTTCCTCTACGTCTACATAGTGCTTTAGTGACATTTTTCTCTAACTCATCGATCAACTTTTTTTTAAATTTTTCTCAATTTCAGTGGAAATTATTCTTGGGCATATCTCATTAGCGGTGTTCGGATTTTGTCGACCAAAAGAAGTCAAAAAAGGCATAATTATACCGCAGAAAATGTCAAAAAAAGGCATTTAATATTAAGCAGGGCCTTGTGGAGCCAAGATAAGAGATATCACGGCGTTGACTTCAATATATTTGAGTCCAATTTAGAGAGAAAACACGCACAGTTTTTTCATAACATTTTCACTTGTTGTAATTTCTCCTCGATCCCGTTCAAAATCTTAAACACCTCCTTCAATGGGACTTCCTAAATATAACGCATTGCCCTAAGATCCAATGCCTAGATTTAAATACATACAACTTGTACTTGGAGTCACCTGTTATTTGTGAACTCTTAAATACATAAATGTGCTCTTTCGGGTCGACTTGAAATCTCTTTCCAATTTTACCACAAACTTTTGCAATTGACTTCAATCTTTACACGGGTCTTGTTGCATTTTCACTTTCAATGACAAGCAACAAAATATTTTGGGAACAGCACAGCACGCATTTAAGCACATGCAATATTCAACAAGCGCTAAGTATGACCAGTATGTCACAGAATATGAATTTAGATAAAAAGGCGCACAGTTACGAAAAAAAATATTTCCCAGATGTAACGGTTTTGTCAGATGAAAGATGGTAAATAAAACTGCGACGAATGCCTGAGATTGCACGTACAAAGAGAAGCGCATGTATGTTGAGTTGATACAAATGTATTTAGGGTTGTATTATGCGCGCTAGTGTAAACGACGCGTGCAGTTATGTGGAAGTTCATACGAGAGAAAATCCTGCTCACATACGGATGAATCGTATAGTTAAGAAGAAAGTGCACAGCTACCTCGACAAATAGCACCAGAAAGGCAGAAAAATGCAGTGTGGATTAAAAAAGGCAAAAGCATCTGCGCCACTGTCAAATAAGCTGCTCAATTCACTCTGCATTTGCTTTTGAATTAAGCAAACATGCTTTTGACGTTGAAACTGCTTTTCTTCCTCACATTTTTATAATCTTCCTGTAATAGATCGTATAAAATTGGGAATTTTTTATCAAATTCAATTAGCCCCCCAGTATACTATTTTCCATGTCATATTCAGTTGAACTGCGACAAACCCGCGACAGCGACAAAAACCACGCATGCAGCGACACTCAAAATATTCGCTGCAAATTCGCCGTCGCGGCGTCAGATAATCGCGTTGGTGTGGGCTCTTTCATATACCGCCATGTAATTTGAGTGACAGCAACTCCCGGAATTCATCGCCGTCGCGGCGGCAGCGATTAAATCGCGTTGGTGTGGGGATACCTTTATTTTTTAGTCTGCTTTTACACTTAGGCCGGTAGTTATCGACGGCTCATAAGTTAAGAGCCTCATAAACCTATTCACCAACCGCTATTAGTGCGTATTTACGAGCGCTCATAAGACTTATGAGTGGTCCCAACCACTCTTAAGTTACGAGCGCTAATATCACAGACAATTATTATTGTATCCGGTAATAATCTTAGATAACTTCGAAATAATTCGAACTCTGTTGTCATTTCAAATTTAAATTATTTCTGTTGATTTTAAAAATGGGTAAAAATTAAAGAAATCCGAATTCATCCGACAAGGAAAAGAAAATTATAATGAGTTCAGTGAACATATTCCTTGTTTTACTATTTAATTGAATTGAATTTGATGAAAAACCACCACCATTAATTTCACCATCTACAGCTGTGTTGCATCATCCCCATATTTACATTGCCATTTGTCATGTTCGAAAAGAGCGCATTCGGAAATGCGAAAGTTGATTGTCTCATAGTCGAAGTTAGCATAGACAAAAGCCTATTAGTGGTCAGTGAATACCAACCAAAAATGTTAACTTATGAGCCTCTTAACTTTAAGAGCGATTTATGAGCGGTCGATAACTACCCACCTTAGACTGGTGAGTCTAGACTCACCTGGGTGCAAAAGAGTAAGAAAGTTCGAAAGGATCAGAAGGAAAATATTTTGCCCTGTGAGTCGAGGGTCTTCTTCGTCTTATCATTGTGTTGCTTCCCACCTAGTCATCTGCACAATACAAGAACTGCGAAATAAAAGAATGTCAAATTTGAGTCAAGGAAAAAAGTCAGAAGTGTAAAAGCGCAAGACTCACGGATGTAAATAACGAAGAGAAATTCGAAAAAAGTCTAGACTCACAAGTCTTAAGTGTAAAAGCAGACTTATAATCAGAAGTATCTAAGAAACATACTTCCATTTTTTCTACACCTTTATATACCAGATTTTTAAAAGAATAATTAAATTGCTATTTCTTTTGAAAGATGAAATAAAGGGAAATTAAAATGACAAGTTTTGCATTTACCAACCAAGTGTGCAACCTCTTAATGTTCCAATTGGGTGATGCTAAAACTACAGTTTTAAGTACATATGTACATATTTACAATAAATGTCTTTCAATACCAGATTTTCGTTAGGTTGTTAACAATACCTCTGGAAAGATGAATGAAAAGATAAATTAAAGTGCTTCGCCTTTTACCAACCAATGTAAGTTCCTTATATAACTTAAATTGGGTGACGCTTAAGCTACAGTTATAAGATATGTTTTTTTTTTTAATTATATGCAACAATTATGAATTCTATGACTGAATTTTTAAATTTTCTTTTCTTTTTTCCAGACGTTGATGAGGCGTCAAAGAAGGAAATCAAAGACATCTTGATTCAGTACGATAGAACTCTGTTGGTTGGTGATCCACGTCGTTGCGAACCCAAGAAATTTGGTGGTCCAGGTGCTCGTGCTCGTTACCAGAAATCATACCGTTAAAAGATGTTCTTTTACTGAAAGAAGTAGACATTTACTTGTGTTATTTTTGATTGAATGTCATCATTATGATTAGACCACTAAATGATAAAACAAAAAACATAAATAAATATTTTTAAGAAAATATACTTTTAATTTTTCTTTTATATTTTTAGATTTACATATTGACATGTGTATGTAGTGTATCGTATTATGTATGTAAAAAAAATAGCACCAACGATAGCAATTTTACTACATATTGAAAAAAAAAACAGCTGAAACAATTTCTTTAGCTGCTACCGCAGTTTTGAGAGGGATGTATACGATTTTGTACGGTAACAATAATAGCACCACGCTTACGTATTCCGAAAAACAATGCAAAAAGTCATTTTAGATTGTTATTTTATGCATTTTTGCATTCCTGCATTTTTTGGCCATTTTTGAAACAGAAAGAAAGCTATGAAAATAACGTGAGAGGTCAGCAGGAGTGACATCAGAAGCATTATTCTTAGATTAGCTTCCAATTCCACCAATTCTGCCGCAAAAATCAAAGCAAATACCGTAGTGCGTGTAATAAATAGTGCCAACATTTGAAATGCCTATTGTAAAAAAATATGCCGTTAGATCCGCTACGAAAACAAATTCGCTTGGATTTTGCCATGACGCATATGATGTGGAATAAAATGTGAGTAAAAGTGCTGTTTTCAGATGAAACAAAGGCTGAGTTCCAAAACATCAAAAATATGCGCATCGGGAATGCATCACTGACATTGTTATGCGATGTTACGATGCTTTCATTTTGCAATGCATCATGATGCTTTAAATTTTTTGACTTTTTGGAACCGTTTGTCCATTTCATTACATCAATAAAAATGTCTAAGAATTTCTGTAAATTTTTTCTGAAAATTTTTCAAGAAAATATCAAAATAACATAACTAAGCTTAAAATAAACATGGCGGTGTTTTTTTTTTATTTTGTTTTGTCGCAATAAGAAATAAAAATCCCCAAATCACAACGCATCACAATAAACAATGATGCGTTGTTTGCGCAGTGGTTGCTTTTATGATGCGTTTTGGAACACGATACATTGCATCATTGCTATATATTGACGATATGGAACGCTTGACTTTGCAGTACTGCGGAAGAACTGCGTTTTGGAATTCAGCCAAAATTTAATATCGATGGTCCGGATGGATATAACCATTATTTTCATGATTTGAGGAAGGGACCACGTTTCTTGGAGCGTTTCCATAGACGCGAAGGAAATATTATGGTCTGGGGTGCGATTTCATGGTATGAACTGTTGATCTGGAGTTTTCTACACTAAAAATGACCGCAAATTCCTACAAGAAGATATTGGAGTAGCTTCCCTAAGTTTAGCAATATTTTTGGACAAAATATTGGACATTCCGATAAGATAATGCACCAATCCACACTAGCAGGATCATTACAATTTGGATATCGGAGCAAAATGTTAGCTTACTACAATAGCCACCATACTCACCGGACCTTAATATTATGGAAAACGTATGGGGATGTATGGTTCGAAGAGTGACAACAATTTGACAATAGGGAATCACTCATTGCGGCAATTAAGACGCGGAAAAACCACTAAAAACTACGAAACAAGATGAAACGAAACAATGATTTTCAGAGTAGGTATAGCTGTGGTCGCATGCCGCTTTGTCTAATGAATGCGTAATTATATAAATACGTTATTGTAACGGCATGCGACCACGGCTATAGTGTGAAAATCATTGTTTCGCCCTTTCATTTGATGCCACTATCAATTCGGTTGTAAACATAACAGAAGTCCGCCACCTTGGGGGCGTCCGCCATATTGAATTTAGGATTACGTCATATCGTATTGTATTCTACTCGCCAAGCCCTTTTATTTGATATCCATGTTATGGAGGTAGTAAAGATAACACAAATCCGCCATCTTGGGGGCGTCCACCATATTGAATTTGGAATTACGTCATATCGTATTGTATTCTATTCGCCCAGCTCATTCATTTGATACCACTATCAATGCGGTTGTAAAGACTAGTCGGGTAAAAAAAAAAGAGGTAGTCCGCCATTTTGCTTGGTGCACCCGCCATATTGGATTTTTCCGTTAGGTCACATGGGACACTCCGGATAAAGACGAGTCCAGCGACACCTCATTTGTTGAAATCGGTTCCATAGTTTAGGCTGTACGAGGTAACATCCTTACATACATACAAACAAACAAACCCAGCCTGTTAAAATCATCAAGGAAGGGTTCCTTTGCGTAGTCGGGTAAAAAAAACAGTGCAGGAATGCAAAAATGCATAAAATAACAGTCTAAAATGACTGAAATGATATTCTGTGTATGCATTTTTTTCGGTATGGATTCCTCTTAAAAAAAAAAACAATTTAGCTGCTTTTTAAACTTACCAAAGCGCTAAACGGTTTACTCGTGAGAAAAACACTTGTTTCTATTCAAGTGGTGCGTTGTGTAAGCTAGTATACACAACTCTATTGTGTTCACGTTTCATTCTCTCGAAGGTATGACGTAATGAATTCTCTAACGTGCGTATAGAAGTTGAACTTCAAAAATTAGGTGCAATGAATAAATTGAAATGAATGAGCTAATAGATACGATGGAAATATGAACAGTAAGACTATTGTTTATCAGTGAAAATTATGTGGAGCGCACTTGAATCAATTAGGCCAAACTTTCTTCAGATTATTAATAGAAAAACTTCGTTATTGAATCTTCTGGGGCTTGGAAGGAAGTCAGAGTTGTGCCTATCGAGAAAGTGAAGTATAGGGGAAGGTAGTGTACCTCGGACCGGTTTTCAGAAAATCGGTGTTTACTCGTCACCATATTAGCTCTTCATATAGTTGGAGACTCGAAACTATAACCAATTTATTATTCTTTATAAAATATTTATTTAATGTTTCAAAAATGTTCTCAATTTATCTCAGGAGCGAAATAAGTGATCTTGGTTTTCTTAGTCCAAGGTACACTATGTAAGTGTACCTTGGACCAGACCATAGTGTACCTTGGACCATACACACTAAATTGCAAGTTTTATCGACAACAGAAACATTAAGTTTTATTTTTAAAGCTAAAAAAATACAAAAATAAATATATTGAAACTGTCAACTTATTACAAAAAGCAAAGAAATTTTACATTAAATGCTGTAAAAAGTTGAAAGCAAAGTTATTTTCCTTGAAAGCACATATGATAGTATTACTATTATTCAAAACATCCTTTACAGGCTCCTTCAGTGAAGTTTTATTGACCTGAGGTCTATTTTTACCTGATATAGGTGAACTAGATTCAAATACCGAGAAATTACAGATGAAGTATGAATCAATGTGTTAATTGGACCGGTCCATGGTACACCAAAAGTGTTGGACCAAGGTACACCATGTGCACTTAATTTATTGTAATACAGTACTACCTCGCTAGTTCGAACACTCGGTCATTCGAACGCTCCACTAATTCGAACACCTATTTTTTTACATTATGTATCTTGTAATTCGAACAATTGCCAAAGTCGGTACTCTGTAATTCGAATTTTTTCTGTCCTTTCTTGGTGAGTGCTTTTACAGTTATAAAGTTAAGTATTTTCGTTTAAATATTGTTACCATGAAGACGTGTCGATTCCAGGTCAGTAGGCTGTGAATTGAATTTTTCAATAACATTGAGGTTTTGCGTGCAGTTAGAATTTTTGTGTCAATTGGAGTTGTTTGATAGTAAGACAAACATGAATCATCCTCAAAAGACCCACAAGTTTTTGACTCTTAATCAGAAATGCGAAATTTTGGGCGAATTAGACAAAGGAAAGAGTGCCACCTATGTAGCATGTCAGTTTGGCGTTGGTAAATCGACCGTTACGTACATCAAACAAAATTCGATGAAGATTTTAGCGTATTCGACCCAAACTGAATCGGGGACTGGAAGACGTAAAACGCTGAAAATGCCAGAAATGCCAAAAATGGAGAAAGCCTTGTTTAGTTGGTTTTGTAAGCAACGTGAGAGACACGCACCGATATCGTCTGTGATACTGTCACAAAAGGCTATGCAGCTAAACAGAGTTTACAAAGAGTGTCTAAATTTCAATGCCAGCAGGGGATGGATCCAAAAATTTAGAAAACGACACGGAGTGAGGATTTTGAAAATAACTGGCGAAAAACTATCTAGTGCTACCAATCAAGTCACCCCCTTCATCCTGGAATTTCACAAAAAAATTAAAGATATGGGTCTAATGAGAGAACAGATATACAATGCGGACGAAACTGGCTTGTACTGGCGCTTACTTCCTGATAGGACACTAGTGTGTTCATCTGAAAAAAATGCTCCTGGAAGAAAGGTAAGCAAGGAAAGGGTAACCTTTTTAGCTTGCTGCAATGGATCAGGAGAGCACAAAATTCGACCATTAGTCATTGGGAAATCAGCAAACCCAAGAGTCTTCAAAAACTTTGATAATCCTCTTAAATACAGGGCTACTAAGAACCCATGGATGACAACAGAGATTTTTGAAAATTGGTTTCATCAAGTTTTCGTTCCCGAGGTAAGTTACACTTTTCGTAATTTCACGATTATAGGAACCAATGACATGTTAAAAAAAATTTCAGGTGAAAAAATATTTGGCAGAACATCACCTTCCACAGAAAGCGCTGTTGTTATTGGATAATGCATCATGCCATTCAAAAGACTTGCAAAGTACGGATGGTGCTATTGTCTGCATGTATTTTCCCCCAAATGTAACAGAACTCATTCAGCCGATGGATCAAAATGTTATAAGTTTGCTCAAAATATCGTACAAAAAGTCTCTACTTGAAGCCATAATTGCTTCAGAAGAAACCGACATTGCCAAATGTATCAAGTCGTTCAATCTAAGAGATGCTATGCACCTACTTTCTTCTGCGTGGAATCGAATCGGATCGAGGAGTATCGAACAATGTTGGACAAAAATAATGCCGCGAGAGTCTGAATGGGATGAAGAGGATGATGTACCTCTCTCAACTCTTGGTGAACAGATTCATCAACAAGGCGCTGATGAATTTGCATTGGGACGTCTTCTAGACAAAATCACACCCGGAAATGAATTGATTGGCAAAGAAGAAATTCGAGAGTGGGTAGAAGATGCAGCCAATGAAAACCTTGACAGCGAACATGTATCAACAGACTGTGATAGCGACATAGAAGAAGTTCCCGAACGCCCAAAAACTATCAGTAGCGGCGACGCTCTTCACAACGTGAATCAAGTTATGGACTATCTTGTGGGACATGAATTTCCAAGAATTCATATCGAACAACTTAATATTTTAAAACATAAAATCATTAAAAAAATTGTTGAAAAAAAAATGAAGCAAACCAAAATGTCAAATTTCTTCAAACAACTTTGAACATTATTTCACATTTCGCCAGACATTTTTAAGCAATGAATTTCTTCTTTTTGTATCGACTAATAAATAATATTTTTAACTATTTAAAACGGGTTTACACTGATTTTTCATCCGAAATAATGACTACGAAAAAAGTATCCAGTAATTCGAAAACCTCCGTGGTTCGAATGAGGGTAGATCTCTAATAGTTCGAATTACCGAGGTAGTACTGTAATAGTACCTAACTTTTTTTATTTTAGTAACGTAAATTAACCCGCCTTTAACTAAATAGATAAGGCAGTAATTTGTTTATAAAAACTATCCAGAGCTTACTTTCACTCCAAATTTTTCAACAACACATTTCACAAATATACATAAAATTTTACTTTTGGTGGTAAAAAACATTCCTAGCATTACTCACTAGGGACTAGGCTATCACGTCACAGTGCCAGTTTCAAACTGAGTCAACGTGTTACAATATGGCACATAATCTGTAGAGGAACTTTTGTCAAAAGAACATTGAAATACTAGAAAAATTCCGCTCAGACCGAGGTACACTTGGTCCAAGGTACACTACTCTCCCCTACATACTGAAATTTCGCCTAGTTATAAATAAGCAAAATGTTTGATATTTATAAAAAAAAAATGTAACAAAAATCTTCCTGTCGACTTGTATTTCGCAAGATTACTGATCAATCTCAAAGACAATTATAAACCATCTCATGTAGGCGGTCGTGTTAGTTTCCTGGTCGTTGTAGAGAAAGCGCATATACATACGAAATCGTAGCTACTGGAGACCGGTCGGTGACCGTTTTGTTGTGCATCCACACAATTCTGGATGCGCTATCTTTACTGATGGGACCAAGAATATTCGTTTTGGAACTGTTGACATGTATAAGACCAAATAAACGGGTGAATTCGGAAACGCATCACTGCATAGTTGTTACTCAATTAGCACTGCCATACGTTCATTAAAGCAAATTTTTGACATCAGTGAAATGGCATAGCGTTCATTATTGCAAAGTTGCGTTTTTTGATGCGCAAACGTCATCGAAAAAAGCATCAAGAAAATTGTTGATGCTTTCGACGACTTTGATGGGTGATGAAAGGGAAAAGTAAATGAATTACAATCTTTTAGTAATAAAATATAGTATTTGATGATTCTTGGAATATTTCGTTTTCCTGAATTTTTTTAATAACAAATTTCTTGTTCAGTGTGCAAAATACGTTTTGAAACGTCAACAACAAATTTGTACCAGCATGGCATCAGCATCAGCTGTGTTGCGCATAGACATCGTAGATGAGCAGTGATGGCGCATCACTGCTGATTTTGTTGGCGTTTCCGAATTCACCGAATCTTATGGAAATGCGCAAACATTTTATGAAATGATTGGATTTGTATTTTTGGTATTACCTAGATGTGAGTAAAATGAAAAAACAACCGATAACAAACAAAAATACTTAAACTGATTTGTTTTTTTTTTTTTTATTTGAAATGTTTTATGTAGTTTTATTTTTTTTATTTTTAAATATTTATATTACTCTTTTCACAATGTTTGCCTTTGTTAGTATTGTGTTTTTTATGTAAAAATAAGCCATCTGAATACGTGAATTTAATTAGATTAAATTAAGAGTAGTACCGATTTAAAAGTTTGATAAAAAAAAACATTTTTCTACATAGTTATATTAAGATTTCAACAAACGTTCAATATGGTTAAACATATTCTGCGTTTAATGTGATTGTTACATAATATTCTAAAGAAAAAGGGTTACAATATTTAAAATTGTATTTCGGTCTTTTGTTTATACATATTTGACTCATTCGGAAGTGTTTCTTGTAATCATCTTAGAGGTGTGCAAATACGAGCGGAAATTAAAAGCTGCAATACAACAACTAAATATAGATTTGCTTGCAATAATATAATATATATTAATAATTCCAATCGTTCTGAGATGTAAAACGGAGGAGACTTTAGTTGGATGTATTTACTTATTATTCTGTGTTTCGGAGTTCCTCCGCTTATGGTACGTGCAAGCGTAGGAAACAAAAAAAAAAAAAAAAAAAAAAACAGTATGAATAAAAACTTGGGAAAAGAAAACGCTTTTATCTTTGCAGATTTGTCAAAGCCGATGCAACAACTAGAATTTCATTAATATATTGATACAACAAAGGCTCTAAAATGGCGTACGGCTGCAGCACTCTAAATTCTCTCAAGCAATATAGCATGTGACGTATTTGCAGGCGACAAACCGACTCCCGCACTCTTACCGTCGGGATACTAAAATCCTTTACTTTTCGCGAGATCAATTCGCTATTTACAACGTTTAGTGTATGATGTGAGGTGGATGTCGAATTTAAGCCATTCCTTGAGAAACATCCCGCGCCGCCACTACTACCACCACTCGCAGTTCCGTTAAGACCGCTCGCATCATCATCATCGCTTTCATCAGCTGAGTCAGTCGTGCTGTCTGAGTCCTGATTGCTTGTTGCTACAGATTTTGTTTTTGTACTACTCTTTTGCTTTTCTTTCGTTGGCTTGTCAGGCATTCCTACTCCGCCGCTGGTTTTTACCTTTTTACATCGCCGACGAATAGCTTTTCCTGGATCCGCCACCAAAGACAAATACTTCGGTATGACATTTTGAAAGTCGCACGCATTAAATATCGTCAAATCGTCATTGTGACCTACATATGCGTCTGATACATAACTTATCACGCCTGTGGGTGTGATTGTTAAAATGAACTTGTAGTTCGAACAGTCTAGCTGTTCAACACTTGGATACATCGTTGGTGGCTGTATCTCTGTCTCGACGCATTCAATCAGTGATTGTACATAGGATAGTTTCGAGCGGAAAGCAATTGGGAGATTTTTATGACGGTCGTAGTATTTTTTACTCTCCGGCCATCGGATGAGGAATTTCATATAACGTGCGAGTTTTACTATAGTGCGCGTGAATATTTTTTGCACTTCACTTTCGGTGAACTCAAAGTATTCGGCCAGAAGCGAGAAGTCTTCATTTTGTCGAAGTTTCTTTAAAGTCAAATATAAATCGATGACTTGCACATTGGCTGTGGTGCAGACTATATTCTTTAATATTCCCAGCCGGTCTGCAGTGACACCCAAGTGTATATGGGGGCTTTTCTCAATTAGCTCGATAGTTACACTGCGAATGGTCTTCTTCGGTCCCTCGCGCTTAATATATATCGTTGGCCTCCGTACTGTCAAACTAGTCGAGCCAGAGTTCAGAACTCCATTCGATTGTATGAACGGTATGGCGAATTGCTTGTTATCGGAGGATGTGGCAAATTTAATTGGTGTGCTTGTATTGCCAGAGGTAATTAATTTGTTACCGTCTGAGGTGCGGATGATTTGATGCTTTTTATTGTTGACGGAGATCCCACTGCTTCCACCACCGGCACTGGTCGCATTCTGCTGAATGCTGTAAAATTTCCCATCAAACGTTGTAAGTGGCGTACCAGAGCTGGTAATAGTCTGTAATGATATTTGTTTTCCGCCGATTTTTGCTGTTTTGAAAGCAGGTTCTGCTATAAAGAAAATAAAAACAAATCAGTATTAAACATAACCAAATCGCTCTAAAGAAAACTTGCCAACTGCTGTGACGCTACTTCTCTTCATTGATTTCGGTCCAGGTTGAATTCTGTTAACAACAAGTCCACTGCCAGCGCCCCCTCGATCAAACTTTACAATTGGCTTCTGAAATAAAGGTTTGTACATTATAAGTGGTTGGTCTGAACAATTTTAAGTATATGTAGGGTACATAATTTGATATCACAAAAAGTTAACTTCTAACGACACATGGATATGCAAACAAAACCTTTGGATGCGTCAAGGAAGATTAACTGCCCGAACACAATAGAAAGACGCTGCAGCACGTTCGAAAGTTGAAGTTGACTCAACTTGCGCTTCAGCATAGACAGCACTGTATACTTCAGCTGCAGCTTCACCATTGTGTTCGGCCAGTAACACACACACGAAAGTTCATTTAGTTCAGCACGGTGAGCCGATCTTTTGAACGGTTTGTTCATGAATTACAAAAGTCCATATGTAATTAAGAACACAATGTTATACAAAATACATACAGAGTAAATACGAGTACAGATTGTACTTTTTAGGACCAAAAACTACAACAGATGCATGTATGTAACACGAGAATGATGACAGAAAATTCGAAATGAACCTGGCTATCGCCCGAAATAAGAAAGGTATGCCTGTATTTATTTATTATAATACAAGAAATGAAAACAAACATGTCATTTTAACTACATTTAGATATTGAAAAAATGTGATAATACACGGAAATGAAATTTTGGAGATAATGAAATTAAGAAGAAATATAGTGCTTTCACCCACAGAACTTCTTCGGCACCATATTTAATCACAATGGCTCCAATAACTAGGTTAAAAGGAATCTGAATGATACCCACCAACCATTCTATTCATTGGGACGCTGTGATGACAGGCTAAAATAATTTGACCACCACAATCAAAATCTAAGTTATAAAAGGCTTATAATAAACACATCTTATTTCACACTTCGAAAATAATATGCAAATCATCATGGACTTCTGAAAATTTTCCCTGCGGACGATGTTGTTTATCGACATGAATCACAATAAAACTCTTGGACCATCATAATTTTCCGTAGCTGATAGTTCCTTCTTCATCCACGTTCAACTAGCCCCAACTGCAAAAATTAAGACAGCATTGTGCATATGGTGATATTGTACTGCCCCTTTAAGGATTATATTAGTAAATGTCAAATGACTAGAACCTGTAAGTCATAAAGGACTTAATCTAAAAAAAACATAACTAATCTATAATTTAAATTGTGCTAAGCCCGGATGACATCTTTCACTGACTCACTGAACTGAATTTATGCACTATTGAAAGAAACCCTTCCAGCATTAGGTCTAGATAATTTATCTGGAATCCGGATACGGTTCTGGTTATAAACCTACCCATTATGGCTCATTGTAATAATTTACTGAGATATTACAGCGAGTGGGCACCGTAGCGCAAATGGTTAGTGCGTCGGACTACTGAGCCAGCGGTCTTGGGTTCAAATCCCGCCGCAAAACACCTAAAAGTTTTTCACAGTGCCCACCTCTTCCGAATGCCTGACAAGCATTCAAGAGTATCATTTGTCATGTAAAGCTTCCCAACTCGCCGTTCGGAGACGGCAGAAAACTGTAGGTCCCTTCCATTCGTGCAAAAATATAACGCGCACACACAAATTGTTGCGGGAAGCTAGGCTTGGTTCTACCTAGGACTGCTGAAGCCAAATATTTATTTATTTTTTTTAGATATTACAGCACTTAAATTATTGTAGTTAAGCAAAGTTTACCAATGCAGAAGCTGTTACTGAAGATGCCAATATACCTATCTAGTACTCAAACCATGCCTAGGTATGTTTTTGATTAGCTTACTAGAACCCAGCGCAAAGCTCATTAGCAGCACAATAGTAGAATAAATTTATACCGCGAACTATTAAAAAAAAAAACAAAAAGTATATTTGAATAGAAACAAATAAGGATACGGTTCATTATTACTGCTACAAATATCAGTGATCATGAGTTTACACAGGAGCACATCTCCAACTAAAAACTACAAGCTGTTATATTAAATGAAATTCTAAGTCAATAATGCATATATTTACCTATCTACTTTAAATTTAATTTAAGAAATAATGCAATTAAAAGAATATATACAATTATTAAATAAAAATGTACTAATTTACAAAACACTTTTCCGCTCTTTTGTCAATCACCAGCAAAGTATGATCAGAACGCCAAAAACACAGAGAACTAAAAATGTTTGCGCAGCAATATAGAAAGAATGCGATACATTCTAAATAAATCCTTATCTATAAATGTGTATTCTTTCTTCAAAAACACCTTCCAATCTTTATTCTTCACTCTGCCGAGAACACTATCAGCCACAGCCACGGGGCACCGATTGGTTAAGTCCGAGCTTCTCACTATATTTGTATAAATTTAATTCTAATGCAATATCTTTTAGATGTAATTAATAGGCTTAAAATATTTTATAAGGATACAAAATTGTACATAGATATTCCAACAAAATAATTACATTTTTATCGCGTTTGTTTTTTTAAGAGCCGTCGTATCAGAATAAATCCATTTTATTGTAGTCAGATAAGAAAATTTATTATTTTACTAAAAGTTCAATTTAATATTCAATTTTAATTCAAAATAATAGCAAAACTTAGATGTATTGAAAAATCAAAGAAAATCCATGGAACAAACGAACGAAATGTAACGCGTTGACACTTTCGAAGACTTCTGCCATTTTATTGGGTGTAAAAAAAAATTCCTAGTCAAGGGAAAACAGAAAAATAAATGGACGGCAAAAGGGAAATTTCCGCGTCTTGTGAAATTTCCTTCGTTAGATTTTCAGTGCTGCCAACATTACACATTCTTGTTTAGATGTGACATTTCCTGTCAGAATTAAATATTCAAAACATTTACCATGTATTTTAAGATTTCTTCAATGAATAAAAAGACAGAAGAGCACAAATTTGTGAAAAAAGTCAGATCAAGTTAGAACTTGATAGCATTTGCCCTTTTTTAAATTTTTTTCATTTGGTAAACTTAAAAATCGTGGGCACCGTAGCGCAAGTGGTTAGTGCGTCGGACTACTGACCCAGCGGTCTTGGGTTCGAATCCCGCCGCAAACACCTAAAAAGTTTTTCACAGTGCCCACCTCTTTCGAATGTCTGACAAGCATCAAAGAGTATCATTTGTCACGATTGAGCTTCTCAACTCGCCGTTCGGAGTCGGCAAAAAACTGTAGGTACCTTCCATTCGTGCAAAAATATAACACGCACACACAAATGGTTGCGAGAAGCAGGCCCAGGTTCACCTCGAGCTGTAGCGCCAACTAAGGAAGGAAGGAAACTTAAAAATCGTCAAAACACTTCTCACCTCAAGTAAAAAAATCAAATATGCAATCACAGCTAATTTTGACATTTCTCACAAATCTGTTCCACCTCAAAATTAGGTGCAGAAAAACTGCTCAGAGCAGTCATTTAACACAAAGCAAAACAGTCTCGGACAGAAACTTTTCTCATTGAATACGAAAACCAGAAATTTTTCTGCTCTGAACTGTTTGGAACATCCTCATTGAGCAAAACTTTGGAATTTTTCGGTTTGTTTCTGTGAAAACGTACATACTATAAAAATTCGTCGAATTATCTACTTTAGCTAATCAATAAGACATTTCATTTCAATCCAAAACATTTAAATCACTTCTTATTATTATAACTTTTTTGATACATAAATAAAATTACATGATGAATAAGGAAAAAAAAAGTAAAGCGCTAGCTACAATGGCTGTTTGTTTAAAAACTTAACAAACACCAAGTTTTTGTATTAACACTTATTGAAACTGTCTTTTCAATAACTGTCGTCTATTCGAGTTTTCGAGCACTCGAGGTGCTTCAGTTAGGCAAATACAAACGCCTAATGTGCGATTGGATTCAACTTAAATTTTGTTAATTTAATAACTACTGGACTGATTTTAATAAAACCGGCAAAAATGTTGGCTGAAGTCTGAACTTCATTTGGTATTATAATGAGTGTTTTCTATTCTGCTGAGCAAATGTTGACATAAACATTTGGAACAATTGAGAGAATACTCATTGGCGCAAATTCATAGCCAGCCCATACCTACAGCCGACTTTAGTTACAGCCGGCACTAAATAAAAAAGTCGGCTATAACTTTTCGTTATTCATACACATTTTTGTGTTGTGTTTTTGTTTGCCTGGTAGCTATCGACTGCTCATAAATTGCTATTGAAGTTATTAAGTTAAGTTTAATTTTTTTGTTTACAAAGTAACAGCGTTTACAGAATAGAGCTATGAGAACAATTATTAAGTGTAATCGATTAATTTCTGTTAGATTAATGTTAGACATGTTTGTATGGTTAAATGTAAAACAAAGAATTATTGTTAATGTGTTGTGCTTTGCATTTAAAATGAAATATGGTATGTTACCGAAATACCTGCAGAAATATCTGAGATACGTGGGTGATTCCCAACCTTACTTAAAATTACCGCATAATATTGATAATTTTACCTAAAATAATATAGTCTATAAAGGTTGTCAGCTATTTAACTATCTGACTAGTGGTATAAAATAATGAATCCTTCAAGTGAAGTTGATTGCATATATAAAATGCAAATATTCACATAACTGAATTTATATATGTTTTTTATTATATTAATAAACGATTGTACCTTAAGTTAAGTTCTTAATTATAAAAATTGAATTTAAATAGCAGAGCTCTGTTAAATAAAATATATGAATGAAATTCACCGACCACTAATAGTCTATGGTATTTCGACTTGAGAGAATCGATTTTCGGATTTCCGAATGCACTCTTTTTCGATCGATGGCGCTCTATTTCGAACATGCCAGTGACAAATGGCAATGTTAATATAGGAATGATGCAACACAGCTGTAGATGCTGAAATTGATGTTGGTGGATACAATTTTTTTTTTGGCAAATTTATCAGAAATTAAATATTGAAATAAGGAACATGTTCACTAAATTCATTATAATTTTCTTTTCGTTGTCGGATAAATTCGGATATCTTTTTTTTCTACCCACTTTAAAAGTTAAAAGAAATAATTTAAATTTGCAATGACAGCTGATCTCGAATTATTTCGAAGCTATCTAAAATATTAGCAGAGACAATAATAATTGTTGAATAGGTTTATGAGGCTCTTAACTTATGAGCGGTCGATAGATACCAGCCTATATTTCGAGCTTCGTTTACGTCAGCAAACCCATTTGAATTTGCTTTTATTTTAATCAAGTTGTACATCAACCAAAGGCTCATTCATTCCTCATTTAGTTTCAGCATGGAACACACAATCTCTATCTTTGGAATAGAACGAAAAACTTAAGGTTTCATTTTGTCGCTGGATAACATTACCATAGGTAAACAATGAAGCAAAATGCTGGGAAAGGCAAAGGTGCATTGCAAAGATTTGAATCAATCAATCAATCGAATTAAAAAAAAGTTAACTAACAACTCTTTATGGGGGCACCGTAGCGCAAGTGGTTAGTGCGTCGGACTACTGAGCCAGCGGTCTTGGGTTCGAATCCCGCCGCAAACACCTAAAAGTTTTTCACAGTGCCCACCTCTTTCGAATGTCTGACAAGCATCAAAGAGTATCATTTGTCACGATTGAGCTTCTCAGTTTGCCGTTCGGAGTCGGCAAAAAACTGTAGGTCCCTTCCATTCGTGCAAAAATATAACACGCACACACAAATGGTTGCGAGAAGCAGGCCCAGGTTCACCTCGAGCTGTAGCGCCAACTAAGAAGAAACAACTCTTTATATACGTTGCGAAAGGTTAATGCGAAGCCCAGGGTTGCGTTCACGGCTTTCCCGTTTTTGAATTAAATATTTTTTTTTAGAGCACTGGACGTTTTGGCCTGGATGTGTTTATGGTTCTAGAAAACATTTATTGTTAAATTTAAGAGAAGGCCAAAGGGGTTAGTTTTTGTTTTATTTGCGTAGGAATATTGACCACTGACTTACACACGTTTTGTTTTTATAATTTTCATCAAATCCGCAAACATTCCACCAAGACCAGTCTGCCACACAATCGATGGCACACTGCTTTTGCGTGGGCGCCATCAACTCTCGCTGTGTGTATGGAAATATGAACATCAAAGCCAGTCCACCATTCCTAAATAAAAGCAAATCGTTACAGCTTTTTCTGTGGCTTTGGGATTTTGTGCTTTGAGAACCAATAAATAAATTTGAGTCGAAGAGGGTGTTGCCGCTAATACTTTGTTTTTCCAGTTTCTTGTTTTTTCTGGAGATATCGTTAAGATGCATTTAAACAATTTTTTGCGTGTTGCGGTTTAAATTGAATGTTTATTTGGACGAGGTAAATGCTGGGTGCGGAAACGAATAGTGGTACGGAATCGAACAGTGTATTTTTTTTTTTGGTTTTAAGCTTATATCTCATAATCTTATCGTTTCCAATATATAACATTCATACATCAAAATACTCAAAAAAATGCCAAATATGTAAGCTTAAAAGAGGGACAGGTTTATGTAAGCTATTGGAACCAAACTGAGAGGCAAGCATCCTATCTTCCCAGTACTGACAATTTTTGTGCAACAGAGTGTAGCAATTGGGTAAACTTTAGCAATCCATCAAATTTAATTCTTTTACAAACGAATTATTTCTTTTTATCCTATATAGAGGAAATGAGGGAGGGAGAGAGAAGTTTTTTTTCTAGCCTTCTTTCGCCAATAGCTTTTGAACGGTACTGTATACATTAATTATTTAAAAAAAACTTTAGAGTTAGCTTACGGAATAGTGTATGTATATATAAAGCATTTGTTATTGTTCGTTTGTATGGCTCTAAATGTAAAATTAATTTTATTTATGAATTAATAATTACATTAAATAGGTGCTTTTATATTATTATCTATGTATGTATGCATTTATTTAAATAATTGGGTCTTATTGAATCATGTCCTTTGCATTCTATTCACTGGAACTAATTGTGCACAATTCATTGTTATAACACGCATAGCGCATAGGCATAGCTCATCCCATTCTAATATATTCGTAATTTGTTATTGTGTTGCAGCCTTAGTTGATCAAGTAGTATTAAAAGATATGAGGCAAAATGGGTTGGGTGCGTGAAAGAGAGAGTGAGTGGAGAGGGAGGTAGCGCGTGGAGAGCAAATTAAACAAATAGGTACTAATGTACCAGTGTAACTGCATTACCATTGCAAACGTTTCGGCATCTTTTGCGTTCATAAATAATGTCAAATTACCAATTTTGTTTTGCAAATTTCCAGCTTATTTTATTTACGAATAAAATGGCATCTAGTGGCAAAAAGTAAAAGCTAATTTTCATGATAGTGATCCTGATAAATATTAAGATTGGTGTTAACAACTTCCTATGTAGTACATATTTATGAAATGGGATTGCAATTCATCACTGCTCCAGGACATTCTCTTTCTTTGGACACCTCATTTATTTATAAACCACATATTATTTTTCGTAATAAAAACTGTCGATAGGTGCAGACATAAACTCTTAGCAGGAATCACAAGCTCGTGCGCTTAGTCGCAATCCGCACGTTGACTCATGAGTCGCGACTCTTTTCTATTTTCTGTTTTCAACTGTCATTCGGTGAGGCGCTTGAATCCACACGTTGACTTTTGAGTCACGACTCTTTTATAATTTCTGTTTTCGTAATTTGACAATTCTCTTTTATTTTTTTCTTTCACTTTTGAAATGGTTACAGCTCTGTATTTATTAGTTTCTATGAAGATGTATTGCTTACATTTTGTAATTTTCCTAAAATATTAACTATGGAGAATCTGTACTAGTTGTTATACAAATTTAGATGTATTCCATATGCATAATTATTTAAAATATCAATTTTTGTTCGTCAAATTAAATTCTTTCGTAATTTTCAAGACAATTGCGTTCTACACGCAACGAAAATAAATGAAGCGAAATAGCAAAATAACGAACAAGAAAAAGAGAAACGTCAAAAAGAGTCTCGGAAAATTCTGCCCGCGACTCACCGGGCAGCTTGCTTTCTATCTCATCGTTCTTCTCTTTCGTACTCGTGTGAGTCGCGACTCATGAGTAAACGTGTGGATTGGGACTTAGCAATTCAATTATATAGAAGATGTAATTAAAAAAACATTCAGCGTAAACAAAAATATGAACATTAAAATGAGTTTTTCGCCATCTCATTATAACAAAAATAAAGCAAATAAAACCGACGAAGGACAAATAAAAACAGCTTTAAAATCAAGTTGAAACCAATGCCCACAATATTTATCTTTAATGATTGCTTCCTACTTTCTTTTCCATAAGAGTAACGCGGCGGTTTTAGTTCACTGACAACAGCTATACCGGAGTGTAGCCTGTAGCATAACGAATATCAGTACCTACTGGGATCATAGGTCGTATAGCTTTTCAGTCTGGTTGCAATAGCTTGCATAAAACTATCAGCTATCACTATCATAGTTACTATAGTAAGTCATAAACAAGCTTTATTAAAAAAAAAAAGAAAAAAGAACAAAAATACTATACAAAACTGAAAATATGTTGGTTTAAATGACACCAATTAAAGTTTTCTAACTTGCATAACACTTGTAATGTACATATTTATGCATAACTTCTTGATAAGGAGTTAAATAACTTTATTCAGTTTTTGCAAATTTGATAAGTGAGAGATATCTGAACGACTGATTCAAAATTAAATTTAAATATTTTTTGTTACTAGTTCTATTTAATACAGCGAAAATTAAAAATTAAATTTCGAAATCTCAGAGCAGTTTTTGTTTTGATTTTTTTTCATGTATAACTTATTAAATGAACTTGGCAACACTATTTAGATATAAATTTCCCGTCTTGGTACGATTTGGTGGCAACCAAAAGATGACACCAAGTCCAACTCCAAAAGAGGGCAAGCGAAAGCGACATCTGAAAATACGTCATACGTTTCATGACTTTTCCCACCATAAAATTCTGTTACTGTTGATTGGCATTTGTTTTCCAAAACAAAACGAATAGCTGTCGACACTTAACCCTTTCGCAAAATTATTCCATTTTAATTAACAAATTACCTTCACTGTAATAGCTGGTGACTGAACTTTTGATGTTTTAATCAGAATCCCGTCCTGCGGTTGCGTTTTTTTGTATTTTACCACCGTCAAAGCCATTTTTCAACGATTTTTATTTGAGTTGAGACGCACTGGAGATGCTGTTTGTCGGTCTTAATTGCTAAATAAATTAGCTGCGAATTGTTTATTGTTCATTGGATGGCGCGTAAACACAGGAAATGCGTTGCTGACAATATTCTGATCGTTAGGTAATAAAGAAATTACAAAGGTGCACAGATCTGTTGCAATGGCGGACTTTTGCAAATTGAATAAAATATTTCCCTTTTTCCAAGTTTTGTGGGAAAGGGAAATATTTTTGCCTTCACCGAATGTGGTGTTGCCATGTGCAGAATTAAAATTTAAAAACAATTCAAGTAAGTGCTCAATAGTTTGCTATACCTACCTATGGTAAAGTTATATCTGAAGGTTAAGTCAAATTTTCATAAAATCAATAAATAATTTTTTTTAAATGCGGTGTAAATTGAAAAATATCAAAAAAACGCAGTCAACGAATGTGGAATGAAGAAGACAAACCGAATGAATTTGTGCATGTTGTATTCCCGGAAACATTATTAATCGCAATTAGGACGTACAAATCCGCGCAACGTTAAGAAGCCTTCCTGTGAAACCCAAATAAACCTAAAGCTAAGTCAAATTTTCAAGAAATTAATAAATACGTTTTCTGTTATATGGCGATGTATTGTATAATGTGTTATCAGACATGGCCAATCAATTTTTTTTTGTTTTTGCTAGCTAATTATTGCAATAGTGTATCAGAAAATAATATATGTACTTAAATTAAATTAAATTTGTTTTTCTTTATTTTTTCATCTGTTTCTTATTTTTTATACAATTTCTTTATTGTTTTTGGATTTTTGTTGTAAAAATTGATTTTATTTTATTATATGTATTAGAAATATTACAAAATTTCTTTATTATTATTAATTTTTCTTATTTTTTAGACAATTTTTCTATTTTTTTTTTTTTGGATTTTTGTTGTAGTTTTTCTAATATAATAAAATTTATTTTATATGTATAATAAAAAAATCATTTTATTTTATTATATTAGAAATACAGTGGATTCCGCTTATTTGGGACACTTCGGTCAATGCCGATTTCGTCCCAATTAAGCAGCTGTCCCAATAATCCGATGTGACGATCAAGTAAAAAATCAAACTGTTCTGCTCTGTTCTTTGCCATTTGTCCCAGTTGAGCGGCTGTCCCGATTTACCGCCGTCCCAATAAAGCGGAATCCACTGTATATTACAAAAATAAAATCCAAAAACAATAAAAAAAAATTGTATAAAAAATAAGAAAAAAATAGAGAAAAACAAATTAAATTTAATTTAAGTAAATTATAAATAAAATAAAAAAAAAATTACTAAGAGTTTGACATAAAAATGTCTCACAGGGACAACCAATTTACAGACATACTAAAAACATAACTGAGATGTCCGCATTTTAGTTTTGTCTTCTCAGCGAACTGAAAACCAGATAATATTTGACATATGACCGTTTGGCAGGTATTAAAGATTTTCATTCGGTTGGTATTTCGGAAGAGTGAACATGTCGTGCTGAGCTGATTTGGTAGGTAGATTTTCATTCTTTGGTATTTCCATGGATTGAATATGCTGGTTGGGTAGGTAGGTTTTTATTCTTTGGTATTTCCGTAGAGTATTTCACTGCTTTCAAAGCGAGAATTGCACGTTGTTTCGGCCTCGATCGGCTAGACGCTAGAGCATACCAAATTATACAATAACAAACTGCAAGATTCTAACACCGTTTTCAGCCCTCCACTTCCTTAATTTTTGTTTGACCTTGAAAAATAATTTAGAGTAATTTTTTAACGAGAAACTAGAATCCGATGACAAAATATGGAAATGGACGAGGTATGTTCTGTGAGGTGGGGAAGGTTGTCTAGCTAGAGGAAGTGTTGAGAATGTATGCCAAAAAAATTACGCGGATATAGTTTGTTTACATTTATTTCTTCACAGGTATTTTGATAGATTGTACTTTGATAGAAAAATAAGAGATTAATACATATAAAGAAAGAAATATGTTAAATTTAATTAAATTAAAAATAGCAAGACATTAATACATAGAGAGAAAGATATAGAATAATGTTAAATTTAACTAAATTAAATGAAAGTATGCGGATATAATTTTTTTTTATATTTATTTTATTACAATTATTTTGATAAAAAAGCAAGATATTAATACATTTTACAAATTCATTTGACTAAGGGTCGATATCTAGTATAGATCCGACAAATGTTTTTGCAGCTTTAACTACCTCTACCTCAATCTGACCAAGTCCTCCATCAATAGCAGCAGCATTTTGCTGTATGGTCGTCTTTTTAGCGGGCTCAAACTGCTTTCGTTTCAGAGAACGTACTGCAGTAGAGGTAGAAGTAACGGTGGATGTAGAAGACATTTCAAGTAGTGACCCACTTGCACCCAAACCAATTTCAGCCGCAATGGTTGAATCAGACATATTCAGTGCTTCTTCAATTGCCTTATTATAGCCGCTGTTCATCTCGAATTCCAAAAATTCGGCCTTATTGCCCATTCTGAAAGCGAAATAAAGCCGAATTTTGAAATACGTCATCAGCATATGCGATTACTTTGCATCCCACGCCTTCCAGGAGAAGCAAAAGTTCATTTACCACAAGGTTCCAAAGGACACCACCTTGGGGGGTACCTTTGCCGACAAATCTCCTGGAATAGGACTCGCCCAGCTTGGTGTTGATAATCCGACTAGTGAGTAGTAAATAAATCAATTTGCGAAGCGAGTTGTCGACCTTGAGCTTTGAAAGGGCATCTACAATAGCCTCCGATTTAACATTATTAAAGGCACCTTCTATATCTAGGAAGTCAACCATGGTATATTCTTTGCAGTATATCGTCTTCTCAATGGTGTGTGCAGTTTCCACTAATTTACCCTCACTGCAAGAATGTTGGGATTCTGATAGCAGTCTTGATTCGAGGCTGCTACGAAGGTGGGTATCGATCAGTCTTTCTAAATTTTTTAGGAAGAATGATGATAGGCTAATAGGTCTGTGATCTTTTGACTGGCGTGAGAGCTCTTTCCCGCTTTGGGAATGAAGACTACTTTGACTTCCAACCATAGTTTGGGAATGTAAGCATTGATTATACAAAACGTGAGTATAGTTTGGTGGAGAGTATTTTTCCTAGCCTAGAAGATTCCGAGAAGTTCTCAATGTTATCGCAGAAAAGTCTTTCTTAAGAGTACTTTTGAATTCTGGTCTCTTTATAATAGTTTCAATCTAGGGCACTTTTATGAATTTGGCCCTGTTGAGCGGTCTGTAGCGTTTTCTTGTACAGGGTTTCCCTATATTTAGCCCAGTCGGTTTTCCGGTAGCGAGAATTGGATGTATCGATGGTCTGACAACGAATGTTCAGCCAATACTTTCCAGTTGTGGATCATTTGGGAGATATTATCAGATGCAAGTGTAATATCTAGGACTTCCTGTCTATTACAGGTTATCAAAGTTGGTGCGCAGCCTTGGTTTCAGTAAGTGAGGTTAGTATTAAGAAAATAGTCGAAAAGTAACTCACCTCTGTTGAAGCTACAATCAAGTGGATTTACCTCCACTTCTGTGGAGTTTGCCTCTGAGTCCGCGTCCGAAGCTAAAAGCTCGTCCTCACTCAAGTATATGATCGGCTCAATCTCCATATGCGAGAGCGGATGGCTGTAGCCTGGAAATTAATACCACGGGCGGGGAAAGCAACATGGGTATCACAATGGGTCCACATGGACCTAAGTATGGGATGTTATCATTCTCATCAGCCCTTTTAACCTTACCTAACCTACGGGGACAGGACCAGGTCCTAAGGTACCCACTGTGCAGCAGCCACGTATCAGAGAAGATCCTGCCATCTGGATCGCTGCGGCCGATAACTGCAACCACCAAGTGATCTTTAAGGACCTTTTCGACGTAGAGTCTGAAGACGCGGCGGATGTCCCTTTGGTAATTTTCATAGCCCAATCAAGAGAGGCCCTTTGTTTTTCTGATCTGGCCTCTTCTGGAATTTTGTCAATTCTTTCCAGGACATTGGCAGCAGTCTTACGATCCCTGTAAGTCTGCTTGGAGGGGCGATATACCGTTTCCAGCATACCGTCGCCGAAGCGTCCGGAACGGACGAACATGGGGGATTGGAGGATGCGTTGGGAGTCAGGCCAGGACCTTTAGGTCTTCCCACTCATATGGGTGTTCAAAAGTGGATGCGGGCCCTTACCAGCAATGCTATAATCCGGCTTAGGTAGCAGATTCTTTGCTGCTGCTTGGTATCGAGCAACCTCAGCAGAAGACCCTGAGGTCTTACTGCCGGCCGGGATTGAAGCGGACTCGGTCTTAGAATTATTATTATTATTGTTGTTGTTTTTGTTTGTGTTCATGTTATTTCCCACGAGTAGCTGAGAAAGAAGGCCCACCTGCACAGAGATCCGCAGTATGCAGGTAAGGCTGGCTTATCCGGATGTCGCCAGGTTTCCGGATACTCCGTGCAAGACTGAGTTGTTTAAAAAGGCCCTCAGCCTGGTCGATTCTCGGCACGGGTCGTATGCCACCTTAATCCGGCCCGAGATTGGGAGGGGAGGGATGGAAGATGGGAATGGTGTAACGGGGTCGACTATCCTTTGGTTCAGATCTCCTCTAGGGCTGGTAACCCGAGAGTCTTTGACCTTTTAGGCCCCTACACGACGACGAGATATAAAGTCAGGTAGAGGAAAAGAGTTAAGTTTTTTTTGAAGTGAACGCAGACTTTTTCTACTCATTTATTTTTTTATGTTGCAAAACTTCAGTTATTAGAAATACTTCCAAAGCAAAATCTAGGATTTTTTTTAAATGTCCCTTGAGAATATTAAATACATTAATAAAAAAAAATTGAAATATGCGTTTGTTTATGATGACTAGGGCTAGGATTTTCATGCACTTAAAAATGCAAAATATGCGCTTAAAATATGCTCTTAAAAGTGGGAAATATGCACTTTAAATATGCATTTAAATCCATGGCGAAGTCACCTATAACGACGTGGCTTATAACGACCAGTCGCTTTTAGCGACCAACTTTCCCCCACGTGGTTGGTTTTTGCACAAGTTAGTAATCTTTCTGTTTTTGAAAAGTCGGATAAAACGACCGTTGGCTATAGCAACCAGTTAAACTGTACGACTGTAGCTAAATTTTGCATTTTTTTAATGAAAATTAAAAAAATTCAGTTTTTTTTAAGAACTAAAAAACAATGGAAAACGACAAAAAGTTTAATGGTGTGTGGTGTGTGTGCATTTTTACGGTTTCGTTTTTTTTTAAATTTCGTGTTAATTTTTTTTGGAACTATGCACAAAACATGCAGTTATTATTAAAAATATGCAAGAATATGCCAAATGCATTTATGGTAAAATATGCAAAAATATGCACTAACGATTAGATGCCAATTTAAAGGAAAATTTTTGAATCGTAAAGATAACTTGTTCTATTGCTTCTAATGTGTCTCAAAAAAAAATAGGCAAATGCATCGAAATCCTAGCCCTAATGATGACTAATTGGCAGATAAACACCGACTTTTTCTACCGAGTGTATGCATTTGGGCACCGTAGCGCAAGTGGTTAGTGCGTCGGACTACTGAGCCAGTGGTCTTGGGTTTGAATCCCGCCGCAAACATCTAAAAGTTTTTCACAGTGCCCACCTCTTTCGAATGTCTGACAAGCATCAAAGAGTATTATTTGTCATGAATGAGCTTCTCAACTCGCCGTTCGGAGTCGGCAAAAAACTGTAGGTCCCTTCCATTCGTGCAAAAAAATATAACACGCACACACAAATGGTTGCGAGAAGCAGGCCCAGGTTCACCTCGAGCTGTAGCGCCAACTAAGTAAGTATGCATTTCCGCTGCGATGGTGATATCTTCCACAGCTGCTTGAATCACTTCTGGAAAATGTGGCCTACTCTAGATGACGACGGGGTAATGGGTCTAATTGGTGTCAATGACGACAATATCGCGAGAGGATATCACAGTTTACAATATAAACAATAATAGCAATAATAGCAATAGGTGCTACGCAAATAATATCTAAGCTTGTAAAGTGTTACCGCGAAGTACTAAAGGGTCTTGGTACGCAGCACAACGTAAAACTCCGCTGATCACATCGGGATACCAGGCAATAAAACAGCGGATGAATTGGCCAGAAAGGACTCAGCCCAAGATAGAGAGCAATCAGGTGGTATGGTTAAACCTCCACTCTGTAAATTTAAGGCAAAAATTGAACAAAAAACATTAACTGAAGCAAACAACAGGTGGAAATCACTGTGAAGTATCAGGAAGACCGTGGCCAGAATGCGACGAAACGGGAACAAGAAAACGGTCACAATCCCCAAAACCAAAATCTCGAAAATTCAAAATCCCGAAAATCCAAAATCCAGAAAATTCAAAATCCCGAAAACCCGAAATCTCGATAACTCCCGCAAAACAGGTATGTTTTTCGGGATTCTGTCCGACTCCCCTAGAAAACTTCTAAAAAATGGCAGGAATACGCTGTAGGTGCTAATAGGAGTGCTTACCAACCACAACATGCCACATGTAAAACTACGCTTGAGCAATGATGTCATATGCCGAGAAGAGGCGCATGAGGACATGACCCATTTACTCTATCGCTGTCTGAACTTCTGCCCACTGAGAAAAAGAACACTGTGAAAATGTTTCTTCGAACACATAGATAAGCTATCGGATGGATCACCTGCTAAAGTTTGTCAGGGCGTCTGGATGGTTGGAACCAAAACACTAATACCACGGGTGGGAACATATAATGGATATCACAATGGGTTCATATGAACCAAAGCGTGATAACTTATCCAACCTTATGGGCTGTGGCACGTGGCAGCAGCAATGTTAGTTTGAAGTCAATGATAATGTCATGTGATATTTCGAAACCTTGACAGAACTATTAAAAATTCTTCTTACACTTTGAACTTGTCAAAACATTTCAAATTCTGCCTTGTTTGTGTTTGCTCATTAGACACATGACTAAATAACTTTCTTATTAAAAAAAAAATCAGCCAACCATGGGCTTTTTGTCCAAGTCCACAAATAAGCTTTTATTATTTTATATTCAACTCATCCTTTTTTTTCCTGAGAATACCACGCGGACGGCTTTCCTACAATACAAGTGATATCAAAGAAACCGAAGATCGTGAAACGTCAATTAAAACAAGCTGCCATAAGCTGTCAACATAATTGATTATGTGAAACTATCTACGGACAAGTACCTCAATAGTTTAACCTCATAGCTAAAGTAAGAACAACTCATTTTTGTTTATACATATTTATAAGTTCGGCTTATGAAGCTGTGATTTATACGATACCTGTGTATACGCGCAATGAAACGCAACAGGTCCTCATGCATTTCAAATTAAATTGTGGGACATGATTGACATTACATTCAGTACAAAGTAAAATGTATTGCTTTCTTTGAGTTATAGCGCTGATTTGACGCTCAAACTCTCAACACTGAAGTTAAACTACTTCAACTCCTTATCAGGTACTGCCAGATGGATGTTAACAGGTTATTGACTATTGGAATAAAATAAACTGAGCACGCTCCTGAATACAATCTTAAAGTTATTTATAACTCTATGGGATACACTTCACTCTACAGTAGCGAACATAGAAAGTGCAACACGAAAAAAACTCACATCTCTATGCATTTCTTCCGTGTTTTCCGTAAATTGCTTAGTCTGCTTTTACACTTAGACTTGTGAGTCTAGACTCACATGGGTGCAAAAGAGTAAGAAAGTTCGAAAAGATGAGAAGGAAAATATTTTGCCCTGTGAGTCGAGGGTAAAGTTTTTGGTGACTCTTTTTGACGTTTTTCTTTTCTTTTCTTCGTTTTATCATTGTGTTGCTTCCCACCTAGTCATCTGCACAATACAAGAATTGCGAAATAAAAGAGGAATGTCAAATTTGAGTCAAGGAAAAAAGTCTGAAGTGTAAAAGCGCAAGACTCACGGATGTAAATAACAAAGAGAAATTCGAAAAAAGTCTAGACTCACAAGTCTTAAGTGTAAAAGCAGACTTACCAACTTGTGGGCAATAAAACAACATGTACAACTATTTGCTACATTAGCAAATTAGAATTAGAATTTCCAAAAAAGTGTTGGAAAAAACATATTTGTTTGTAATAGGTGGCAAGTCTTTTAAATATTTATTTATTGTTTACTGTCATACAACTTCTACATATTGGAGTTCTGAGGCAAGAGCATTTACATTAATACATATTAATACTTTGTTGCGCCTCCTTTATTTTTTATGGCCTCCTTAACCCTTTATTGCATGGTATATCATATGTGATATGCTCTAGGAAATTTAAATTTTCCACCCATTCAAAAAGAAAATGTCCAACTGTCGGAGCGTAATAAAATAACTAGGACAACCGGAAATATGCAAAAGCATGTTTTTTTTGGGAGGTCGTATTGGAAATTGGATTACACAGAAATACGTTTTATACAAAACTAAGCATTTTGAGCCCTATTCGTTAGGCGTTAGGGCATATTTGTGCATATTTTGGGTATAAATGCATGTTTTTGTATATTTTAATTTTATTTCGGCATATTTTTGCATTTTTAGTACATATTTTAGCGTATATGTGAATTTTCAATTGTTTTGCTTATTTGTAGTGTCGAAACGAATATTCGGTTAATATTCGGTATTCGGCCTATTCGGCCTATTTTCGGTATAACTCAATATTCGGTATTCGGCCGCATTTTCATCGCGGTAGGCATTTTGCTATTTATTTTCAATGCCATAATGTGCCAGAGATTTTCGATGGGCCTGAGGTCCGGTGAATTACCTGGCCAGTCGAGTGTGAAAATATCCTTATCGATCATGAATTCTTTAATCTGTGAAGAAAATAAATTTTATTAATTTTGTTTTGTTACGTAGAGTTACTAAGAGATTAGAATTGAATTGAAGAAAATAGCTTACCTTTTTGAAACGATGGTACCGGAGCAGAACCGCCTTGAAAAATCACATCCATGGCCTCTGAGAAATGCTTTTCAATTGACGATAAAAGTGATTGACTAAAATATTTTTGTAAACCTCCGAGCTTACAGTTCCTTTAACGAAGTATAAATCTCCAACTCTATAGTAGGAAAAACATTCCAATATCATTTGGATCGCTGGATGTTTCACTGTTCTCTCAAAGCAATTTTTTCTTAATCCCATCTGATCCGTAGATGCTGAATTTGCTTTCATCGAAGAATATGACTTCATTTTGTCCAAATTAGTCGAGATTTCATTATTTTAGATGTCCACTTCGGCTTTTTTACGGGGCGACTAGCCATTAAGCCAAGTTCTCTGAGTCTTCGACGCACTATATGCATACTAATTTCAGTTGCACTTGCTTCCATAAACTCTGCTCCTATTTGTACAGCTGTTTGAAAACGGTTCCTCAAACACATCCGGCGTGAAACTCGATCCTCCGCGGTAGATGTCTTACGAATCCCTCCTGTTCCTTATCGTCGTTCAACTGTACCTCTAAGTGTTTTTCTTTTATTAGTCTACTAACAGTCGACTTGCTGCAACCAACCTCTTTACTAATTAATAGTCAAATTGGACACTTCAAACAGTGCAATTATTTGATTTCTTTGGTCCTCCGACATTTATTCATAACTATTAATTTTCACATCAACTTTGATTACTTAATATACATAATTATGTAACTAACAATTAATATGTAAGTTTAATTACGGCAAGTGCAATCTAGGTTATTACATGTTATGACCCTATTGTAACCACGACAGACTACCACAACTTCAACGTCCGTTTTTAAATAGCTAGAATTAATTAATATCATCATAAAGGTAATACTAATAACTTCAATTTGCAATAGAGTTGATATTTTTTAAGGACAACTTTAACTAAAAATGCCTCAACCGTTTTCGATACTTTGAGAACGTCTGCCAAGGACTTGGCGATAAGGAAAAGGGACTTACGCAGTTACATGCAAGGAATTGTAATCTATGTTTAAGGAAAGTTTTCTGCGGTTACGTCGATTTATCTAGGTTTTGATTCTATGTTTTATGAGGGCAAGTGAACTAAATGCTTCTTAACGGTTTCGATACCTTGAGAACGACTGGTAAACACTTGGTGACAAGAAAAACCTCTTGGACTTATGTAGTTACATGCAAGCAGTAGTATTCTATATTTCAGCAAAGTTTTGTGTGGTCACGTCGATTATCTAAATTCTGGGTCTATGTTTTTTAAGAGCAAATTAAGTAACTAAAAATGCTTCTTCCTATCATATCCTATCCTACTAATATATACAGTAAAACCTCTCTAATTGGGACACTGATGGGACCGACTCTTTCCTGTCCCGATTAGGAGGTGTCCCAATTATAGAAGTATAAAAAATATAGAAAAACACAACTACTTAAGAAAAAACTGTTATTTTCAATTAAAACAAGTATGGAACGCCCTATCGCGTTTACAAAATCATACCATATTGAAATAAAACGACATTTATTTCATGAAAAGTTATAAAAACTTATGTAGTAGTATCTCATTACGCGAAATTCAACGCGTATGCATACGAAAAAGTTTAAAAAATGTATATCCACACAAAAACAACTGCAACTGCACGGTACCAATATCTAATATTCAATGAAAATAAATAAAACGTTGCTCTGTTGTTTTTTGTCTCCGATATAGTCACTCTTCTGTACAAATATAACGGTTTGAAAATTTGTAGAATGATATGCAGCTGCGTACATTTAGTTAATGGAATTTTACTGTTCCGATTAGAGAAGTCACAATTGTTTTTTTTCGGGTCTAGTGTCCCAATTGAGAGGTTCAACTCGAATTGTCCCGATTAGAGAAGTCATATTTCCTGACTTTTTTAATAAAATGTCCCAATTCGGAGGTCTGGCTCAATTATGGAGGTTCTTGGAAAGTTAAATTGAGTGTCCCAATTAAGAGGTGTCCCGATTACAGAGGGTATCTTGGTATGAAAACTTTTAGGGTTGGCAAATGGGTTGTCCCGATTGGGAGGTCGTCCCGATTACGGAGTGTCCCAATTAGGAGGTTTTACTGTAAATGTGAAAGTAAGGATGTTTGGATGTTTGGATGCTGCGATGTTTGGATGTTTGGGACTCAATTACACCTTAACGGCTCATTGGATGAAACTTTCATGAATAGATACTCTACTTCCTGGATTAGCCAATGCGCTACATTTTATCCCAAAAATATAATTTTTCAATTCAATAAATTGCATTTTTCCAGTTCATTCTGCTGAGAGAGGGTTGTTTGTGAAGATATTACGCTCCTCTCTTCGTCACATATAACCATCGGTTTCCCTTGCTCTTTTATTCTCATTCTTCCCATACGTGCATTGATGGGTAGCAGCGTTGCCGCCTGACTGTGGATAAATGTAGCCCAAAAAAACTGGGAAAAGTAGCAAAAGTAGCAAAATCTCTAATTCTGAAGAGTAGACTAAGGTAGCAAAAGCAAAAACAATAACGTTTGTAGGTTAGGTTATGTTAAATGGGGTTCTGAAGCTGATGGTACTTAAACCAGAACATTTCCGTCCAAACATTTATTTTCCCTGCAAAATGGATTTTATTATGCCCAGTTTGGCCAGTTTCTTTCAGTGTATTATGAAGAATTTCCCTAAAATTTTCTTTCGAGAACAAGCCTGACAATCACAAAGGATATGTTCATTATCCTCCGATGTTCCTATGTCATTCCAGTATCTGCATTCGTCCGTGTCTGAAAGTTCCATTCTTTTGGCATGTTTTCTCAAGAGATAGTGTTCAGAAAGTATTCCTATTGGAGTTCTTAACGTTGCCCTATTTAGTCCAAGTATTACCCTGGCCCTTTTGCGGTCTATGGCTGGCGAAAGAGCCGTTTGTAAGAGCAATCAATTTATTTTACAAAAACTGATTGTCTATAATGCTTGTCTTGTTCGTTCTAGTACAAGTTATATGTTGTGCTATCTTGGACTCAAGAAAACATTTCTTTAAAACGTTTGGAAGAGAATTCATGACGGACAGATGAATATGATCTACGTTGCCAAACATGACCAGGAAATGCTCTGCGAAACTTCTATATTTTCTATATTTCCTATTTATTCATTTTTATCTTTATCTTCCTTTTCCTTTCAATCTCTTATTACCAATCTGCAAAATTAACATAAAGTTCGATGCACGATCTATACTGCATTTAACAATTTCCCTGCTTGCTTCAGTCAACACAGTTGGCAGTTCACCACTTTTTAAATTCACATGTTTTGGTTGCACAAAACAGCAAATTTAGCAAATTCAGCTCTCACCATTGAATGCATTGTTGAGATTGAAGCAACAGGAAGCACTACCAAAACACTAACAATATATTTTGCAGGCAACTTCAAAAAAGAAAATGTAGCAAAATGGGTCAAATTTGAAAATTAAAGTAGCAAGGTAGCAAATTGAAAAAAACCTAAAAAAAATTTAGCACTTTTGCTACAAAAGTAGCATTGTGGCAACGCTGATGGGTAGTAAAACCATTGTCATCGATCGTCATTCTGTTGCGAGAGGGTTGTTCGTGTAGATATTACGCTCTTCTCTTTGGTACGTTATGTAATCGATTGTCATTCTGTTGCGAGAGGTTTGTTTCTTTGTGTAGATATTATGCTCTTCTCTTAGGCTATAACCATATCACTATCGCTTTCGCTTACTCCTTTATTTTCTTAGGCAAGTCGGCTTTTACACTGCGCCTGTTGCGTGAGACTTAAATAAGTGCAAAAGAGAGAGATAATAAAACAAAAAATACATTTGCCCGGTACATGTGGGTAAAGATTTTCTTCGCGTGTTTTTGACATTTCTTTTTCTCTTTCTTCTTTTTTTTCGAATTTGCTTTATTTACTATTCTGGCTGTTGATGTGAGGATATTTGAATATGGCGGATGAATTTAAGTGGAGCAGAGAATTAACCAGCGAACTGATTTGAAACTATGAAATGCTCCCGATTTTGTACAATACCCGCCATCCGCATTATAGAGATCGAGTGAAAAAAATTGATGCATTTGAAATAGTTTTAGATTCACTAAAGGCCTTAGAACCAAATATAACTGTAGATGCAATTAAAAGAAAATTGCACACAATGCGGTCTCAGTTTACCAAGGAGTTCCTTGAATATGAAAAGTCGAAGAAAAGTGGAGCTGGTGCCGACGATGTTTATGAGCCTAAGCTCTGGTGTTATGACCAATTGGTTTTCTTAAAAACTCCCTGCAGATCAAGAACATCTATTTCAAACATTGAAGAGATAAGTTTGAAATGGTTTTGAATTTTAAATGTTTTTTTCAATTTTCGTTCTTAGAACGAGGAAGACATGTTCTCCAGCTTCTTCAACCAGCTTAATGATCAAGATGACTCGGATTTTGAAAGTGCTAGTACCCCAAAAAGTAAAATACATCTATCTATATATATAAAAATGAGTTACACTTTTGTGTGTGACCTTATATCTAGAGAACGACTGGACCAAATTGGATACTTTCTTTTTCGTGTTTATTCGTAATTGCTACGCGAAGGTTTAGAAACAAAGAAAATTTGGAAAAACCAAAAGGAAAAGCGAGAAAATCGACAAAATCGAAATTTGGGTTTTCTATAGGCATTTTGAATTTTTTTTATTATTTTTTTTTTATGTACCTATGAAATAAGAGTCATTTAAAACTAAAAAAAAAACTAAACGAAGTTTTTATTTTCTGACATACAGGCAAACAGGCAGACAGATAGACAGATAGACAGACAGACAGACAGACAGGCAGACATATAGATAGATCTGTCTTCTTCTATATATAGATAGATAGACAGGCAGATAAATAGATAGACAGCCAAATAGATAGACAGACGGACAGACAGACAGACAAACAAACAGATAGACAGACAGACAGATAGATGGATAGACAGACAGACAGACAGACAGGCAGACAGACAAATAGATAGACATATAGACGGACAGACTGACAGACACACAAATAGATAGACAGACAGAGAGACAGTCAAGTAGACAGACAGATATGGAAATTGAAGTTCAAAAATAGAACAGCAGTGATTGCTTCCTACTATGTACTTGCTTTCTATAATACGCGAATAACTAAGTGCGTGGCAAAATTTTAAAGATAGGTGTAGCGAAGCGCACTGTGTTCAGCTAGATATTTCATATGAATTTAAAAAAAAAATTGCTTATCCAGAAAAGAGAGAATAATTAAAAGTGAGTGATATTAAAAATCGTGGTTTACAACGTATTAGCAGGTGATTTTCGCCTAACATTGCCTGTTATTCCTCGATCTACAGCTTCTGATAAATTGAATGCATGTTGTTTAAAATCATCCTATTTGTGGAGGCATGTAAAAAAAATCACCAATTAATTTTTTTTGTATTGTAATAGTTATTAAGCACCAAGCGAATAATAAAATATAAAATATTTTTAATTGCCCGGGCAACGCCGGGCAGTCAACAGCTAGTAAGTGTATATAAATAACTCATATTTTATTTTGAATCTGATTATTTTGCCAATCTACTTTCCCTTCATTACAAAAATATTCAGCAAAAGTATGGCGTATTCCCTCCGCTGCCCCTTTGCGGGGATTATCAACTAATTGACCCGGTATGTGCGTGTTTGATGTGTTAGCAGAAGATGGACCTGCTAGTAATGAATTTATTTCATTAGTGTTATGTTTCATTAAAAAATTATGCAAGATGCAACAGGCTTTTGTGACAATTTCAACATGTTCGACCCGCAGATTCATAGTTGATTGAAGAACTTTAAATCTGTTGGCGAGTATTCCAAAAGTATGCTCAACCACATGCCTTGCTCTGCTTAGTCTTACATTGAAAATTCTTTTTGTTTCGCATGTTGTTTAAAACGCATAACGCTTCATTATGTGTTTTTGAAGAGGAAAAGCCATCCAGAGCACCAAGACCATTTGGAAATTGACAACGTATTGCAAACTCGTCGGCGATTCGTTCCCATTCCGATTTCGAATTTGAAAACTAAAAATATAAAAAAATAAAAATAATAATAAAAGTAGTAAAAAAAAAAACCAAAATAGCTATATATTTCTTTTAACTACAGAGAAATTCAAGTGCCCCAATTATGGGACAAAAAATTAACAAGTTTAAGGAGGTCCTTCTAAGAAAAATTGAAAACAAGTCTTCCTATTTATTGCTTGGAAAGCAAGTCATTTTCGAAATGGACAGCATTGTAAATGAAGCAATAAAACGGAAAACATCTTGGGCCATCCAAAAAATTCTTCGCGAAAGCGTCCAAGAAGATAGTATGTGTACTGTTTCTCAGTCAAGTGAGACTGTTTCAGTGCCAGGAGGATCATGGGAATCATTTCCCTCTACATCCAAGAGCAGTTCGAGGATTGAAATTTTAAGTGTTGATGAAATAAGACCTCCATCTTCATAATCAGATGTTGCTAGGAGTTCTTTTACTCCAGATTTGCTTGAGCAGTCAATACGTGGAATATTCGACGATGAAGATTTTATTTAAGTTATTTTAAAATCAGAATATAAAATAAAAATACTAACCTTCAAATATGCGTTTTTTAAGTTTTTCCAACTTGCTCCGTAAACTTCTGGGATGGCCTTGCAAAGAAAAGATTGTGATAGCCTGGTCTGATAATAATGAATGCTTGTGTATGATTCACCTGTCGCTAAGAATCTCAGAGTAGCTGCCAATTTTTCTGCTGGTGAGATTGCGTCTCTTAACTTTGTATTATTTTTTGTTATATCGTTTTTAATCATTGACAAAAGCAGGTCAAAAGTATTTTCGTTCATCCTTAAATAATTGAAAAAGGATGCTTTATCATTTTAGTTCTGTTGTTTAGAAATGAATGATCCCTGGCCAGGTCTTTTTTTCCTCCACACTTTAACCCAATTGCTTTTTTCCATTTCTTTCATTATCTCCAAAGCATCTTCACAAATATCTACAAGATCTAATAATAATTCTTCGTCCGAACTGCAGTCGGTATCCATGCATTGAAGTATAATTTCTGCAGAGTCCAATATATTATTAAGATCATTAAATGCCATTTTTGTTTATATTTTTAATTTATTCTTTATTTAAATTCAATACTAGGAACAAATCAAACCCAAAGATGAAATGAAAGATAGCTGTCAAAAACACGCGAAACTAAAGAATGACAAAATGGCTTAGTGTAAAAACGCGCGCGTTACAGAATGACAGTCTAAATAATAACAACAACATTGTGTTCGGGCAGTAAAAACCGTCCAAGTAGAGTAGGGGGATGATTTTGCTGATATGCGCTAGAAACTTATAGTTGTGTTTCTGCTGCATCAGCAATAGCATGCGGATGCAGATCGGGAGAAGAAAATTAATGTACAACTCTTTTTGTTAGCTTAAGGTTAAAAATCTGTACCTACATCCTATCCTATCCTACTAATATAGGTGAAAGTTTGTATGTTTGGGACTCAATCACGCCTCAACGGCTCAACAGATTTGGATGAAACTTTCGTGAATAGTTACTCTACTTCCTGGATTAGCCAATGCGCTACTTTTTATCCCGAAAATATAATTCCTTAATTCAACAATTCGCATTTTTCCAGTTTTAGCTCTTTTTTTTTATTTATTTTTCTCAATTTGTTTTATGTAAACTATTGTCATTATCGTCAGTCTGTTGAGAGAGGGTTGTTCATGTAGATATTATTCTCTTAGGCCATAACCATCGCTATCGCTTACTCTTTTATTATTTTTTCATTATTTTATGGGTAAACGGTTTACCGTAAACCATTGTCATTGATCGTCAGTCTGTTGCGAAAGGGTTGTTCGTGTAGATATTACGCTCTTCTCTTCGGTACATTTTCATCGATCGTCATTCTGTTCCGAGAGGGTTGTTTCTTTGTGTAGATATTATGCTCTTCTCTTAGCTCATAACCATATCTCTATCGCATTGCCCGAAAAACCTTGTTCACATATGTAGATATGTTGTTTAAAATATTACGACATATTGCAATGCCTTTTTGATGATTGGGATATATCTTCGCTTTTTTACAACAAAATTGATCGAGGTTGATTCCAGACACAAATCCATCTTTGCAGCTGCGATCATTCTGAAGTTCGATTAGCTCTTCTTGAAATACATCGGGAATTGTTAATGACGTCCTTTGCTTATCAAGCCGTGTCTTAGGAAAGACAGATCTGTCTCAACTGCAACTTCAATGATGCAGCGTAATTCACTTTACCGGAACAGCTTACCGTTTCTAACGCGTGAAAATGCTTCGGCTATCAATTCCATAATAAATTAAATGCCAAATGATGTATTCCACATTTACAAAAAAAAACTGAGTCAGCAATAAATTCAAATTTATTTTGCTTAAGGATTTCTCTGGTTGTATTTGAAAGTTTTAAAAGCATACTATTGTATTTCCTGATATATTTCGAACTGAATCTTAAAGTTTCAACTGATCTTTCGACCAGCGCGCGCATGCGCAAAGCTTTGATGAATTCTTATTTCTTCAAAGCTTTTTTGGGGGTAAGCTTCTTTCCTCGCTCATTTTGGCTAGACATTAAATATTACAATTGAAACACTAACTATAAAAAATTCTTATCCACCTGTGTCTCGAGTATTGGATTCTTTATGTCTGGAGGCAATTCATTAAATAATATAAGGCCACGTTAACCCTTTCCTAACGGCTACTAGAAATAATAAGAAAATATAACTTTTTACATGAAAATTTTTATTCCACTTCTAAGTACACTTTTCAAGGCCTACCTTCAGGAGCTTGGTATACGAAAAAATTTGGATTTTACAAACTTAGGACCTTCCTCCGCCGTTTTCTTTAAAGTTTCAACTTGCAAACTTCACAGATTGTTTATTTTTCGTCGGGATTCGAATAATGTGCTGGCCTGCCAAAAGTCACGTTAAAGGATCGACAATGATAATTGCCCGTTACCCGGTCGGGTATTTAAAATATTTGACGGAAAAGTAGGCGGTACTAATTAGTACTGTCAGGGAGGAAAGGGTTAAGTAACCATATTTTGAGTTCTATAATCTCTATAAAATTATACTGTTGATTGTCACCTATGTACTTAAGGTACGATGTTAAGTAATTAACATAGGCACCAAGTTGTACTTCATTTTGAATGCGAACACCACTGCGTTAAATATTATCCTCTGCTTGATATTGGTTGATATTTGACAATTTTAGGCATGAAAGCATCCACAATATTGGTGTGTACAGACTATTGGTCGCACCACATGATTTTCACTCAGTTCGCGATAAGAAGCTCTCGAATGCCTTAACATCTTCAGCAAAAATGGTTTTTTTTTTTCATAAGATAAAGTGGTATGTATGTGTGCTTAACGCGTGAGACTTTTAGGGTTCGTTGCAATTACAGTTTTTTTTTATTTAGAACAATTGAATTTCAAACTTTACCTTTCAAATGGGCACGTCTTTCTATTTCTGCCTATTTTGAAGTTATGGAGCTTCGTTTCTTTATACTTCCTTTCCATAGTCCTATATTTCCCTTGGACCTGAGCCACGGAAAAGGAATATCCTTGCTCAGTAAACTTTCGCTGAATTTGCTGTTTTATTTTTTAGAGCAAAAATTTTCCCGACTTTGATCAGCAACTCCTCCAGAAGGGACAAAAGTAATTTGGTCGGTGCTTCCAGCCAAGTATCTTTGGTGAAATGAGAAGAACCTTCCTCCATGCAAACTTCCACCAGCTATGTCGCATATTTTTCTGTGGAGCACCCGGCAGTCGGATTCTCGTTGATGATTATATTAGGAATGAGATCATCTTCCGACTGCTGGGGCTCCAGTACCTGCTGCGTAACCTCTTTTCTGTAGTTCTCATCTGCAAAAATTGTTCTTTCTATTTATTTTATTGCATTTAACGTTTACAAAGAATATTTACAAGTTTGTAATCTCCGAAATGTATTCGGAGAGCATTCAATTTGTAGTTCATTTGGTATTTTCTCCATTGTTTTTGTTTTTAACTTTTTTAAATTTTAAATCTCACAAAAAAAAGCAGACGATTGACATATTTGTCATGTTTGACAGTTTTCATAAATCACCCCAAAGAAATTTCTTGGACTTGTAGTATATTCACCCCTATCATTAAATCCGCCGAAGGGAATGATTCACGAAAATTCGAAAATCTGTATCATTGAATCCGTTCGAAGGGAATCGTCCACTTGTCGGTAATGTGAACAACTTTTCACTTGATCATTGAAAACGAACGAATCGAATCTCTCCATACAAAGTTTGACGTTTCAGATCCGCCAGGAAATCGTTGCGGATCTGGTGCTTTTGCTGTGGTGTTGGCTAGGATTTTTTTTTTACTGCCAAGAACTTTGAACGTTGAAAGTGCAGAAACAAACAAATGTAATCAGAAATAGTGCGGCATAACATCCACCATTGGATCGATCTTATTTTCGGCCAAAACCAAGCGACAGAATGCAATGCAATGAAATGCAAATGGGACAGAATTCTAATCTTCTCTGGTGTTGTCACAAATCGGGAAGGATAAGTGTGTGTAAATGTTCAAGTCTGGACGCGACGCGTATCGTCAAAAGTCGCCAAAGTTATGTAAAGGGAATCAAGTTGTCGTATAGCTCCGCTTTTCAAGATCAGCCCCAAGAGTGGTTTGAAGATGGAGGCTCTAGAACAGGTGGCAGAAGTTCAAAAGGATGGTATTGGCACAGAGTTGACCTGGCCACTGCCAAAAAACTTTGAACATTGAAAGTGCAGAAACAAACAAATTATGAACTAGCTTCAGGCACACGTAGAATAAGTACACAGATCATTACACAAAACATGCGACCAAAACAAGGATATTTGAATGGAAATAAATGTACATACTAAAAACGTTGAACTTTATAAATTAAATAAATGAAACACGACAGTGGAATGCAAAATATTGCAAAACAAAAGCTTAACGTAAAACCAAAAAACTATTCATTTATAATTTTTTATTCTTATCTTTAGATTTTTGTTTTCACACAACAATCGCCTTTTCAAGCGTCAAATCAGAAAACAGCTGATTTCGAAAACATAAAAAGAGATGTAGATAAAGTAGTGTATCCGGCGGATTTAATGATCACGACGATAGGTGAATGTGAACCGAATGAGTGAAGGGAATCTCAGTTCCGTCGGATTTAATGATAGGGGTGATAATTATAATTTTAATAACAAATGTAAACACATATAGTGAAGTCAGGCGCACCACTCGCCCTTAATTTGTAGCTGCGCCCAACTTCAGGGAGAGTTCCAAGCCTAACTTCACGTTGGTTAAATTTTGAATATAGCGGGGTTCACATTGAACGATTTGTTTGACACACTTGTTTGACGACCTACCAAATCGTTCAATTCGAACGGCGTTCAAACAAGTTATCGTATGGTTTTTCAAATTTTTCAACTTTTTGCCATGCACACATATCGTTCAATGTGAACGCTTGTTGTCAAACTTCAGGTCATTTTTTTATTTTTTTTGTGTATTCAATGAGTAAACATCGAAAATATGGTGTCGAGCGCGGACAAAATGTTTTAAAATTTTTGGTATTTCAAAGATTTAAAATTCCAAAAAAAACAGGAAACAGATATGGAAGGATTATTTACTACTGATTTGGAATTCAAAGACGATAATGCTGCAATTAAAGAAGTAAATAAAATACCCGCCCCATGTTCACAGTTCAACATCTTATCAGAAATGATGTGTGTCAAACATATCGTTCAATTCGAACGCTACCCTAATTTGGTCGTCCAACAAGTGTGTCAAACAAATCGTTCAATGTGAACCCCGCTTATGACAGATGGGATGGAATCTTCCATTCCATTTTGAGACGTCAAATATAGTGTAAGCATTGAGCATCAAAGGAAAATAAAATTGTAAAAGTTAGTTTCAATAAATAAAATTTAAAAGAAATAAAAGTACTATAGACTAAAATTCGTAGCATGGGGAAATTTCTTACTCTCTCGTGAGCACTCTCTTCTACGAAAAACTACGAAATTTTTGCGTACGCGAACGGGTTTTCGTTGTTTTTCGTTATTTTTCGTGGAATTTCATTGTTTTGGGAGGGTACGCGAATGGACCTTAAGTTGATATTTTCATTTCCAAAGTCCGCGTCAACGTCATTCAATCCAAAATAGTACTTCGAGGAATCCCACTGCTGAATGATACGGTCAGTCGCGGCCTGTAATTAAAAAAAAACGTAATTGCCAATAAAGGAATGTTAAATTTTTTGTTTACCAGGCGAGAGAGCCATCTTGTTACCCTATATTTTGAAATTGTATGAACTTCAGTTCCAAAATATTGTTCAAATTTCATGAATTCTTCTTTCCTCACGGAACTAATGTAAAAGTGATGATTAATATCACGAATTATTTTGTCAATTAAATCTGGTAGTTCAGCTGCTGCGACTTTAGAAACTAAGTTTAGTAACAACAAGCTTTGGAGCTTCTTGTTTTAGTTTTGCTTGGACTCCCTTCTCTTTACCCATCATGATAGAGCAGTTATCCGCAGTGAATCCAATTAATGCAATATTATTTTCCTTGAGCAACTTAATTAAAACTTTAAAAATTCCGGAAGCTGAACAATCTGTGATTTGCTTTAAAGTTAGGAACATGTCATGACACTCTTTATCAAATACCCGAACGATTACTGCCAGTTTTTTTTTTTGGTTGTGCTGTCAGTACTTTCGTCAATTAGGATTAAATAGTACTGGCGATTTGTAATTGACGAAATATTGGATAAGTATTTTGGCCGCTATTCCATTCCTCACGAAATACTGCGGCTTTTTTTTCCTTTTCAAAGAGGAACTGGAGTATCTTGATGACCTAATTGGAAAAATAGCACATTGTTCAAACTTCAAATTACCATACATACATGGTGGTTTTAATAACCACCTATTCAAATAAGATTTTTAATTTTACTTCAAAATTTTTGAAATTAACAAATTAAAACATACTTCTACATTTGTTTATCTACTTCTTTTTTGAAAAACAAAACTTGCTGCGCAGCAAAAGGTCAGCTAGCCGCCAGATACGTGGTGTACGTTACGTGCGTTTTCGTTTAATTTGGGATTTTACTAACACATACACATTACACAGCACTAAAACTTAATACTGAATTTTTAAATTATGAGCCGCAAGCCCGCAACACAAGCCGAAGGTAAAAGAAAAACGTCACCTTTAAAAGCCCCCATTCACGATCCGACATTGAAGTCTGCAGACTAATCTGACAGTCCAACGAAGGGATGCATCCCCCGTTCTTATCGAAGGTAGAGCTCCAAGCGATCTTCGAATTATTGACAAAGAAGAAGTCAGTGGGAATCGATGGAATATCTAACATTGTGCTTAGACATCTCCCTCTAGAAGCGGTAGACATTTACTGCATTCTGTTTAATAATGTGCTGAATAATGCACATTATCCAGCGCAGTAGTGCATCCTATCCCTAAAAGGGGTAAGGACAATTCCAATCCAGCAAATCTCCGGTCAATAAGTCTCCTTCCGAACATCAGTAAGGTATTCGAAAAAGTGATCAATAGAGCCCTGAGTAAGTGGGTTGACGACAAACATATAATTCCAGATAACCAATTCGGCTTTAAGGCGGGGCATGATACCATACATGCCGCGTCTAAGCTCGTATCGGATATCCAATGGAACAAAGGCAAGAAACAATGCACGGGTGCCTGTCTGGTTGACTTGAAAAAGGCCTTCGACACCGTTTGGCTAGACGGTCTTTTTTACAAGTTGAGCAGGCTGGGCATAAGTAAACCACTGCTATACATACTTTATAATATGCTCACCAGTAGGCGGTTCATTGTGAAAAATGGCAATATGACCTCTGCTGGCACTTTTGAAATTAAAAATGGTCTACAACAGGGTGCAGTTAATTCGCCGATCCTTTTCAATATTTACACAAGTGATCTCTCTTCACCATGCTATTGCGTACGCAGATGACTTGGTCGCGTACAGATCAGGACCAAAGATCGAGGTCATTGCGATTCTCTTGCAACGTGACTTCGATAAGATTCAGCGATATTGTGACGACTGGAAGTTGAAGATCAACCTCCAGAAGTCAGAAACCATCTTGTTTCGGACGCCGTTGTCTGGGACACCAGAAAGAATTGGCGAAAGTTCGCAATCGTTGGACGACACGGGCGGCCACTTGCATGTCGAAATGAAGTCAGATACATTTTTTTTTTCCCAGTCACCAATATGTGACAATTAATTAAAGCTTGGGGCGCTCAGGCACAAGACAACACATGCACGATATGCAACGAGGAAGAAGAATCAACAGAACACATTTTGTGTCACTGTAGCTGTTTAATCAGAACACTTCATGGTTCATGATCATTTAGACAAATTCTACCCAGAGACAGAGGATATATCTGTAAGCTCGTTTATCGAAGACTTTTCTGGTTTATCTGGTATCATAACGGACCTACATAGATACATATGTATGTATAAGTGTAGGAAATCCCATTAGTCCGCAGTTACAGTGTTGAGAATAATTTTTCATACAAAATCGATATCAAATAGATCAACAGTATTGTTTAACCAAAAGGAACGTAATTTGTATTTCATATATAATATTTGATTATAGCAACATTTTAGAGAACAACTGTATGAGAAAAAACAAAAGAAAGAAAAAAGTTTAAGAAGATATTTAAAATTATTTGATTCTTCTTCAAAAATGAGTGGGAAAAATTGTTCATACAAAGTATAAAATTTATATTCAAATGTTAATTTTAATCTATTAGTACTTAGGATGAAGGCGTTTACTTTCAAATACAGCATTTAACCTACGTGGCATTGACTGTACAAGTTTTTCCGTTCTGCTTGGGTCCATCTTATTCCACTCTTCGTCGATAGCGTCTTCCAGTTGTAAGTTCGTTTGAACTTATGGAGTCTGAAGAACTTGAGGACAAATACATACATATAAAGCAACCAAAGCCGAATATGCCCAGCTGTATGCTTCGGATCGTTATCTTGGTACAAATAAAAATCCTGTGTGCAATTGTTTTGCGAGGAAAAGCGACCAAATTTAGCTTGAAGATATTTCAATATAGCTTGTATGCATGTTTCCTTCCACAAATACAAGATTTCCACTCCGTAATATCACATCGCCCCCCGAACTATAACGTTCCCACCATCGTGTTTAACTATCGCCGATACATGTTTTGGTTGCATCGTTTGATTCATTTTTTCTACACACATTTTCTTGCTTTCTATCGCTTTTAAAGATCTTAAACTTACTTTCGTCTTAAAAAAATACTTTTTTTCCAAATATCAATCATCTCGTTTTTATAAGTTTGCGGAATCAAGTCTTCGTCTAAAATGTTGTTTTCTCAAAAGTGGCTTCCGCCATGCAACACAACACTTGAACCCTAGATATTTTAGTTTCTTGTGTATTGCCGAGTCCGAAACTTTGTTGCACTTAAATCTTTTGATTTCCTCTTTCTAAAAACAGCTGTAATTTTAGGTTCGATTTCATTTCTTTCTTCAGAAACTTTTAATCTAATGTCTAATCTTCTTTTTTCGTCCAGCACCACTCTTATGTTCTAAACTACCTTCTCTATAATAGCGATCACAAATACCTTGCACTATGGAATGTGTTAACACTGATAAATTACCGAGTTCGCGTTATGATTTCCCGATTTTCTGTGATAAATCACTTGAGATCGCTTGTCGATCGATGTATTTCCGTGAGTTTCTACTATTTTATCCAAACTTCTGACAAAGCACCATTAAACTAATTGATTAATTTATTCGAGCAGAACTATGCAGAATCTATAAGCACGATGTAGGAATTTGTAAATTTGTGCAAAAACAATAAAATATTCATACATGGAACTAACGGTACACTCTTTCGTTGGCGAATCCTTTAATGTATGAAAAATTATTCTCATTCCTTTCGGAGCAAGCAAATATTTAAGTGGTAATTTTTTTTTTAACTGACTTTTCTGATAACTTTTTGTGCATAAATATTCTGCATGATGTATTTTTTTTAATTAACTCCGTATTTAGAACTCAAATTTACATGTACTTGTATGTATAAAATGAGAATGTTTTACGCAAAGTAGGCTTGTATGAAAAATTATTCTCGACACTGTATATGGTCCCATCTCTACCAACAATCTACAAAGATTTTTAAAAAAAGAAGAAAAAAAGAAAAAAAGAAGCTTTAATTAATAGTCACATATTGGTGACTCGGAAATAAATTATTTTTTTACTTTTTAGTTCATTAAAGCTTGTTTTTAAAAATTATATTTTATCCCTATATTTTTTATCTTTATATTTATTTTCTACTTTTTAGTATCTGAATTTTTTTTATAAATTTACGTCGATACGTACATGGTACATATTTTTATTAGCTTAGATGAGTTGGATATGAGAAATTTAACTCAGAATGTTTGAGATTCTACTCACACTTTAATTTGATACCCATGCCATGGGCATTGTAAAGAAAAAGGTAATTCGACATCTTGAGGCGTCCACCATATTGAATTTAGAATGACGTCACTTAGCTAGTCTAATTCTGCTGGTCAATCCCTTTAATTTGATACCCATATTAAGAAGGTCGTGAAGGTAACGGTAATCCACCATCTTAGGGCGTCCTATATATATTGTATTGTAACCGAACTCATATACGTGTGAAAAATTTCAGGATGATCAGATATCTGGAAGTGGGTGCAAAATCGTGTCCCAGATTTGGCCCTCACAGAAAGTGAAGTTAAGAAAGCATCCGCCATATTGGATTTACAATGTCATCAAATAATCCATATTGTATTGTCACCAGAATTATACACGTGTGCAAGATTTCAGGATGATCGGATATCTGGAAGTGGGTGTAAAATCGAGTCCCAGATTTGGCCCTCACAGAAAGTGAAGTTAATACAAGGCTTGTAAAAACACCACCTTTTCACGAAACCTAACGTTGAGTCTGATTTACTCACAATGTGGTTTATATACTCTTTAAAATCAAGTTAAGGGCTAAAATAAACACCGAAAACTATAAACCCGACAGAGAGAGTGATTCTATATCAAGTAATTGAATATAGTCGGTACCTGTTTCCTAGAGAATGTTATGGACAGACACTTGAGTGGGTTAAAGACGAAACCATTATTAAAGCACCAGGTACTGAAGTTATCAATATCTGATTGCAGAAGTCTACAGTCATTTATGGTTGTAATTGCTTTACTAATCTTCATATTCCCCCCTGTTCTGCATTTCGAGTGAAAGTGGATTGAAACCGAAATTTAAATTCACTCGGAATGGAACTCAGTGTTCTGCATTCCGAGTGATTTCGAATTTTTGAAATCCACTTCGAATTCATTTGTTTGAAATGTCAAACACAGCTGTCAAATCATTGGAGATTTTCAGTTCCTGGTTTTTGTTTTGTGCAAAAGAATTAAACATTTAAGAAAACATATATTTTATTAAAAAAATGGATTCAATTTTGCTTTAAATGATTGGTGAAAAACGAATGGAGAGAGTTCGCAGGAAGATTTTGCGAGACAAATCTAACATTCTGGATGTTCCCGAAGCATTGTGAGCAGAAGTTAGACAACTGAAGAAAAATAATTTATTTAATGATTTTTGCATTTTTAAGAACAGTTTTGGTGAGTAAGGATTATATTTGTTGATATTCTGCGAGAAGTGTAGCCAGAGATGGTACCAACTTCAATTCCTCTCACACATCAAAGATCAGTGGGAATGGATTTTAATCTTCGCCTTGGTAGATCCACAGTCGGCAAAGTTCTCGACGAGATGTAAAACATTGTGCAACACAAGTTGTGATCGAAGTGGACTGAACTGGAAAGTACGCAGATGATAGAAAAAAAGGTGTTTGAATAATGAGGGATTCCGGGGATTATAGAATGCTCGGATTTTACAAGCATTCACCTTCGCCCATAAAAAAAATAAAATGTTTTATTTTGTTAATAAAAATTATTAACTTCAATTTATTATCGTTTTCAACCCAGTCGTTAGAAAACCTACACTCTTCAATCGTTGTTCTAACTCCGTCCACAAATCCTTAGTATACGCTTTGTCCCGTTTAACAATATCTCGATTTTCTTCCATGTAATTCAAGAGAATACTCTCTTGCCTCTAATTTTTGTGTTGTACTATATTAAGCAAAGGAATTATTTTAATACACTAATGGAAAGTCTTATTATTCTACTCATACTTTTCAAAATGATTCTGATCAACAAATTAATTAATTAATTCACTTTACAATGGCATGTGAATTCAATTCACGTCAAGAATCTCAAGTGAATTCAATTCATTAAAATCATAGTATTTTCGGAATGTAGAACACGAATTTACAGCTGTCATCTTGAGTGGAAAGCAGAACACCAAAATATCGACTTTCGAACATACAATCCACAATTCATAGTTTCGATCGGAATGCAGAACACCCAATTCCACTTTTGGTGGTTGAATTCACTAAAAGTGGAATGCAGAACAGGGGGGATTGTCGGCAAATATAAGAACGTTGCTATATTTTATAACTGATGGAACATCATTAATAGCAAGAATAAAAGAAATTGGACCTAGGTGACTCCCTTAAGGGATGCCGGATCCTGCTAAGAAGGAGTCTGGCAGAAAACCTCTAAATTTAACCTGATATGACCTCGGGTTGAGGTAAGTCTATAACGCAGCAAACGCTGTGTTGCCAGCCTAGGACTGTATGCAGTAATATATAACTATGTATAGTATCTGCTTCTGCATACCCATTATATACATATATGTTATATGTATTATGTACGTATGCATGTACATACATATGTATGTGAATAAAAAACATTTGCTTTCATGACATCGCCAGTGAATTCTAAAAATCCAATCGCAAATACAGTAAGCCACGATAAGATTTCCCATTTTTAAGTAAACCACACAATGGTTTAATTAACCATTACCGCTTCAAAGCTCATTGATCTCAAACGGAATTAAAGGTTAACAGTTCCATTCCACTAACTAAACCAATTATATAAATAAGGTACATACCTACATTTATGTAAATATGTATGTAAAACATACTTTAAATGCAAAGCACGCGTAAGTTATAAACCGTGGGTGACCATGAGTCGATAAAAATACACACATGCATACATAATGTGCAGACATACTTGCGTCCGTATAAAGGTACATATTTGGTTAAGGGCTCTCCCCTTTTCCTCCTGCTACAAAGTGATTGCACAAAGAAAAAGAAAACGGTTAATAAGAACATAAAACAAATAAACTACCAACGCTGTTCAACAAGTGGTGCCCCGAAAAATTATTTTAATTTACAGTAAGCGAACTGGAAATATATCGACCAGGATTTATGATTATGTACATATATCATGGCTGGTCAAACCGTAGGCGTAGAAGGCATTTACAGCTGACCCCGACGCATATGCTACAAATTAATGCTTTACTTTACTTTAGGTGGCGCTACAACTCGGGGTGAACCTGGGCCTGCTTTTCGCAACTACAGTAAAACTTGCGAAAAGTGAAATCTGCGAATAAAAGAATCTTGCGAAACCTGGATAGTGGACATTTTTGGATGCCAATTTTGATTTTCTTCATACAAACTCACTCTTATATAGTGGAAACCTGCGAAATCTGAATACTGGAAAATTTTTCAATGAATTTTGTTTTTCCCCATACAAATTCACTCTTCAATAGCAGAATCAAGATATGAATGCGCCAAAATTCATTAAAATTTTGTCGGCTTCGTTTCCTTTTCCGAGAATTTTGACTTTTCAACTGTTTCTTTTCGTGTGTCTTATTCTACTAGCGGCTTCATTCAGCAAGTACACATTCTGAACTCCGATATAAAAATTTATCGAAAAATAGTAAAAGAAATTAGGTTGCCGATAGTGGAAAAACTTGCGAATAGTAGAAATGTTGCGAATAGTAGAAAAAAAATGTGCACCGCAGCATTCCACTATTCACAGGTTTTACTGTATTTGTGTGTGCGCGTTATATTTTTGCACGAATGGAATGGAAGGGACCTACAGTTTTTTGCCGACTCCGATCGGCGAGTTGAGAAGGATATTGACAAATGATACTCTTTGATTGCTTGTCAGACATTCGAAAAAGGTGGCACTGTGAAAAAACTTTTAGGTGTTGGACCTGGAATGGGATTGAATTGAACCCGGGCAGCATTGCGTAGTAGTCCAACGCACTTGGCACTACACCACGGTGGTCACAAATTAACACATTATAACAAATACGCTACGCACTATATGAATAACACTAATGTAAAAAAAATGTAACAACACTGTACTGGACGCCATCCCAGAAAGCGTATGGAATGGAATACAGCGTGTTCTATGTCTTCTTCCTGATTTTGGCAAAAAGGTGAGCTATCGTGCCCAAAACGGTGTAGGTATTTTCGATATCCACCGTGACCAGATAAGAACTGCGAAAGGTAGTAGTTACAGTTTTCGTGCGTTCGATTTGTCCCACCCAGCCTTCAATATGGTCATTGAAGTCACACTTTCCTCTTCCTTGTTCCGTTAGATGACAGTTCTTTCTTCCTATTATAGTCTTTTTGCAACTCGTCTGCAAGGATATTGATGGGGGCTATCTCTGCCACTGAAGCCAGTGATTACTCTGCTTTTTCCTTTATTACTGGGACGACTCACAAACTGGGGCAGCGTATGAAGCTCTGATGACTTTTCGTTCGAATAGTCGATGTGAGGCTGAAAGGCTCACACACACCGCCGCGATAGCGATAGCGATGACGATAGCGATCTATCGCAACACGTGTATTCAAGTTTGTTCATTCACACCAACTGCGATAATGTAGCGATAGACTGTGATTGAACGTCTCTAGTATTCAATCTCTCTATCGTTCAATATTTGTAGTTTTTATTATTATAAAATGTGAGTTTTGGTGGTTTTTAAATTAGATTTGAAGATTTTTTTGTAGAATGTAAGTAAATACATAAATAAAACTGACAAAACTTCAATCGCTATCGCGCTGGTGTGTTTTGTTGTTCATCGCTATCGCTATCGCAATCACAATCGCTATCGCAATCGCGCCGGTGTGTGCAAGCCTTAAAGCTTAGACTTATGTCGAGTATTACCAGGTATTTTACTGAGACTTTCGATCTGATAGTTTGACTTCCTATCCTTATGTCCACGTATTCCACATTTTTCCGGCTGATTATTAGGACAGCTTCCGTTTTGTGATCTGCTAATTCTAGGCCGGCGGCTATTAGCCAGTATTTGGTTGATTGCTTCATCCATAGCTGACTGTATCTCGCAAATGTTCTTTGCAACAGTAACAACGGCGATATCGTCGATTATTACTCCTAGTGGCAGTGTTAAGCTCAAACCCTCTGACAATCCAGCTCCACCTACCATACAAGGAAGCGTATCGCTCCACAAATGCCACCGCCAAGCCAACCTGGTGGCAAATACGATCCACTAAGGAAGGGGCTGAGTGGTGCAGGTAATAGATGGTACTTTTCGATACCTCGAAAAGGGCTTTGCACCTGAAGTAGCAAGGCAGAAGGCGGAAGAGCATATGGCTAAGCCCGGCTCAACTAACAGAACTGTATTCAAGAGAGGGAGTGAATCCATCACTCCTCCGGTGAGCAACTAACAAAAGCGCCGTAAAACAGAGGCAGTTGTAGCACGGCCGAGGGCTAAGCCCACTAAGGCAATTGAAGCACAGGTAAGCAAAAGCTATGCCAATGTAGTAACAGCAGAGAGGATTGCGGTGCTACCAAAAAAGTACCCACAGGAAATGCTTGGTGCTGAGGATTCTGAAGGACGCTTTACTAGTGGAAATGGTGCGTGGATAGGAGCACAAGCTCAAATTCCTCGGTATCCACTTTAAATATGGGATGCTGCTAATTGAGTGCGAGACTACTCGCTCAGCGGATGGGCTAAAAGTGGCAGTACACTGAACAACTGGAAGGGGGTGAAACTTACAGTGTGCAGCGAGGCTGAAATTCCGAAGGCCATTACACCATTACGATGTTTCTGATAAGGAGCGCAGGTCAGGAGCCTGCTACCTCAATTGCATTCTTGGCAGCCCAAAATGAAGGCCTTAACACACAGGCATGGAGGATCCTTCACTGTCGCTACGCAGGTGCTGGGCAAGTACTGGCACTCGGAGTCGACGAGGAGTCATATGCGGCAGTCAGAAAAAGCGGTGGCTCGTTGAGCTATCGTTTCGGCAGAGTAGCTGTGCACGGTCTCAAGAGACCTATGGAGAGCACTGGAGTGACTCTGAAACATTATTTTCGCTAGAAAGCAAACCTACAGCGGAGCCTACGAATAAGCTACCAGTACCAGTTCCTCCTGTGGAACAGATGGATCAACTAATTGTGGAAGAGGAAATTGTCAGTATATGTACATATATGTATGTAGGTCAACATCTCCGGAGGGCTCACTTCTGGACGAAGACGCGGATGTGAAGGTACTCAATAGAACATCTATCCACTTTTCACTGGAGCCTTCAACTGAAGAAGAAGATTATCTGCTAGCTGAAGAAGGGGCGCTAGCCCCACTAGAGCAATAGCTCGATGTCCTCCGCCAGCAAAATACAGATCGCCCAGGTAAACATCCAGCCAGAATGCTTACCTCTCCACATCTTGGGCTTGCACTGATTCAGGAGTCATGGATATGGAAAGGACTTATAAGAGGTCTTTCTCATTAGGATGGACAGGTAATTTGGGATACGAGGGAAACCAAGTCTAGGGCTTGTATCTTGGTCAGGAACTATTTTCACCACATTGTACTTTCAGAATTCGCGACAAAGGACATTGTACCCATCCAGTTTACTCTAAGAACCGACGAGGGCTGTTGAAAACATTGTGGTGGCATCTATCTACTGTGCCGAGGATGGACCGGCTGTATCCGAAGACCTTCAAAAACTATTGGAGCACTGCAACAAGATGCACATACAACTAATTCTGGGCTATGATGTAAAAGCGCATAACGAGTACCTATTAGAATTTATAACTAACTGGGATAACTTAATGGAAAATCTAGGTTCCACTCTGGAGCAAATAAATGTAGGAAGAGCTCCAGCACACAACCTAGAACTTGGGAACACGGTAAATTCCGTGACAGGGGCCCTCATCGATGCATACGAAACGAGCTGCCCCATTCGCACAACAAACTGTCAAGATTAAGATCCGACACCCGCAAGCTATTTAATTTGGCTAAATGGAACAAAACCTGGCAAAGCTACAAGATGACACTTCCTAATTACAATAAAGAAATAAGAAAGGCGAAACGACACAGCTCCGACATTCAACGTCCCTAAAAATCCACATGGCAGCTTCACGGAGAATGAAGAACAAAGAACACTTCTGCTCTTAGACACCCACTTCCATGGAAGCTTACTCTGTGTTGAAAATATGGGAGTTAACCACGTCCTTAGACCACGTAGAGTGCTCGAGCTGAGTGCTCGCTTCGACAATTTGCTCTAAAAGCAGGTTGGAGTGGGCCATCAAATCTTTTCAACTTTTCAAACCACCTGGTATAGATGGAGTCTTCCCGGGTTGGGCATGAAATCCCGCCTTACAAAACCCCAATAACAAAATCCCGACCACAAAATCCCGACTGACAAAATCCCGACTGCCAAAATCCCGACTGACAAAATCCCGACTTACAAAATCCCGACTGCCAAAATCCCGACTTTGAAGAAAATAATAGTTTAAAATTCGCGCGCGCGAATCGGTATTTTGTAAGTCATGAACGTGCGGCTATTTTATATTTTTTGGTTTGTATGAAAGTGTTTATATCCCTTCGCGGAACTATTTTCTCATTCTTATAAGAACGATTTATTACATGGCTCAGGACGTTTGGTTAACTAGACATGATGAGAATCAAAAAGCGCTGTTCTTTTTGATTCTCACAAAATGATATTCACCACAAAATACTTAAAGAATCATAATTATTTTGAAAGGAAGTTGTTTCGACACTAACAACCTTCTCGCGATGTTACACCCTCAACCAATTTTCAAAAAGTCGCAAAAAAAGTCGCACAGACTTAAAAAAAGTCGCACAAAAAGTCTCAGAGACTTCAAAAAAGTCTCAAAATATAAATTGAAATCTGCTTGGGTTGACCTTTTTTTGGGAGTATTCAGTACGTCAGTGGTTTTATTTAATTAAAACATTAATTAATAACAAATTAACAAATCCGTATTCATTTTAATTATTGATATGACACTAGGTATGTACATATATCTATATAATTAAATCGCTAGCGCAAGAGCTTGTGATTCCTCCTGAGAGTTTATTTCTGCACCGATTTCAATGATTCTAACACTGATCGAAACTTTATCAACTGAACTTTGTTCAACAGTATAAACAAATTTTTAAAAAGTGCATATGAGTTAAGTTATTACGAAAAAAACTTTATTACCTATATCTACGTCCTCTTTTTTTTTCATTCGTAAACCGAAAACGGTTGTAGGGTTTCTATATGCGAGATTTCTCGCACTGGTCCAATAGTTTATTTAATTTTGAAAACAAAACAAACAAAGAATAAAAAAAACAATTTAAGTATAGAATTTTTTTAAACAAGCTTGAGCTAAAAAGTGAAATATAGAGCTTATAGAAATAATTTTTTTCCGAGTCACCAATATGTGACTATTAATTAAAGTTTGGTGCGGTTACGTTTTTTTTTACAGCTTTGTAGATTGTTGGTAGAGGTGGAACCGTGTCACCTTATCACTGCGGCCACAGATGGGCCGAATGTGATTTTCTCCATTTAAACATACAAAACATACATATGTAGGCCCGTCATGATACCAGATAATCCAAAGATGTCATTGATGAGCGAGCTGTCAGATACATACATATGTTATATGCATATCCTCTGTCTCGAGGTAGAATATAGAATTACAATTTAGTTTTCAAAAGTTAAATAGGTAGGTAGGTACATTAAAAATTAAAAAAACAAAACATACAGTAGTTCACTTAGTATTAAGCCAGTCAATATTAATTAATTCCCTGTAAAGCTTATAATATAACAAAAGGTTCAATAAATTACTTCCTAGTCCTTTCTTTTCTGTATTTATCGATGAGGTTGTTATTAGGCACCGAAGCCTCAATTTAATTTTTTTCGGGAAGGTTCAGTGCAGATAACATTTACAATGTTTTCATTTGTTGAAGGTTTATTAGCTTATTTTGCATTAATAAGCTTTGAAAAAACCCTTTCCATACACAAGCTCTACTATGCAGTAGTATCAAAATATTTGCAACAAATTTATATAAATTTGAAAATAATTGGTTCCCGAGGTGGTTTTTAACATTGCCAATGCTATCTTACTTACTTACTTAGTTGGCGCTACAGCTCGAGGTGAACCTGGGCCTGCTTCTCGCAACCATTTGTGTGTGCGTATTAAATTTTTGCACGAATGGAAGGGACCTACAGTTTCTTGCCGGCTCCGAACGGCGAGTGGAGAAGCTCAATCGTGACAAATGATACTCTTTGATGCTTGTCAGACATTCGAAAGAGGTGGGCTCTGTGAAAAACTTTTAGGTGTTTGCGGCGGGATTCGAACCCAAGACCGCTGGCTCAGTAGTCCGACGCACTAACCACTTGAGCTACGGTGCCCATGCTATCTAGTATTCCAAAGTTTGTCCTCAGCAAACTGTGCACAAAAATAGATCCAAGAAAAATCTGCAAACTGATGCATTTAAAAGATTTAAATGAAAATAAATACGTTTTGACAAAAAAGTCGCAGAAAACCATAAAAAGTCTAAATTTTTCTATGAAAAATTGCAAATTTGGAGTTTTTTGGAAAAGTCATATCAAAGTCGCAGGTCCGTCAAAAAAGTCGCAAATTGCGACTTTAGTCGCAGAAGGGTAACGCTGCCCTCAACACATCACTAAAAAAAAAAACAAAAAAAAAAAACGGAGAACTTACCAAAACACGCACTATGAACAAGATACAAAAATCGTTTGGTTAAGTGCACCAAATGAGAATCACAAAGAACAGCGCTTTTCGATTCTCATCAGATGCACTTAACCAAACGATTTAGCTTACGAATTCATAGTGTGCTTTGTGTAAGTTTCTTGGTTTTTTTTTGTCTTAGTGACATGGTGGGGTAGTGGGCGAACACATTCTTTTAAGAACGTGGAAAAAAAATGATGAGAGATTTAAAGATTACATTTATTTTTCAGCAAAAAAAATTCACTGTGAAACGAAAATCCCGACAAAGTCGGGATTTTTTCATAAAAGTTCATTTGTCGGGATTTTGTGAGTCGGGATTTTTAGTAATGCCATTTTTTTTTTTCGGGATTTTGTATGGTCGGGATTTTGAAAGTCGGGATTTTGTGCCGTTCCCAGTCTTCCCAGCACTTCTTCAGAAGGGAAAAGAGAAACTCCTGCCACTCATTGAAAAAATAATTAAAAGTAGCCAACATTGGGCTATGTACCGAGTCAGTGGAGTAGAGTAAAGGTGGTCTTCATATCAAAAGTGGGGACAAGGATCCAATGCGGCCTAAGTCCTATCGTCCAATCAGTCTCACATATTTTCTTTTGAAGACTATGGAAAAGGTAATCGACAACTATATAAGGGAGCAGATTCTCTGCAGATCCCCCTTACGTCACTGTCAGCACGCGTATAGATCAACAGAGACGGCTTTATACCAACTAAACACCATAATCCAAAGTGCACTGGACACTAAGGACACTGTACTCTGCGCCTTTCTAGACATTGAAGGAGCCTTTGATAACATCTCGCACGAAGCTGTTGGACGCTTCCTAAGTAGAAAAGGCGTTGATGACACTTTTATATGATGGGTTCATAAGCTGCTGAGTACAAGATCGGCGGAAATTTCCACGACACTTCATACCATCAAAATAAACACCACTAAGGGGTGCCCGCAGAGTAACAGACCAACCACGGCATAGACTGTCAATCTTACGCTGATGACATTGTCGTAATCACCAGAGGGAAATACGAGTAAATCTTATGCGATATAATTCAAAAAGGGCTTAGAGTAACAAAATAATGGTGCAACACAGCGGGACTTAACATCAATCCGGCCAAAGGCAACTCTAGTATCCTTCACAAGAAACAGCAAGCTTCCACATATGAAGACTATTACCCTCTCTGGAGCAATCATCACTCCTGTGCTGGAAGTAAAATACCTAGGACAGGAGTGTACCTTGACAGTAAACGAAACTGGAAGTTAGCAAGAAAGCGGCTCGTGCACTCATGATCTGTAAAAGCCTAGAAACAAAAAACGAAAATGTGAAAATGCGACGCAATAAAGTAATTCAGAAGACCTCGAGATCCGTTCCTTAAAAAGGGTTAAATTAGAAAAACAAATTCAAATGCTCAACATAGAACTCAATATAAAAGAAATTTAACTAAAAATTAAAAAAGAAGAATATTCCAAAATACTCGTAGTATCAAAAATGGTGACTGAATAGATATATGTATGGATGTTAAGAAATATGTGTTCTATTAATATACTTTTTAAGTTTGTTTTTTTTCCAATAAAATATATATGGAAATGTTATAACAAAATTTACCTATTAAAGACTCTTTCAATAAGCGCAGCGCGGGCTGCTGTATGGTTTGCTTCACTTCCTGAAACCGCAACTTCTTCAAAAGCTGGTATCACAACTTGTGGATCTCCTGCAGGTTCGTCATCTCCAACGTCAATAGCAATATTGTGCAGAACAGTTGTTGTAACTATTATTGCTAATGTCGTCTGCAAATCCAAACGCATACCAATCGACAGGCAGGGAATCGTTTTTTTCAAACTCCAAACGCTCGTTCGATTGTGTTTCAAGTCCTTATTTGGGAGATATTGTACGTGTTTTCGCCAGGAGTCTGTGGATTAAGCAATGGTGTCAACAAGTACTTTCTGCATGCATATCCACCGTCATCCAAAACGAAGCAGTTTGGATATTCGTTGTTTTCTAATTTCGCCCTTAGCAATGAATCATCAAATATATTTGAATCATGTGCACTTCTTGGCCATCTCACTACTATGTCCATGAATCTTAAATCACGATCACATACACATTTCGTATTTACAAAACACCATTCTTTTCTATTCCTGTATACTTCGGCTTCGTCTCCACCCGGTGATTGGATTCTTATATGTGTGCAATCTACTGCACCTAAAACATTTGGAAATCCGGCTATTGCAAAAAAATCATTGTATTCTTCTATAATATCATTGCGGTTTATCGGCAAAGAAATTAAATGTGGCCGTAAGCTCGCAATGTGATGAGTTATGTTCCGAACTATCCGACAAACAGTTGATTTGGATAAATTAAAGATATCCCCAACGCATAATTGAAATGACCCAGTTGCATAAAATCGTAATGCAATGAGAACTTGATTTTTAGCACTCACTGGACTATTGCGCTGGTTATTAGGTTCCAAATTGTGGCCAAATACGGTGCTCAATTGCTCAACACGCGCTTTGAATATCCTAAACCTTATTTTAAAATCAACATCAACATATTCTTCGATGGCATTCCTATGCTCAAATTATTCGTGGACGAACAATTCTTCCTACATCCTCATCAGATGTTGAAGATGATGATTTAAAAGATACATACACAACAACAGGGGTGGTAGAACACCCCAGCCAGGATTAGATTAACAAAAAAATACTTTTAAGGATGACATACATTTTTAATTCAAACAAAACAATTCATAGTAATTAACAAAAACAGAAAAAACGAAATTCGTAAGAAAAATATATACGGGGTGTTTCCAAGTTAAATGTCAAGACTTTGGCAACTGATTCCTGGGTTTATTCTAAGAAAAAAATCGTTCTACAGCAAGCGTCTATCTCCAATTTGGACATCATCTATCGAGAATTTAAGAAAACACCTACTTTGGTGTACCTTGACCCATACTAACTCAAATATCTCCGCTAGTACTTACTGCAGAAACTTCTTTTATACCACTTTTCCTAGTTTAATTTTCCAACTAGGCCTACACACTCAGTTAGGTTTGAGTCTGCGATGTTATGGGGAAAATGGTATGGAAATTAGGGTTTTGACGGGTATTCTAATAAATGAGCATACTATAAAACCTTCGCAAAGTCATACTTTATTCAAAAAACAATTTGCAAAATTATGATTTAGTTAGAAAATCGCACTAATTGCCAACTGTGGTTAAAAAATAGATAAAAAATCATTTTTTCGCTTTTTACCTGCTGCGGTTTTTTCCAAGTATCATAAAATCTGCTAGTTTTTCAGAATACTTACTACACATTTTTTTGTTTACAATTGTTACGTTCATAAGGAAAAATAATAAAACGGTATATTTATTACGCATTTTTTGTAGAAAAGCGACCTGAAAGTCAAAAAAAATGTATGGGCAAGATTTAGGATATTGACTTAAAAATAAAATATCTGGAAAGCGAAAAAAGGTATCCAATTTATTTAAACGCAGTTAAAAAGGGTGTTATTTCTTCTAAAATTAAAGAAAAGAAAGTTTCTGTAGTAAGTATTAGCAGAGATATTTGAGTTAGTATGGGTCAAGGTACACCAAAGTAGGTGTTTTCTTAAATTCTCGATAAATGATGTACAAATTGGAGATAGACGCTTGCTGTAGAACAATTGTTTTCTTAGAATAAACCCAAGAATCAGTTGCCAAAGCCTTGACATTTAACTTGGAAACACCCTGTATATTGACAGGAATAGAACGGCAGAAAAAGAAATGAAACCTAATTCAAATTACAGAAAATAAAATTGCCTGGTGTGGTGTAGCACCCCTGTTGTCATCGGAAGGTTAATGATAACTTATCCGAGTTGTGAAAAGTAAAAATATATAGATAAAAAAAAATAATTTTTAAAAACAAGCTTTAATGAACCAAAAAGTAAAAAAATAATTTTTTTCCGAGTCACCAATATGTGACTATTAATTAAAGATGGGGGGGCTCAGGTTAATTTTTTAATGTTTGTGGATTGTTGGCCTAGTATAATTTCCCCCATTTAGGTATTGATATGTACCAGAAATGTCTTTGCTGTCTCGACTTAGAATTTGTCTAAGTGACGATGAAGTGTTCTAATTAAACAGTTACAGTGACACAAAATGTGTTCCGCTGATTCCTCGTCCACGTTGCACATCGTGCATGTGTTATTTTGTGCATCAGCGCCCCAAGCTTTAATTAATAGTCACATATTGGTGACTCCGAAAAAAATTTTTTTTTTATTATTTTCTACTTTTTAGTATCTGAATTTTTTTTACATATTTACGTATACATAGGTACGTATGCACCATATATTGGCTTGGGTGGGTTTAATATGAGAAAGTTTTCGCAGAATGTTTGAGATTCTACTCGTCAAACCCTTCCATTTGATACCCATGTTGGGGGGGTTGTGAAGAAAAAAGTAGTCCGCCATTTTATGGCATCCACCATATTGAATTAACAATCACGTCACTTAGCTAATCGTATTCTACTTGTCAAACCCTTTTATTTGATACCCATATTAAGATGGTAGAAAAGATAACGACTATCCGCCATCTGGTGGGCGTCCGCCATATTGAATTTTTAATGACGTTATTGTATTCTACTTGCCAAGCCCTTTCATTTGAGACCCATATTAAGGAGGTCGGGAAATTAATGGTAGTCCACCATTTTGGGGCGTCCGCCATATTAGGTTTACAAGATCATCAAATATACTATATTAAGCTGTCACCGGACATGCAAAATTTCAGCATAATCGGATATCTGGAAGTGGGTGTAAAATCGAATCCCAGATTCCGCCCTCACAGAAATTGAAGTTAAAAAAGCGTCCGCCATATTGGATTTACAACGTCATCAAATAGCACATATTGTATTGTCTACGGAACTATATACGTGTGTAAAATTTCAGGATAATCGGATATCTGGAAGGGGGTGTAAAATCGACTCCCAGATTACGCCCTCACAGAAATGGAAAAGTTAAAAAAGCGTCCGCCATATTGGATTTACAACGTCATCAAATAGTACATATTGTATTGTCTCCGGAACTATATACGTGTGCAAAATTTCAGGATGATCGGATATCTGGAAGTGGGTGTAAAATCGACTCCCATATTCCGCCCTCACAGAAATTGAAGCTAAAAAAGCGTCCGCCATATTGGATTTATAACGTCATCAAGTAGCAAATATTGTATTGTCTCCGGAACTATATACGTGTGCAAAATTTCAGGATGATCGGATATCTGGAAGTGGGTGTAAGATCGATTCCTAGATTCCGCCCTCACAGAAAGTGAAGTTAATAAAGGGTGATTTTTTAAGAGGTTGAGAACTTTTTTTAAAAAAAAAACACAAAAAATTCGAAAAAATGAATGAAATATTTATTTGAATCGATAGTTTGAAGCTTGCAATTTAATGTTTAAAGATAATTTCATGCAAATGTTGACCGCGGCTGCGTCTCAGGTAGCCCATCCGCTGAGTCCAATTTTGGCATACTCTTTCACACATATCGGCCGGTATCTCACGAATGAATGCATGGATGTTGGCTTCCAGTGCGTCAATCGAAGCGGGCTTGTCCCTATAGACATTAGCCTTGACATACCCCCACAAAAAATAATCTAATGGTGTCAAATCGCACGATCTAGGCGGCCAATTGACCGGCCCGAAACGTGAAATTAACGGTTCACCAAACTCGCCTCGCAATTGCGCCATTGTTTCGCGTGCTGTGTGGCATGTGGCACCGTCTTGTTGAAACCACATATCATGCAAGTCAAGAACTTCCATTTCGGGCAAAAAAAAGTTTGTTATCATCTAACCTAACTGCTGGGAACGGCGCCGAATCGACATTTCGCGGTCTTCTGTCACATTAGCTGATACGGCCGCAATATTTTCTTCACTACGCACAGTACGTAAACGTGTTGGTGGTTTAATGTCCAACAAAGTAAATTTGGTGCGAAATTTGGTCACAATCTTCCGAATAGACTGCTCAGAAGGTCGAGAATGCCGATCATAAAATGGAAGCAGCGCGCGATGAACATTTCGAACCGAGCACGAATTTTGATAGTAAAATTCAATAATTTGCAAGCGTTGTTCATTTGTAAGACGTTCCATGGTTAAATTGCAAACCAAACTGAAGCTGTTTGACAGTGACACAAGGTACTAAACACACGTCAGCTGTCAAAACCAGTGTTGCCAAAACCAAACCAGCTAAAAAATCACCCTTTATAAAGCTTGTAAAAAGTGCTCAAATTTTTTGATAAGCGTTGCGCCAACTAGAAAATGAGTAAGTGATAAGTATTCAATTTAAGAGTAATAACAAGTTTAGCAACTTCCACCGTTTTTTTCTATTTCTGTTGCACCAACTTATTTTACCTATCACTTATCATAAGATATGTTGACTTTTTTAGCAGAATATGGCTAAGAAAAAATTCTCTTTGCGAATTGATTTTTGAGAAATACGGTTGTGTTTATTTTGACAAAAAAAAAAATAAAAAAAAATTTAATAAATTGAATTAAAATGTTTCGTTTTGAAAGATTATTTGAAGAAAATTCTGATAATGAATCGCGACGAAGGTTTGTTACAAATCAGCGTATTAATTTTGACTTGAGTTTAGAATCAGTGAACGTAATGGAAAATTTTCGTTTATCCCGTACCCAAATTGAATACGTCGTCACCTCAGTATTGGAGTGATCTATACGACAAAAACCTAGTTTCGAGAAAGCGACGTTTGAAGTTTGAAAGCGAATAAAACAAAAGTCTTATGTACAACAACCATAATAAAAATTAAAATAGTGGCAACTGAGCTGAACTTATAATCAATTTTTTATTTTAATCGGGCCATTAGTTTATTTTATATCTTAATTTGAAAAAATGGAAATTGCATATAGGGCATGATTTTTTTTCAAATTGTGCGGATTTGTATGGTACTGAACGCGATTGTGATTTATGAATGCATATGTGTCTTATTTTCATACAAAAGTATAAGAAAACCTGATATCTTTTGAGAGATTTTATTACACCAATCGAAAGATCTTGTTTTTTTCACTTAAGCCCCTTATTCCCAGAACAAAAATCGTTGTTTCTCGCAATGAGAAAATTAATGGTCCGGGCCATTCATTCTCGCAACGATTTATTATTCGATGCGATTTTTTGACATTGTTTTCAATGAAAGAGGAAACAATTGTATTAATTTTGAGTAGCAAAAAGGGAAACTACACATTTTCGCGCCTTTAAACGTCATTTCCCCTTTTAAAAAATTTAAATTTGTTGTTCAAATTACTTTTAATTCAATATGAGTGATAAGAAGAGGAAAATAACACAAAAAATAAAGTTCTCAAATGACGAAGAAAAATGTCAAAACTCGTCGGCACGTCAAAAATCTCGTTGCGAAATTTAAAATTCTAGTAATTAACCCTCAAAATCTCGAACCACAAGCTACGATTTTTGTTTCGGAACGATTATTTTTCTCGCAACCATTTTTGTTCTGTGAATAAGGGGCTTTAGAAACCATTCCTAACTCAAAAATTACGAAAATGCATTTATGTCACTCCAATACTGAGGTGACGATGTGCTTTTGCAAATTGGCAGAAATTTAGAGCACAGCAGCAGGCGAAATAATGCATTGACTCCATTGCATCAGCTTTTGACAACCCTCCATTGGCTCGGAAATGGAGCACAGTATCATGGAATCGGCGCAATGCATGGAATGCACAAATCAAGTGTTTGTAGAGTCATTCACCGGGTGGCAGCAATAATTATAAATAATATGATGAATGACGCAATTCGATGGCCAGAAAACAGTCAGAGCATTGCAACGGAGTTCTTCAACCAAAGTGGATTCCCCCAAGTAGCGGGATGCGTCGATGGGACCATGATAGAGATAGACGCTCCATCATTAAATGAAGAGCATTATATAAATCATCATGGAAAACACGCAATAAATATAATGATGGTGTGTGGTCCCGATCGAAGTTTTTATGCAGTAAACGCTAACTGGCCAGGGAGTGTCCATGACTCAAGAGTTCTTCGAAATTCCGAAATGTTTGCAAACTTTGAAGTCGGATATCGACCATATCCCAGTGCAGTTATTCCCGGAGATAGTGCATACGCGTTGATGGATTGACTTATACCACCATTACGGAGAAACCCTGATAGTCCGGCGCAGCAAAGGTTCAACCGCGCGCATAAAAAAACTAGACGGATTGTGGAAAATAGTTTCGGTAAATTAAAAAGAACTCATATTCAAAATCTGCTATTTAATATATTTTTACATATACATAACATTCATAACATTGCTATACAGAAGAGAGAAAACGGGCCAAATTTCAATTCTGAAGCTGATGCAGGCATAGAAAATGATGACAACGATGACGACAATGAAGTCGATGAAGTAAATGACCACGTATTACCTGCTAGCCTTCCGAATTTAATGAATTTCTTCCAATAAGAATATAATTATTCAAAATAAATGTTAAACACAAAAAATAAATTCAACTTCTTGCATGCCAGTTTTTGTTATAAATTTATTTTTAGAACTCAGAAAAATCTAAGATATGAATATCGGTTGCAGAACTACGAACGCCACAATCTACATTCGGACCAGAATCTAGGGTCATTTCCTTACCATTATAACCCTGAAACTCCAAAGTAAATTTAGATTGTGGCAGTCATAGTTCCTTCTTCAATTTAAAAATGTTGAGCTTATTTATATAAAGCTCTGATTTCAGAACTTCTTTCTTCAGACTCTCCAATAAATCTCTGGCCTTCTTTTTTGTTCCACTTTTCGTTGTTGGGTACTAGGCTGTGATGGGAAAAGAAGGGGCTCCGATTGAATTTCCTGAGAGGCAATCCCAGTCCTTCTATAACTGGAGAATCTTTTCCGAGAATATCTATGATTTCCTCGTCAACCTCATCGAAAATAACAGATTTTCCGCCGCCAGTGCCAGTTTTTCTGGAATTATCCCGCTTTGCCTTTTTAGAAAAAGGAATCATTTACATTTTTATTTCAAGTAATATATGTAAGTTTATAGATCTTACTAATGTTCGACTTTTCCATAGTCTAAACAAATCCCAGTGATTGTGCCTTCTTCAAATCCTCCTACCAAGCCTATTCTTTTCCTTTTTTACTAACAGCATTATTTTGACAAGATCCGAATAAAATCTCCTGAGGATAAGCTTAATAATCATTCCAAATAAATCAAGTATAAGTCTTACTTGTTTTTCTTTTACTATACTTAAAACCGCTAGCTTTTCATCTTTTGCTTGAATTCGAAAAAAATATTTAAAGCAAACTATTTTTTTTTAGCAAGTTATCGATTTGCTGCTTAGTAACAACAATACTGCTTACTTATGTTATTTCTTTGAGAAACACATATCATTATCACTCAACAGATAAGCGATAGTTTCCAAAGTGATAAATGAGTGAAATCAAATATGCTTTGGTGCAACGCTTATCACTTACACTAAGCGAAAAAATATTAATTAGATAATTTGCTATGTGATAAGTGATTAGTTGTTAGTGCAACAGGGCCTGTTCATATTGATTGATAATTTAACAAAAATCAAATTCAATTCGTTTGTAGAATATAAGCGGGGTTCACATTATCAAACATGTTTGACAAGCGTGTCAAAAATTATTCCGAACTTCCTTTGCATGGTTCGATGGATTATTGTTTTTTGCCTGTTGCAATTCTAACAAAGACCTTCCGTTGTTCGAATTGGTTGTTGAGTTTTCGACGTCAGTAGTACGAAGATAAGAAGCGGGACTTCTTTTTCTTAGAAAATCGTGCAGATAACAGATCGCCAGCACTATATCTGTTGTTTTTCCGGACTCAAAAGAATTGTAGTTAGGAGTACTCGGAATCGAGACGATATAATGCCGAACGTGTTTTCAACTATTGTTCGTGCACGGGAAACTCGATAGTTACAGTTCTCCTGTTCTTTTCAATGTCCAGTGCTGTACGGTTTCATTAAGTTTTCTTTTAATGAAAATGCGTCATCTGCCACGAAAACATACGGCATTTCTTTCGAAAAAGTTTGAATTTTTTCCGGTTTCGGTATGCTTAGGCACAGACAAGAGAAATATACAGATGTAGAATGGTAGAACAAAAGCATGTTACAAAAAAATTTTAAAACCAGCATACTAAAATCCAAAAACCAGCATTGGGAACTTATAAATAGTGAAGTGAACAATTCCCAATAAAACGATCCGCAGTTGCTTGGTTTTTATTTTTAAAATTTGGTACTATGTGTTTGTGTTTGCTCACGGTGACAATCGAACTTAAACATTTATCGACACTTGACTTCGGCTGCGGATGTTATTGAAAGTGAAGCGCAGTGGGTTGTTGTATGTGTATTGAATGTAAAATCCTACTTCACTTCACTTCACTACGCATAGGTTTCCCACTAAAACAGGGGTAATACCTCGTATGAAATGCCTGCAACATGAACGAACTCAAAGAATGGTGTATGATTCGAGCAAAAATGTTCGTTTCTCTCAATTTCCTTTTCTGTTTTGGACTTCCTTGTGTGTTGTGGATGTTGTTGTTGTATTCCCATTGCTGCTTAAATCCCTTTTCTTTTGTATCACGAAAACCGGTTTTTGTTTTTTTTGTTTGTTTTCGCATACAAAACGAATACACGAGCAGTATGTGTGTGTGATGTAATAATTTTGTTTTTTTTTTCTTTTCGCTTTAATTTCTTATTGTAAGTAATGCAAGTTTAAAGGGGCATATGGAAGGGGAATAGCGACTATACCATGGATGTGTGATTTTCATAGTGCTGCAAGTGTTCAAATTTTCTTGAATGGGAATTTTGCTACCGCGTATTCGTATGTACATATACATATGTATGTATGTATGTATGTATATGCGATGGCCCAACAGAAGGGCGGGAAAAGTAGATCATTTCGTTGGTTTTTGTGATTGCAATAAAATATGTAATTTCTTCGAAAACGTTAATTTCATTTGCAGAGTACATTACTTTAATGGCATAGAGATCCGCTTGGAGAGGATTTTTTGAAATTCCATCTCTAAGTGGGTAAATTCGGCAAAAATTCGGAACTCATCTCCAATTTGTTTTTCCTTACGGTGGCAGCGGGGGCGAAGCAAGGTGAGCACGGGTCAGCTAGTCAAATATAATACATGATACAGAAAACAGTAGGTAGCTGGTAGGCACTGTTCTGATTTCCAGTTTGTAAGCCTTTACAGGAGCCCAACAAAACATTTGCCCTCGATTTTAGAACTACATACATTTATGTACCTATGTACTTCTATGTAATGTATGCCTCCAGAAATAACTAATTTTTTTTTTTTCATTTGAAGGACATGCAAAAATTATCGGAGAAATTTTCTTATCGATTTCTTACAAATCAAAAAAAAAATTCCCTCAACAATAAATCAAAGAACATCCAAATTTCACAAAAATGTGAAAATAAAACCAAACAAAAACAACAACCACAGATCAAAATATGACCACCATATACACACAAACACGCCACAGTTTAAAATCCAGAAACGCCGACCAGCCAGTCAGTCGTTCGTATATGTTCGTTCATAAGATCGATTGAGATAAGTAAGACAAAATAAAGGGTTGCAACAAAATGAAATATAAAAAAAAATGTGTGTATACCGAAGTCACAACACACTGAAGGATGGTTGACTCGCACGACCATGTAACTTAAAACCTGCATGATCATAGAATAAACGAAAAACAGAACAAGTGGAGTCATCTACACAAAAGAAGAAAACTAAACTCGATGTATACCATATTCTACATCTGTGTATTTCTCTTGTCTGTGGCTTAGGCTTTCATTTCCGAAATGGTCATAAAGTTATGTGTTCGAAAACACACCACCTTCCGAAACTCTTCCATTTGTTCCAACTTCCACCATTGTGAACTCATATTTAGCATTTACGAGTGTCATCAGAACAATGCTGTAGGTTTTTTTGTAATTCAAGTAATACGCTCCCGAATTTACCGGTTTGATTATATTGACATGCTTTCCATCGATTGCACTGATGCAATGTGGGAAATTCCATAACTCAGCAAAATCTCTTGCAACTTCTTTCCACTCCTCTTCAGTTTTCGGTATCTGCAATAGAAAATAAAAATGATTTTTTTTTAATTTATGGCAGACGTCCATAGTTAATACAAGAAGAAAAAAAAAGGGAATAAAAAGGTGAGCGGGATGAACTCTTGCGTAAAGCAATCGATCATTTGGATTCGCGTAAGCAAGACCCCGACGAAGCTGATGCGCTCTGTACAAGTTGGGCAGTGCGTTTTCGAAAGTTGGACGCACAACAACAGCTCTTTGCCAACAAAACTATAGAAGAAGTCCTCTATAGAGCAGCACTGGGAGAGTTAAATGAAGACTTCTATAAATGCCTGGAAACAGTGTTCTACGACCAAAATTCGCGCGGAAGACTACCACCGCCACCAAAACAAGTCAGAGTCTCGGGATTGAAGAAGCCATTTATTTTTCATGTGCTTCCCAATCCCAACCAAACTTTAAATACAACACAAAACATCCGCTTTCAAAGAAACTTTTCCAACAAAACATCCGCTTTCAATCAAACCTTCCCAACCAAACTCTAAATACTCAGTAAAACATCCGCTTTCTACCGAACACCACTAATATTGAGGAAAACAATGAAAATTTTCACTATGATGAAGTCAATCCACCGCCACAGAAAGTTTTTAAATATAAATCCGTAAAGCCCAATTCACAATATCGCGTTCAGGCGCTCTCGCGTTGACCGATTTTTTTTTTTTTTTTTTTTTTCCGATGGTAGGTGAAAATCTTCCATAGACACTATGAGAATAGTAAGCGCGTGCTCATAGTAGTGTCAGATTCTTACTGACCAAAAACACCACCCTTCGATATAAATTTGTTAGATACTGCAACTAAGTTATACTACTTATCAAGCAATTTTTCTATCACGAAATATAAACGTTTCGCAGGTTACTTTCCAATGAAAGATCCTGCATATTCCGCAATTTAGATGCGGTTAATCCTTATCTCGCCAAGTCGAAAGGTTTTGTCCTTTGTAGTCGGCGCAATAAATTGCTCTCATCCAAAATAAGTAGGACTGTATTATTAACATGTCCGATTAGTCGGTTTCTATGTTTTCGCGCGAAGCTTCTAGTTTCAGCTTCGATTGTCGGAATTCCGAGATCCCTGTGGATATCGTCGTTTCTAGCATACCACGGTGCTTGGACAATTTCTCTAAGCACTTAATTTTGAAAGGTCTGTAAAATATTGGCATTTGTTTTCTTGGTACAACCCCAAAGTTGTATACCGTAGGTCCACACCGGCTTTACCACTTGCTTGTATAAAAGCAGTTTGTTCTCGGTACTGAGGTGGGAATGTTTCCCGATCAACCAGTACATTTCTCTATATTTGATTTCTAATTTTTTACGTTTCATTTTCACGTGCGAATTCCACTTTAGCTGTGCGTCAAGTGTCATTCCCAGGTATTTGGCTTCATTTGCATGGGTATTCGGGCCAAATTTATAAAATTTGGCAAGTCATTAATTTTTCTATAAGTGAAATTCACGTGAACAGATTTAGTTCCGTTAAGGGCAATCCGCCAGTCCCTCGTCCATTCATTTACTTTATTCAATGCGTATTGCAGTTTGGCAGTCGTTTCCTCGATTGTTTTACCTACTGCTAGGATAGCGGTGTCATCGGCAAACGTAGTAAGAATTGTGCCATCTTCTTTCGGTATGTCACGAGTATACAACAGATAAAGAAGCGGCCCCAGAACGCTTCCTTGCGGTACGCCGGCCGAAATTTCTTTGAGCTCTGAGTATTCGTTTCCATTTCTAACACGGAAGAGTCTATTTCCGAGATATGAATTCGAAATCTCGTATAGGTACAGGGGGCGTACTTGTCGTAATTTGCATTTCAAGCCATCGTGCCACACCTTATCAAAGGCTTGCGAGGCGTCAAGAAATACGGTTGAGCATATCTTTTTTTCTTCTAGTGCTTTTTCGATTACGTTAGTAATTCTATGCACCTGGTCAATAGTTGAATGCTTACTTCTGAACCCAAACTGGTGGTCAGGGATGAGATTATTTTCTTCTATAACCGGTTGAAGACGCCTTAGTAATATCCTCTCGAAAATTTTGGATATGACTGGAAGAAGCGAGATTGGTCTATACGATTTCACTTCATATGACGGTTTTCCTGGTTTTAAAACCATTATGACTTCCGCAACTTTCCATTGGCTCGGCACGTGTTTTAATCTGAGCGCAGCATTTATAATATGAAGAAGCTTAATTAATGCTTTTCTAGGTAAGGCTTTGAGAATTTCTCCGGTACTCAAATCATAACCAGGAGCTTTCTTAGGTTTTACTTTCGCGATCTCACGTTCGAGTTCTCTAAGCGTCGCAGATGTGAGCGTTAAATCGTCAGATGGTGGAACTACCATCCTCGTGATGTTGATGTTGTCATGAACCACTTGACCATCGTTCGGTTTAAAGGTTTCTTCCAAATGGGCGGCAAAAATATCCGCTTTTTCTTTATCTTCCCTTGTCCATTCATTTTGATTTATTTTAAGTGGCGGCGCGGTGATTTTGGGCCTTTTGGTGCCTTTTACGGCTTTCCAAAGGGAATAATTGAAATCTTTTTTCGCTGTTAAACTTTCAAGGTAAGAGCCTATCGCACGATTTTTAAAATCCTTAATGCTATTCTTTAACAAATTGCAGAGACGATCCAGATATGTTTTATGCTGTGGAGCACGACTGTGATAGATAAAGCACGATAATATATATACAATCCATTACAGAGGAACTCAACAAGTATTTTAGCGAAGGTTCTGTCAAAATCCGTTCAGTAGTTCCCGAGATTAGCCGGAACATACATAAAAGTAGTTACTTCTTTATAAATAGTATAGATTATCGAAGTGTTATCATATCATTCCTCAATATCAATCATATCAATAGCCGTATTTTATTATCACCGATGATCCATACAGATCATTTGTTTGTATGCGTTACAACAATATTTTATATATATTTATTTATCAAGATCAATTGTTGTGATCTAAAAAATAGTTCGGCTATTTCTCACTAGGAGTGCATCCTTCCCTAGGAGTGTGTCTTTCGCTTGTAAATGTTGCTATAATTATCGATAATTGTCAAGGGTATATGTTGCCAGTAGTAGTAGTAGTTGCCAGTAGAATAAGAAATAATTATTGACAATCCAAATATCATTATACAGTACGCCTTCGGTAAAAGCAACCCTCGATAAACGCAATACCTCGGTCAAAGCAACACCCAAATTTTTACCATTAGTGACTCAGTCATTGCAACTTTTCAAAAAAATGTGACTCAGTAAACGCAAATTTCCATACATGATCTCTTATTTCGTTTTATATTTGTTTTTATTTTTTGGCGTTTGGTTTTACTATAACAGGCAGTTATTTTACAGTTACTTCTCTCAGAATTAAATATACATATTTTTTTTCTTTTCTTTTACGACGAACATTATTCTTTTATTTTTCATACCCTTTTGTGACTCGGTTATTGCAACAACCTCAATTAACGCAACTGCTCGAACTTTTATCGGTTGCTTTTACCGAGGGCGTACTGTATTCGAATAATTTAATATTCTGCTCATAATTATATGTAAGCGATGTAATATGGTAAAACTATAGCGACAAAATATTATTTTGATTTGGTATCTGTTAGTATCTGATAGTCAAAAAAAAAAAAAATAAAAAAAATAAATAAAAAATAAAACAAGCGCATTAAACTTTCATTTTAGAGAAAAAGTAACTTAGCTTGTACAATCACCACAACACAGAACTTAACCTTTTCGTTGATCTGGACTGTTTTATTTTCATTGCGTAATCCATATAGATCATAAGTGATAATAAAACACGGCTATTATAAGTAACACAATGATGAATGATGATCAGGGATGAAAATGTAACTGAAAAAATATATTTCTCTCTTTTTGACTTACTGTATTATTTCTGACAGGCAGACCGAAAACGTTTTTGTGTAGGTGTGGTTGGGAATTAATTTGGCGATGGCAGCTAATTTTTGTATTGAATAAGTGAAGCCAAATTTTGTGATATGTATGAGTATGTATTCTGTTATGATTATATTAAATAGTAGTGAATAATTAAATGAATAAATATCAGATTTTAGTGGTGTTAAAATATGCTTAATATTCTATTTGAATATAAAAATATTCCACTTTTATATGTGATTATTTTTCTCAGAAAATATATTCCACTCGAGCTGAAATATATTCCAATATGGAATATTATATTCCACTCTGGTCACTCTGATCCTAAGCACAGTGTCGCCTTAAACTCATTCAGTGTACCTCACGCTTATAGTCTCTACTCTAACATACATATGTCACAGTTTTGAAAAAAAAAATGTTTAGGTTTGAATCACACTTTTTAATTTTAAATGGGCGAAAATGGCCTGTTAGTTTAAGGGGCTGTTTAACACGATTTTAAAATTAAGAGTGATTGGTGAAACGGAAAAACGTAATTTTAAAATTAAATAGGCTGTTAAATATTTAACAGCGGTTGGTGAAACCGGGCATTAATAAGGTTTATTGTAAGTTATAAATAAGATCCTAGGTTATTTTATTTCTCTCTTTCAAAATTTAAATAAAGTTATTCTTAGCTATGCCTTATATTAAGGCATATACCTGATAGTGACAGGTTTATGTAAGATTTCGAATTCTAATGAGAAGCATGTACGAAGTCGTATCTGGTTTTTTTTATGGAATTTCTCATTGGGATTTTTCGTTTCGCTTTAATTTTCAACTGACATGACAGTTTAAATTTGAGTGCTGAACAGAGTGCAGCGTATTAAAGTGTATAATTTGTGTATATTTTTCGTAAGTTCTTAAAGTGCACTAAAATTGGAGAGGTGAAATTAGTTAATTTATTTATTTAATTTTTAGTTATTAATTATCATGTCTTTGTTGACAGATTTTATGAGCCGTTCGACAATATTTAGGAAAGTCGTCTTTTCACAATCTCTTCGTTCTATGTGTATCAGACTTAATATTTACACTTACGTTATACCTCGTAGACAATTTCTCATTCATGCCATTTGCATTTATAATAAACTCCCCCTCAGTATAAGAACCAAGGTCGAGCACAGAAGTTTTTTGTCGTTAGTCTTCTCCTATCTTATTACTCTTCATTGATGTTGATCCCGTTTAAATAAAATTAACTATTTTGTATGAAAGAATGTTCACATTATAATTTAATTTATCTTATTCCTTGTAGTTTGTTTTTATTTCACGTTGTAGTTTTTTGTTTGCTTTCTCTTTAATTTGTTTTTATTCTATTTTTATTGTTATTCTTCTTTCTTAGTTGGCGCTACACCCAAGGGTGAATCTGCGCCTACTTCTCGCAACCATTTGTGTGTGCGTGTTATACTTTTGCATGAATGGGAAGGCGAAGGACCTACAGTTTTTCGCCGACTCCAAACGGCAAGTTGAGAAGCTTATTGAGAAATGATTGCTTGTCACACATTCGAAAGAGGTGGCACCGTGAAAAAAATTGTAGGTATTAGACTCGGGCTGCGATTGAACCCGGGCAGCATTGCATAGTAGTCAAATGCACTTACTACTACACCATGGTGCTCACGATTCGCGCGAAACTTTAGATATGTACTTTGAATTGTTCACTATTTCATTTTTGAGAAAGTTTATAAATTAATAGTGAAAGATTCGCGCAAAGTATTGAATGTCTAGTGGTTAGTGCGTTGGACTTATAGAGCAACAGTGAAAAATTCATCTGAAAATTATAAATGAATACTACTGAATTTTTGTTTTCATACGAAATTTGACAAATTTTGATAATTGCGTACTTATCCCAGTGAGCCATAAGACTACAATTGTCGAGTCAAAAGTCCACAGAAATTTCGTGTGGACTTCTGACTCACCTGGGTGGGTTATAAGTGCACAATTGGTTTGTGGACCTATAACCCACCAAGGTGGCTCAAAAATCCACTGTGAATTTTTGGCCTGTGGACTTATGACCCTGCGCCGTGTACGTTTTGATTTTATTGAAATTTATTAACTTTGGCCGAAAGAAAGAATATGGGTTAATATTATGATCTGTTTAAATAAATACGCTTGGAAATTGGAAACTTTTGAAAATTAGAATTTGCCAAAACTTTTTTTTTTAGCTTTCGAGTTTCCACTGTATTATACATTAAAGCTTTTTTAATCTAATATAGGCTTGTAAACAAAACACTCCTAATGTTTTTTCGTAGTAGCTTTACTCATATATACTTTTTCAAACCTTTTATGACTGATTCAGTTGATAAGCTTTCGTTCAGTGTTTGAATCATTGAAATAGGTGCAGGAATAAACTCTCAGAAGGAATCAGAAAACTCGCGCTAGCGTTTTAATTATAATCATACATAGACATAATATTTGTGTGGGTATTTATTATTTTCGCTCACTGTACTCCAATACACAGGGGGAACCGAGTCACTATAGAACACTCCAAACCAGCCATAAGCAGCGGCTTCAACTGCCATGCCAGTCAACCACTGCTACCGGCTAACTTATTGACGTTTGTATCTAGATACACAACTGCAAAATATTCCAGTGTTGCGCCAGCAATTCAACCATAAAGCCGCAATAAAGAGCGATCTCTCATTGTGTTTGTTGTTAATAAATCGGTTAAATTCGAAATCCTTCGTCGATGGATGTTGTAGTTGACTTTTTTTGTGTTTAAATGTTTTCAGCTGAGAAAAGATAAATATTTTTGCTTTGTTCCAATGTTTACCAGTGCAACTACGTCAAATAAAAAAAGTATGCAGTACGTGATCTAAGAAAAGTCATTACTTTTCAATATGCATAATGTGTGCGGTTTGGCGTCATAAGACAACGTGCGAATCGGCAATGTTGTACAGATTTTCAGTTTGAATAATTTTTCTGCACCAGTCTTAGACTTTGATTAATTTCAATAAAACGAAAAAAAGCAATCACTAGCACTTTGCCATAGTTTGTGTAATACAATACCGATGATGATACCGGTTTAAAAGCGTCCGTGGAATATACAATTACAGCAGCAAGTTGATAAGGAAATTGTCAGAACCAGCACAGCGTTCCATTGTGAATATCGATTTCGGTGAGTGTGTTGTTACTTAGCCCACCTGATGATAACCTTACTGATAGTAAACAAAATTAATAAGGCGGTTGTGACGCATATACGAGTATGTACACGTATACTCGAAGTATGTATGTTTATGATATTAATTGTTCCAGGAATTAATTGCATTAATGATCCTTGTACTCGAACAAAATTCGATGTACGTTAAGCTACGGCGCAAACATCGCTGAACCGCCGATTTTTAAATTTTATTTTGTTTTATAAGACTTTGTTCAATATGATAACAATTGTATGTGAAGGTAATTTTCAAACACTATGCCACTGCGTGAAAGTAGAAATAGTCAAATGAACATATTACGTATCTATAGTATCGCAGTGCACATATACATACATATATGTGTGTGTACAATATAAATTAAATAAATAGTTTTCAAACCAAATTTAAAATAAATAAATCAAATGACGGAACTACATAGGTATGTACATATGTACATATTACAAAGTCATTTTCAAGCAATTTGTTAATTTAAATACTATTTCATCTAAAGTATCTGTTTCTTGTATCAAAATTGTTGAAAAAGTGGAAAACCACACTAAATAAAATAACATTGCAGTGTATTCAATTAACTGTTTTTAAGAAAAACATATCTTATTTGTGTGATACATATTAATTTTCCAAAACTTTGCATACATATCTAAACACAATGTTTTTAGTGTGTTATGCACGATTGTGGCCAAGACGTTAGACGTGCTTTGCCGCACATTAAGGCGTGTTTTTTTTTCAAATCTGTATAGACTAAACATGCTGCAGCAACATGTTTTCAATGCAAAATGCAAAACCTTAGATTGGATAGTTATCAAGGCTAATGTTTTCCGTATTTTACTTTGAACGCTTTTGAAAGCTTTTTTTGAATCTATATAGATTTGAAAAAAAAAAACACGCCTAATGTTAAAACATTGGACTAGGATAATAGCTTGTACATATGCTACCGGGGCTTTCGGCTATGAACTGTTATTTTATTCACATTAGCAACTCCGAAGGCATTTTTTCTTTATTATCTTGCGTTTCTGTTAACAAAGAACGACTAATACCTCATTGTCTTGTTCATCATCTAGTGCAAATAAATCTTTATAAAAAAGCACAAAAAGCGAAAAATTGTTTTACTGCTTTTTAACTGATTCCACAGAATGGAAAACACAAAAACCATGTGGCAACTCAAATACTCAAATTCATTTATGGGTTCTTAAAGCACAAAATCCCAAGGCTCTTTAACAAAAACCATAGAAAAAGCAGCAAAGATTTGCTTTGACTTAATAATGGTAGCACTGTTTTGATGTTCATATTTCCCATACAACACACACACCACGATGGTTGATGGCGGCCAGCGGCCAGCGTTGCCGCTTGACTGTGTAGCCCGAAAAATTGGGAAAAGTAGCAAAAGTAGCAAAATCTCTAATTCTGAAGATAGCAAAAGCAAAAACAAGAGGGTTTGTAGGTAAGGTTATGATAAAAGGGGTTCTGAAGCTGATGGTACTTAAACCGAAAAAAATCCGTTCAAACATTTAATTTACCTGCAAAATTGATTGATTATGCCCAGTTTGGCCAGCTTCTTTCAGTGTATTAAGAACAATTTACCTAAAATATTCTTTCGAGAACATGCAATGGCCTGACAATCACAAAGGATATGTTCAATATCCTCCGATACTCCCATGTCATTGCAGTATCTGTATATTGCTCCGTGTCTGTAAGTCCCATTCGTTTGGCATGTTTTCTTAAGAGACAGTGTTAAGAGAGTATTCCTATTAGAGTTCTTAACGCTGCCCTATTTAGTCCAAGGATTACCCTGGCCCTTTGGCAGTCTATGGCCGGGGGATTGGGATTGAAAGCAATAGAAAGCACTACCAAACATAAACAAAATATTTTGCTGGCAACTTCAAAAAATAAAATGTAGCAAAATGGGTCAAATTTGAAAATTAAAGTAGCAAATTGTAGCAAATGGAAAAAACCTACAATACTGTAGCACTTTTGCTACAACAGTAGCTCTGTGGCAACGCTGGCCCCAGCCACGCATGATCAGTGTGTCATCTACTGTGTGGCAGGCTGGTCATGGTGGCATGTATGCGGATTTGAGGAAAATTACAAAAACAACATGTGTGTAAGTCAGTGGTCTGATTTTTATTTTGTGGCAATTTTTCGAGTTGAGTGCCATGAAAACATGTACAGGCACCAGTGGCTAAAAAAAGCAACTTCATAAGGCCTGTACTGACAATTCTATCGGAACAGAGTATAATAGGCGTGTTTTTTTTCAAATCTTTGTAGACTAAACATGTTTCCGTAATATGTTTTCAATGTAAAATACAACAAAACCTTTGACTGGATAATTATCCAGGCTAAGATTTTGTTGTATTTTACTTTGAAAGCGTTTGAGAGCTTTTTTAAAAATGTATATAGATTTGAAAGAATTTTTTTAAACTATCTAGTGAAAAAATGTTGAATAACTTTTTTGCTCGCAGAGCTTAAGACCCGTGCTTTAGTGACATTTATTTTGTTTTTGAAATACATTGTTTTTCACTTTCGATAGATGACTCCGATGGACGGGGTCGGAATCCTGGACCAAAAGTGTTTCTCTATACAATAAAGGCCCCATAGTATCGGAAATAACCCTACGTATATTTTCAGTACTAAATGGAAAAAGCATCAAAAAAACTGAAGCTTTTTATCTGATATTGGCGGCATGGTGCTTAGCATAAGTCAAATGGATTTCCATGTGTTTGTTTGAAGCTAGCCGCGCAGTTACACAAGTCAAGTTTAGAAAAAATATAAATTTGAGTTCAGAAAAATTTTGTTGTTTGAAAATGAGCTATCGAGATCGACTTACGTCGGCCAATATTTGAAATTAAGTAGAAGCGGCGTGGCGCTGGATTTATGTATGTATCTGTAATCTGAATGCAGTCATTTCCAAGATGACGAAGATTCATAAGAGCCAACAGGAGCAGAAATTGAATACGGCGAAGCAGAATATTATTCGAGTGACAGTGGAGAAAGTGCAGACGAATTATTGGACGAGACAATGTTGGAGGCTTCTGCTGCTGATCCAACTGTATTGTGTAAATCGAAAGATGGCAAAATCTGACACACCTCAGAGCCAGCTGTTTGACATATCTGCCCTGAACGCGTACATTATTTATAACAAACGTATTCCATTACTGAAAACGAAGAAGATACATAGCATGGGAGCTATGCAGTAACATTGTATTCTAATGGTGATTCGGACACATCTAGCTTCGAATACAACAGGAGGTGGCAAGCTTGCTCGTTCGGTGCAGCAAATGACAAATGTATCGCGCGTAAAAGTGTTCGATGCAACATTTGTTCGCATTTCTATATAGCCAACAAACATTCGGCCTTATGCAACAAATGCAAGAATTTTGTTTCTCCGATGCGTCATGTGAAGCACATATTACGTGTGAGCGCTGTCCAGGTGCTGCAGAGTGAATTTGGCGGACTGATCTCTTGTGATTTGCCCCCATTTCGATTTTTTGCCATTTTTTTATTATTCCAAAAAATCGACTTTCGACTCTCGTAAATAAAATTTTCTTTTTTATTTTTAACAACGCAAGGGAACGGCGAACCAAACTGCGTCATTATATTTTCTGATTTTGTTGTTCGCGTATCTTCGGAACTGAGATTTTAGCTGCAGGGTCATTTCGGATACTAATCTAGATAAGAAAAAAAAATTGAGGATCCGTTGAGGATTAAGCTGGAAAAATGATAGTTTTCATTTTTGTATTTCGGGTATTATCTAGTCTGTCACAGTTCTCCGATTCATATGTAACCAAGTCCTAGGTGGGAATCAAACCCACGATGACTGCGTGGTAAGGTAGTATAAAATTTAGCACTATGGAATTTTAAAAAAAAACTAAAACCCGACTACGGGAAAAATTATCTGAAAAGTGTGAAAGTAGTTTATTAATTTTTTATTTACAACTTTTTAGTTTCAGAAAATATGTGAAGATCTAGATCAGATTACGGACATAATAAAATACAGCCAATGTTACACACTGCGCGAGCACACAAAGATCAAGATCGACTACTGTATACATATATATACATATATAAAAGACCACTCTCTGTATCCATGTATTAGTTCAGTCGACTCGCTTATCTAAACTATGCTTAGCTGAGAAAACCCGGTTAATTGAAAAAATTATTACGTCCGAAATGAAAGAATTGTATAAATTCAGCTTCGCATAAGTGAAAATACCACTTAAGTGAAATAAGATTGGTGGCAAATTGCCGTTTCAGTTAAGCGGAGTTGACAAATATCCGAAAAAACTAGGCTTTCCTTTGAAAGCAATGCGACTCAGGCTCACATATAACATAATATGTGCATTATGTATGAGCATGACCAGACATATGCATGTACACTAATACCCCGGTTTGCGTCGTTTCAAAATTGCGTCGTTTAAAAATGATCGTGATTTCGAAGCTGTGTCGTTTTTTATTTAAGTTTGCGTCGTTCACAAAATTTTGTGGTTTAGAAGTTGCGTCGATGTGTTTTCGGTTTGCGTTTTTGTTATTACTTTTATTTATTTATTATTATTTAGTTTTTTGTAAAAAGGGGCTTCCCCAACTTATTTCACAGGGACTGGAAATATTTTCTGATAATGATGCTAATTATGTAGAATCATTTTGTTTCGTACTTTTTAGTTAGTTTTTCCCGTAGTCGGGTTTTAGTTTTTAAACTTAATTTTTTTATTCAGTTCACAATTCATAACGGCCCAATATCGTTCAATTTGTCTTAGCATGGGAGTGTTGGGGGGATTGCAGTCCTTGGGAACAAATTGCACACCATTTTCCTCGAACCACTTTAAAGTCTGTCCTGCATAATGGGATGTTGCCAAATCTGGCCAAAACAGTACTGATGCTCTATTTTATTTACAACTTTTTAGTTTCAGAAAATATGTAGTGTATGTAAGTAAGCAAAGTCGTATTCTACTTGTTAAACCCTTTCATTTGAAACTCATATCAAGGAGGTAAAGATAACAGAAATTCGCCATCTTGAATTTAGAATGAGGTCATATCGTATTGTATTCTACAACTCGTCAAGCCCTTTCATTTGATACCATTATTAGGGCGGTTGATTAGTTTAACCTAACCTAAGGAAAAATAAAAAAAATAAAAAAGACATCCTACATACAAACAAACAAACTAACAAACATACAAACCCAGCCTGTGACCATTATAACCCTTCCTTTTGCCTAGTCGGGTAAAAAAGAAAGGAGCACTGGCTAAAGACATCAAATATTTAAAGAAAGTATGGAATGAAATGTCTAAAACCATCGACGAGGTGACTTACAAAACCTCATGAGAGGCATTAAGGAAAATGTAATAATTGAAGCGCTTAGAAGATGAAGAACTTAAGCGACATTTTCAAACATTGGAGTAATCAGCGTTTAAAGTTTTTTAACTATAACTTTTTTGATAAAAATGATAAAAAGTATATATGGCAAATTCGAAGTAAATACAACTCAAGTGATTTTTATGTTATTAATATTTTTTTCTGAGAAGTAAGGATTTGCGAGATATTTACAGTTTTGTGTACTTAACACCTTCATCCACGAACTTTGTTGTGTTTATTTATTCATTTCTTATATAAAAGTCTTAAGCGAAGTTTAGAGCCCTTGTAACTTATGTGAAATATGATGAAATAAATTTCATCTGTTCTTTTAAAATTGTAATTTTTTCCCCAGAAAGTAGCTTGAATTTTTTTTTCCGTTGGCATAAAATCCTGATTTTCAGTAGGACGTTTATGGCTTTTTGCTATTGCTACCTTACCAAAAGGAGCAGTTTTCTCGTAGCATTCTTTGTAGAGGTATCAAACATACTCTTCTACTCGAATCCACTTTATAGAATCTCCAAATTGAACTTATTCATTGTAAACGTTTTTTGTCGAATTTTTCACGTTAAATTTATTCTGAAATTCATTTAAAGATCGAAAGTGATTTTGCATATCGATTACAACCTTGTTCTTAGTACATGACGCTCGTATTATATTTCGATACTGCTCTGCAGTATACAGTCTCGTGTTTTCGCAATACCTTCTCTATTCTGCCGAATTCTCTGTCACTACCAAAAATGTGTGCTCCACCTCTGGAAACCTGTAGTCTATTATTTTAAAATATGTCTGCAGTTTTTTTTTTTTTTGGTTTTCAAAAGCTGACTTGTAGCTTAACCGAAGCTTAGTAGTGGGTATTTAGTCTGTTCAATGACTTTTTGCTGGACAACTTTTCTGCACCTATTCTTGAGGTAGGACAGTATGCTGCTTTTTCTGTGCATTTTCAAAAATCTGTGCTGTTCTGATCTGCCTTTTTTCTCATAGAACAAAACTAGTTTCCAGCTTCACAGGTACTGTATGTGTCACTTCGTGGATGGCGAAAGGAAAGCTTAAATTTTGTGACAAAAATATTTATGTAAAATGCTTCCTTTACATAATAGCAGTCTTTTTTGTTTTCGATGTCGCATTTTTCAATACAGAGTTTGTGCATTTTAGAAACGCCTAAAAGAGGTGAAATGTATTTTTCGAAAGGGTTTTTATTCTTTGAATAGTGGGATTCTTCACCCAAAATCTGCTCAATATGTTCCCCTATGACGGCCCCTTCGTCCTTAATTTTGGGTGGGCGTACAAAATGTTTGCCTCTTTTATCCAGTAACGGAAATGACTTACCAGATTCAAGCTTTTGCTGTGTAACTCTTCAAATGTCTGTCATTTTATTCATAAATAAACGAAAATAAAATTTGCATAAAGATGTTAAGTTGCCCACATAGCACCTTTATCTACAAAATGAAATATTTAAGTATACTCCTTTTTGCATATGAAGGGCTTAAAAGCGTTTAATACATTCTTCCACTAAGTTTATTGAAAAAGTGGTTGCATATAAACCCTTCATCCTTTGCTAAATAATAATCTAGAGGCGATAGAGAAGTCTAGATAAGACAGAAATTTAAGTTTTCATATAGGACATTTGTAAGAAAAAAGGGAAATTTCAAAAAATGTCACTTAAGCCCTTCATCTTCTAAGCGCTTATTATAAACTAACTATTTGATCTTAAATAAAGTGCACAAACACAAAAGGGCTCGATGTGATTGTCGCTTACGATAAATTTGCGGATAGGGCTCGTTATAATCAGGGCTGCCGTTTTGAAAATTCGAATGGGAGTTTTTTAGGCGTTTACAGGGGAGTATTTTATGTCTAAGGGGAGTACAAAAAAGAAACGATACAAATCGAACATCAAAAACAACCATTAGCCTGTTAAAACTCTAAAACTTAATTATTTTATTTGGACTGCAGCCTCAAGATTTTTTTCAAAAAAGTTCACTCTTTCAATAAATAGCAAAGCAACAGAAAAACCAAATTCTTAATCATTGTGGATAGTTTTTTTTTAGGTTAATGAACTCCAAAGTGAATGAAGTATTGTATAAACTTATAACAGTAAGAAATTTAAGCATTAAAATAACTAGGTCTTGGGTCTATCAAACTGTAACTTAGTACCTCGTACAACCTCCTCGGCTCTACATAACTTCAAAAATTCTATTGTGCATAGAATTTATCAAGTTGTACAGAACTTCTCCATTGATCTCGATTTATGCCTGGGCTATTTGTGTTTTTATCTCTTTCACATTCCTGTACTGCCTCCCATATAAATCTTTCTAGCCATGATCCCCCACATGTTTTCGATTAGTTTCAGATCAGGACTACATGATGGCCATGGCAAACACCTAGTTTCGCTGAATTCCAACTATTCACGAACTATTTTTGCCGTGTGAATGGTCTTATTTGAAAAATAAAGTTTTCACCCACCGGCATTTTTTCAAACTCGTCTAAAGCATATTCGAGCATCTCTCTGTATTTTTCACCATTCATTTTGGGTGGTAGCCATATCAAAGTGGTTTTTCCATGAAACCCAAAGGGATCCCAAACCATCGCACTTCCACCTCCGGAGTGCCGGGTCATTTTCATTGCTTTTTCGCCTCGCAAATGACGCCAATAAAAGCTAGAACCATAGGGACAGTTTGCTTCATCACTTACTGCACTCTTCTTACAGTTACTAGAAGTTCCAACATGCGCCTTACCTGATCCACATCCGGCATGTTTCACCTGACTTTGCATGGTCGACCGGATCATCTAGCAGAGCCATAATTTTCACCCCAATTGAGGAAATGACACACAACGGAAACAGATCGTCCTACCTTTGCAGCAATTGACGGCTTTCCATGGTCTCTTTGTATAGCAATAACTGCCCATCCTTCAATTGGGTTCCACGGGGCATGGCTAGGTTAGGTTGTAAGTGGTTATTAGGCTGAGACATCACAAGCCAAAAGGCGCCATAATAGGCCCATGGCGATCCCCTGTGACCATCGTATGATGGTACCTAAACCTAAACATTTCCGTCAAAACATTTAGCTTCCCTGCAAAATTTTAAAAGAATTACGATTACAATATTTTAAATATAAAAATACTTATCAATAATCTGAAATATTGTAAGATAAACACAATGTCTTTATACTCAAGTTTTTCGCCTTTTGGGCATGGCTTCTTTAGTTAGCAGTTCAGTCTGTATATAAAATTGAACAATTTGATAATGTCTGTCTGTATACTTATTTCGGCCACTGTATTTCATTATTGTGTTAGTATTTTAACAAAGTACTATTCAATAAAGAAAATGTACTCAAAGTACTAGTACGAATACTCCCTAAAGGCGCCTGGTGACAAACAACAGAAACAGGAACAGAAAAAGAAACAGAACAGAAGCACTTTCGTTTTGTCGTAAATTCTGTTTCTGTTTGCGTTGCTCGCTCATCTACAAAAACCTGGAACAGATCTTCCGGCTGCCGAGAAAAACATGGCTACCTCAGTGCTCAGTTTATCTATAATTTTTTCCTCTTCGTCGACTGAAAACTTTTTTTTCCATTTCTCCCTCTTGTCAACGCAAAATGAAAACATATAGCCAATTGCGGAACAAATTCAAATTCAGAAACAAAAATCATGGCTACTCCTACTACGATAATATTGGCATTTCTGTTGCTGGCAGAAACAGAAAGAGCTCATCTTGAATTGTTTCTATTATGTCGCCAGACGGCATTTTTTTGTCGCTAGATTCTGTTACTACAAAAAAAAATATTCTGTTGCTAATTCTGTTTCAGTTGCAAATGTATGGGATTCTGCTTCTGTTCCTGTTTCTGTTGTTTGTCACTAGGCGCCTTAAGTACTCACTTCGGCAGCCCTGATTATAATGCCATGCCCGACCCTTTTCGGAAGTTACTCTTTATTTTTATTTTTTTCTTTGACAGTTGGCGCCAGACTACTATTTTTTACCATTACTATACAATAATAATAAATGTACTGTAAGAAGTTGAATTATATTGTGTGACGGTCTGTACTTGTTTTATGCTTACTGTACTTGACTTTATAAAATAAAAAAGGAAACTAGGATTTATTGTCGAAGTACACATTATGAAAATAAATAATATATAATAAAACATTGAATCGAATAGTTTATTACATCTCAGAAGTGGGATTTAAACCAAATAAACGAAATTAATGCCACTGAGATCAAGAACTCGTACCGAGATGGCACGAGCTTTGATAGATGCAGGATTCTTCGTTTCGGAAACAGCGAGCATTACACAAATGCGCCCGCTATACGACGAACTACCGATCCATTTGCGGGAGTCAGACAGATCATCAGAACCTGATGAAATAAATTTGGAGGCCGAGAAACAATGTAATTCGGCCCACCCTGCTGTCACTGCCTATGCTGCTGTCCCTGCTGCCTCTACTTCTGCTGCTGTCCCTACTTATGTTGCTGTCCCTACTTCTGCTGCTGTCCCTACTTATGCTGATGTCCCCACTTATGCTGCTGTCCCTACTTATGCTGCTTCACCCGCTGTCACCACCACTGCCGCCACTGTCGCGAAGCCAACTTTGATTTCTCCTGATATTACGACCTTCGCCTATGAAAATATTGAGCAAGAGATGTGCTTCCTCCGGAAGCAGCGAGAACTGTTGCTGCTGCAAAGGGAGGTGGACCTGCTTCAGAGCCAGATGAAGCGAGACCTACCTATCGACCCTTCTTTCATTGACTCAATGGTGAATCGGTTTTCCGGCGACGACTCCTACGAGGCGGGTAAATGGTTTGCCGATCTAGAAGACGCATTCAAATTATTGAAGTCCAGTGAACACACCAAGTTTGTATGTGCGCGTCGTCTGCTAGATGGAACAGCAAAACTATTTATTCAAACCATTCGTGCAGTCGATTACAAAGAGTTAAAACGGTCACTAATGGAGGAATTTGGAAGAACTAGATCATTGCTGGAAATTTACGAACAATTAAGAGATCGAAAACTGAAGCCTAACGAAAGCATCCAAAGGTATGTCATCGAGATGAGGACCATAGCCGAGAAAACAGATATACCTGAGTGCGACTTAGTGGACATCATCATTGGTGGACTAAATGATAGGTCCTCTTTGGTAACCATGTTGTACCAGGCCACAACATTGCGACAACTTCGGACGCAGCTTGAACGTTATGAGAAGTTGCGAGCAAAATCCCAAGTAGGACCTGAACAGGCATCACAACAGCCAAACACTGCTATTGGTTACAAGCAGAAGACGATTACTGCTACCAGGTCCATCGTTCCAGTTAAGACTTCGTCCGTCAATGATAGCCCACGCTGCTTTAATTGCTCGCAGTTTGGGCACTATCAGTCGCAGTGCCCCCACCCAAAACGTGCACCTGGTGCCTGCTTCAAGTGTGGTGAAGTAGGTCACTTTCACCAAGTATGCCCCAGAAGAAGAAATGTCATTGCAGCCATCGAAGAGTCATCAAGAGACTCCACCGAAATTGAAGCCCGATTGTCCAGTGAGGAAGCTAGATTGGTGAAGGCAGTTAGCGCTATGCAAATGGTAAGTGTCGCTTTCTTAAGTAAATCAAACAAACGCACTGATGTTAATAAAATTATGGCTCTTTTGGATTCCGGTAGCCCGAAGAGTTTCATTAAAGCATCTGCTGTCCCCGTTCCAATCAGTTCTACATTAAAGCCTACTAGATACCGCGGCATTGGTAATGCGAAGTTGAACATTTTTGATGAAGTAGTATGCGAAGTCATCATTGAAGACCAAGCAGCTGTACATTTATTTTCCGTTTTACCAGATTCAGACTTATCAGTGCCTATGCTCATAGGTCGGGATCTGTTGAAGAAATTTTGTATTTTCCTATGTAAATTTAAAAAGAAAAAGTATTCGAAAGAAGAACTTATTCGTATGAAGTATATTACTAAAAATTTGAATTCAGAACTTTTGCTTAATAGTGCGTTTGATCGATTTAATTTAAGAAGAATTGATAATACTTGTGAGGGGGGTTCAGATGGGTCGCGTTTCGCAGACGATGGCGAGTTGATTCAATCAAATTCTACTCCGGGCTCAGATAAAGTAAAAGTGGCATGTAGGGTCCCCGCTCCAGGGTCTTCGCTGGTACCTGCAGTAAAAGAATATAGGTTACAAATTTATGCGGCCGAACTTGTTGACCACGATAGAACAACTTGCGAAAGTAGTTACGAACAAGAGGAACTAATAGAGCAAACCTCGCCTATGGTGATGTTGGATGCAGAGTTGGGTATAGACATCGACGTTCAGTTAGATGATAGTAAAAAAAAAGTTTTACAGTCTGCAATTTACAGCACGTATTTCAAACCAGGGCCTGAAGTTAAAATAGAACCTTATGACAGCAAAATGAGAATAAATTTAACTGATGACACACCCTTCCACAGTGCACCTCGAAGGCTCTCGTACTCTGAAAAGGCAGAGGTACAGGCAATTGTTGATGACTTACTGGAGAAAGGGATAACTAGGCATAGTAATTCGCCGTATGCGTCAGCGATTGTTCTAGTTAGAAAAAAGAATGAAGAAGGTAGGCTTTGTATTGATTATAGATTTCTGAATGAGAAAACTATCCGGGATAACTTCCCGATGCCTCTAATCGAGGAGTGCATAGAATACTTGGAGGGGAAGAAGTATTTTTCTGCGTTGGATTTGAAGAACGGCGTCCACCAAGTGCATATGGATGGAGATTCAATTAAATACACTTCATTTGTGACACCTTCAGATCAATACGAATATGTGAAAATGCCATTCGGGCTTAAAAATGCTCCAGCATTCTTTCAAAGGTTTATTAATGAGATATTAAGGGACTTGGTAAAATCAGGGAAGATTGTCATATTTATGGACGACATTGTCATTGCCACTGCGGATTTTGAAGCCCATGTAGCTACGTTATCTGAAGTTCTTAGCATATTGTATAGAAGAGGTTTGGAATTAAAAATGAACAAATGCAAATTTGGGTACAGCGTGATAAACTTCCTAGGATACATTATGTCGGCAGAAGGTATTCGCCCAAGTGAAGTGCACGTAGAAGCAATACAAAAGTTTCCTTCACCCCGGAGTTTCAAGGAGCTGCAACAGTGCCTCGGCTTATTTTCTTATTTTCGAAAGTTCGTACCTGCTTTTTCCTCGATTGCGAAACCTCTAACAAACCTACTGAAAAAAGACACTCCGTTCGATTTTGATATAAAATGCGCAGACGCATTTTATAGACTGAAGGACTTATTGATCTCTTCCCCTATATTGGCTATATATAGCCCCAAGAGAGAAACTGAGTTGCATACGGATGCAAGCAAGCTAGGGTTCGGCGCTGCGTTGATGCAGAAACAGGACGATGGTAAATTTCACCCTGTCGCATTCTTTTCGAAAACTGCATCTGAGAGCGAATCAAAACTACACAGTTTCGAGTTAGAAACATTAGCTATAGTCTATGCGCTAGAACGGTTTAAGACGCAGTAGAAGGGGATTATGTTTACGATCATCACTGATTGTAATGCGTTAGCGCAAGCTATGAAAAAGAAACAAGTGAACCAGCGCATTGCGAGATGGGTTTTTAGCTTCGAAAATTACAACTATAAAGTGAAACACCGTAGTGGAACTTCAATGGGGCACGTAGATGCACTAAGTAGGTGTCACTTAGTCAGTAGTATCGACATTCATGATTTGGATTTAAATATTCAAATCACGCAAAGTCGGGACGCCAGAATTAAAGCGTTAAGAGACGAACTCGAAGATCGAGTGGTGCAGCATTTTAAATTAAAAGATGGACTAGTGTTTAAAATAAGCAAGCATTCAGAACACCTTCAGCTTTACGTTCCTTCCGAAATGGAAACAAACATAATAAGAACCATTCATGAGAAAATAGGGCATTTAGGAGTTGATAAAACAACAGACCAACTTAAGAAAAACTACTGGTTCCCAAAGTTAAGGAAAAAAGTTACGGGTTACATCAAGAATTGCGTTAAATGTATAATTTATTCGCCGGCATCTAGAAGTAATGAGCATAACCTATTTAATATTCCAAAAAAACCTATACCTTTTGACACTATTCATATTGATCACTTCGGACCATTACCTTCGGTCCGCTCAGTAAGGAAACATGTGCTCGTGGTGGTAGATGGGTTTACGAAGCACGTGAAAGTATACGCAGTAAAGACTACCAGTACTAAAGAAGTGTGCGCTTCCTTGCAGAAATATTTTGACAATTATAGTCGGCCTCGACGAATAGTGAGTGACAGAGGAACGTGTTTCACATCTAACGAATTCGCAAACTTTATGGAAAGGAATAATATTGACCATGTGAAGGTCGCTGTAGCTTCCGCTCAGGCTAACGGGCAAGTAGAAAGGGTAAATAGGGTATTGAAATCAATGTTGGCCAAATTGACCGAACCAGTTTACCACTCGGACTGGGTGAGCAAGCTAGTTAATGTGGAGTTCGCTATTAATAATTCCGTTCACTCCTCGACTCGGAAGTCCCCCTGTGAGTTGCTATTTGGTGTAGAGCAAAGAGGCAGGATAGTTGACGAATTGACTGAATACATAGGGGAAAAGACTGAGGTTTATAGTCGCGACTTAGAGAAGGAGAGGTCAGACGCCTTAGGATCTATAGAAAAATCACAAAAATACAACCTTAATTACTTTTTGAAACATAGTGTACCAGCGAAAACCTTTGAGGTAGGAGATTTTGTTGTCATGAAAAATATGGATACCGCTGCGGGGTCGAATAAAAAGTTTATCCCCAGGTATAAGGGCCCTTATCAGATAAGAAAAAAGTTGCCCAATGACAGATATGTTCTGGGGGATATTGATAATTTCCAAGTTAGTCAAATACCTTACGACGGGGTGGTTGAATCAAATCGCTTACGAATGTGGCTGACTCCAGCGATCCCACCTGACTCCGCAGTCACGGAACTTGAAAGCGACACTGACCCTTTGGACATTTCGATCGAGTCGATCGAGTAGTCAGGAAGGCCGAGTTGTAAGAAGTTGAATTATATTGTGTGTCGGTCTGTACTTGTTTTATGCTTACTGTACTTGACTTTATAAAATAAAAAAGGAAACTAGGATTTATTGTCGAAGTACACATTATGAAAATTAATAATATATAATAAAACATTGAATCGAATAGTTTATTACAGTACATTAAGTCGTATGACTGAAAACAAACTAATACTTCTAATATTGATATTTTGAAATTATGACATTAATTTTGTTCTTTTATAGAAATGGACTCACTGCATGTCAATACTATCGTGTGTTAGCCATTAAGTACTCTTTTGATTCACAGTTCAATTTTATATTCTATATGATATTGTTACTTAAGTATTCATTAACATATCTATAGTACATTCATATGGATAAACGTGAGTTTATGTTTAATTGATGTTTTATATCGATATTATTCTTTGACGAAAGTACACACCATAGCAATTAAGTAACAGAATAATAATCATCATATGACAGTACTTTGTGCCAAAAACAAATGCAAAATTGCATACTATTTGACGGCTTTCTCAGTTTTTTTTTACTAACGTTCTAAAGAATGTTACCATTTGAATTTATCGAATTCATTCCTTTGGTTTAATTTTTCTTGTAATTTGCCTCTCTAGTAAAGCCGAGCAATTGAGAACATGTTTGTCAACAATATTTTAAAGCATTTAGGGAATGTTTCAAATAGGTCTTAAGTCCCGAATTCCTTCCACTTTTAGTGAGTATGGATACACTATACAGGGTGTCCTTAAACTGGAGATTCCTGAAGTTCTAGTGAACAAAAAATCGTAGTCAGGGGTGGGTCTATTTTCACCCCCCCCCCCAAGTTATAGCCCGTTGATGTAAGGCACCTTCGATTTGGTGGTTAGACCACTTTAAATGATATAACTTCTGAATTGCTATAGTTACAAAAATAGTTTTAATATTTTGGAGAGGCGATCAGAAGCGCGTAAAAAATGTTGAAGACTTCATGCAGTCACAAAAAAGTTATGGCTTCTTAAACTCAAAATTATGAAAATTTGTTGTTCCAATTGTTTACCTTAATACAAACATTTTATTTTTTTTTTTTTTAATTTTTTTTACGTACGATTAACGAAGTTGTAGTAAAAACTATTTTTTGTGAGACAAAAATGATAAAAAACCATGCAAAACAATGAATTTATTGAACGAACGGTGGGTTGGTCGATTAAGCCCCAACCTTTGTCTTTGTAATGCAACTTTCGCTTCTTTTCGCGCTTTTTGATGTGTAAACATCTTAGCTCTAACCATCTTAGTAGTATTAGTGCGTTCTCTGTATTATGATTCTCCTTGTTCATTTCTCCTTCACACAGAGTAATAATAGCAATAGTTCTGTTTACGCATCAAATTTCACGAGTACCAACGCCAACGTGAGTACCAGCGCCTTTTTTCTTTTCTATTTGGAAAAAAAGAGCCAACAACTTTTTTGGTTTTTTTTTTCCTTTTCCAATTTGAAAAAAAGGCAAAAAATCTGGCGTTTTTTCCAAACATATGATTATGGAATAAAATGGATTATGGAAAAAATGTCTAAAAAAGTTATGGGAAAAACGCCAAAATTCTCAGCATTTACGCCAAACTATTTGGGTGATTTTTCCTAGGAAAAAACGCCACAACTTTGTATGGAGATTTTCGGGCATTTTTTTCATTTTCTCTTTTTGGCGTAAATTCTTTTGGAGTAAGCCAATATCATCATTATGCAGAATGGCCCAAGTTATTTGTTACGGAGCCAAAAGAATTTTTAAAGATCCCAAACTTGCACTGGAAGTACCGGATCAGTGAGTCGAGCCTCAAAACGAACGATTTTTTCTTCGAGTGTCTTCTAAACACTGAAAGAAAATAACTTGAGCTGTTTACAAAGTTGACGCTAGTTCTTTGCGTCTTAAAAGCGAAGTTAAGAGAGTGATTAGGTTTGTGTATTTCTTTTTTGAATTTAAAAAATTTCAAAACAAAAAATAATAAATAAATTGTGTAAAACTTCTCATATATAGTTTTTAACATAGGTTTTATGAGTCTGTAAGGTGTGTCCAAATATTGTCAATACCTTACCTGATGGCATTATTAACTCAATCTGTTATCGATTTCCATGACGTTGGAAAAAAGGGACAATAGTGCAATGCTGGAGTGAGAAGATGTTTCGCCTTTTTTGGGAAATACTTCAGCTTCAAGTGAAATAGATGGAAAATCTTACGCAGTGGTTTTACCAGCGTGGAAGAACACGTGTTTCGATGTATGTACATATTATACTTAAGACAGAAAACTTAGCTCCTTTAACCTAATAGCCATATTTTTCTACTATTATTTGTTTGTATCACATGAAATGTTTGATTAATTAGCAAACATTTAAAAGCTAATAATACTTTTTATACATTTATCTTTAGTCAAAATATTTATTCAAAATATGAGGCGTGGACATCTACAAACGTCAAGTATTAATTTATTTAAGAATTTCTGAATTTTCAACGTAATGATTTCCTTAAAGGTTTGTATCGCCTTTTAATTGTTATCGGAAGACTATCTGGTGGCCAAATGACTGAATGACTGAAATATCAGGACAGTATCGTTGATGGGGAAGAATTTCCTTTTTCTCTTCAGGCACTAATATAAGTTATTTTGGTCTATTAATATAGAAATTGTTAATAACTTGACTCCAGTGCCAGATTTTGTAATTTTCTCTTTTGGCACCTAACGAACATATGTATATATTGTGAATATGAGTCAATTTGGTCAATCAATATAGGATTTGTTACTGTCTACAGCGCCACCAATTGGGTCCAGATTGTGTGATTTTCTCTTTTGGCACACTTATTATGAATTTTAGTCATTTTGTTCAATACATATAGAATTTGTTAATAAATTTGACTCCAGTGCAACCTAGCAGGCGTTTTTTTGCCTATGTTCTTCCTCAGGTCCTCCTTACCAAATTAGGATACAATTGGTTCAGCGGCTTAGGCGTGAAAAAGGTTTGTTAATAACTTGACTCCAGCGCGATTTTCCGCCTATGTCTTTGCCCAGGTCCCAGACTATCTCTCTGCCAAATTACATTATAATTGGTTCAGCGGTTTAGGCGTGAAAAAGTAATAGACAGACAGACAGACAGAGAGACAGACAGACCGAGTTACTTTCGCATTTATAATATTACTGTGATGTGATTATGTGATGTGATGTGATGTGATATGATAGGCATAAAAACCTACAGCTCGGCACAAAAAAAACTGGGACATACACATGCACATACAAAGTCTCTCTATTGTATAAATATAAATATGTATAAATAAGTATTTATTTACGATTATGTAATCGTATTATGGAGTTATGGTTATTATAAGTAATAGTCACAACAATAAAACAAAAATTAATTATATGTCGTGCGAGCATGAAGATTCATTTCTGTCTATCAGTTAATAGTGTTGTTTTTATAATAAACATTTCCAAAGATACGTTTGGCTTTGCATATAATACATGAATGTATGAAGATATCTAAAAGTAGCATAATCTAACACATGAATGACAGAAAAATATAAAAAAAAAAAATTTCAATTCTAGATGAATTAAAACTGCAAAATACACATGATTGCATGTTCCTTCATTTGGATTCATCATTATGGGGAATACGAATATATTTTCATCATTTTTGTTAGTAAGATCGCGTGTATTGCTCTTTCATTTGATCTTAGCGGGTAATTAAACAAATCTTAGGTTCGAGTACGTTATAATGAAACAAATTGTAGAACGTTGAAAAGAAAATACAACATGCACGTTGTATAGATAATTTTGTTTACCCAAAAGTAGAATCTTTATACATACATAAGTGAATATGTGTGTATGTATGTACGAGTATACTCCCAGTAGGGAATTTAAACATTTCATTCTGACCTTACCGTGCTAATAATCGCTTCCTTTTGGCATTACTCATGCATTATTTTAACATTGTGATGTCATAGGGAGCAAGTGCTTGCCATCTCACTTCCTTTTGCAGGCCTTCTTTCAAAGGTTTCCAGGAAATTTTAATAGCAGGCCTTCCTATAGCAATAGCCTTTCCAGGGAAGCACTATTTGAATTGTTTATCAGTATTATGACATGAGTGAAAGCAGCCGTTCCTATACTGCTTTTTGGGAAGCCTTATTTCCAAAACAAAATCAAATAAATAAATCCAAGTGCTTACGTTATGTTTGAATATTTCAGACATAGTATTTACATGTAATAAATAAAAAAAGCATATTTCAGTTTTTTAAAAAAATAATGTAAATAAAAAACTCAGACCCAATCTATTCACTTTCCATTGAAAAGAGGATAATGTAGTTTTAACTAAAACCATTAAGCCATTAAGCTATTGTTGTCAATAACTACTCTCCAATAAACATAAATTCATTTCCTATTCATTCACTCTTGCGCTAGTAATGGCGCCTTTAAATTTAAATGAGTTTTTAAAAAGTCCCAGGGATTTTTACATCATCGTGACAGATGAACTGTCAAATAACTACACTGTTCACGTTATTTTCTTTCATGAACACTGCAATAATAGAGAATTGCTGTTTTAGTTTTGAATAAAACCAAATTTAAAAGAAAAAAATATAAAGATAAAAAATAATTTTTAAAAACAAGCTTTAATGAACTAAAAAGTAAAAAAATAATTTTTTTCCGAGTCACCAATATGTGACTATTAATTAAAGCTTGGGGCGCCCAAGTTTTTTTTTTAAATCCTTGTATGTAACATAGATTGTTATTAGGATGGGACCATGTCACTGCCGAATAATGAAATTTCCTCTTTTTATACATACATGCATATGTATGTATGTAGGTCTGTCAAGATACCAGATAAACCAGAAATGTCTTTGATAAACGAGCTGGCAGATATATCCTCTGTCTCTGGGTAGATTTTGTCTAAATGATGATGAAGTGTTCTGATTAAACATCTACAGTGACACAAAATGTGTTCTGTTGATTCTTCGTCCTCGTTGCACATCGTCATTGTGTTGTCTTACGCCTGAACGTGTATTAGCTTGGGTGAGTTTGATATGAGAAAGTTAACTCAGAGTGTTCGAGATTCTACTCGTCCTTTCATGTGATACCCATGCCATGGGGGTTGTAAAGAAAAAGGTAATTCGCTAGCTAGTCTAATTCTGATTGTCAATGCCTTTAATTTGATACCCAGATTAAGAAGGTTGTGAAGGTAACGGTAATCCACCATCTTAGGGCGTCCACCATATTAGATCTACGAGATCATGAAATATACTATATTGGGTTGTCACCGGACATGCAAAATTTGAGTATAATCGGATATCTGGGGCCTGTAACACAACGCGACAAGTCGACAAGTCTTAATTCACTTGGCGAACTATGCTTGTCCGACAAGTAGAAATTAATTCTGTAACATAACTCAAACCGTTGGACTTGTCAAAAGAACTAATTTCCCTTGACTTGTCGGCATTCTTTGACAAGTCTGTTACGAGTAAAAACGGCGAAAATCACGGCGGATAAACAGAAAGTGCTATTTCAAGTAGTGGGCTGTATTTTATTTCTTAGTTTGGTAGCAAGATTATGTGCAGTTGATTAAGATAAGTGAAATTTTTCAATAAACAAATGTTCACTTACATCAAAATTAATTCTTGGCTTAAGAACTTTTAACTGGTGACGAGGTTCACTGTTGTCACTTTCAAACTCAGACTCAGAAAAGTACATTTTTAATTAAATATTATTTTATTTCTATATTAGCATTTTGCTTTTTCAAAAATATTGCATAAAAACACTTGTCAGCCTTTGACAATATTCCAATCACCTGTCCTAATTGAACCACAATTCTACAAGTGTTTCTTGACACTTGTCGTGTTCTGTTACAGAAATGGGGAAATTATATAATATCCCACTTGTCATCTTTCCTCGCGACAATTGTCGAAGCGCTCACGGACTTGTCGTTTTGTGTTACACAATTTTTTACAAGTTGTCGAAATTCACTTGTCCTACAAGTACTTGTCGTGTTCTGTTACAGGCCCCTGGAAGTGGGTGTAAAATCGATTCCCAGATTTGGCCCTCACAGAAATTGAAGTTAAAAAAGCGTCCGCCATATTGGATTACCAACATCATCAGATAACCCATATTGTATTGACTCCGGACTTATACACATTTCCAAAATTTCAGCAATTTAAGTGTTTTCAATTTAAGTCGCATACCCATAGATAATACTGGGAATCCTCGCTTTATTACGCCAAATTTCCGCTCTATGATATTTCGCGTACGAATCTTGCTCCCGTTGCAGAGATTTTTCAAATCACTGTCAGGATTGATAAATGGAGTTGCCAAATAACTTGTGTTCCGGTAGCCCGAGTCGCAACGATTATGAAATTGTCAAAATCGCCACGTTCTAGTTTCATTTTGAGTAGCATGGTTTACTAACCAGCTTAAATTTTTGGTTCAGCAAAGAGAAGGTTTTTTCAGGAGGCTCAAGCGAACACCTTCTGATTACAATAGGCGTCAATATATTTTTGCACGAAATAGAGTCACTGCCACAATACGCTCTACCAAGCGTGCGTATTTTTTACAGCGACTTGACCCCAAGTTAGGCTCTATTATCCCATGGAAAAACTTGAAAAATTCAGGTGTGGTTGATAGTGAACGTCCAATATGTAACTTCAGTCCGACTGAAATAGGCTCGGTTCTCATTCCTGACTCAACAAATGCTCCCAATGTAAACATTAGTGGTTCAAGCTCTAGCGAGTGCTTCGCTTTTAGTTGTGCAAGCAATTTGGATGTTGAAATAGCGATTCGATCAGTAAAATCCAATGCATCTGGCCTTGATAATATTTCGCCAAAGTTTATTAAGATTGTCCTCCCTCTACTTCTTCCCTATCTAGTACATGTTTTCAACTACTGTATATATAGCTGTCAGTTTCCAGAGCAGTGGAAGTTTTCCAAAATTGTTCCGATTCCAAAAAAATCAAACCCCACTAGCCCCACAGAATTTAGACCCATAAGTATACTTCCCTTTCTATCAAAAGTTTTCGAAAGGATCTTGTCACAACAGATTCAGGAAGACTTCGATAGACATAATAAGCTCTCTAAATGGCAGTCTGGGTTTCGAAAAAAGCACAGCTGTGAATCAGCCGTAACAAAGGTAACAACTGATTTAAGGACTGCATTAGACTTAAATGAAATTAGTGTAATGGTGCTTTTAGATTTTTCAAAGGCATTTGATACGATCAATCACTCGATTTTAATAAACAAGCTTAAAGATCACTTTCAGTTCTCTAGCTCTGCACTTAATCTGATTTCTCGCTATCTGTGTGACCGCTTACTGACAGTTCAGACGGATAAGGGGAGTTCTAGTCCATATATTGTTAATGTAGGTGTTCCGCAAGGATCAGTACTAGGACCACTTCTTTTCTCTGTTTTTATTAATGACATTCCTGATACGCTCGAGAACTGTCATGTTCACCTTTACGCAGATGATGTGATTATTTACCTGTCCAGAAAACCAGGCTTGATTGAAGATTGTGTGTCGAGTGTAGTGTGTAGAGTAAATAAAGATTTGTCGCGTATTCAGTTGTGGTCTGAGTTAAATAGCCTAAGACTAAATCCTGTCAAATCCTTGGGTATGGTATGCTCCAGAAGTGAAATCCCCTTATCTGATGTTCCTCCTCTTGCTGTTAATGGTGTCACTATTCCATACGTGGAGCACGTCAAATATCTTGGATTTAGAATTAACAGAATTAACATCAGATACAATTAGAAAAGTTTACGGTGGGCTACGAAGCTTGAGTTCCTCCTCGCATATGCTCCTTCCGAAGATGAAAGTGCACCTAATAAAAAGCTTAGTGCTGCCTTTTTTGTCTTACAACTGCACAGTATACCCCAGTCTGGATTATGAATGCAGGCGTAAAATAAACGTGGCCTTTAACGACTGTATTCGGTATATATATAATGTTCCAAGACATGTTAGTGTTTCACGACAGAAAAGGTCTCTGCTGGGAATGAGTTTGGATGAATATTATAATTTTAGAAATATCCTTAGGCTCCATGGAATAATTCATAACAAATGCCCTGAGTATTTGATTGAGTATATACATTTTTTACAGTCTCCAAGAGGGTTGAGACTTATTTTACCGCGATTCACGCACACAATTGAGGAGCGATCTTTCTTCGTTAACGCGATTCGTTTGTGGAATTCTCTTCCACATCAGTAACAAAGAATAAGTTCGACAGCCGTATTTCGGGAGAAACTATTTTTACACATGTCGCAACAGAATTAAATTCGTATAGTAATGAAAACATAATTTATATTATATTATTGCTTCTTATAAGCTTTCCTTTTGAAATTTTTCCTTTGTCATTCATTTATAGCCATTTGAATTGTAATTAACACTAAATGTTGATACTTAATTTTAAGAATTATTTTCTTGTAGTATCATGTTAAGCTTAAAATAAATAAATAAATGAAAAAAATGAAGTAGCGAGTTGTTGAAAATAGTTTGGTCATACGATGCACTAGGCCAGCGTGCGACAAATATTTGAAATTTTCATGTTGGCCGAGTACACAGCTTGCACGTTAAATGAGTACCAATACCAACCCTTCCGATTGCAATAATTTTCTGCATCCTAGCCATCGAGATTGCATTTTTAATATGAGAGCAATCAATTGCACCAATTGTTCGCGGAAATCGAGCAATGCGCGAAATCAGCAACAGAGATCTGCATTGATTCAAGTGCATAAAATCGTTGTGAAATCAGCAATTGAGCGATTGGTCGAGAATATAACGTGATCTAAAAACATGAACAATTCGGTTGAAATTATTATCTAGGTATACATATATAAAATTCTGTTATGTGAATGATTACCGTTCTAGAGAGTAATTCCAATCAGGTCGAATAATTGCAAGTACTTTAGCCACTGTAGGTTTGGTCAAACGAAATCATTGAAAGAAATCTTCATCATCCCAATATTCCATATTTGTTCGATCTGTCATTTTATATTGCCTAAGTTCGACGACAAATGTATTTTCGTCGTCGTCACTCATATGTCATATCGCACTTTTACATTCGAATAACAAGACCAAATATAAAAACTGACTATCAAGGCTAATGGAAAGTGAATAAACAGAAACGCTACATTAAACTTCCATTACCGCTTAAAATCCCTCTTAAAAGGTGCATTTTGACGTTTTAGCCAACAGTGGTTTTTTTTTAGATTTTAAGGTCGCAGTGCATCTCACCCTTCAATAAATCATATCATATCGTACTAATATATAAATCTCAATGTCACGCTTTTACCTGTCAATTTTACGGTTCGACAAACACAGAAACTGATACACACAATGCAGTAAAACTTCGTATTCCAGTTCATTAACGTCCTGCGCCGACTATAGGCCGATTTTAAAATTAATTTATTCGCAACATTATTTAAAATAATGCAAAAATAATAACACTCTAACAAATGCCACTTTCTTGCGAAATGTCACTTATTCAAACTATATATTGGTAGATTGCAAGCCTTGGGGTGCTTTGATTCTTCTCGAACTAAATGACAATGTATGTATTGTAAGTAGCACTATATTTTTCAGAAACGGGCGAAGCCGGTAATAAATAATAATAATAATAACAGCGGTTTTAAATTTAATGCCCGATTAATTAATGCAGGCAGCCTCCATTAAAATCTCTTATTTTTTTTACTTACTTTTATTACTTGAAATAAAAATCGGCGGGTTTGCATTTTTCCTCTAAAGTTTATTAAAAAAAAAAAAACTTACTTAACGTTATCAGACTTCTTTGCTAAGTACATATATGTATTCCCTTCCATTCGAAAAGAAGACCTGAAAAAAGGAAAATATAGGAACCGGAGCGGTAATGCCATTAAAACAGATTCCATTGCTAACTCGCTTCCTTGGCGATACCCAAGAACAGGCCTGAAAACGGTCAAACAAAACGGTTATTGATGCTCAAGTTTTAAAAGTGGTAGGGATTTTAAAACAAAAGCCATTACCAACTCGCTTTCCAGGCATAATTTTGGGAAGGCCTTCCTATTTTTCAAAATTTCCGTTGATGAAGTAAGTAGTGATTTGGCAAGGTCTGATGAAATTGCCAACAATTATACTAATAATACTGGGCTGTTTGAAATATTTAAGGTTTCATTCGAGTTTATTTTATAGTATAGCGAAGAAGAGGAAATTATGTATGGAGTCCCACAAGGATCAAAGTTAGGCGCACTGATTTTTATAACATATGTGATTGATTTGCTTTCAGTTCTTAAACAAAGTACGGGTTATGCATACGCAGATGATACAGCAATCATAGTAAGTTATAGTAGTCAGTTATAGCAGAGCAAATGTTGCAACAAGAATTTGATGCTGTTATGAAATTGTGTCATGATCATGGTCTTCTAATAAATGCTCAAAAGTCATGCAATGCTCAAAGTCATGCATATTCGCCCACCACACATTATGAAGTACAAAATTAAGATCCACGAACTTGAATGTCTGCATACAACACGGGACCATATTCATCTATCTAAAGAGGACAACTGCTTAGCGATAATTGAAAACGTATCAACATATAAATACCTCGGAGTTACACTCGACTATAATCTGAAATGGAGCTGCCATATTAAGGCACTGACTATCAAACTTCGACAGAGTGCATACGCTCTCTTTCATCTCAACTATCACTGTCCAGCGGGGCTACTTTGGACTCGTCGAATCCCATTTAAGATATGGCATACTTGCATGGGGGAAGGCACCTCAACTTACCTGCCTTTTAAATATATATACCGCAAATTACAATAACTCAGCATATCGCAGCTAGAAGTAATATCAAACTTCCATGATGATAATACATATGTATGTACATATGTCACAAGGTTCCCACCCAACAAATTTGCAATACGAGCAAAAGGCACCAAAATCAATAGGGAATTGCGAGATTCTGGAACGAATATGGGCGAAGAAGATACGGCATTGCAGTCCTAAGAGTATACAACGAGCTTCCTAACGAATTTAGAAATCTTTCAAAAACAATATTGCTTAAAAAAGTCAAAAAATTTTATTTTAATCAAGATACCTGAGAAAAAAAAATATAATTATTCTTGCTTGAATTGTTAATCGAAAAGAATTATTATAAAAGGAATAAGGAAAGTAAAGAACTCAAAATCAAAACTATATATTTTTATACACAGTCTTCTGCGGACAAGCCCATAAGGCTTTGCAGATAACAAACCAAATATTGTAAATGTTTGTTATGAATTATTATTTAATTCAGAAGTCTGAAAAAAAAAAAGTGGGGGATTGTGAGTTGCAATTCGGTTGTCATTTCTGAAAGTGATATCAAGAAATCATAACTGATTTTTTTTTATTAAATATTCCAGTATGATTTCATAAATTGTAGTTTCACTTTGATTTTAAGATTTTAGTAAACATGGGTAGAAGAAAATCATTAAATGTTGCGGAAATGGCAAAAATCGAAGCTTTCAAAGAGGACGGTCACAGTGTGCATGGAATAGCAAAAATAAAAATTAAAAAAAGCCAAATGGTTGTATTTTATTACATATTTTAAAAACAAAGTAAATATGGTAAAAACATGAAAGGGCGTACGCAAGGAGTGTTAACTACTCAATATAAACGAGCAACCTTAAGAGAATCATCTAATCCGGCACGGTCTGCGGCTAAAATTAGGGACAAAGCTGGAGTGAGTGGTAGTTTATCAAGGCGCCTCATACCAGCAATTAAAAAAATTAGGAATAACCACAGTTAAATTCCGTAAGAAAAAACAAAGGTTTGGACTTTGCACGTTAGCATATGGCATGGGGACAGGAGTGGCAAAAATTAGCTTTCTCGGATAAAAAAGTTTAACCTCGATGGTCTGGATGGGTTTAACTATTATTTCCATGATCTGCGAAAAGAAGAGCGGTTTTTCACTAGGCATCCCAGCAGGAAGGTTGCGTTCTGGTTTCGGGAGCTTTCTCCTACTATGGTGCGATACAATTGAAGTTTAGTACCAAACGGTATTGGAAACAGCTTTTCCGCAATGCTATGAGATTTTTCGTCTCCTTCGATAGACATATCAGCAGAATAATGCTTCCATCCATACAGCCCGAATTACTAAAAAATAGAAATTGCATTCAAGGGCAAAATGTGGATTTGACGACATAGCCCCTATACTCCCAAGACTTAAACATTATGGAAAATGTTTGGGTATGGTTAATCCTTTCATGCCTACTCTTGTCATATGGCAACATTGACGTTTTAGCTTCTAAGTCCCGTATTTTTTCTATTTTTTGTTTACTGTTTTTTTCGCAAGACAGGTTGGTATGTTGTGAGTATATTATAAGTGAATTTCATGACATAAGCATTGCGAGTGATCGGAGTTTAGCTGTTTTTCGCTGTAACTACAAATCAAATGAAGGTATAAAAAAATTTGCAAAAAGTTATTGTGCAAAAAGTTAAATAAAAACGACTCAAAACAAAGTAAATTTCTAATAACAAGTGAATTTTATTTTCAAAATATGTCAGACAATAAGATGAGAAAAACAATGTTAAACAATTTTTTTAGTTTGAGCTCAGTAACATAATAACTAATGATTAGAGTCAACACCCCCTAGCGGTCAAACCAGGAAACATAGAACCTTGAATTTGATACCAGTTCATATATGAGGCTCGACCAACAACCTAATGTCATCAAAACGGTGTTAACACCGACCAAATTAATTCGGGCATCAAAGGGTATATGCAAATTATACGAAGGTGGCAGGCAGTACGAGGACAAAAACCAGCAAATTAAGTCTATTTAAGTCGCTTATACGATTTCATGTCGAAGTCAAATCCGATTTTTGAGCTAGTTTTTAATTAAGGAAGAAGTACTCATTATTAGAAAAATAAATGCATATTTTTTGTTACTTTCTATGAAGTAAAAGCTGAATTTCTCCAGTGTCCCTACTTTTTTGGGTAGTTTCTTTAGTTCAACAGTATTGAGTTAAAGTAAACATAGGAAACTATGACGCATGCCTAGGTACCTATTATAGATTAAATATGAAGGCGATTAAGTAACCTTTTATACCGTATCTTTAACACTTTTTATTGTATAAAATGTATAAAGTAAAAACATTCCTAAATATTCAAATGACTCGCAGTGTATGTACATATGCTTTAGACTTAAAGATTATATGTAGGTAGGTATAGATTATGAATTAAGTATTCAGTGCACATGCATTATGTCAAACGAAAAATTCAGCATTTTTGTATTGTCGGCCTTAACATGCCACTAAATTGTAATGCATACAAATGTATGTATATGTATGTAAAATGTAATACTTCTTCTGCTTTAACATATGCACATACATGAATTTCGTATATAACTATAAAAACCTCAGGACACGATTCGCCCTCTAAGCGTAAGAAAAAATAATAAAAACTGGAAAACCGGCTGGCAAACATTCGATGGAGTATTACTCGTATTTATGTTTATTAAGACTGGTATTGTAAATTAAAGTACATAACCATGCATTTATATGAAATTTTAAACTCAAGTTTATTACATACATACCTGCGCATGCATAAACAACTCTTTAACCAGATCGGCCAGCACGCGATTAATCACACGAATGTGTTCGCAACTGCAAATGACATTCTTTTTTTGAATGCATTTCGTCGCGCGTTGATTTATTGGAATTGGTACTCACCGTGCAGCATGCGTTTTATAAGACGGATACCGTGCCCTGTTCCGTCGCCTCCTAGTTCAAGTGTTATTAAAACAAACACACAAATTCAGAATTTCAGTTACACACTCAGTTTTTGCTTCGTCGCGGACATTCGGTTTTATGAGGATAAACAATTTTTAAGTACATACAACATACGTATTGTTTGTACGTGCACATACATAGTATATGACATTACGATATTATTATTATTATTATTATTATTATTATTTTTATTATTATGTATTATAATTATTATTGTAAGCATCTTTTATTAACTCTTACTCTTATTGATTAATATTTACAACCTACATACATTTATATTGATTTAATTATTAACGCACTTTTGGGTAAAGCCCAAAATATTATGAAATCAATGTTTGTTTTGGGCTTTTACCGACAGTAATTGGCATTTCTTAGAGCCACGATAAATGTAAGAAGTTAAAAAATTTAATTAATTAAAAATTTTACAATTTAATTAATGTTATTATTATTATTATTTTTTTTCATTAATTGGAACACGACCATTTGGAAGAACAAATAATAGGCGTGTTTATTTTGTAATCTATATAGCGTTAAAAAATATTTTTCATGTTAAATATACTAACAATTAAGCCTATATCCTCCTGAGACCCAAGCTAAAACCAGAATAACCATGCGTTTGATGTTACTTATGGTCACTCATAGCTCATGTGGCTTATCTGAGAGTAAATTTCGACCTTAAAAAAAGGTGGGCTGGGGGATTTCCGAAAAAAATATCTAACAAGCTAATTAATTTTTTATTTATTTTATTTATTTTATTTTATTTTATTTTTATTTATTTTAAACAAAAGAAAGGAAGAAAGCAAGAAAAATAATGCTAAACTAATTTATAAATATAGTTACCTCTTCTTTGAAATACCAAAACGACAGATTTCTGAAAGCACAACATTCAACTAGTTATATACAGGACTGTGCAACGTTCAAAAACAAAAAAAAATCCTACTAATCAGGATCAGGACACATCTCTGTATTAATGTTACCTTGGGCTTCCTTCATAATATTCGATTGGACACCGAACACAATTGAATTAGCCAGGTATCATATATGATACGGATACCGGGGGTATCTCAGTCTCAGGAGGATATAGAATAACGAAATCTAGAATGCTATCGAGTCTTATGTCCTTGCCTTGATAAAAAAAAATGTGCTACCTAATTATTTTTGTCGATTGTTATCGAAATGTTATCGAAAATGACAATTATATGACTTGTAAGTGACACATTTGAAAACGATTGGGGCGATAAAAAGGTGATGCTATTGAAAAGAGCTATGAAAACAAGTGGAAAATAAGGAAGAAATATTGGGTCGTATTAATAAAACTTGACTTTACTCAAATACATATGTAGCATATGCTCAAATTTTGAGCATTTGCTCGGATTCGTTTCGTATGCGAGAGAACTTATTTAAGCATTAGCTTTATTCGAAAATGGCGTTTGCTCAGATTCGTATAAATAAAAGGCATAAGTCCAAATACTTGCTAGGAGGATTCCAAGTCTGCTATTTTTGAGCCATAAATCGACTGGCTTGCCGTGCTTTTTTGTTGAAAAAATAATTGAATGGCAGCAGAATGGAGAAAATTCCATTGCGGTGCTTAAGAAATGAAATACGATAAAAAAAACTGTGGCAAAGGCAAAAGGTTAGCGTCAAGATTTTCCACTTTTGCTTCATGCAAAATACAATAGTCCTCAATCTATATACATAATTAAATCGCTTATGCAAGAGCTTGTGATTCCTCCTGATAGTTTATTTCTGCATCGATTCCAATGATTGCAACACCGAATCCCAGCCTGAAAGCGGCTGCAGGAAATAACTCCCCAAATGGAAAATGAAATAACTCCCCAAAATTGGGGAGTAATTTCACTGTGAAATTATTCCCCAAATCGAAGGTGAAATAAGTCCCCAAATAGATATGAATTAATCCCCATTTTCTCAGTAATTTTTTATGTTTTTATTGCACTATAGAAAGTGAGTGTTACATTTTAAAATAAGGAAAAGGGTTTTATATAAATACACATCATAAATATAGAATGTACATATATTATGGATATTTCTTAATTTATATTAAATATTTACGTAAATACAAGAATTGACTCGCTTTTACAATAAGAGCATTTAACGATCCTTGATTTACATACAAATATATGTCATCAAAACAAAGAATAGTGGGAATATCTGTAATTAAAATTATAAAAACAAATTAATTCCTACGCAAAATTTGTTATATCAGATCCGCGGGGCGGTGCGGCACTCGCAACCGGGCACCCCCTACCCCCCCCCCCCCCCCCCCCGCTGACCGTCGCGGATATGATTTAAAATAATAGTAACTGTAGTCTTGCTAATAGTAACTGTAACAATTTTGATACTTTCCCTGCCAAAATATTCCACGTACACTATTGAAAGCTGTCGGAAACATCCCCATGGCACGACATTAAAAGTTCCGTCCATTAAATATCACCTGTTACCCAGCGATATATTTTCCACAATGGATTTCATCATGCGATCTGAGCCGAAAATGCAGAACACAGATGATCTGTCATCTGGTTCAATGCATGCTTTAAAAAAGGCCGTAAAATGCTCCTCATATTTAACTGAATTATTCCAAATGGATTCTCGTTAAAAAGCCAATGGAGATTGAATTTTTCTACTCTTCATAACAATAAGAACAGTAAATTGCACTGTTGAGCATCAATGAAAATTGAATTTTGCATGGAAATAGAAGAGTGAAATAAGTCCCCAAATTTGACTTATTTCACCATGAAATAACTCCCCAATTTTAAGTATGAAATAAGTCCCCAAAAAACCATGAAATAAGTCCCCAATTTTGGGGATTTATTTTATATGAAACAAATCCCCACCTCCATACAAATTTTGGGGAGTTATTTAATTTTCCATTTGGGGAGTTATTTAATTTTCCATTTGGGGAGTTATTTCCTGCAGCCCCTGAATGAAAGCTTGTGATAAAGTAAAGGGTGATTTTTTAAGAGGTTGAGAACTTTTTTTAAAAAAAAAACACAAAAAATTCGAAAAAATGAATGAAATATTTATTTGAATCGATAGTTTGAACCTTGCAATTTAATGTTTAAAGATAATTTCATGCAAATGTTGACCGCGGCTGCGTCTCAGGTAGCCCATCCGCTGAGTCCAATTTTGGCATACTCTTTCACACATATCGGCCGGTATCTCACGAATGAATGCATGGATGTTGGCTTCCAGTGCGTCAATCGAAGCGGGCTTGTCCCTATAGACATTAGCCTTGACATACCCCCACAAAAAATAATCTAATGGTGTCAAATCGCACGATCTAGGCGGCCAATTGACCGGCCCGAAACGTGAAATTAACGGTTCACCAAACTCGCCTCGCAATTGCGCCATTGTTTCGCGTGCTGTGTGGCATGTGGCACCGTCTTGTTGAAACCACATATCATGCAAGTCAAGAACTTCCATTTCGGGCAAAAAAAAGTTTGTTATCATCTAACCTAACTGCTGGGAACGGCGCCGAATCGACATTTCGCGGTCTTCTGTCACATTAGCTGATACGGCCGCAATATTTTCTTCACTACGCACAGTACGTAAACGTGTTGGTGGTTTAATGTCCAACAAAGTAAATTTGGTGCGAAATTTGGTCACAATCTTCCGAATAGACTGCTCAGAAGGTCGAGAATGCCGATCATAAAATGGAAGCAGCGCGCGATGAACATTTCGAACCGAGCACGAATTTTGATAGTAAAATTCAATAATTTGCAAGCGTTGTTCATTTGTAAGACGATCCATGGTTAAATTGCAAACCAAACTGAAGCTGTTTGACAGTGACACAAGGTACTAAACACACGTCAGCTGTCAAAACCAGTGTTGCCAAAACCAAACCAGCTAAAAAATCACCCTTTACATATGAGTAAAGTTATTACCAAAAAACTATATTTCAACGTCTACTATTAACAAAAATGAGGTAGCAAAAGAAATAAGTAATGACTTGCACTCTCATTTTATAAAAACTAACAATTTGTTAACACAGGATCACGACCACGGAAAGTAGCTTTTACTTTTTGCAATAGGGTGTCAGTTGGTAGCCATTTCAGTCGTTATCTGTAAACGGGTGTAGGGTTTGCGAGATTTCTTGCATTGGTACACTAGTATTTTGTTAAATTCTTCGATCAAATTTTCTAATTCGTTTGTATTTTTTTCGCAACAGACGCACTCGTACAACTGACATGTTGTTAACATTTATGTGTCAATACAACACCCTTAATTTATGAAATACTAATAAATACTCATTTTTAAATGTTCGTTAACTAAATATTTTGTTGACTTTTGGTTCAATTTATTTCTGTAGCAAATATTTTTTTGTGTCTCCTGTCAAATGTCAAGCAAATGCTCACTTCACTTCGATTTTTCGAACTTGCTCAAGTAAACTTATGTTTTATTGTCCCTCTACACACGGGTCAAATTCTCACGACTCTTTGGCAAAATTTCGTGTTATTTCGAATGCCAAGCACATAAAAAGACTAAAAATCAAGAACACGGTTCGAAAATCGCAGCGCCTCAATTTTTGTCGCGCGCATGTGACCTGGACTTAGCAATGGCATCGCGTGGTCTTCTCAGACGAAAAAAAATTCAATTTGGAAGGCCCCGATGGCTATACCTACTATTTCCATGACCTTCGCTAAGAAACTCATCATTTGGACCGTCTGCATAGCAGAGTTGGAGGTGTGATGGTGTGGGGGGCCTTCCAAACCGGATGTATGAAGTCTTGGAGCAGAAATGTGGCTCCACGCACCATTAAAATATTTTTTTTTTTATCTAAAACACTCCAATTACCATAAATGTAAGTAATGTTTGTGTTAAAAAGAATCAGATTTCTCTAAAATGCTTTTTTCGTTACAGTGTCCTATTCAAGTGGCGCAAAATTGGGACCCTGCATTTTTCCGGTTATTGGTTATTAATTTTTTGTTAATACTTAAAGCTTTAGCAGTAAATTTTCTGGTCAACTTAAAACAATTAAATTAACTTTAATTTAAATAAATTAAGTCTTGCTTGGTTTGGGAGCAATGGGCGATCGAAAACAGACCTAAGGGGTGTCTTATTCAAGTGGCGAGGAGCGTATGAATTTACGATAAAGCTGAAAACTTTGATTGAAATCCGCGCTAAAATAGTAAATATCACGTGGAGTCCTTCTATTGACAGTGTCCTGTCCCATACCTCCTGTGTGGTAGTGTCCCAGTCCTCCTGCATGGCTCTTTAAAAAATTAACACCAATAAATTACTCCTAAAATATTGTTCACACAGCAATTAAATTCAGTTATTTCCACAATATCTATCACTGTATAAGATTATTTTCACTCAAAGTTGACCGAAAGATTTTACTTTTTTTGCACAAAATATCTTTATTTGCAATAAACTGCGTGATTTTCAATACAAACACGAATTGACTTGTTGGGAGATGGATGCAGCCTAACGCCTCATTTTAAGGTAATCAAAACAAAAAAAAAAGAAGACAGACGGTGTTGGAGAAAAAGCTTTTGTCCCATTCCTCCTGTGTCCCATTCCTACCCACTCTCCCCTAAAATGTTTGTTTTGCTTATAATGAAATGTTTAGTAAATGTAATTCTGCTTGTATGAAATAATATATGCATATTAATACAATCTATTAAATTTTTTTGTATTGTGGTCTTACATTAAAAACAACCACTGTATGTACCTGTTTGCATATGTATGTATGTATGTATATTAGTGGATGATAAAGTTTCAAAGTTTCTTTCTTTTAAAAACTATCTCTCCGAAAATTTGGGACTTATTTCCCGTCCCATCTTCGACAAAACAAAAAAGTGTGTTACGACAATATGTAACTTACTTAAAAGCTTTAAAAAAAATGTGTTGTGGAATTTGTAAAATCTACTACATATCTAGAAACAAATTGATCAAAATAATGTACCTAAGAATGTATGCAAACACATAATATCTTTCGAAGCTAATAATAAATACTATCTATCTATATATCTACCTTAAAGGTGCGTGTCCACTTGAGAGTAAAACTACTGCGAGTAGCTCTCAGGCCACTATCGAGAGCAGTTTCGTAAGTGGACACGGTCACGAGAGTAACTCGCAGAGAGTTGGTTTGCTAATTGCTACTCTCAACTTTCCGACTTTCTGAGAGTTGTTTGTAAGTGGACACACATTCTGCTACTCTCGGAGATCAGCTCGCACTATTCAAACAGAGTTCGTATTCTGAGAGCAGCTAGCTGCGAGCAAATGAATGTATGCCTATGAATAAATTGTCAAAAAAATTATATGATTTTGATAATTTGATTTTAAATTTGAATTTCTGGAAATACTAAATATGGCATCAATTTGGAATGCCGAGAAAGTAAAAAAATTAATTGAAATGTACGAATCCGAAGAAATTCTGTGGAATTCATTTTTTCCTGAGTTTCGAGACAGGAACAAAAAAAATTTAGCACTAAGGAAAATTAGCGAAGAATTTTTATGTACCGACACAGAAATAAAAAGAAAAATTCACAATTTGAGAAACCAGGTAAGATATAATATATAATTCTTCTTATTAATAATTTTTGTTTAAAGTTTGTAATATTTTCGAACTTGTATACAAAGGTGACTCAAGAAATAAACAAAATGAAAAGAAGAAAAAGTGGAGCCGGAACTGATGAGGCTTACACCAGCAACTGACCCTATTTCAAGGCTCTACAATTTTTAATTCCAGCCGTAAGAGCATCAGTCAAATTTGGTAAGTCATTTTGCTTTTGTTTGGTAACGTAACTAGCTTGTTATGCAATATGCTTGTACTGCCATGCAACTTCACCAATCGGGGTCATGAAGTACTCTTTGAATTCATCTCTTACATCCTTTTGAGAAACACTGTAGTTGTGGTTTTTTCCATTTTCAAGAGGAGTAAATGAGTTTTGCAAATTGTTATCTCAGCCCCAGCTCCCTTGTATTATGTTATGACTTTCTGGATGTTCTGAGTCAACTGTGCCATTATTTAAATAATTTGTATCTTTTTCCGAACGCAAGAAGTTGTGAAGTGTGCAGATGGCCGTTACTACATCTTTTACTCGATCCGGATTGAAATTCATTGGTTTTCTAAGAACTCGAAAACGGTTGGCTATGATTCCAAAAGCATTTTCAACGATTCTACGTGCTCTACTCAAGCGGTAATTAAATATGCTATTTGGTGCCGGTTGATTACGAAACGGATAAGGTTTCAATAAATAGGTGGCCATAGCGAAAGCATCATCGGCAACGAAACAATATGGAACTGGCTTATTTATACCGGGAAGTGGTTTTGAGTCAGGTAAATGAATGGTGTTTTGTGTTAATCCATCATGCAATGAAGTGTTGAGGAATACTCCGCCATCAGAGATTCGTCCATTGCAGCCAACATCAATGTATATAAAATTATAGTTGGCGTCAACAACTGCCATCAACACAATACTATGAGTTCCTTTATAGTTATAATAATGGCTTCCACTATTATTCGGAGCTTGCACTACGAAGTGTTTTCCATCCAAACTTCCAATGCAATGAGGAAAATTCCAACGTTTTTCATATCCTTCGGCGATATTCAACCAATCCGTTTCAGTTTCTGGAAACTAAAAAATATATTATAATGAAAATCTAATCAATCTTAATACCTATATATGAATGCTTATACGATGTTTCTTTTCTACTTTGAGGTTACAGAAAAGCAAATTATAGAGAGTGTTGAGGGACCTACACCTAATACTATCACTGAACCACAACAGAGCAGTGTTTCAAAAGAAACTAAAAAAAAAGGAAACATGATAGTGATGAAGACGATGCTCTCAAGGCAGCTTTGAAGGTACTGAGAAAAGAACCCGATGAGTACGACATATTTGGAGAGAACGTTGCTCAAGAAATAGGCAGCTTGCACTATGATTTCCACAAAAGAAAGCTAAAAAGTGAGATCCGCAAGGCTATACTCGTATAGCTGATGAAGATGATGCATTTTCTTTACCATCTAGAAGCTATATTTCTTCTCCAATCAATGTTTCAGCATCGTATGTCTCTTCAGAAAATTTGCAGTTTTCCGAAATTCATGTGATTGACGAACAATTCAATAGTTCGTAATCCGCAAAGGACTACGTCGAAAGCTTTCAACATAAGGTCTAGACGTAGACATTCAACACTGTCAACTAATTTTGTATCTATTATAAAGAATAAAAAATACTTTGAAAAGCACACTGTATCCTACCTTGAAATATTTTTCTTTTAAATTGTTGAAAATTGCTTGGCAAAATTCTTTCACAATTCTGCCTATAGTACATACTGCTATACGGAATAGATACTGCAGGCATACTTGCCTTTAGGGTATGAGAGTACTATCCGAAAATTTACTCTCAGATATCTCGCAAGCAACTCTCGATAGTAAATCTAAAAAATTTCACTCTCAAATGGAAAGCTACTTGAGAGTAACTCTCGATAGTTTACTAGCGAAAGTGCTCTCAAGTGGACGCCCACCTTCCGACGTAAAAAGATATATAGATCATTTCTTTAAACGCTCTCAACACTCTCATTGCGCTCTCATTACGATTTACAAAATTTTAAGGTCCAAGCGCATCGGTATTTCTTCTTTCACTCTCCTTAGGTTTTCGCTATGGCCCGCGCTGTGCAAAATGCGCGTGAATTTTAATGAAGCAGATATTATAGAGCGACTTTGGTTACTCTCTAGAGAACACTTCTCTTATTGGATTGCCTTCTTTATCCGAACAAGCAGCGAGTACCAAATATGATTTTTGCTGTGATACTTCGATCAAGCGCTTCTTCTGCCGTCTATGGAGACTGCTTTAGTTCTTCCGTCCTCTTTAGTTCTTTATAATTCGATTTAAGTAGTCCCTTTCCCAGTGTAAGATAATATACTACATTAAGTTAATATGATACAATCTATAATTCTTTGAATCTACAAATACCATATGATTAGTTGTATGAACAATCATACTTGAACATATGTACATACATACATATGTGCATGTACATAATGTGTATAAATGTATAACTATATATTCACTCAGCCCTAATGGCTTTATTTATTTTCTTGTTTTTGTGTAATTTATTCATTTTGCAGATGGGATTGCCTACAAAGTGCGAACGCAGCGCTGTTTAGAGCTTTTTCAATCTAATTAATTTGTATGCATGGCGTACAATTGCTACGGACTCTGTATATGGATTTTCATTACGTAAAATATATAATCAACGTCAGTTGTAATGGAAATCTGTGCTCAATGCGGTGCAGCCGGGGCCAAGTCCCAATTTAACAAAAGTGGAAATCACGAATCCAAATCGCTGTTTAATTGACTGCTGTAATGATTACTGTAATTAGCCATCTGACTGTCAATTTGCTCACCTTTTTGCAGTATTGCAATTCTTTTGGAAACGAATTCCATACTTAGTATACATATACTTATAGTTTTTATGGACAGTGTCTTCTAAATTTGGTTTCTAGTTGGAATCTGCAGAAATTCAATTAATTTGGCTCTTTTCGGATAAATATTATAGATATTTATTTCGTGTACAGTTTACATAGGGTTTGTTATCGGACATTTTACAATACAAAGATTTGGTAGGCTTTATCTTTCGTCTAAAACATTATTTTATAAATAGATAGAGTTACCAGGGAAAGTGCGTACCTACAATGGGAATTAAAACATATACATGCTGTGACAAAGTTTTTGAAATTAAATAAATTCTAACACAATGATCGAATAAAATGGAATTTATCAAATCAATATAATGTGATTAATGTGTGTATAATGCCCACTCTCCAACCAAAGCTTCCTTTCGACTTCGAACACTAGTAATGCCATAATTTTTTCTTATTGCATTTTCCAGATAGGCCCATAGGTGTTCAATAGGGTTGAGATCAGGGCTTCGCGGTGGTGTTTTTAAAATCTTAGGGCATTTATAAAGCAGTCACAAAAGTACGTCTAAAGCAGTAATGCTTCTGATTATTATCTGTATGGAAGCAATAATTATTGCTAACACCAATTCTTCTACTAGAAGACGCCATATTGTTTTTTAAAATGTTATAATACCATTTCTTGTTCATTATTGCGTCAATGAAAACCATATCAACAACCCCATTCTAGCCCATTACACCCCACATCATAACACTTGTACCACCATGTTTGACCGTACTATTTATATATTTTGAATTTAGCTCCGTACTTGGCTTTCTCCATAGGCGTTGTTGTTTTGTGTCACTAGTGAACAAGTTGAACTTACTGTTATCTACAAAAATCGCGTTTTTCCAAAACTCAAGATCATTATTTCTGTGTTATAAGGATATTGCAATCTTTTCAGTCTATTGGTTTCACTGGTCGCCGGCTTAGTTCTACATATCCTTGAAGCAAATCCATGTTTTTCAGGTGTTTTCTAATTGTAGAGGAATCACCCATTTTCCCACTAAATTGACACATAATTAGATCGAAGCTCTGCCTTGCGTCCTGTCTCAATTCACTTATTAAAAATGTATTATCACTATCTGAAATTTTGGACGTCCAGATCGTTCTTCAACAGAACCGTTATTATAATTAAATTTGTAATTAAAGCTATTTCACATAAAGTTTTACCAATCTCACGGTGATATATTACGAGAGAGAGCGCAGATTCACATCAGTATTTTTACCAGTTTTACCATTTCGTCTATAGCGCGTGCTTTATAGTATAAAGATTATTTTACAAATAAATTGGATATGAGAGAGATCATAAAACAATGCGCAGTGCAAAAATTTTACATAAAGGTACATTTCGCTTGCTTTTTATACGTGCATTCTCAGTAGGAACAAATATTTCCAAAACTTTTTCACAGGAAAAATATGGTAGTGTTGTTTTGTTTTAGATTTTTTTGAGCAATGCAATGTGCTTATTTGAGTTTTCTTACGTTATTTTAAAGAACACATTCGTACCTTCTCAGAATTGAGATAAAACATTATATTGATTTGATAGATTTCATTTTATTCGATTATTTTGTTAGAATTTATTCAATTTCAAAAACTTTTTCACAGCACTGTATGTACAGTAGAATCTCGGAAAGATGAACTGTTCCAAAAGATGAACTACCCAGAAAGATGAACGGAATTTTTTTTATAATTGCAGTATTCTAGAAGATGAACGGGTTGATTTTTGGATACTCGAACAGATGAACGCTGTACCCATATATATATTTTTTTTCATTATTCGTAGTAGGTTCATATAACCGATATTCTTTGGAAAACTGTTATTTTTCTGCTTGATTTTGTATTTCATTTCGTTTGTTTGCATACCAATGTGAAGTGAATTTATGTAGAGGAAAGATGCCACCAGTTAAGTAAGTAAGTAAGGTCTCCATTGTAGCTATAACAGTATTGTAAAAGCTGCTGGAAAGGGTCATTGTGGCTTAGACTTTTAATTTTTTGCATTTTTTGATAATTTAATTGGTAAACAGCTACTTATATACATAAGTACACAACTATTTGGGATACTATGAGGGCATTTTACTTCATCCTCAACATTAGGTGAAACATTAGGCGTGTTTTTTTCGTAATCTATATAGCCTTCGAAAATATTTTTCATGTTAAATAAACTAACAACTAAGCCTATATAGAATAACGAAATCCAGATAGCTATCGAGTCTTATGTCCTTAGCCTGGACAAGAAAAATGTGCTACCAAACTATTTTCTGTCGATTGTTATCGAAAATGTCAAATATGACATGTAGGTAAGTGACAAATTTGAAAACAATTGCGGCGATGAAAACGTGATGCTATGCAAAGGAGTTTGGAAAACAAGTGAAAAAGCTAGGAAGAAATATTAAAATTACATTTTTTTCAGGCAAATCATTAAATTGGGTATCCCGCCTTTAAAAAAAAAAAAAAACAGATGTTTAAATGCCGAATGTCAATTAGCATAGTGCTACCAAATCACCGAAGAGCTTTTTTACACATACTTTTTTAAGGCTACATAAATTACCAAATAAACACGCCTATTAATGTTTTGTTATTGCAGTACCTTGTTTTTTCAGTCAGTTGCTGGAAGTTAGCCCGTTGGATCATTATTATCATATACACTGAAACCTGTCTAGTTGGCCACCCTTGTAAGTTATCCACCTGGCTAAGTTGACCAATATAAGAAATATACAGCACCCAGAAAATTCTATACAAATGTTCCTTAAAATACCTTTATATGTTGTCTGGCTGCCTATCTTGGAACTTGGCCACAAATTTTTATACTGTTTTTTCATCTCTCATATGAAATAAACTGCAAAAGTTTGCCAAGGGTGGTATATCATGGTTGCAGTGATTTCAAAAATGGCCAAATTTTGAAGCGTTTTCGAGATACTGAGCTATATCTATAGATTTCGTAAAATTAAAAAGGCCATTATCTTTGCAATTGTCTCTTTTTTAACTTAAAATTTAAACAAATTGAAAACATAACAATATTTTCACAGAATAGCAATAAAAGTTTTGTGCTTACATTCTGTAATTTACTAAAATAATCACAAAATAAAATACTTAAAATAGCAAAAATGCACACACATGCACACACGTTGCATATCATCATATCATATATGATATACCATGCAGTAAAGGGTTAAAACAAAAAAATAAAAAAAACACCCTTATAACTTCGCCACCTGTACAAGTTGACAAAAATTCTTCCACCTCAGGTGGCCAACTTACCAAGGTTTCACTGTATCATATGACATCTCAAGTCAAAGAATACATCCAAAGGTGGATGATGTCTAGCTATGTTAATTATGCTTGAACAAGATTCTTGAACAACAGATGGTTTAATACCAAGTAAAACATTTGTTTTGTTATACATACTTTTTTATTTTTTACTATAAATAGTTTTTTAAAAATGGGATTCAGAAACTATTCACGATAAAAGCAATCAATACCTGAAAAAGGCAGTCAAATGTTAGTATACACCACAATTTATTTGAAAATTCATGAGTAGATAGGTTCCGTTACAATTATGTATTCTTATAATTCGCTATTCGTTGCAATTATTGGATTATTATTATTGCAATATAGTGGATTACATCTAATGTTAATCGTCTAAAGCGCCTGACCTTCGCCAAAAATCACTTAAATACCGCTCAAACGTTTTGGGATAATGTCATCTTTAGCGACGAGAGCAAATTTGAGATATTTGGCTCAAAACGCTGGAATAAGGTCTGGAGATCATCAAATAGCGAGCTTCTTCCGCAAAACCTCACTGCGACCGTGAAATATGGTGGAGGTTCAGTGGTGGTATTGGGTTGCATGTCGTCTGAGGGAACTGGAAATCTTGTTTTCATTGAATCGACAATGAATAGCAAAGACTCTCTTGCCATTGTGCAGAACAATTTTTTCCGCAGTGTGCAAAAATGGGGTCGCACATCGCCTTCGGTCTTCCAACAGGACAATGACCCAAAGCATACTGCAAAGACTGTCAAAGAATGGTTGCTGTATCGTACCCCTAAGCAGCTTAACTCGCCTCCACAATCTCCATACCTTAATTCCATTGAACACATGTGGGAAGTTTTGGACAGAAATATCAGAAACCGGGCCATAATGTCTAAACAAGCCCTTCGGATGGCATTAACCGAACAATGGGCAAAAATCAAAAACCGAAAATCTTGTTTCTTCGATTCCTAGAAGATTAGCCGCAGTGATAAAAGAAAAAGGAGGCCCAACGAAGTACTAACGCCAAAGCTTTTTGACTCAACTGTATACTAATTTTTGACATTATTTTCAAAAGTGTATTGCAAGCTGAGTTTTAGAGCCCCCGCACACTACAGACTTTCTATCGGCCGACAGTTTGGTCGGGTTGGGCTGGTTAGTGCGCACACTGGTCCGATTAAATAGTCGGGTTGGTAGTGAGTGCGCACACTAGACAAACAATCGGCCGACTGTTCTCGCACGATTTGCTATTGCTAGTCGTTAAACACATTTTGCAGAGAATAGTCGCTTAATGGTAGTTAATAAAAAATGTTCCAGATAGGTAATCATTGTTTTACGCCCAAATATGTCCATAATTCCATATTTAAATACGAGGAAAAATCCAGAATTTAAAGAAAATTAATTTAAAACTCACAGCAAACTGAGTTATCGAAAAAATCGGCCGACTTTATAGTCTGTAGTGTGCGCCCGTACTGATTAAGTAGTCGGCCGATAGTTTGCCGATAATTTAGTTTGAAGGCAATCGTGAAGCCTATCAAACTTATTTATCGGCCGATATCGAATCGTTGTAGTGTGCGCACTCTCATATATTTTCATACTGATTAAGAGCCCGACTAAACTGTCGGCCGACAGAAAGTCTGTAGTGTGCGGGGGCTCTTAAGGTTTGAAATAAAAACGACGTTATTATTTATTCTTCATATCTTTATGAATAAAACCAAAGAATATACAAACCCAAGAAGTCGTATCTCATTTAAAATTTTTGTATGAAAACATTTTTACCGGCAGAAGAAATTGTATACATACATAGATCCCTTTTCACTGTGGTAGTATTTTTTCGGAGCAAAATATTTTGAAAGTTGTGTAGGTATGCATTAGTTCCCTTCGCCAAAAAAACCGATTTTCTGCCGGCAAAAATTGAATAGTTTATTTGTAGTAGCTAAAGTTTAACACTACAATATCTCATTATTCTTATTTTGGAATTCTAGGATACTTTCTTTAATCCTCTACAACTATAATGTGATAATATATAACAGAATTGGTAATAAATATAAAGTATAAGAAAGGGAAAACTACAATCAAAAACCATTATATGACTCTTAAACCTAGTATTGCAGTCATCCCGTGGATTGCCAGGATTAACCTTTCAAGATTAAATGTATTATAATAAATTCAATTCGGATAAACTAAGTTGACTTACAAGCTCATTTTCAGAAAAAGAACATTTTTCATAGAAACTTATTTTAGATTTTGTAATAAGGAAATGTAGTAAGTTGACATTGGCTTTTTCATGAAGTTTCCTAGTTGAATAGTGACATGGCAGGTTGAGCCGGCAAAAATCATCTCGTGTGCGGTGGCCCAGTGTTTGCATGGTGGGGTTGAAAATAAGAATTTTATTTTCTTGGCTTGTTTTGTTGTTTTTTGAAATTGTATTATTAAAAATAATATTTTGTGGCTCGATATGTATATATGTGTATTTTTTTTAGAATATAAAATACAGTATATATAAAAAAAGATACTTAATTTTTAGATAACAGGTATATCTTGTAGTATCATGTAACATAAAATATTTCTTATTACAATAAATAAAATGAAATGAAATAGCTTCAGCCTAATTGAAAACAGTTTTATTTTTTAATCATTCTGTCACGAATTGTTCTCTGTATACCGCTCGGTATAAAGTCGATAAAAAAAGATATATATACATAATTATGTATTTCTCGTAAAACGAAGTGTAAATTACTATCGCTCAATGAAATTTATTTTACCTTTTTTGCTTCCAACAGACTACTTCTCATGATAGTGATAAAGCGCGTGGTTTGAATACTAATGAATATTGCCCCAATGCATCGATTCTGAAAATGAAAAACCCAACTCAAATGCATCCATCATATACAAATTCCTAGGGGAATATAGTTCAAGATTAGGTGCTAAAGTCCTACTTTTGAAATTTTGTTTCTCTATTCCATAGCCCAAGTCCAGATAATATTTATCATTATCATTATAAACTCATTAACTTAAGTACTCGTATGTGAAGTAGTTACACTAGACTACTTTGACAATTTGCCAACTCCACGTCCCCTCAATTCTGTTAGTGTTTTGGCCATTTCAATCGTAGTTATGTGTGTAGACATAAGTATGTTGCTTTATCAACAATCTTATGGGGTCTAACTTGGAAACTACTGCATCCATGTTGAACAGAAAAAAAAAACCAAGAAAGCCGATACACGGGAGTCATATGTAACTGTATTGTATAGGTAGTATGTGTAGTATGTAACCAGTTGATGTTTTATTGAATAGCTTGGATGCCAATCAATGAAGTGAGTGATTGCACTCCAGCAATTTAGTAGTATGGAAGACTGCAACATACTCGTTCATTGAATTATACATTTGTTTCCATTAAATTATCATCAAAGATCAGTGTTGACTTACGTTTTGCTATGTTTCAATGATAATTAACGTTTTCAATTACCACTTGTCTGAGATTTATTTCATTTGAGCTGATTAAGATCGATTATGGAAAATGATTTTCTGTCGGTGATACATAAGTGGCTCAAAGGTGGACTTTTCGATGTAATTTATCAAGTTAAAGGTGCCAAAGAATTGCTAGCAGTTTTATAATAGTGACAAAAAGCATTAAAAACTACATTGTCCAAACTACTAAAATGCATGAATGGTGTATGTAAATGCACTGCATGCCATGATACGCATCTTTATATACATATATACTGTTAGATATGATAATAACAATATATAATTTGAAAGAGTTAAGTTATTTTACTTTTGTTTGTTTTACTCGATTGCTTTCGCTATCGATTTCAAATTAACATTGCTTCACTAATATTATTAAATCCGGCGGGAGGAACACTTCACCAAAATTCGGAAATTCATATCGTTTAATCCATTCGAAGGGAATCGGCCACTTGTCGGTAATGCGAACTTGATTATTAAAAACGAACGAATCGAATTTTCCTTGCATAGTTTGGCATTTCTCATCCGCTGCAAAATTATAACGGATTTGATATTCGTGCTGTGCGACTTTTTTTAACCGCCAAAAATGTAAGTTAGGTACGATTTTTTTAAATTGAATAAACTCACTTGTCTTGTAGGAAGAAAACAACAAATGGGGATCAGTTTAAAGAATTGGTTGAATCTATGAGGCTGTATCCAGACATAGCGGGAAATATGGCTAAAAGACCTCCAGAAAAAGTTAAGGAATTTTAGGAAAATTTAAAATCAAAATTAAATGAAGTGGGCCCCACCAATTAAAGATGTAGTTGAATGGAAAAAAGGAAGCAAGGTTTCAGAGATTCTTAAAAATGTATTTTTCAACATAGGTTTGGAGCGATCACAAATCGCATTTTAAAAAAAAAACATAAACATAAAAGAACTAACGGCAATAGGAGGTGGACCCAACAAAAAATATGCTTTTCACCGGAGGATAACGATGTAATTGAATTAATTCAGTTTAATCAATCGGTAGAGGGGATTAAAAACTTTATTTCATTTGGACTTCCAACAGAATCTAATTTGGAGGCGCTGTCTCTTACAGTAGACGAAACAGAAACAGAATTGCGTGAAACTATGAATGCAGATGAACCGAATGAGGCCAAAAGAAAAATGACAAAAAAATACATTCCAACCAACCAACCAACTTACAAACCAGGTTAACATACAGGAACAGTTTTATAAAGAGGTTTTAAAGCTGATAAAGGAACAAGCTGAAGAAAATAAACGGCATAGTCAAGAAACGGAGAATTTTATGATGCAAAAAATGAAGCATGACTTCGAAATGCAAAATATTGCAAAAGAAAAGTTAAAAAGAAAACAAAAATTACTTGAAATCGAAATTGTAATCTATTACAACAAACGGTGAATTTCAAATTACAAAAGAAGTTAAATTTTATTTATTTATTTTTCATAATTAATAAACGTGCAGTGTTCATTTTAAAGACTACTCACTATTCCATGCCTTATTGACAAAGCATCATTTTGATCCAATTGTGTACTCAGTGTTTTCCACATTCACGGGCAAAGGCTACTTTAAAGTGCATGCAAATGTTGTGCAATGCACTACAAACATTTATAATTTGTGATGCCTTCTTTGCTTCATAATGAAGCGCTCTTGAAGACATTAGACAACGGAATTTATTTTTTAAGACTCCGATTATTGTCTCCACAATGTTTCTTCCTTTGCAGTGGTAATGGTTAAATTTGCTTTCCCGGGAATTCGGTTCCACTGAACGATATGGGGTCAAAAGCCATTGTTGCAGAGGATATCCAGCATCAGCTGGAAGAAAAATGAAATGATAGTATGCATCTAGTAAAATACATTCACAAAATGTTCATAAATGTAATTGCCCAGAAGTCTAGTATTCCGATCTCCACTTTGGTACATATCTGGAAGTAGGCAGAAGCAACACCGCACCGGTAGTATTCCATGTAAAGGAATCGTGGTTGGAACTAGGGGTGTTGAAGATATTCGCATCCGCATCCGCAATCGCGGATTATTCGCATTAATTCCAACATCTGCATCCGCAGCCGCATCCGCATCAACTCATGCGGAGTTTTTGCGGATGCGATTCAATATTTTTTAAGTTTCTTTACTACCTGCACACAATGCAAAAACAAATAGCAAACACAGAATCCTATTCCGTTATCTCAGTTTTTTTTTTTCACTGCACGCCTTACCGAATACAAATTCAAAAAAAAAAAATAAATAGCAAGCGTTGTTCCCCAGCTAACGGAAAAACGTGTACTAGTGTTGAAAGTTGAAAGAGAGTTGTGAATTGCGAATGGGACAAGTTTGTACAGTTTTTGTCAGTTTTGTTTATGTTTTCAATGTGATTTCATGGTAATTATTTTCAGTGTTTGGAAACTAAATTTATGTAACTTGTTTGTGTGATTAATGAATATTACATATTTTTTGAAATAATACTAGATATTGAGTGAAATACTGAACCTAAATGTCGCCACCAACAAAAAGCAGTATCTGGACTTATTTTATTCTAGACGAAAATGACCCGGAGAAGTCCGAATGTAAAATATGTAGTAAAAAATACTCGCGAAAGGGACGTACGACAACCTCATTAAAAAACCACCTGAAAGCAAAGCACCCAAAGGAGTTTGCTTTATTTGAGAGCGCGAATAATGAAAATATTTTAAGAAAAAAGAAAGAAGATGCAGGTATGATATTTACTTTTTAAGAAATTAAATACTGAAATAGTTTGTTAGTTTATAATATATATTTTGAAGCATTTAGTTTATAATATATACTTTGAAGAAATTGTTTGTTTTAATGTTATTAAAACATGTTTTTTTTTTTAAGACAAAATTATAACACCGTTGCAAGAAGCAAAGAAACAGCTTTCGTTAGACGAAGTTATGCAAAGGAGAAAAAAATGGGATACTAGCAGCAGCAACTCAATGAAAATTGACAAACTCCTTGGAGAAATGATAGTGCTTCAAAATTTACCGTTTAACTTTGTAGAGGGACTTGGATTTCGTCGTGTTATACAAGAGCTAGCACCCAACTATAATCTCAGAGGACGACACTTTTTTTACCGATTTTGTGTGCAATGAACTGTACGGAAAAGTTGCTGCAAAAGTCAAAGAATTGATTGAAAAATATGATTACATGTCTTTTACTTCGGATATTTGGACCGATCCCAGCTCAAGTGTTTCCTTGCTAAGTTTAACTTGCCACGGACTATCGGAAAACTTTGAACGAACATCAATCGTATTAAAATGCGAGACGTTTGACGACCGCCATACAGGTGACATCATTGCAGAAAAATTTAACACAATGCTTACCGAATTTAATATTTTGGAGGAAAAAGTGCACTGTATTATACGAGATGAGGGCTCCAATATGAAAAGAGGTATGCGATTAGCATTGTTGACTGATTTAGATTGTACTGTGCACAAGATGCAAATTGTAATTCGGTATGGTTTACAATCGCAAGAAAACATAAAAGACATTAAGCAAAAATTAAAGAAAATTTCAACCCACTTCAACCATTCAACTATTGCTCAAAAACAGCTTGAAAAAATTCTGGACAGACTAAATCAACCACATCTTAAAGTAATCCAGGATTGTGTGACACGCTGGAATAGCACCTTCTACATGTTTGAGCGTTTTTTGAAGTTAAAAGATGCATTAGGTCTTTATGGCAATGATAATAATATCGAACCTATTTTGCCTGAAGAGTGGAAAATTATAGAAAGCTGCATTGAATTTTTGAAACCTTTTGAAGAAGCCACTCGTGAAATGAGCAGCTCTCAGGCACTTATATCCTCTGTGATACCTATCATTCAAATGCTTAAGAAAAAACTTGATGAATACTTATCAAAAGCACCGGATTCTGATGACATTCGGCTTGCAGTCTTAAATCTAAAAACACAATTTATATCAAAATTTTCTTCTTTGGAACACAACAATTTGTATGCGATTTCAACATATTTAGACCCTCGCTATAAGCATAAATTTTTCAAACCCGTCACCGAGGAAAGAATTAAAGATGAAATATTAAAGTTGATAAATGTTCCTTTGACCACTGGCTCTCCTACGATGTCACCAAATTCAAAAAAGAAGAAAATGGAAGATTTGGAACCAGGAACGTCCGGTTTGAGTAAAAAAACTTGCTTCAAAAGCGATATGGCGATGATGTTAGATTCATCGAGTGAAGATGATGGTGAAGGAGAATTTGACAACGCTAGCCCCGAAACGCTTCTCCGAAGGGAGTTAGCTAGTTATCGCAAACAAAAAAGACTGGATTTGGATAATAATCCCCTCGATTGGTGGAAAATCAATCAAACAGATTTCAAAACCCTATCTAAAGTTGCACGCAAGTATTTATCACCTCCACCTGCCAGTGTTCCCAGCGAACAACTTTTTAGTGGAGCTGGCTTAATATACGATCCATTAAGAAACAGATTGGAGTCGGAGAAGGCTGCAATATTATTATTTATTAAATATAACTCACCTATTTTTAATTTTAATTACTAAACTTTATTCTTATTCAATAAGAAAATTAAATTCAATAAATTTTCATCTATATTTTCATTTATTTATGTATTTAAAATGTAATATATTTAACAAATTCTAAAATCCGCATCCGCATCCGCGGATGTGAGTCTCCTAAAATCTGCATCCGCATCCGCATCCGCGGATGTCAAAATTTTTACATCCGTAACATCCCTAGTTGGAACCAGGAAATCTTGCGTTCACACATCTTATCCATAGCTTATCGTCACAAATCTAAAAACAAATAACAAATAAAAAATTGTTGGAAATCCTAGTACGCCCCGTGAGTTTTATTGTTGTATTAATCGTCACATCGTTAATTTCCTGCAGCATAATGTTGCACACGACAAGCTTATTCTGGAACTTGTAGGACATAAGGGACAAATCTACTCATGTATCAATTAGTGCCCAAAACCGATGGCCTTCGATGAATATACCTCCGTAGCACTGGCAGGTGTTCCCGAACTACAAAAATTTCTGCAACGCCATTTTTTATAGCCGCCTTACTAAAACAATTCAAAATCGCATGTCCTCACTTAGCACAAAAAGAACAAGTAGTGCCCTAATTTAATTTGGTCGTATTTCTAATAATTTTGTTATCGTACTGGTATCATCGAACTTTCGCTCCAACTTGCCCGCATTGATAGCTTTTCATGGACGTATGTTTCATAGGTGTTAACAAACGAGCTCTTAAATTGTGTTGCCTTTTCCAACTGACGACCCAGATTTCTTTTTGGTTTAAATGCTTCCTCGAAATCCTCGTAGAAGGTAGTTCAATTCCTGGTATCAGAGTTACATCGCTCGTACCACCACTTTGCGTCGCTCAATAAAAATCTGCCGACTCTAGCCAGAGTTTGCGAATCGGACCATGCCAATTAAGATTTGAGTTGATTCGCATGACTTACCCATCTTACAGCTTCGTTGTTTTCCAGTTGAAAGCAGGGCAAATCGATCAGCTCATTGGATTTCTTCGACTGTAGCGCCTTAATCAACTCGCTTAATATTAGCTTCGAGGAGTCCCCAGTATCACTACTATCTGCACCACCGCGACCACAAAGCATTTTACTTTTTTTTAATAAAAATTCAAACTAAAACAACAAAGGTTTGGATGTACATATCCCACTTTTTGTTTTCTCTTTTTCTTTTACTAGAGAATCAAGATCAAGCAATCAAAAACAGAATCCAAAAGAAAATCAACATGGGTAATAATTGAAATAACATCGATACCTTCCCGTAAGAATTAAGCGACATTTTCAAAAATTTACAGGAAACGATAAAAACTTCTTGTTCAGTTATTTATTTGTGTATCAAAACGAATAAGACAGATTTCGAAAGGGATTTTCAACACAAAAAACTTGAGATATTTGCAAAACCGAAAATTTAATAAGAAGGTAAGATAAGAAGTTTTTGTCGCTTAACCCTGGAAGTACATGCCTATTTTTTGTACGGAATGGATATGCTTCGTCGAATCGACGACGGCATTATTCAAAGTAGTTTTACAAATGACATATGCTACAAAAACTTTGAAAATCGATTGTATTTAGCATAAAGAAAATCAACAATGGACATGTTTTCTTATAATATTCACTTAAAAAATTAATTTTTAAATCTGCATGTTATTCGGCATATTTTACAAAACGTGAAAATGCGTCGTCGAATCGACGAAGCATGTGCTTCCAGGGTTAATACATTTTTTGCAGTCAAGACAATGTCGCATGATACAATGGTAAATGACGCTTAAATCATAAAAATGGTCACAAAAATACAAGATTAAAAATTATTCTGTCGTTTAATTCATTTTTAAATTTCAGTTTAAAAACAAAGCTTAAAAAAACATTAGAAAATTACTTAGATTGCCACTTAAGAACTATTTTTCCGCAGTAGATTCTTAAAAAAAAGCATTAGATTGATTTTTTTCGCAGTAGATTTTTATTTTAGTAAAAGAACAAGGTAATAACAAAAATCAAACATAAACAATAAAAACCAACAAGAACTAGGGCTTAAACAAAACAGAAAAATGCATCCATATTAATTAAAAAAAAAAAAACATACATACCTACATACATAGGTACATTATGTACATGATTCACTTAATTTTTTTTATGAACTTCCCATCAGTAAAATAAAATTCCTTAAAATACTCTAAGAGCCCTGGCAAATCCGAAGGTTCCCAACAGTCCTTATCGAAGTTATCCAATTCTTTGTAAAGAATTAAATTTGCCAGAGTTTCTGTGTTAAGCTTATTTCTTAGCTTATTTTTAACTAAAGTAACTGTTAAGAACTTTCGCTCTGCTGCTGCACTGCTATGTGTCAGAGGGCACAAAATTAACATACCTATATCTACACAATTCCAAATAGATTTTTTCACCCAGCGAGTTTTCTTCTTTAAATAAACCCGAAAATACTGTCGCATCTAAAGCATCATAATACTTCTATAAAAAATCTTTGTTCCGCGCCAAAGATCTCCATTGGCTATTAATTTTTTCCTTATCATCATCATAAAAAGAAAACAATGTTAAAACAGGCAATATACGGTAGACTGCCTTCTACTACCAACTTTGCATCTATTTACCTCAGAAGTTTCAGTTTATCATCATTGAAATTAAATCGATTTTTTATTTTATGACAAACCTCGATATAAAATTGCAGAATATATGTTTTTATTTCTAAAATACGATTTGAATCAAAATGATTTTCATCGATGAATTGCTGAAATTCAACCCCAAAATACCCAAAATACATACCGGAAAATGGTAAATGGAGGGAAGAATCTGCTAGGTCAATACTGACATCTATTGCATCAATATTGATAAAATTTTGAATAAGAACTTTATAAAGACTAGTTATGTGTTCACTTAGTAGATGTATTTGGGTATGTTCAGATTGAGAATTTTTATTTTTTTGATTTAATAAGTTTAATATTTGTGTATGAGAGAAAAAATAAATATAATTTGTTTAGTAGATTCATAAGGAAGTCATTTATTTCTGTAACGCAGTCAGGCTTTTCGAAATTTAAAAGGTTAAAATAATGTTGCAATGAACTCCATTGCTCTAGAATTCGTTTAACGGCACTCACTACGGAAAGCCACCTGGTGTGGGAAACATTTAAGCCTCAATCCGTTTCGGGCTATGTGAAAAATGATTATATATGTATATCTTTAATAATTTTTTCCAAAAAAAAGTTTAGTTTTTTGCATGCTGCCGAGGCACATAGATGCAAACAATGGCATGTACTTGTACACCCAAGATAAAATAAATCTTTATTTTCAAAAAGAAGTTTCGCCTTTACTCCATTAGAATTGCCTGCCATCACGCATTGTCTGTTGCTAAGCCTATAATATTTTTAAGTGGAATATTCCTATTTATGAAAAACCCCTTTATACTTGAAAATATTTGCTCAGCATCTGCTTCCTGAAGTTCTATAAGGCCAAAAAAATTTGTCAGAAATTTTATCTTGGTTAATATCAAATTACCGTGTAACTGTAACGCGACATTTTGAGCGTGATACATCCGCTGTCTCATCGATGATGATAGAAAATCTGTCGTTTTTTAGCAACGTGCTAATTTTTTCTTGAGCAAAAATTCCCAATTACTTGATTGACCATTCATTTTGCCTTTGTTCGCCCGCACTTCATGTCTTTTGCAATTGTGGAATCCTTACACACAGTTTGCAATACAGCAGGAATGGTATCCATCAATGAAAATGATAAATTGTGCTTAGCACAATACATTACACAAATTATTTCGGATCTAAGCTTCGAATTATTTTGAGAGCTCGCTTCTCGGAACAAATTTGATATCGAAGCTGTGTCTTGAGTATTTGTCATTCTCTCTATATGCATCTTCGACAAAGTGTGTCTTTCCGAATTTGATCTGTCGTTGTCCAAAGATTTGAAGCATATTTTGCAGAAACAGTTTCCTTCGACGAATTTAAGCCAGGAAAACTCAGTTTCCCAAATTGGGTTATATTTTTGTCTATAATTTACTATTTTGGTTCATGTATGTTTTCATCTCCCTCAACCGCAGCGTCATTTATGCTATTAAATATAGAAAATAATACACTTTGAAATACATACACAAACCAAAACCAATACACTTGCCAGTATACATAAATCTAGTTACTTCTATTGAAATATGCATTTAATATTTAGGTATAATAAGTTGAATCTTTGAACGCACTCCACTCAATATTATGCTTACGCACCCTTCTGGTGTTTTGACATTTTGTAAACTTATACTTTTTCTTTTGTTCAGTCTAACCAATAAACTCAATCTTTCAACAACTTCTAAACAAATCACTTACGAATTTTTGCTGGGTCCAGGAGTTAGTTCAACACGCTGAATTTCATTGACTAATGTTCTTTTTTCCGCTTCACTGTTGAATAAAATACAACCATTTTTATGTTTTTCTCATAACCTAATCAAAGTAATAGATAATTTACCCTTTTTTGCAGATTCAATTAAAAATGTATCCATTTTAAAATATTACTTTAGCAGCGAGTTAAGGAAAATGGAAGTACCAATGGGAAAAATAAACAGAATTAACGGTACTGTAAAGTCACACACAATACGCTGTGGCAGCCGTCAGCCGTCAGCCGATGTCATTGTGAAATGTGGATGGGCTCCTTCGTGGATAGTGAGTACTGAGTACTGAGTAGTGACTGCGTTCAGATAAGAGATTTAACTTTTTCAAAAAGTTTTGTTATTATGTATGTTGCTAAAAGTGATACATTTTCTCGATCTTGAAGTCCACACAAGCATACTACAAAAATGCAGTAGATTCAAATTTCGAAATTAATGCAGTAGATCTACTGCAATTGCAGCAAAGTGACAACGTTGACCCAGACCTAGACAACTACGCAAGCAACTGACGAGAGAAATCGCAAGTAAACTGTAGGCCATTCATCCAAATAAATTCAAAACAAAGAAATTATGTCTGGACAAAAATTATTTTATGCGACAAAAAATAGACCAACTTCTAGTTGGGCCAGTTTTCTAAGCGTCAATTTCGGTTAAACTAAACGCTATGCGTCAAAAATTTTGTCGGAACATTTTGTTGCATACGACAACTAGCTTTACTAACATGGCGCTTAGTATAATTATTTTCGGGGATAATACAAATTTCAGGAGCAATATTATTCTACTGGGCAAAGTTGTCGGTTACCACAATTTCATTTTCTCTCTAGCTCATTTTGTATACCTGCTAGAGCAGTCAAACCCACACCAAGACGTGGCGTTTAGCACAAAATATAAGAATAAATCAAAATTTTCAGAAAAAATGTCGCTTAATACATTCTTGCGGAAAGGTATCGACATCTATATAAATAAAAATTTAATACTATTCGTTGGTAAGCGTATCACTTGAGAACGGTTGGACCGATTTGGCTAATTTTTTTTAAATATTTGTAATAGTCCAAGTAAGATTTGTATGGGCTTTTTCCATAGGATTTTGCTAGTTCGCGGCCATTACTCACGATTCGAACGATGGAACGTTTGATAGGAAAAAATATATGGAACGACATTCAAGGCTCTACGTCTAAATCAGAATCAGAATCTTTTGCATTTGAATCAATACTTGAATAAGTTACACAAAGAAGAAGATCATCAAAATCATATTGCTTACAATAAGCGAGTCCGTCAACATGGCGACGCCAATCAGTTTGTTTGAGGTTCAGCATACACGTTTGGGTGCTCCTATTGGCGTGAAAGGAAATCATGGCACGTTCAGCTGGTGCACTGATGGTAAAAGAAATACCTCGAAAAGTTCGAAGATTTTATAGATAAATATTATTTTTATAAAGCAATCACTAAAAAATTCCAGTTTCTGTTCTTTGTTATTTCTTATTCAAACTTAATATACTGTTTTAAAATCATAAAAAAAAAATAATAGCCGTATATAAGAATTCCGAGAACGTTTCTGATGCTAACGCGATTTTTAGTTTTCCTCTTTTGTTAGAAGGTTTTGCATAAAACTGGTGGCAAGGCGTAAAGAATGAGACAAAAACATTCGAAGAGGCAATAAAACTGCTACGATCATCGATTGCTCCACCAACACCATGGAGAATTTATGATGAGTTGTTTGAGCAAAAAAAAAAAAAAATAAATGATGAAACGTTCGCTACTTTCTCAATTGACAGCTCCAATTTCTGAGAAAATAATGATCAACATGGTTTATGGAAAAATTCTCTTTTAAATAAGAGAAAAAAGTTCCAAGAACTCAGTAAAGACTTCCCAAGATCTCTTAAACCATTGTGTGTGCGTGTTATATTTTTGCACGAATGGAAGGGACCTACAGTTTTTTTGCCGACTCCGAACGGCGAGTTGAGAAGCTCAATCGTGACATATGATACTCTTTGATGCTTGTCAGACATTCGAAAGAGGTGGGCACTGTGAAAAACTTTTAGGTGTTTGCGGCGGGATTCGAACCCAAGACCGCTGGCTCAGTAGTCCGACGCACTAACCACTTGCGCTACGGTGCCCACTGATTCCAATATAATTGGTTGAAATGCTCCCAATGTTGATATTGGGAATAGATAACGAAAAATTCGATTAATTGCATTGCCGAAAGCTAAAGGAAACCGCACATTACTTGGACTTGGAATCGACTTCCTCGAGCAATACCAATTCGTTTTGAATATCGCTCAAAGAACATTTCATTTCATTGATGACCCAGCAGCATTTTTTTTTTTAATTTTAAACTAAAAAAAAGTAACACAGTAAAACCTTTACAGACACGACTTGGAGCCACTTCAAACCACCGCAAGCTTCTTGACAATTCAAGAAGAAAGAATATTCACAAAAGAAAATTTATTGTAAACATTGGGTGAATTCGGAAACGTCAAACCGATTGCGCATTGATTCGGCATCACTCCTGCCGATGCACACTTGATTTAGATATCAAACTGATGCCATTTTGTTTGCGTTCCATAACGTTTAAATTTGTATGTTTAAAAATAAATGCTCGGTGCTGAATGATCCGGAAATGGAAACAGTTGAAGGAGTACAAATGAGGAACAACCTCACAACACTTTTTGCTGCCTGAAAAAAACTGTAAAACGGATAAAAAAAACTGTTCAGGAAACAAAAACATATTTATTTATTAAATGAACAATTCATAAAGATTTTTGAGAATTAACATTTGTTATATCTGGCCCTATTACGCAAGACAACTTTGGTTGAATTGAGTTGTGTACCTCACAAGCAAATTCCAACTCAATTTAACCAAAGATGTCTTGCTTATTAGTTTTGCTCTGAGATCAATTCCTCTATAATATTTGCTGCAAAATGCCGTTTAAGTCACTAAGTTGTTCAATACGCTCCTTCTCTGCAGCAACCTTTCCATTGCTCATAACTATACGTTTTTTGTGTCTATTTATGAATTATTTTTTATTCAAGTTTGAGTACTTGCGACTGAAATGTTTTTTTTAAGAGTTTTATAAAGTTTTAAGATATTAAAAAATTAATTACTTCTTTTAAGTTCCTTATTATTTATAATATTTATTATTATATACTATAATATAATATATTTATAAGTATAAATTATTATTTGTCAAAAATTGAGTTAAACTGAAAATAGCATCATTTCGGTAAGGTGTGCCAGGGCTGTAAAGGATATCCACTATCACCTTGAATTTAAAAGCAAGTTTGTTTCACACGTTGTACATATCATTAGCATTATCATTATTATTACTTCATTACTATTATATAAAGACGTAACTTCAAAAAACTTTGTTACCGATGATCTCCGCAAATACTGCACCGATTAACGTGAAATAAATTCTATAATAATCGTCATTTTCGTTAAAGCCAGTTAGGCTATGTTTTTTTTGTTTAGATGTTGTTTGTTCATAAGAAAATTTTTTATATTTTTATACCCATTTTTTGAGGTTGTCCCACATATTAACTCCTAACTTTAAACCAGTTAAATGAATTGGCAAAACAAAAATGTTTGCATAAAGTCAATGTATATACGCAAATTTTAAGACGTTAATCTTTTCTTAACTCTACGTACATGCTGAGAAATAAATAAATAACTATTTTAAAAAACATAAAACAATTCATGAAATCATTTCCATCAGTGGAGACCGAAGCCAAAAGCCATGCAGCAGTGGGTGACGTCATGGTGTGTGTATGTGGCATATTTGAATTTCTGTACAATACAATTTTTTTTGCCTTAACAGTGGCAGCGGGCGAAGCAACGCGAGAACGGGTCAGCTAGTTTACAATAATCAAAATAAAAGAACAAACCTAGAATCCAAGTGCTAGTTTCACCTGCATAGAACATTTGCTTGAAGAAATCTCCTTCGTTGGTACTGTTCCAAACAGCCTAGTCACGTGCAGCACCACCATGTGAGGTGTTGACTGCTATTATTTCGTTTGGGTGATTACAAATCTACATATTGATATATAAATGTAAGTATTTAATTATAGAATTCATGATATTGATATTACCACCATTGCATTCACGCTATGGAATCCTTTTTGGTTGAAATAGATATACTCATTTTGTTTCGGTCTCAAACTAGGTATAGGAGTACCATCACAGCTCACTATTCCCGGTAGCTTATATTTTCTCTAATAAAACTTTTTGCTCTCTCGGAATGTAGAGCTATCAAATTTGATCCATACAGAGCAAAAACCGGTTTCCAAAAGACTCAACATACGTCGAAAGAACTTAGAAACTGTTGTCTGTGCCATACCTAGTAATACATTTGTTCCGACATTGGTTGGTAACTCCCACTGGCCAGAGGATTCAACGTTGCACAAAGTTGTTAACTGGTGGAACTGATGTGGTTCTTATATTCTCTGGGAGATAAAGCGAGCTGAGTATCATTCGGAAACATTCCTTGTTGACTCTTAAACTGTTGAATAAAACTAAACAGAAAATAGATAACTTTAAATTGTTGTGGATTTAATACTTTTCTTTCTGTATACTTACTCAAGTTCTCTGCATTTCTATTTTGTTCTCCAGCTGTAATTATTGTGTTTGGTTGAATTTTATTGGATTTTTTTTTCAAAATTAGTTAGTTCCTTCCTCCAGTTTCCATTTATAGCCACGTTTCTGTTATTACAAAAAAGTTGTGTAATATATGTACAGTACAGCAACATTTTATTATGATAGGAGCATTATATATATGGACTTCTAGGCCTTTCGAAAGCTTGCGGAAACGTCCTTTTAAATGCCCAAAAGTGTTCTCAACAAAACGCCTGCATTTCGACATATTAAAATTAAATTCATTTTCACTCTCTGATAACTGGATAGAACTATGAAAAGGTTTTTTTTTTTCCTTTTTTTTTTCAAGCGTTTATTTATTTTATTTAAACAATATTACATTTTTTTTTTTTTATTCTAAATAAACTTAAAAACTATATATATATTTTTTTATTTTATTAAAGTTTATGGCCTTAATGGCACTCAATACTTGTCTTATTTTTTTTTTTGTTGTGTATGTGTATTTAAATAAATTATTTTATGTATGTTATGTGCTTTTTTTTTTAAATATTAATTTTGGATTTAATTTTAGGAAAATTTTTTTAAAAAATTTTTTTAAAAAAAATTAAAACTAACTTACATCTAAAAGTCTAAGGACCAGGCCCTTCCATGCGATTCCTATTCCATCGTTCAAATGTTAATTTAACGAATAATCGATGGATCAAAAACAACATGACAGGGCCTGGTTTGGCCTGATTATATGCTAGCCTAAGCCCAATCAAGCCACCAGTATTTTTCCCGATTAAGTCTATCAAAATTATTTTTATCTTTTTCAGGTATGCTCACGCAGTATCTTAAGATAGCATCGCCATCCCCCAAGCCTGTAGGTACATACTTAATTCTTTTATCAGGTGCCCGTCTGGCAACATGGTATATTATCGGAACGTTCGTTAAGTCTGATAGAAACCCATGAGCATCCAGAAACAAGAATGCTTCAGGTGGTATGTATCCACTTTCTAATGTATTTCCGAAATATTCAGGGTTGGGATAGAACAAGCCCGAAATGAGTTCGTTTTCCATAACATTTGCCGACCGGGCAAAATGATTCCTCACAGGCCCAGAATTACATTGTCAATTCTGGACACACCGGAAGCATCCAATAGCTTTTTATTTGAAACGTAATGCCGAAAGTCGGAATGTTCGCTCCTGTACATCCGCATGCAAGCTCTCAGGCATTTTCTTTCAAAGATTCTTATTTTTTCCATGTTATTGTGTCTTAAGAGAGAAATGAAACACGCGGTATTTGTATAATCACATTTATTAAGTAGAGTCAAGCTATCACGATGGTGGTTGGCATCCAAGTGATCGACGCCATCGAGAGCTGTCAAAAATGAAAACGGAGACAATCGACAATCGATAACTTCGATACCTGGAATATACAACACTCTCCGCCACTTATTAAATATTTACAATAGTAACAATTTCAATTCATTTTATTACACATAGACTTCAGAAATTCTGAAAATACTCCAGGCAAGACAAATTTTATATCTAGCGGAAACGCTTCGGACGTCTCACAACTCGTTTCCCTTTCCTTAACGCGATTGGTAAATCTTTAGGAACTTCTTTTACTTCTGGAATGTTTTCAAAATTCCCTAAGCTTGATTGCAAATTTTGAGAGCTTAAATCAGTAATGGTTAACTTAGGTCTAACAACTTTTTTCTTCAATTGGTTTTCATGTACATATCTTATTTTTCCATTTATATCAATTAAATAAGTAAGTTCACTAACTATGTGCTTTACAGTTACTGGAATCCATTTAACTATGGTTTTTAATTCACTTCGATATAAGGCTTCTTCGCCCACTTTAAATTTTTTACACAATTTATTGATACATTTTTCTTCAACCAAAGTTGATTTTTTTTCATTTTTTTTTTATTACAATTTACCTTTTGATAATTCAACTTATTATTTACTATTGGATTAACATAATCTAATAATTTTATAGGCTTAAATGAAAAAATTAATTCTGAAGGCGTTTTCCCGGTCGTTGTTGTTGGTGTATTGTTATAAACCATAAGTAGATCAAAAAGTTTATTTTCGAGGTTAGAAATTGACTGATGCTGTAATACCATTTTGGACAACTTATCCTTTATAGTTCTTACCCCACGTTCTGCTAAGCCATTGCTTTGGCTATGATATGGTGGAGTTTTTAACAGACCTATTTTTTTTGTTTCGCAATATTTCCTAAACAGATAAGCTGAAAAAGGCGGACCATTATCTGACACAATTTGTTGTGGATACCCAAAAATTACGAAAACCTCCTTCAATTTAGCAACCAACGCATTCAGTGTTGTTGAAGACATTATTTTAACTACAATAAATTTGCTATATGCATCAACCAAAATCAGACAAGTTGTACCTACAAAATGGAAAAAATCTATATGAATTCTTGCAAAAGGTTCCTTTACTGTGGGCCAGACTGTATCACACTTTTCTTTTGGGACATGTTGAGTTTTTTCACAAACCTCGCATTGCCTTACAAAATTCTCAATGTCCTTATCGATGGAAGGCCACCAGACATACGAACGCGCTAGCATCTTCATGCGCACCATACCTGTATGACACTCATGAAGAAGCTTTAATATTGCTGATCGCAATACGAAAGGAATGAGAACCCTGTGTCTATAGAAAATTCATCCATCATCTATCGACAAATTATTGCGGTTCGTGTAAAAACTTTGGACATTTTGGCTCACCGGACTAGGCCACTTAGTTTTTAAAAACCTTACAACTAGACACAAAATATTATCTCGGCCTGTCTCCTTTTTTATACTCTCGAAATCGATTAAACCGTCAGAACCAAAATAGTAAATAGGTGTATACTCAATGTCCGATGATTCATCCACGGGCAATCTTGATAAAAAATCAGCATGACTTATTTTCGAACCTCTTTTATACACAACATTGTATTGATATTGGGAAAGTGTAATTGACCAACGTTGTAATCTAGCCGAAGCCACGGCAGAGTTGCTTTTACTAGGGCTAAAAATTTCTTTCAAAGCTATGTTGTCTGTACATAGCGTAAATTTATGACCATATATAAAAATATGAAATCGCTTTATCGCAAACATAACTGCGAGACCTTCCCTATGTAACTGCGAGTAATTTCGTTCTGAAGCACTTAGCGTGCACGATGCAAAAAATACCGGTTTTTCTATACCCTCTACTAGATGCGCTAAAATTGCCCCAACACCAACTGGGCTTGCATCTGTTATAACCAGAATTGGCTTCTCCGAGTCATATAACTCTAAAACATTGGAATTAATCAGCGAGTTTTTACACTTCTCGAACGCGGACTGACAAACTTTCGACCAGACAAAATTGGACCCCTTTCTTCTAAGGCAGTTGAGCGGATAGACGTCCGTAGCCAAGTTGGGTAAATATTGGTGATAAAAGTTGAGCAACCCCAAAAAGGACTCTAATTCCCGCAAATCCTTTGGGGCCGGGGCCTTGACAATCGCGTTCACCTTATTTTTGTTTGGACTTAACCCTTTATCTGACAAGGTGTGTCCCAAAAAGTCCACAGACGAATGAAGAAATTTGCATTTGGACAAATTAATGCGGATATTATGATCGGAAAGACGCGTTAACACTTCAAACAGCAACAACCTACAATCACCTTCCGTACGCCCCCCGATTAACACATCATCAATGTAGCAACGAACATGTTTTAACCCCAACAGAATCCTGTCCATTACGGTTTGGAAAATCCCCGGAGCGCAACTCACCCCTAAAATTAAACGCGTGTACCTGAACAACCCTATAAAGGTATTGATCACTAAGACCTTTTGCGATTTTTTGCTTACTGCCAGTTGTAAGTACGCTCCTGTCAGATCTAAGACGCAGAAGAACTTACACTCAGACAGTTCCGCGAAAATTTCCTGTACCCTAGGAAGTGGGTTAAAACGTGTCTCGACCCATTTATTTATGGTGACTTTGCAGTCAACGCAAATTCGTATAGAATTATCTTTTTTGGGTACAATGACTATGGGACTTGCCCATTGACTAACCTCAACCGGTTCCAGGATACCTTCTGACACTAACCGCTTTAACTCTTCCTCCACTTTATCTCTTAATTTAAAAGGTACACTGTAAGCAGCGTGAAAGATAGGCACCGCCTCCTCTTTTATTATAATATCTGCTTCAAAACCAATAATTGGACTGTTTAGCTTTTCCTGACAAATTTTCGGAAACTTTACTTTAATCTCTTGACTGATATCTACCTGAGATATGATATTACAAACTGACTCACCCTGCAAAAAGTTACCACGCCACTCTGGAAACAGAACATCGAGCCAATCTCTACCCATTAAGCAATTGCTGGGCGAATTCCCTTTAACGATTATTACGGACAACTGGCACATTTGATCCGAGAAACGCACTTCACAATTCATCAATCCGAGCTCTTGAATTTTAACACCTGTAACGGAAACTAAATTAGCACAGTACTTATTTAAAGTAAATTTAGAAAAAAATGAATTATATTGCTCTTCGCACATGATTCATGTCATTGCACCGGTATCAATTTCCACCGACACCATTATTCCGTTGATCGACAAGTTACACATCTGTGGTTGACTTCGAGATGACACGCTGTTTATGACTTGGACCCTGGACTCTGGTTTATTTCTGCACATTGTAGAGATATGCCCTTTTTTACCGCAGTTAAAGCACTCCCAATCTACGGCTGGACAATTTTTGTGTGGGGCTCTCCCACACCGCTGACAAACATTTCTCTGACGATGACGACCGTTGGTGTTTTTAGACATATTTGGCATACTGGACTTAAATGCCTTGTTGTGACTATAACCTGACTGCTTGACTTTAGACTGGAACCCACTGTCGTTGTGACGACCTGAACTGTAGACTGCATGTGTGGTACTTGGTGATTGTACCGACACCGACGCTCTTTCGGAAGCCTCCACTGCCAACGCTTTTTCGCAACACTGCGTGAACGAGAAATTTTCATTTTCCAGCAGTACTTGTTGAATTTTCTCGTGTTTTAGTCCCACGATGAAACGGTCTGCTAACTGTTCATCTAACAACCGTAATTTGTAGACCCCCAGCTTCGACTCGAATCCGGTATTTGCTGAACCGCTACTTGCAGCCGTCGCAGAATCTTGTTTTAAAAAATCGCCGAAATCACAGTCCTGGGCAGCAGCTTTTAGCTTAACGATAAATTCACTTATTTGCTCGCCCGGTTGCTGTACAATGTTGTGGAATTTGAAACGCTCCGCTCGCTTATTTGGTTTTGGCGCAAATTGACTCCTCAGCAGGGCGAGATTCTCTTCAAATTTTCTTGCACTCGGCGCCGCTGGATATGTTAATTTGGACAACAATTCATACATAGTTTTGCCCATTACGCCAATGAAGAGTGGATTTTTGGCCTCTTCTTGCACGTCATTTAAATAGAAAAGTTTATTAGACGGTCTTCGTAATCCTTGAAGCTGTCGCCAATTTCAAAAGGCTCCACATTGCCAAGAAGTCTTACCATATTACCACTTTAGCACACGATCACAACTTTTTATTTAAAATTAATTTCTTTTAATTCTCTTATTCTTTTTCCTCGTCGCCAGAATATTGTGTCTTAAGAGAGAAATGAAACACGCGGTATTTGTATAATCACATTTATTAAGTAGAGTCAAGCTATCACGATGGTGGTTGGCATCCAAGTGATCGACGCCATCGAGAGCTGTCAAAAATGAAAACGGAGACAATCGACAATCGATAACTTCGATACCTGGAATATACAACACATGTATGAAGGGTTAATGTTCCACCATACTGCGCTCGCGTAAGTCAGAATCGGACGAACAAATGCTTGGTAGCAAATGATCTTAACATCGGATCTCAGATAGTTGGAGTAGAAAAGCTTCTTCAGAGACATAAATGCCGCCTTAGCCTTTTGCAACTGTATATTTATGTGTTCATTATAGTACAATAATTTGTCCAAATGAACCCCTAAATATTTCACAACAGTCTTTGACTCGATCTGAAGACCATTTGAACTCATTATTTTAAGGTTTTTCCAATTATGTCTCAAATCTGAATTTCCGCATCTTATTGGGGTGCGGAACAGTATGGTTTCACATTTTGAAAAATTTATATTAAGTTTCCATTCAGTACAAAACCTATGGAAACTGTTAAATTTGCATTGAAGCCTTGTTTGAATTTCATCAATTCTCGACCCGCTTGCATATAGTATTACGTCGTCAGCAAATGCTATGGAATCATCCAGATCTCTGAGTACATCGGAAATATATATATTAAACAGGTGCGGTGCAGTTACCGTGCCCTGCAGAAGACCATTGGTGACATCGAAAACTCTAGTCGTCGTGTATTTTCTATCTGTTACAACAATTTTTTTGTCATATATCATTGTCATGATTATCTTTATAAGATGTGGAGGGAATTCATATCGTATAAGTTTATATATTATCCCGTCGATCCAAACCGTGTCGAAGGCTTTTTCGATATCCACTAGGCAAGCAGCTGTACTTCTCTTAGCGTTTAAATTCCAATTGATATCTGAAACCAATTTTGTAACAGCATGCACTGCCGAGTGGTTTCTTTTGAACCCAAATTGGTTCCGCGGTATGGTCTCCTTTCTATCGCATTCGTATAAAATTGACTTACTAATAACTACTTCTAAGATCTTCCCGATATTAGGCAGAAGACTTATGGGCCTATAGCTAGAAGGATTAGAAGGATCTTTCTTTTTTTTTTGATTATTGGATATACCTTCGATATTTTCCAGTAACTCGGGAAGTAGTAGTTGTTTAAAAGATTATTGAAAATAATACAGTATGACCGTATGATATCAATCGGGATATGCTTAAGAACGACATTAGGAATATTATCTAAACCGCTTGACTGCTTGTTGTTGAGCTTTCTAAATATGTATGTCAGTTCATCTAAGGTTGTGAAGTAATTGTTAGTCTGTTCCGCTGTTATTTCGTCGGCTTTTAATCTCTCAGTAAATCTTAAGAGAGTTGGCACTTCGTTATTGCGAAATGTCAACAATCCATTACGTACTTCATCAGTTCTGCAGCTAGAGAAATCCCTAGCATGAATCGCCTCAGAATGGGAGCCTATCAGATTAAGTTTATCCATCCCACTATCTATCACAAACTGGTTATCGTGGATGGGGCAGTCTTGGATATTAATCCCAGCCTGTGACAGAAGCGTCTGAGAAGACAGTGGTAATCTCAGCTTCGGAATAGTGAGAATGTCACGTGGTTTAAACATTTTATTTATTTTTGGGAACATATTTTGCGAGTCTTGTTTTACAATACTTTCAGCTCTTTGTTTCCAGTAATCATTCGCACTATTCCGAAACTGCTGAGTTATTAGAGTTTTCACATTCCTCAGGAGGGATTTCAATCGTCGAAGCTCCAAATTGTGCGATACGTCTTGAAACTGGCGATGTATTGTATTTATTTGAGTGATTAAAAAGCTCTTGTGCGTTTGTAGTGTTTTTATGTGGTTTAGATAACATTCTATGCTGTTTTGTGATTTAATTTTCGGAACTGCCGACTCTATAGCCTGTAAAACCACGTGTTCAAGCTCCCGATATAAGAATCGCACTCCTCGTTAGATAAATTCCTATTATTAGGAATACTAGAAGAGGTAGTGCAATTCCTATATTTTCTTGTGGCGCAATGTTGGAAACGGCACCAATCGGTCTGCCTAAAATTCAATTTAGGAACCTCGTGCCACGTTGCGAAGCTAAACTCAGAGTCGTCAGCAAATTTCATTCATATTTCTATATCATAATGATTACTATCATACGGTAGTAATGGAATTTTGTTACTGTGGATCGTTTCTATTTGCAATCGAGCGTCCGCGATGCAAAGATTAAGATATGAATTTCCGGACTGAAAACTTGGTATAACCGGGCTATATAATTTCATTTTATGTTCGACCTGGTTGTCTTCGATAAAGCGATGAAGGAATCTGCCTCTTCCGTTCGCCACCGTGTCCAACCAGGCCGGATTTTTCGCGTTAAAATCCCCGGCTAAGATGAAATAGTTACTTAAACTATCTAATCTTAGTTTTTCGAAAAATTTTTCGATTTCGCAGTTAAATTGACTACCGGATGTTGGCGGAGCGTACGCCGATATCAGATATAGACAACCATTATCCCTTAGAGGCAGAGAGATAATTGTTGTTTCAAGGCAACCAAAGTTTCGAATATCACTTTTGTCGATGATAGAGTAGCGAAGGGGCTTACGAACGAGTATCGCCGTACCACCACCTTGAACTGAATTTCGTCGGTCTGTCCGTATGAAATTGTAATTTTGAAAATGTAAATAATGTCTATCGTTAAGTTTAGTTTCGCTTAAAAAACGCACGTCTGGCTTATGATCCTCTGCAAAACGCAATAAATCACCGCGCCTTTTGATGGAAATTATAGAGTTGACATTAAGGGCAGCTATTTTGAGTGATGCACAAGTAAACCTAGCCATTTCAAGGCATAAGATGGTTCAGAAGGGCATTAACCTTCACCGATAAATCTGCTACAGTCTTAGCAAGATTATTAACTTGAATTTTTAATTTATCATTTGCTGTGCTGCTGGTTGTAGCTCCAGGTCTAGCACCTGGCCCAATTATATTGGTCCTAGTACTAGTGCCAGCACGACCACCTAGCACGTTTGCGAAGGAAATACCCTCCTGAACATAATTCTCTACGTTGCTGACTTTTTGGGAAGTACTCAGTTGTACACCCCTTTTTCGCATCTTAAGTCGCTCTGTCATTACCCTTTACTTTTCGCATCCTTTCCAAGAAGCAGGGTGACCACTTTTTTGGCATAGTACACAAAACAATTCCTCCTTTTTTGCTTCCTTTTGCACCCGACAACTACCAGGCTCATGCGTATTTAAACACTTGACGCACCTATATGCCATGCTGCAATTCGAAGCAGCATGTCCAAACCGTTGACATCGGCGGCATTGAAAAATATTGGTTCTACGTAATTTTTCGAAGTGAATTACATGACTAAATATATACCTTATAGCACGGAGATTTTCGGCTTTACTATCCGGCGATAACTGTACCGTTATAATAGGCAGGGTTCTTTTTTGACTAATCGAACGCGCCGTTGCATATCTGAATGCTCTTTCAAATTTAACATCTTCTAAATCTATGTTTTTTAGTTCTTGAAGAACTTCTTCATTGCTAAAGCTTGCACTTAGACCTTTTAATAAAAATGACTGTAGCTTGTCTTCTTTATTTGTATATGTAAAGTATTCGGAATTCGTTTCCTTCAATAGTTCTTTGACTTTGCTACAGTAATTTTTATTATTAACTTTTAAAGATAAATTATCTTTGCTTATTTGCTTTAAACTAAAGTTATTGCTACCTATGTTATCTATTAATAGCTTACTTATATTTTTGCTGTCCTCATTGAAAATTTTGATTGGTGGTGGTGATTTACTTTTTTGCATCATTGTTGTTGCTTGTAATTTGTTCTTTTTTGTTGTATCATTGGTTTTGTTGTGATTAGGGTTTGATTGCGTAATTTTGATTTTTTTCTTTTCTTCATTGGCTTTCTTTAATTGAGCCACTAAAGCACTGGTTGATGTTGATGTAGTTGCTTGCTCTCTATCGCATATCTGCAATCTATTGGATGGGTATCGATTGCGTCTAGTAATCCGTATGTGTTGTTTTTTATATTATTTTCAATATCGTTTTTTTCGTTAAGTAATTTTTTTCGTTTTGGTTCCGGGGATTTCTTGTTTTTTTCGGCATTGTCTGGCCCTGCTCGTAATTTCTGCTTAAGGTAATCTATTTCCCTCTTGCACTGCTCGATAACTAGAAGGGCTTGAGCGTACATCTCCTTAGTGACCATAGTTTCCTCCTCCCCATCTCCCCCGGGAGCCATGGTTTTGTTCACTGCACTTTTGATTATATTTAGTTTGTTGTTTTTTTTTTTTTTTTTATTGTTAGTAATTTTACTATTTATTAATCGCTTTTTGTTATATTTTCTTAGTACTTTTTTCAGTTTTTGATTTTTTTTTTTTTTTTTTGTTTAAGTCGTACGTCTATTCCAGTGAATACTCGAATTCGCACTCAGGAAAAGGTTTCATGACCTACATATATCAATATCTCTTTTGTTTTCTTGAAATATAGTGTTGTTAACATACTGTTTTTTTTAAGCTGGAACATTCGCAGATTGTGGAATCATGTGTTTTCCCGGACTCCCAACATTTAACATACATAGGTAAACATGTAGCGATAGTCCACTGAAGCAAAAAGTATCATGGAATACCATCCTTTAAAATTTTAGTAATCTACAGCTTCATCCTTCGGTGGGCTTACTTCAATATGACATCCGTCAATAGCCCCAGAGCATTGTGGAAATCCAAGAAATTCAAAGCCCTATATACTTCCATCAGGCCATGTTGAGTTAGGGGGTAAAAATGTAGGTACTCTTTTTGGAAAACACTGCATATTTCTTCAGACGCATCCAATGTTATCTCCCCAACTGTTGATCTGTCTACACCAAACAGACTTGCGATGGATCAGCAGAAGACCCTAGAGAATATAATGCGATGGCTATTCTTTTTTCAAATGAAATTGCAGAACGCCAGTTCGTATCCTTTTTGATTAGTTCCGCCAGGTTTTGGACAAGATATTGAAATGTATCCTTATCCTCACGGAAAAAGTTCGTGAACTTGGCATTTGTGAATTTCCGGACATCTTCTTCCCAATATGTAGATATCTCCACCTTACTTACTTACTTACTTAGGTGGCGCTACAGTCCGGGGTGGACCAAGGCCTCAACCAACAACCTCTTCCAGTTAGCCCGGTCCTTAGCTAACCGCCTCCGGTTGCGCACTTCAAGTTGGTTGAGGTCTTGTTCTACTTGTGCGCGCCACCTTAGGCGAGGTCGTCCTCTGCTGCGCTTACCTTCCGGGTAAAAGTCGAATATTCTCCGAGCCGGAGCGTTGATATCCATACGCTATACATGTCCTAGCCATCTTAGACGCCCAATGTGCAGTTTTTTGACCAGGTTAATGTCGATGTACACCTGGTACAGTTCGTGGTTGAATCTTCTCCTCCAGAACCCGTCAATGCAAACGGGACCGAATATATTCATTTTTTTCTCTCGAATCGACCTAGGATATCTTCATCCGCTTTCGATAAAGTCCATGCTTGAGGTTAAAGGCAGTCAGTGCCTACCCTATTGCTACAACTACTATCTATGCTACAACTATCAGATAACTCCACCTATAAGATTAAAAAAAAATTATAAATTTCTTCGGAATGACCATAAGTATGTATAAACTACTTACCATAGACCAAACGCTGCGAATTTTTGTTTCCCTCTGTATCCACATTCGCATAAACAAATTGAATTTTTTTTTGCTTCGCATGGCTTAAATTCTAAGGCGTGAACTTTCGCTTTCCAGCATTTGTATTTTCTGCACATTTCCAACGTACCGCAAAAGTAAATCTTTGTTATTCATTCTCAATTCTCGCTTTCACCGATATTTTTTTATTTTGTTATGATTATTTTTAATTGATGTGACACAAACGTCAAAGAATACTACCTAACGCGAAAATCAGCGTGTACTTCGAAATGCAGTCTGTCAGGGGTTGTGGTTATCACTATACCATGGTATCAATACCAGCAGTCTGTCCCCCACTATACTTGGGTTGAAAGTCGTGAGCTGATAACTCCTATTGGTAACACTCAAAACCGAAAAGGGATAATGACTATTCTCCACACGGAATACAAGCTATTCTCTCAGATGCAACACCACAAGAAATGAGAACCCCAGAAAGATGTAATAATTTATTTAGCAAATTAGGTGCTTAAAACTGGAATTAACAAATACAAAATTATTTTTATCTATGACCCAAAAACCACTTCCAAAACGTTCCCGATGCTAAACAGGAGACTGATTGGCCTACAGTTAGGATTAGAAGGATCAGATGGACCCCTTTTCTATTTTAACCCTTATTCTTCTACCGTCCTCATACGAGGACGCAAATGGAGTGTGGGGCAAATTCTCGCAAACTATAACCTACTAACGCCCTATTTTTCTATCTTATTAAAAATTTGGACTTAGTTTCATACATGTTGGTCCATTAAGAGATACAGTGGCGTGTTTCAATACTTTTGGATAAGTATTTTGTTACTCCGGAGAATAAGGGTTAAAATTAGAAAAATATGTTAATATGCCACATCTCCCTCTCATAATATGCGTATGTTTCCCTCTACCGCCCGTAATTTTTTACCAATTCAGTTGTTTTTTTAAATGTAGATAATTGCGGCATAAAGATGATAGGCAAAAAGACTACAAAAACATTGAAAAAAAAATTGTGTGTGTAATACCACTAAAACATGCGGAATGGCAAAAGTCTTGCAACAACGTGCAATAACTATAGTCGTTTCCTGGAGAATATCATGGACTGACACTTGAGTGGGTTAAGGACTTATTCATTTTTACTGTTAGCTGGAGACTTTAGACAAATTTTGCCAGTCATTCCTAAATCTACTACTGCCGATTAAGTAACGCATGCTTGAACTCTTCAATTCGGTGGAGAAATGTAAGAACACGTAAAAATAAACGTACGCATTCAATTCCAAAACGATCCACCAGCAGCTGAATTTTCAAAGCAATTGTTAAAAATGGGAGATGATACAATGGCAGTCGACAAAGATATAGGAAAGGAATGATAACACTAAAAAACGATTTTTGCCGTTTTACTCAATCAAAAGAAGAATTGATTCATTGAGTGTTCCCAAATATAGCACAACAGTACAAAAACCATGCTTGGTTAAGCGGGCGAGCAATACTGGCCGGAAAGAACAAAAATGTCGGTGATCTTAACACAATCCACAATCAAATCAGATGAAACCATAATGAATCAGGATGAGGTGGTGAATTATCCTATAGAATATTTAAATTCACTTGATTTGCCAGAATTACCAGCACACATCTGTGGCAGTAAGTTAATGTAGCTTATGTCTATTTTGGTAATTTTTGAGTACCTACAGCAAAAATAAGATTCAATAATTTTTTTTAAAAAAAGTATCAAAGCAAGACTAATAAAACTTAGCGCAAATAAATAATGCGTATGTGTATTTTTATTGGCGTTGGGTTTATTATTAAAAAATATCAACAAAGCCGCTAAAAATCTTTTTTAGTAGCTCAACTTACTTCAATAAAATATATCTTATATGAGAAATATAGCTTAAGTAACGACTTTTGCCGCTGCAGAATTTGAAAAAAAACTTGTTACTTAAGCTACTTCGCGAAAATGATTTTTGACCAATATGATTTTTTTTAAAGTAACTTTAGTCGTCATAAGGTGGCGAACAATTAAATACCAATTATAAAAAAAAAGCTTATGTCGACATAAGCACCTAGAATGACATAAATGCGATAAGCTTTATAATACAAGATTTTGTGATAACTAGGGCGCGGATTTTTATGCACTAAAAAACGTAAAATATGCGCATAAAATATGCACTCAAAATGAAGAAATATACACTTAAAATATGCATAATAAAAACGCACATTAAAGTAAAATAACAATAGGTATATTAGTTTTTATTTGATAAATAAATATATTCCAAAACAAAAGGGAACTTCATTTATAAAAATTAACTATGTTTTCTTTAAGAACATACCTACCTTCATTTAATATTAATATCAATATCGGTGGAACTTAGTTCCGCAAATATGATTGACTAGCTGAACCCCGTCGAAAACGACGAACATTTTTAGAGAGCTTAATGGGCAAAAATATATGTATGTAAGTTAAGAAAATAACTGTGTGAATAATTATATTTACCAATAAAAGCTCAGTGTAGTTAGAAGATTCAATGCCTATCTCTGAAGATAAATAATTCGCTATTCATATGTACTCGTATATTCCTTTCGCGTGCTTTTAAGCGCCGCGCCGTATAAACTGACTTTGAATTCATAGAATAAGCTATAACCCAGAATTGAATTGGGAGAAATGAAAGAAAGAAAAAGACAACAACAGCACCATCATCCGTTAGGCCCACAACATTATCATGTTCTTTTTTTTCGACATTTCCTTCAGGTGCAAATCATGCTTTCGTTGCATGCGCGCCAGATTTATTTATCTTATGTACCCCCACTTTCAGCATAATTTTACATTTTTTCCTCAAATTTATTTATAAGATGGATTGTTTTCTTTTTTAACCTAACCTAATTCATATGCATCCACTTTCATACCGAATTGTATTGCAAGAAAAGCAAAACATGCGAGGGATATACATACATATGTACATATGTTCACGCAAACACGTTGACGTTCTTTTCACAATACATCATTGTTCTTATTGCTATTACACTTTTAAACAGTTACTATATTAAAATCGGTAATACCGATCAACTGAGCAATATCCGAAAAATACCAAATGTTAGAAAATCAGTTAAAAAGTCAAGTACCGCTGTACAACTTTTTAGGCAAAAACCTGGTATGACATTTGATAGCATGTATCTAAACTAACCCAAATATGAAATTTTAACAAAATCGTTGGAGCCGTTTTCGAGAAAATCCGCTTTTTATAAAATCGGTCCCAAATGAAGTATAGGTACCTTAAATTTTGGGGCTAGAATGAAAATTCTAAATTGGCCTTGTGGTATAGTCCCACAGACCCCAGATATGAAGTTTCAAGCAAATCCGCCCAGTCCGAGATACAGCCGTGTTTACAGAATGAGTGTTACTGCTTTATTATATAGTATGATATGATTTAAAATTTTTAAATGGATCATACATTTTTTTTGAAATTTTTAAACCAACAACTTTAACGGTTAGGCCTTAAATTCAAATGCCATTTGAATTAAAGCGTCTTCAATTCCCTGTTCGCCTTGCATTCGCGGTCACCATCAATAATGGAGGCGGATTGGTGGATAACTTGGCAGCACGACAGCTATTAGCACCTGCACAGTTTGCCGCAAATAACTTGTTATTGATGTGTGACGTAATGAATCACATCTTTTCATTGCGGCTAAGTCCCTGATGTGCTTCAGTTGTAACAACTGTATGGGATCTGATTCGTCCTGTCTTTCAAACCACTTAAAAGCAACATCTAGAGCTTCAAAAGCTTCTGTGTAAGATGGTACCTACTTGAAATACATCCCAAAATATTCGCAAAAGAGAGAGCCAAATGTGAGTTCAAAAAAATTTCCCTCAACTGAGAGCGTATGCAAAAGCTCTGCTCCCGTACTTTCTGCACTAAAATTTAAAGATTCTCAAATTTCAAGTGAGTGGGAGTGGGGGCAAAAATCTGTCAGAGAGGGGGAAAAGTGTGCAAAAGTGCAGGAACGCATTAACAACAAAAAACGAAAAATGTATGACCTTTGACAGATTTCACAGTTCCATAAATTTCTTGGGCTAAAATCGGCAGCATGGGGAAATTTCTTACTCTTGTGTTAGCGCTCTCTTCTGTCGAAAACTACGAAAAATCTTCGTACGGGAACGTAGTTTTGCGCTGTTTTGGACAGGTACGGGAACAGCCCTAATCTTACACTGTCTTTTTCTTCGCGTGGTTGAATAACTCTGTCAAACTAGCCATCTGACAATTGTGAAATGTCATAATCTTCATTGTTAGTGGAAAACAAAAACAAATTTACAGGTTTTACGCACAGCGTGTTTGGTTACTTTTCTTACGAATTTTCCACTGCTGAGAGGATTTTCCTCCACTTTTCAAATTATGTATTTATTATTTGACAGCGATGTTAAGCCTTACACAGAAAAGATACCAAACAGACCTACTATCGCGCAAAAAAATTACAGCGGGAGTACACGGTCGGAGGCGTTAATAAACTCGTCGTAACATGTCTCGTTGCGCCGTAAAAACAACATAAACACGGCAATTGGAGCCGTGACTAATGAGTTCGGATAATCGGATATTTGTATAATTGATGTTCGGATAATCTGGATTCTACTGTATATGCAAATGCATAATGCATAATATGCATAATAAAATCAAATCACAAGATACTTTATAATATGGAATTTTTGTACACGTTATGGCCTATCGTTGCCATATGGCAACGGCTCAAAACTCTTAAACTTTCAAAAAATCAAAGCTTTTTGCAGCAGATTTGTCTTAATAGATGCATTTGGACATGGATTCATAGAAAATTTTAAAATTATCGTGAAAAAAAATTACCCCAGGCTCTAATGGGTTAATACATACGTTTCTCTTGCACAATTGGATCGACCACAGGCGATAATAGTTCTATATTCTAGATAATAGTTAAATATGTACAGGTATTGTTTTATTTAATCGTATTAAGTTTATACACAGATGTTTGCTTTAATGGTGAACTAGAAGTTTCATTTGATAGTAGCGCATTTTAAGCATACAGTTGATAAATATAATAAAACACCATGTTTGATCGTCATACAAAGTTACTCTTAACTTACCAATCCCTTTTCACCTTATAGTATATGAACAATCCCAGTAAACAGAAAAATCCAATAAAGCCTAAGACACCACTAATTATCCATCCTCCCACTTCGGTATTAAACCTAGGATATATGCTACTCAAAGGTTCTTTCATGTTTTTCTGCTCAACTGCCGTATTGGTTTCCAGTGGCATCTCAACACGAAACGATATTTTGGAGATTTCAGAAAATTCCGTTGAATTTTCTTTTAGATCCCGTCTTTGCCGCCCAAAAGTTCCATCATTGCACTCCTGCGTGCTGACTTGACAATCGAGATGTTCCAAACATCCTGTTATTCTCATGCTCAAAACCATCTCATCACCACTTCGCATTCCTTGGAACATTACTGCCTTAAATGGCAGCCGATGACCTAGTGGCGGGTCTATAAGTGGAACTTCTGAACAAACACTACGCATTGATGGATTTACACATCCCCGGGAGGTTATGAGGTTTGCTGAGGCCGTTAATTCACCATTTGGAGCGATGCGTTGAAGACTAATATCAGTCAACTTCGTATAGTTCCAACCTAAACATGGATGAATTTAAAAGTTTATCAACTACCAGTACGATTGATTATATTTACCATCTCCAGGTATAACATGAGCTCGTAACAATAAATCTTCTCCCAACTGAACAACGCCATTAGGCTCGAGGTGTTTAGTATACCCATTCGGAGATTTCCGGAGCAATTCTATGTGTGTACGAAACTCGTTTTGACTACCTCCATGTGCATAGATTCCGGCGTTTCTGGCATGGCTATAAAAGATGGATACACCATTAGGGGAATTTTATGAATGTTCATTTGAATGCTGAAACTACTGTACTCACAGATCGTTAGAAACACGCATTTTTAGTGCATGTGTTTTCACTGCCACTCGGTCTTGTGCTTTACACTGCAGAGATACAATTGAATCGACACCAGTTCTCATACCTCTAATTGATGGAAATCTAAGCCTGAGACAAAGATCCTTTCCACAGTGTCTCACTCCGCATTCTTGAAAGTTTTCCGCGATAATGTTAACCACAAGGTAGCTTCGACTAAGCTTAAGATCACATCTTGGACTATTGCTGTCGTTGTCTACAGTAGGAACTGCACCCAGAAAGCTCTCAACCTTTATAACTGCACGAAAGAAGCCTCCCTGATGATCAAGGCAACGCATTTCCTTTAAATGAATGCGCGCTTGGGAACTAACATCTCCGGATTCTCGTAGTCCTGGCGGAGGAAGATAAGTTGATCCTGGTGGATGATAATGATATCCATTCGATGGCTCCTCTGTTGCTGGTTGCGGTCGGTTATCAAGGGGTGCATCCGCGACTGGTGGTAAAAGTGCGGGAGGGAATTGCGGTAAGGGTTCCACTACTAAAGGTCGTAGAGTACTGGACGGCTTATCGTACTCATACCCTTGCTGTACAGGTTCATCCAACACTACTATCGGATTTGGATACTCCTCCTGTTTTGGGGGTAGATACACCGAACTTGGTGGCCTTTGAGGCTTGTCTTCGACTGGTGGAGGAAGATATTGATTTATGGGAATGAAATTTCCATGCTGAGAGTTCTGTGATTGGCGATTTATTATTATCTCAGGAAGAAAGAACTCCGTCGATGCGCTGACCGGCGGTGGCGGTACTGATGGCTGTGGTGGAGCGTAAAGAAACGGGCCATGTTGTTGTTGGTGTGCTGACTGAAAAACACCGAGTTCTGGAAAAAATAAATGACTTATATCACCATACGTGGTGATTGCAGTTACCAGAAAAATTGTTAACCGCAAGTGATTGTCCATTGTATGAATATAATTTGAAGACTGATTAAATGTTTACCAGAGTACTGCTGTTTTATAAACGCAAGTTTAACATACTGCCGTCACTTAATCGTGACCAATAGAAAGTAAAGGAAACGTTGGTAAGATTGACACGTTTTGGGAGGCGCACGCTATTGTTGTCATATAGTATGGTTGGTTGATAAGTTCTTGCGCTAACTGATAAACTTTCACGGATCACGATGTTCCATATATTTGGTAGCAAATATATTTATGCACATCCATACATACACATAGAAATTGAGTGAGGTTTCAGTATTTGCTCTTACGTAAGACTCAATTTTAAACATATGCATTGGTTGTGCGTGGACGAATGTAGTTTTAACTACATATGACAGTGAAAGTTCTTAACTTCTTATTTTTTAGAACAAAGGTATGTAAATACATACATACATGCCACAGAAATTTGTATTGGAACATATTTATTTATTTTATTTTTGACATGCTTATTTTCTTTTTTCTTTATATTTTGTACAGCTAATTTGTACAGCTAGCTTGTAGATGAATAAATAAATAAATAAACTAACATATTTGCTGTTTGCTGAGAGTCCTGAGTCATTTTCTGGTCCCAATAATCCCGGGATTTTCGGGATTGGTAACTGTAATATTCACAAAGAAAACAATTTTTTTCTGTCTGCGGTCTTAATTGCTTACAGCAGCAAATAATATCCTTTTAGTGTAAGCAATAAATTTGCAGGATGGTTTAGTAGGGGCATTGTTTTGTCGAACTACTACGAATGCCTTCAATAGTTGTGCTTGGGACGAATAAAGTGTTTTTAGAGTTCCGTACCCATATTGTAATACAGAACCTGTATAAGTTCGCTCTAACTCAAAAATATCTCTCAAGACAAAAACATCAAGAACAGTTCTTCCTAGAAACTTGAAATTTGGCACACTTATAAATTACGGCGGTCCACTTATATAGACAACATATTACTCAAAAATATTGTGAAACAACTATATAAAGAGTGGGTGAAATGTTATCTCAAAAAAAAAAATCTGAAAAAGATATCATGTGGGACATTATTCGATAGAGCAAGAAACAAAGATTCTAAAAATGTTTTTCTTAAGTTTTTCAGTTGGAAACTTTGAGAGTAATTGCCAAAAAAGTGTGAAAAATATCTTACAAATATGACCATAGCGTTTTCTCGGAAACTAGGCTGAGTTCCAAATCGCAGTACTACCGCAGTGCTGCAACGTCAAGCGTTCCAAATCGCCAATATATAGCAGTGATGCGATGTATCGCGTTCTAAAACGCATCATGAAAGTAACCGCTGCGCAAACAAAAGCAAACAACGCACCATAAATTCATTAAAATTCTAGAATTTTAAAACTAATGTATGTACCTGCATGATTATTGAGTGTGTCCCTTTTCTCTTGTAGTAACTCGAAGAATCTTCTTTTGGGGATGGAATTTTAAAATGAGTTCCATGGATTAGAACGTTTTTGCTCAAATTCTTCAATAGTTCTATCTATGTTGCGATTTTTCACTCTTATGCCATTTGACTATACGATTCTTTAATTTCGAAATGCTTGCTATTGTGCTTTTAAAAACTCTGTGCACTGTTCCTTTCCCTATCCCAAACCGATCAGATATTTCTCGGAAGCTGCACTCATTTGCAAGTTTCCAGAGCGTCACATATAACCGTTGCTGCAGTGAGTACGTCGGTCTGCCAGTTTCTGAAAATTTACACACGGCTTTCAACATCTTCGCAACGGCCTTAAAAAAACTAAGTAAAATATTTTATTTTTTTTATAGGCAAAGCGAACTTACAAAAAATGTTCTTCTTTTCATACGAAAATGGGAGAAAAATACATCATCGGGATGGGATTTTATAACTTTGAAGAAACGCTTACACTTCGGAATATATCTTCTTTTATTTATCAATGAAGAAATCAGCAACATTTTACAGTTTACTTGTTTCTTTTTTGTGCCGAAAACATGCTTAAATATACTGCCATTATATGAGCCTAAATTATTTATTAAACCGTTTAAATATATCACCGCTGCTAATTTCTTCGTCATTTTTTATTGATGGCACAATCCAAACGTCAAAAATTGCAAAGCATCGTGATGCATCGTAACAACGCATCACAACGGCAGTGATGCGTTCATGATGCGAATTTTTTCAAGATACGATTTTATTTATTCTTCATATCTTTAGGAATAAAACCCAAGAATATACAAACCCAAGAAGTCGCATCTCATATAAAATTTTTGTATGAAAACATTTTTATCGCAGAAGAAATTGTATACATAAATCCCTTTGCACTGTGGTAGTGTTTTTTCGGAGCAAAATATTTTGTAGGTATGCATTAGTTTCCTACATCATTCAACCGCTCCAACTTGGTGTAAGATTTTCAGTCGTTTCATACCGCAGACCTCAGTCCCTTCGCCTACAAAACCGATTTTCTGCCGGCAAAAATCATCTCGTGTGCGGTCGCCCAATGTTTGCATGATGGGGTTGAAAATAAGAATTTTATTTTCTTCACTTGTTTTGTTGTTGCTTTCTTCGCTTGCTTGTACTTTTGATAGTTTGTGGCTCGATATGTATGTATGTTTATTTTTTTTTAGAATTTATTTTGCTGCCGGTTGAAGTTGGAGAAGGGGAAGCGTTTCACTTTTTCGTCTGATTCAGGCAAATTTGCCCTACCGCGGCTAAAGAAGGTTCACTTCAAAAATCATAGTTTATAGGTGATTAAATATGTTTTTAAATAAAAATATAACGAATCTGGTAAGTTGTATAGTTTTTGAGAAGTTCACGTCGAAAAATTCAATTTTATGTCGAAGAATTGAATTTCTCAACCGATTAACCCGTAAATTACTGGACCAATTTTAAAGAAGTAAGCGCTATTCGATTAACAATAATTGAAGGCTATCCTAAATTGTGCTGTCATACAAAAAAAAATAAAAATACGGATTTTGCCAGGAAACGAACCTGAGAGGGTTGAACTAAGTAGTACAGTGCAAAGAAGGTTAATGGACGCGCGACACACTCAGTCACGCTTTAATGTTTCCAATTTTCTCATAGTGAATAATATTACTTATTATAAGTTTGTAAAGTAAATATAGATGTGGGTCGTTTTCGTTTTTTGTGTTAACGAAACGAAACAGTTATCTAAACAAAATATAACTAGTTTTAAGCCTACGGAACCCTTTGAACGCGAGTCTGACTCGCACTTGACCGGTTTTTTTTTATTTTAATTTGGTATTGTAATTTTGTTTTGATATTAGTCTGCGCATTGTTTAGATCTCTAATTCTTGCTGACGCAGTTGAGATCTTAAAAAGGAAAAAAGACCTCAAAAATACCATCAGCTCTTTACAATGCCTTGAATTTTGTTAGAACGTTGAAATCGATCCTGTTGATCCCGTCGATAAGCACCCACCTTGGCCGCTCCCACTGGGTGCAATAAACATAAATCTTTCCCAGTACAAAAAAGAGACAAACCCAAATGCTATTTACATGTATTCAACTATTTCACGAACTGATGACCACCTACTCCAATAACCGCTGGGATATTATTTATACAGATGACTTCAAAAACGAAGAAGGTACGAACATTCTAATGGATCTCTGGTAACCGCCGAAAAGGTTCCAACTTATTTTTCAATCTTCTCTGCCGAAGCAATAGCGATATTAAAAACTACAGAAAGACCTTCAAAAAGTAAAAAGAAAACTCTAATCTTCTCGGACTAATAGATAGTAGTAAAAAACATATAAAACCGTTCACCCGTCATCAATTAAAAATTCGCGACAACATCATGAAACGAGATAAGAATTTGAAACTTGTTTTGATTCGGCAGCGTTGTTCCGGAGAAATATTGCAGTTGAGCCATTTTTCCAGCCATTTCAGATTTCACACCAGTAGTGGCCTATTTCACTATTTAATTTGCTTAAGGACGACTACGATTATTTCGTATTATGGCTTCCGAATCGAAAATTTACATTCGCTTGTAACGTCAAAAATTTGGCGAAATGTGATATAAGATATTACAGTTCGCGAAGATTCTAACAGTCGTTTCACTAGCCATAATAAAGCCCTAAGAAACTATAACATTAAACAAAAGCATATAAATAAAGACGAAAACAAATAACCAAGAAAAGAAACAATACGTCTTACATTTCCTTATTTCATCTTTAGGTGGATTAAAATTCCCACATGTTCTTGTTGATCCCTTGGAAAGCTCTTTAAAACTCATAAGTGAAAGCGATTGCGATTATTTGTCTCAATGTTATATTAAGAGTGAATTATTTTTTTCTGATTAGGTTTTAATTGTTTTTTAATATTTTCTTTTAAGTGAATTAAGTTTTGAGCCAAATGAGCCAAATATGAGCCATTTCTCTGTTGCTCGGAGCATTGAGCCAAAGTAGAAATACTTGAGCCAATTGAGTACTTTAGCACAACGCTGAAAAAAGGTCTTATTAAACTAGTAAATTCTCACTGGCAGCAGAAAATCGAAGAAGACTAGAGACAATACATCCATCACTACTCCTCCATCAATCCAAAACCAATTCCATAGATAACCCAACAAACGCCTCTCTAACAATTAATGAATGCTTCACAAGATTAAGAATTGGGCACACAATCACCTGCTCACCAAAAAAAATCTCCAATATGATTGAAAAAATTCAGCCACATTTTATCTTTTAACCTTTAACTGGGTAGGTGGGGTGCTGACAACATCCCAAGCCCTTATTTTTCAAAAATATTATACTTTGCGACTGACAACACCCGTTTTCGGTACAGTACCTTCCTGTTGGTTTTTATTATACAGATTCAGATGATTTTAAAAAAGTTTGGTTGCACAAGTAAGCCATGACAGACAATGTTGCCGTTTTGGTGACTTTGTCACTATATCTAGTGGAATTTTCACTCAGTTAGTGACAAAAAAATTTCTATGTCACTAGATTTTTGTGGCAAGCAAAAATATATTTCTTTTTTAATATTAAGGCCCTGGTGCTGTCAAATCCCTGACATACAAGTTAAATAATCTTTCTGGCCACACACACGTTCATGGGAATGACGGTCCTTTCTAGCAAGTCAAGTTGATTTTGTTTGGAGTTGTAAGAAGAAGTGTAGTTTGTATCGAGAATTCCTTCTGTTTTCAACTTACTTAAAATCTAACTGTCTCGCTGGACACGACTTTTTAGTTTTAATTCCATAAACATGCAGCCCTCCATAAGCTTTAATACTTTGTTTTTGTTAAGTTGTTCTTCGTTTGTCTAACTATAATAAAAATTAAAATAAAAAAGAAAAAGTATTTTTTATTTTATTTTTTCTGGTGACTTGTCTTCAAAATTTCAGCAAATCTAGTGACTTTTGGATGTTGGCTTAGTGACTTTTTATTTCAGCCTGCGGCAACACTGATGACAGACTCTTCAAGCTGCAAGGGTGCTGTCAAAACCCCACCTACCCAGTTGTGTAATTTTTTTTTACTGGGTGAATTTGTATAGGTTATTTGAAAATGTCATTTAAAGAAGGTCAGGAATGCATTTAACTGTTATTGAACCTGTTATTGAAGCCAAACTTCGGCCAAAGCGGAAGCCGAAGCCGAATCTGATGAATAAACCTATTATAAATTTTCTGCGGGGGTTGAATTGCAATTTCAAGTGCGAGTTTAGTCCAGAACACCCTTAAATATACCTTAACCCTTAAATGCCCAACGACACCGATTTGTTTGGGAAAAATATATTATATGTTAAATGAAACATAAATATTGAATCAGGTGCCGAAAAAAAAAAAATTAAATTTTTTATCAAGTTATTGATAAAAAACCGGTTGTATCTTTAAAGATACACTGGGCATTAACCCCTCAAACGCGTTCTGAAAATGATTTATTATGAATACATTATATCATTTGACATAGTATAATTACATCAGCATGATTTTTTTTATCAATTTAGTGCTACGAATTCATAAGATATTTGATAAAAAAAAACTCAATTTTTTTAAGTTTTGTTAAAAAACATTGTAGCCAGTAATTGTTTAAATAATAATTGCAATTTGATAGTTAAGAAACTGAGTATTTTATTGGAGGTAGAATTTGAGTCAATAAACCAAAAAATATAAACTTCGAAGCTTAAATGCTAATATTAACGAAGATATCATGTTTTGAATGGTTGTATCTTTAAAGATACACTGGGCATTTAAGGGTTAAATAGGTCTGTATTGTCGCACGGATTTTGGATTACCTTTTGTGAGTACAGTTATAACTTCAGCAACTCGGGAAAAATGCCCAGCTTATATACTTATATTTATTATGTATTCTAAAATGTCGGTTATGGCACCCTCAGATGTATGTACATAAGTATTTAATGTCGAGACTGTTTATTCGCTTATACATTTCAAGCGCGGTTACAGGCTTAAAAATAGCGGAACTATAACTATTGACTTGGAAACTGTCATCAACTAAGTTCGGATATAGGCTGCACATGATTTTCGGGGGCACAATGTTTCAGATTAGTGGCAACCGAAAAAAAATAATTGTAGTTAACAATGTCTTTCGTGTTCGAAACTACATTATTTTCTACTTCAATTTTGAAGACACCATTTCAACTCTTTTTTCTACTAAGGATATTATTAACAACTTTCTACTTTTTGCACTCTCAAAAGACTGTAGCTTCAATATAAATACACATCAGCTTGTAACTGCACTCCTACAACAGAATTTTTGTCGACGCATTCACAAGTTTCGCGAAACGAAACAATCATTTTATTTTTACAGAAAACAATCTTCTAATCTTTTAACAATTTGTAACATATTCGCTAGTCACTTTTAGTCTGTCTATACTTGCGGTATTCCTACTTCACAAGTTACTCGTGATGCCTTGTCTTCTAATTATCTGAATGTTGGTAACATTGAATGTTCAATCTCAGAGGTTAATTTAGCCATATCTTAATTAAAACTCAAGAGTCAAGAGTCCTGGTATCGATGGCATCCCGCCGATTTTACTACAAAAGTGTTCTATCGTGATTTCTGTACCTCTCTGTTTAGTGCTTAACCTATCCCTTCAAAGCGGACATTTTCTGAAAGCTGGGAAGAACTCCTTTTTAACACCAGTTTTTAAGTCCGGATCTATCTATACATGATGTTACTAACTATCGTCCTATTTGTAAAATTTTGGCTTTACACAAGCTTTTTGAAAAACTAGTCTGTGATAAAATGTATTAACTTCTATCTTATGGAACGTATATGTCCGTATTAACGGCATAATATCAGCACCTAGTTATGTATGTAACTTCTGGTGTACTTTAAGGCAGTAATCTTGGCCTTTCCTTTTATTTATAAATGACATTCCCGACTTGTTCGTAAATTCTCAATCCCTAATGTTTGCCGATGACTTGAAACTTTTCCGGCCTATAAACTCTAAAAAAGTGAGATTTCCATCTACATATAATGACAGACTGAAAAGGAGCAGACTTTTCAACGGTATTATTGAACTGATAAGCGGGGTGGCAGCTTGATGCAACTGAATTGTACAGTTTTTTAGGTAAGACTCTAAAGAATATTTTAAGAGAAGAAACCAACCGGAGGGGGGTGGAACACGTTTATTCTGCCCTGCTGAACTTTCGCAAATATTGATTGTTAGACTATTTATTTTAAAAATTCATAGCTGCTTGAAAAAAAAGAAAAGAAAATTAAAAGTACGATAACGCTTACGTTTTCTTTAGACATGCTGTAAAACGTATTTAAAATTTGAAAATTATTATCAACTTGTCGCGGAACAGATAAACGTAATGTTGTTAGTTTTCCTTCGACTATGCATTGTGGTAATATTGTTTGTTCTGATGCAAAAGATATAGGTACCATATGTGAGTTATTTGCTTCTTTTTTCCGAAACTGTTTATTCTGATCATATTGCATTTAATAGCGATGAATTTCATCATCAGTTTTGAATTCTGCTCTTTGTTAATCACTAGGTCCGACCTCTTAAGTGCCCTCAAAACCTTGTATATTAGCAAGGGCAGGGGCAGTGGTCCTGATGGTATCCCTCCATTATTTTTGAAAAAAAAAAAAAACTGGAGAAAAAATCGTAAGACCTTTGCTCTCACTTTTCAATCATTCACTTTCAAGTGGGACTTTCCCTAAATTATGGAGAAATTCATATTTAAGGCCGATTTAAAAATGGTGATAGGTCAAACATTAATAATTACCGTGGTAATTGCAATCTTGTCGGCTATACTCAAACTTTTTGAAAAACTGGTCACTGATTAATTAAGTGTTTTAGTGGAGTCGGTCATAAGTGAGCATCAACAAGGTTTCTTCAAGGGTAGATCTACAACTACTAAAAAGGTAATCAGATTGATGCTATTTATACTGACTTCAGTAAAGCCTTTGACAAAGTTGACCATGATCTGCTTATATTTAAATTAGAAAAGTGTGGTGTACAATACATGGCAGTTTGCATAAGTGGATCAAGTCGTATTTGTTAAATAGAACACAAGTTGTCAGTTTTTGTGATGTTATTTCGCGTAATATTCGTGTGTCCTCTGGAGTGCCTCAAGGTAGTCACCTTGGGCCGCTCTTATTTTTGTTTTTTTTATTAATGACTTGCCCTAATTGTTCAACGGGTACAGATATCTTCTTTATCCCGACGATCTTAAATTGTTTTGTAATGTTTGTATGCACTAAAAATGGTTACATAATGGAGCAACTTTAAAGCTGTCGCAACTGTTATCATAAGTGTAAACATTTTATCCATTCCATCGATATGTGTTATCCAACTTATCTATCTATCTATCTATCTATATAAATAAATCGCTTGCGCAAGAGCTTGTGATTCCTCCTGAGAGTTTATTTCTGCACCGATTTCAATGATTCTAACACTGATCGAAAGCTTATTAACTGAACTTTGTTCATCGGTATAAAGAATTTGGTAAAGTGCATATGAATTAAGTTATTACGAAGAAACCTTATAACCTATACCTACGAGTACCTATAGGGTTTCTATATGCGAGATTCCTCGCACTGGTACACTAGTATACTTTAAGAATGCAAAGCCACTAAGTGTTTCAATTAATTTAAAAATTTTGATTATTTTGGCCTCTCAAACCACTGTGCCCCGTCTCACGGTGGGATAGCCTCTACCAAATTCTTCTATCAGATATCAGTGCAAAGATTCAGAAGACACCCAAATCGACATGTACGAACTATGTATATCATCTTTCAAACTAAATAGATGTTTTTCCCCGAGAGGGGGAACATTCTTCACGGTGAAGTATCATTTTAAGCTTCTTTTCAACTGAAGTGTGTGATTCGTTTTAGCCCGATGTCAGGCTGACAACACGTGTTTTTGAGTAGACAAGATGAAAATAAAGATCAAATTAAACTATGGAATTGAACCAATTTTATTTCAGCTCCGTCTGTCAAACGTCGGAGTGTTCTCCATAATGTCAGCGCTTTACAGAAGTCTGTGCCAAATAAGTCACGTATAACATGCGAATTCCTTTTCATTCCCAAGTGTAATGCAACACTAACATCGTTTTTAATTAATTCAACAGCCGTAGTATTAATTTAAAACAAAAAGCATGTTCTTCGATCGCTGATATTATGTTCACTGACCATAAGAGGCAGTGGTAATTAATTGTGAAAACCAGTAAATAAGTTCACACAGCACAATATCAATAACAACGATACTAATATAAGGCAAACCGATATCGTTCTTTTTAAAATTTGTTTTTATTTATTTTTAGGTTGGGAGATATGCCAAATACAAACGCAATGTCTAACACTGACTTCAGTGTTTTCACGCAAAGTGAACGATTGACGCTACAGCAACAACAGAGCCGACGAAAGTTCAGCTTTCCTGCCACATTGCATTCCACATCTCTGCTGGAGGTCAACTCTGCTGCGAATGCTCGACGACGATTGAGTAATGTCAGTGATGTAGTCACACGAAAACTCTCTTACACAATTGGATGGAAAGCTGCACAGATTCCCACACAGGATATCATTACACAGGTGAGGGTAGCTGAGAATGTAATCTTTAATGCCTTTGTGGTAAAGCGATGATTGTTCTTTTTACCCGACTAGTAAATTTGTATGTTTTTTTGTTTGTATGTAAGGATGTCACCTCGTACGGCCTAAATTATGGAACTGATTTCAACAAATGAGGTGTCATTGGATTCGTTTTGGGCTATGTAACGTCACAGAAAAATTCAATATGGTGGGCGCAGTAAGCAAGTTGTCGGATTACCTCTTTTTTTTTTTTTTTTTCTTTATAACGGACTTGATATTGGTAACAAATGAAAGGGCTGGGCGTGTAGAATACAATACAATATTACGTCATTCTAAATTCAATATGGCGTACGCCTCCAAGATGGCGGATTCCCGTTACCTTTACTACCTCCTTAATATGGGTATCAAATGAAAGGGTTTGACAAGCAGAACACGACATTGCCTACTTACATACACTACATATTTTCCTAAACTAAAAAGTTGTAAACAAAAATTAAGTTTTAAAAACTAAAACCCGACTACGGGAAAAACTAACTAAAAAGTACGAAAGTATGATTTTCAGAGTAAAGCCGTGGTCGCATGCCGTTACAATAACGTAATTATACGAGCCCAAACGCAAAATAGTTGGCCTAGTGAAAATGTCTTCATACAAAATTAGAATAAAAGATTTTAAGTCTAAATCAAAGAAAGTAATTCAATATTTATTTATATAATTGCTACGGATTGGGACAGAAAGGCATAAGAAAAATTCTTGAAAAAATGTCGTGCAAAAATGGCAAAAAGTGGAAAAAAGTAATTGAAAAGCCAGTTTCGAGAGACACCTGCATTCGTTTTTCAACTTATTTTTTTACTTTAATGTCTTTAGACAACTATCTGACAAACCGTCACTTAGGCAAAAGAAAAACAACTTTTAACTCCTTTGCTAAAAAAAATAACGCTTAAGGTGGACGCGCGATCATCAAGACTGGACGTTGAGGCAATGGTGGAGTGTTATATGGAGCACTTGACCCAGAAAGAAAAACGAAGAAAAACGAAATTCGGCCCTTCAATAATGGTCTGGGGATGTATGTCAGCTAATGCCAGTAGGTAAAGGTATCAAGACATCTTAGAGCACCAACTTGTACCCTCAATTCCAAGGCTTCAAGCAGAAGAGACTTTGTGGGGAAAGATACAAAAAAAAGTTGAGAACAAATAATAGCATTATTGATTGAGGACAAGATCTAAGAATATGGGTCAGTTATTTGTATTGGGCCAACTATTTTGCGTTGATAAAAGAGCGGGCTAACTATTTTGCGTAGTAGGTATGCGGTCACAAATTTTGAACCCTTATCATTTTGTAATTTACTGTGTGTGTGTATCCAACACTTACATAATATAAAAATAAAAATATTGATTTTATTCTAATTTCGTATAAAGAAATTTTCACTAGGCCAACTATTTTGCGTTTGGGTCGTATAATTATGCGTTCATTGGATAACGCGGCATGTGATCACGGCTGTACTCTGAAAATCATAGTTTCGCATCATCTTGTTTTATACTTTTTAGTTAGTTTGTCCCATAGTCACGTTTTAGTTTTTAAAGTAAATTATTTATTTACTACAGCGAAGCCCTGCTAAGTTGGCCAACTGCGGTGCAAGAATTTTTGGCCAACTTATAAGGATGTGTATTTTTTTTTATAAAAATAAAAGATTGATATATTGCACACGATGAAACAAAAACGAACATCTCTTTATTTTCCGCCATATCTAAACGTTTTGTTTAGTTTTCAAATTTGCGGCCAAGTTGCAAAATATGCAGATGGACAACATACACTACGGTTCACTTGAATAAAGGCAACACTAAAATTTCACTAAACAGTGAGCTATGACCAGGAAAATCGATACACAGCTATAATTATTGATGTAAACAAAGTTTCAGAATCTCTCCAGAGAACAACTTACAAAAATTACTTTCCCTTACAAAGTAACGGGATTTTTCCCAAAGTTTGTAAAAAGATTCGGATTGGTCATTACCATAATTAATAATTCAACAAAGAAGTTAGTAATGTGTTTAGTCACCGTTTTCTGAAATCACTTCAAATATGCGGTCTGGAAGTGGAAGGCTGTTGAAAGAATATTCTCAGAGATGAATTTACTGAAAAACAAATTTAGAAATCGTTTAAACGACTGTTGGAAATATAATGTTTTTACGATCCCTTATAAAAAATAAACCGGAAATGTATGAACCGCAACAATTTAATAAAATTTATAAAACAATACAAATTTGTCCATGGCCAATTTAATTTCAAATAATAAATATCTTATGCTTATAGTAGTGAAATGAAATTAATATTAAATTTGTATGCCCAAATTTGTATTAAAATAAACTAATATGTATGATAATATGTCTCGCATGTCCAGATTTGACTGTATTATGGATAATTTTACAGCGTATTGGTGCAGTCAGCAAGATTCACTGAGATCCGTATTCTACAAATGTGTTGACGTTGTTGTCAAAAAGTTGACGGCGCGCTTCACAGAAAGCGTACCATGTGTTCATGAAATGGATTTTAAGTCCTTGCAACCTCTTTCCAAAATAATTAAGTTACCGGAAGAATGTGAAGTTTATTCAGCGAAATCATATCTTCACAGACAAAAGTAGGAAGCTGAATGGCAAAACAAGTCAATTTTGCAAATATTCAATTCAGTTAAAATCGCTTTTCCACTTGTCTACCAAATGTTAGAGGCCGTTGAAACTATTGGCTGCAGCACAGCCGTGAACGAAGCTTCGATTTCGTCTTTATCACGAGTTGGAACTATCAACCGAATGTCAATGTCCTGTAGCGGCAGTAGCGATTACAATTATTTTAAAAATAAGTTTACATGACAAAAAAAAACCAAAACAATTGAATAAACCCAGACTTTAGAAATGTCGATTTTTTTTTTACTTTTCTCTATGCTGCGAGCGCATGTCCAGTATTTTTCAGCTGGTTACGAGTCTGAATAAGTGTTTAAATTTAAAAAAAAAAACATTTGTATTACAGTGAAATCTCTCTTAAGTGGACAGCCACGGGACCGGAGTTTTTTGTCCGCATAAGAGAGTGTCCGCTTTAGACGAAAAATAATACAGAATTAAGTTAAATAAAAAGAAATATACGTCGTCAGCAGTCCTATATAAATTAAGTTAAAAAAAAACTTAAACCTGACTACGTCGTTATAATAACGTTTCTATATGCACGCATACATAGGGCAAATACCACGGCTACGGCTATGCCTACTCTTAACATCATCGTTTCGTTTCATCTTGTTTCGTACTTTTTAGTTAGTTTACCCACTGTCGGGCCTTAGTTTTTTTTACCTTTATTATTTTAGAAAATATTTAGAGTGTAAGTACATAGGTAAAAAGTGTCGTGTTCTACTTGTCAAACCCATATTATGGAGTGGAAGTAAAGATAAAGATAATCTGCCATCTTTGTGCGTCCGCCATATTGAATTTAGAATGACGTCATAGCGTCTCGTATTTAAATCGCCAAGCCTTTTCATTTGATACCACCATCAAGACGGTTGTAAAGATAAAAAAATGTAATCCATCATCTTAATGCGTCCATAGGATATGTATTGCGACGTTACAAGACGAATCCAACGACAATTCATTTGTTGAAAGCAGTTCCATAGCTTAGGCTATACGAACCCAGCCCGTGAAAATCAGAACCCTTAATTTTGCCATAGTCGGGTAAAAATAAAATCGGATGATGCCTTTAAATTTTTGAAATAAAGCTTATAATATATAAGCAAATAGCTTTTTTTCGAATGAAGGGTCCAGAAATTGGGATACGCTTTTCGCGAGCTTTGACAAACCATTCATGTGTCCATGTATTGACCTTCTTTACATCGCTGCTATGAAACCTCCGTTTTTGTAGCTGATTTGTGACAGTAGTGCTCCATTCAGCAAGTAACGATTTTTTGTTTTTCAATATGCTGGCCACACACGATTTTCCAAGCAATACCCAATTTTGTTTCTATGGAGCGCACTCCGGATCGGCTAACGCAGAATACTGCCTTCTGCTAACAAACAAAAACTTCCTATTGATTCTCTTTTACATTATGGAGATCTATTCCAAGAAGTTAACGCTATAGGAACAAAACGTTCTAGTCAAAGTCTGTTCATAACTTTTTAACCGAATGCGGAAATGCGAGTTTTTCCTATACAATTTAAGTGTACACCCCCGTTCACACATGCACGCGCTTGCCCTGCTGCTAAACAAATACATATGCATGTATACAACGATCTTTCGCCAGAAGCGAGAACGCGTCGACTAGTAAAAAAAATATCATTTTCATACGAATGACTCATATTGTCCATTTAAGGGAATGTTTTTACTCAGATATAGTGAAAATACTGTCCATGTCCACTTAATAGAATCGTCCACTTAAGAGGAAATAATCTCATACACAATCATGCCAGCCAACCTTTAGAGTAAATCTTGTCCACTTATGGGGATTGTCCACTTAAGAGGGGTGTCCGTTAAGAGGAATTTCACTGTATTTGATTTTGCTCCGCTTTTTTTCTTTATCTACTCCGAAATTTTATTTCTGGGGTCCGAACCCTGCTGACAATGACAATGGTTTTCCTAAAAAAATAATAAAGAAAATAATATGAGCTTAAACTGGGAAAATCCGAATTATTAAATTAAGGAGTTATATTTTCGGGGTAAATAGTAACTTATTCATTCGCTAATCCAGGAAGTAGTCTATCTGTATCTATTCACGAAAGTTTTATCCAAATTCGTTGAGCCGTTAAGACGTGATTGAGTAACAAACATCCAAACTTTCACATTTATATATTAGTATGATAGGATAGAATAGGATAGGAAGTAGGATAGGATAGGATAGGGCAGTATAGGATAGGATAGGATAGGATAGGACAGGATAGGATAGGATTCGTACAAGTATATTCATCGTACATATTTAAAGCAAAATCGCGTTTGAAAGCCACACGACTGGATGTATTATACCTACATCTACATATGTATATGTACATCTATCGATTTAACGAATTTCTATTAATTTCATTCACAGGGAAAGTGCCTCTGCGGACAGTACATTAAGCGACGACTTCGACGGTCTGGATTGTTTAATAAAAAACTTGGCTTACAAAGAATTCGCAGTATATTGGGTACATCATCTATATCTGTAGTTCGTGATGTATTTCCTGCACTTATGATTGTAAGTACATAATACGAATTTATTGTATTTTTCGAATTGATAAAATTGCTAACACTAGTTAGGTGATGAACTGGAACGAATGCATCCGCGGATTTATACAGGAGTAGCTCGGCAAATATGTCGCTCACCCGGTGGTGATTTTTCATCCGCAGAAACAGTAGCTATTCTTATCAATGCAGTGGCACGAGATCTCTTTCGGATCGACATTACATGGGGTAAAATTATATCATTATTCGCTGTTGCTGGAGGGTTAGCTGTTGACTGTGTTCGACAAGGACATCCAGATTATTTGCCAAAGCTAGTACAAGGCGTATCGGATGTGATTGAAGATGAGTTGGTAGCTTGGATCAACGAAAATGGTGGATGGGTATGGTCTCCATGCATATGTTAACATATCTTATCTTATGATTAACGTAGTTGTTTCCATTTCAGATTGGTCTTAACGCCCATGTACATCCGGCTACCGAAGAATTCAATCCTTTAGAGTGGACGACGCTTTTAGTTGGCTGCGCATTTGCCATTTTTATTTTTATTATAATAATACGATTTATTGGAACTTATTTAATACCATTAGCATATGCAAGAGGCTCATCATCGCCATCATAAATTCTGAGGCTACGAGCGATAACTACTTAGGTCGACTAACGAGAACAGCAAAAATTTGTGTATCTACTAATAACAATTATTCATGCGAAGTTTTTAATGCTGATTTAACTCTAAACTTTTAAAACTAAGGGCGTTCTCACCCATGGACTTGCGAATATTATAACTGTCATTTTCATACATAAGCGGTTCTCGCTAGCACCCACAACCATTTACAATTATTTAAATGCTTAAGAAGGTATTCAATTTTTTTTATTTATTAGCTTTGAAAAATGGATACAATAAAGAAATAAATCTAACTGAATTATTGTTGAATTTTCTATTATATAACATACCTAATTATCTTGAACAAGCATCATTATATCTTTACCAGCTGAAATACACCCGTTTCGCCGGGTGCTAAATAACTACTACAACACAAAAAAAAAGGTGTTTAAATTTTAATAAATTTTATTCAAGTGCTTTTTGATATACAATATTTTTCTTTTTCTATTGGTCAAAATTATTAAGGCAGATGGTTTGCCTGCATGTGACCATGCAACATACAGGCCCATGTGCAAATACTGGAACCTCTAAATTGATATCGCATATTCCTGAAGATGGCTTCTTAATCGTAATGGCAAAAGCAAGTCGTATCGGAAACTGCAGTTGTTTGAAACTGAAGTTGGATAAATCTGGTGGAATCATTGGAATTAAAACAACTTTACCTTTGTATTTCCCTTTTAAAATTGTTGCTTCGATCACATTGTTCAACAACCTTTTTACTGCAAGACTGGTACCATTGCAAAGCCGACGTTGATTAATATGACGTAGCATTATTATCGGCACGCTATCTTTCAATGGTAGATAATGTGGTGGTAAACTACGCAAATCAAAAGAATTCAAAAATTCAGTGGGATAATTCACGACATCATCTTGATTCATAGCTGTGTCAATCAATTTGTATGCAAAAAATTGAGTTGGTATTTTATTCAAAATGTCTGCATTGATATCATTTACACGTCTTTATTTTTTCAACCCAAAATTGTTCGTTCACTCAACCAATGATTATCTAATTGTTGATCTATATTTGGGAATACACTATCAAGCAATTCTTGTTTTGATTGAGTCATTCGACAAAAATTGGTTGGTAGTGTTACTAAGCCAATTGAATTATGAACCTGTAATTTGCCATTTCCAATATTCAATAACTGTTTCGAAAATTCAGCTGCTGTTTGATAATTTTGTAATTGAACGCGCACATTTATGGTTAGGGTGAGTTTTTTTTACATGCCTCCACGAATAGGATAAATTCAAACATGCATTCAATTAATCAGCAGCTGTAGATCGAGGAATAACAGACAATGCTTGGCGAAAGTGACCCGCTAACAATATCAAGGCACCACCGAAAATTCGTTGATTCCCACGTAAATCTATCTAACGCTTCCAAAGACTTTTTGTGAGCCATCGTACATTCATCCCAAACGATTATATGTACTGTATTTCAGCAAAACTTTTGCCATGCCTGAATTCTTAGAAATCTGGTTCATTTGACAAATCTGCAAATCAAATACATTGAATTCATTCTAAGAATAATGTAATCGAACATTTGATTGAATCATTAAAACTAAAAATTAATAAAAAATTGAAATTGAACTTGTGTCTTTGATTTTGGTTGATGACGAAGCAGAAGCATTCTTTTGTTTCTCAGTCTTCTTTACGTCATATTTTCCAGACGTAAGTTCATCAGATATCAAACTTAAATCCAAATCATCTTCATCCCAATCATCAACTTTCTCAAAACACTGACAGTTATAAAATGTATATACCAAGCAATGCGATGTCACTTTTCCATTGGCGAAGATGTTTTGATTGATGACGAAGAAGCACCCTCATCACTTTCAGTTCCAAGTCCAACAATTTTAAAAATTCCACTTATGGGCATTTCTGTACGATCATCATCTTTTGGTTGTAGAACATTCTTAAATTGACATTTAGATGTTGATGGTGTTTCAGTTGAAGGGAATACACTACCACCATCATTCTTGAACTGCTGCGACTACAGCACTATAACCATTGGCACGGGCTTAGGTCATGCCGACAGGCCAAAATGTTAGTAGACGCGCCCAGGGCAAACAGAACTAAGTTTCTGTTACACCTTAGTAGAAATTACCTCAAAATCCTCACAAGACTGGCCACTGGGTTCACGCCCTTAAACGAGCACCTGAACAAAATTGGAATCAGAAGTCTTTGCGAGATGTGAATGGAAGAAGAAGAGACAGCTGAGCACTGCATTAGCGACTTCACTTAGGGGGTGTCCGGCCTTTGCTCGGGACGTTAAACTACTGGAGCGCAATCTTGCCCTATTGCTTCGCTTTGCGAAAGCGAACGGCAGATTTAGATCGATATATAGCTCAGCAACAAATCGCTAATTCAGCGAATGGGGTGGTACTTCACCAAAGTACAATGGGCTTACAGGTCTACGTGCTTATTGTCTCTACGGGATAACCCCCTTCTTAATACAATACAATCCAATACCACCATTATTTGATTCAATCTTTTTTTCCAAAGCGTCCCTCTCCGCAACTAACTTTGCACCAACTTCTTTAGTACGATCTTCCATCCTTTTTTCGATTGTTACCAAGTTTTGAAATACTCGTATGATTTTCTGTTCCATGCGTCGCTTCTCGAATGTTTCCTTTTGATCCTTCATTTCTTTTTGAAGCTGTTCTTTTTGGTATTCCCATTGCTTGAAAAACTTATCTAATTCTTCCTTGATCTTATTATATTGCTATACAGTGGAACGACTCTAATAAATGTAAGCACTAATGCTTTGATTGTGTGCTTCCAAAACGACAATGAACAAAAACATTTCAAAACAATTTGAACTTTTGCGATGTAGTCTACAGCAGCCTTGACTCGTTATCCCAGCGTAAATTGTATATCAATGCAAGGAACTGTATATTCTTACACAAAATTATGAATAATCAATGTCCGTCTTACTTGTACAACTGGCTTAATTTTACTTGCTCCACTAGAACCATTAACTTAATTCCCTCTCGCCATAATTATCTTAGTTCGTCGCGTCTGTTCTGCTTTGGAATTCCTTACCATTCCAAATTTGTATAAAGTTTAAAATACTAAGTACTAAAACAGATTTTAATCTTAATGTACAAACCTTTAAATGAAATAAATGAAAATGAAATGAAATGAAAATGAATCGCCCTAGTGAGGAAATTGTCAATCCATCTAATCCCGACAATTTCTTGGCTAGCTCGATCATCTGCGATGATGCCGTTCACAAGGTTTTCGTCATTGAATACGGTAAAACCGCTATTCTCAGATCGCCAATTCTTAAGTTCAGTGCGCAGATGAAAGTGATTCAGAAAGGCTCCATTCTCAAGCTGTTGGTTACGTACGACGAACTGGATTGTTAACCGTATACACCGACTCGAAAAAAGCGCCCATCAGATCCACCCTCTCCTGCGGGTCTTCGACCACGCAAAAACCGTCGCCTGTGTTGACATTTTCCGGACTTATGCCAGCAGCCAGTTATATTTGTCTGTTCTATATTGTCTGTGGAATTCGGACACATGGTATATCATTGTGATCTTTCCTTCGGAATAATTTATTTATTTGTGGGAACATATTCGGACTACTGGATTTTATAGCCCGAATTTGATTGCCGAAATTTATAGATTTTCTGTAATTTTCTTTTATTAGCTGTTTCAAGTTTTTTATCACCGACTTCAGTGTCCTTATCTCTGGGTCGTTCCGGTCGGTAAACTGTCTATGAAGCATTTTTAGCCTCGAAAGCATTCTACTTTTATGAACGTTTAGTGCGTCGATTGTTGGTGTTCGGTATTTGTCGGTCTGGTCGTCAGTTCGTTCAGATTGTTGCCGCGTTGGTACCAATAGATGCCACTACCAGAATTTCGATAAAAAAAATTGAAATAGCCGTTACGTTACTTTATTTTACTTACTCATAAGACTGCTATTAAGCGTTGCAATTCCTACGCTGCGACTATCGCTGTTTCTCTTTTTTTTTTTTTCGCCAAACATAAGTACCTACTTTTAAACGTTGCAACTCTTCATGCAACTTCATTTGACTCTTTTTGACATTCCTTTTTATTTAATGTTCGCTAGTAAGAATGTCGGATGTCGTCTAGTACCTACATATAACATCTTGTTTTGTTTTGTTGCAGTGCGCATTAACAATTAACTATTTGGGCAAAATACAGTTGATAGCAATACCTTCAACCTTTCGGACGTGTTTTTCGTTCCCTCCCAGTTCGCGAGTTTAAACAAATTTAATTAATTTATTGTAAATTTCGCAATACTCCACATCGCGAAATTATACTACTGCAATTTCTGCAATTCCCACCTACTTCTTGGTCATTGCCTTTTATTCGCGAACCTATACTCGCTTGCACTTTTTGTTTGACCTACTTCCCTGAATAAACTGACCCACCTCACACCAATCATGCCTAACATTTGCGGTAATACATCATGTAAAATAGCGACGAGTGACTTTAATGCTGACTGGGTAGTCTGCAATGGGCTGTGCGGTAATTCTTTTCATGCCCTGTGTATCGGTTTAAGCAAGCGATCTGTGCCCTATATTAGTGACTTTAGCAAGAATTTCGTATTCTACTGTGATGAGTGCAGAGAATTATCACTCTCACATATAATGATCGCGATAAAGTGCTGTAGTGACTCTATAAAAACCGTTTCCTCTGAAAATAAACTACTAAATAATAAAATACTGAACGAGTTTAATAAGTTTGATGACCTGTTAAAAAGTGTTGATGATTTATCTAACAGCATCGAACTCTCGGTTAACCTCTGCCGGTCCAAGTTTAAAAGTATTGACAAGCAGTTAGTAGGCCTTAATGACTCATTTACCAAGTCTCCAGCTGACTTAAACTCAAAGCTTGTGAAACTAAAATGTGATATCCTTTTAAACTTTAAAACCATTTTCGCCTCCGAGCTGTCTACTATCAATGGCTCCCTCAACTCTCTTCGCTCCGATTTTGACATACACTGTCAAAGCTCATCAAAGACTGTTGCTGCATCTACCCTACCCAGCGACCCATTACTTCTTCACATGATGAGCAGAATTAATGATGTGAGCAACAATGTCGAGGCTTCCCGGGTAACCATAGGCGATATAGCTGAGGACATCAGACTGACTATCAACAAAATTGATGACATCCCAGATCTCTTTCAGCCGCAACAGAGTTCTCTCAACAATAGATCTTTACTAACGGAAATGCTTGAATCCGATCCCCCAGCAACAAAATCTCCTCCTCTTCAACCATCAATTCTATTGCCACCAAGACTCCCCCAAGAAACCGCAGCTGCCCCAGAAGTTGTACCGACTATCGAGCGTTTTGGAACGATATGGACCCTTTCTGACTGGAATAAGAGGCTTAGTAAACTCGGTGGTGGTAACATAGCGGAAACAAAAACTAATGCGTTCCCTTCGCTCATCATTTCTGGTGCCCCCCATCATGCTGATACCACCTGGATAGTGAATCTTTTCCACAAAAATAATTCCATTACCGTAAACGACTGTCAGAAGACTTCGCCACTCAGCTCCAAGAAGTCCCCGTGCTTTAAAATAACCATTCCCTCCAAATATGAATGGCTTTTCCTCAACCCGGCTACTGACGATTTTCATCTGGATAATTTAGTTATAAAAAAAGTAGAACCCAAGAAAAAACGTAAGACTAAAAAACCTAGTCCTAGTCCTTATAAAAATCTAAAATCTTATAATAACCCTAGCCCTAAGCCTAATGTAAGTCACACAACCCATAAGAATAAACCTAGCTCTAATAGTACCAACTCAAACTGGAGTTTTAAGCAGGGAACATTTCCTATCTTCTCCCCGCAAATTCGCCAACCACCGAGCTCTGTTCCCTCAACTCCAATATTAGCAAAGCCGCCATCCGTAAATAACACCCGCCAAAACCGTGTGTCTTTTATTTTACAGCCTGACACATCTCATTCAACTAGCCGCACCGCATCAACCATCTCTACTCCCTCTGCTTCTCAATATCCGAACTTTTTTCGCTCCCACATTATTAATCCCTCCCCATCCTCTATGTTTGTCAAGTCATCTAATTCTACCACAGTCAACACCCCATCTAGTTTTTTAGACCCTTTGCTTTCTCCTACAGTCAAACTCACCAAGCAGCTTGTAGATTGTAATGATGACAGCCGCTATGTACTGTCGCGTTTGAGAGATCATAGAATTTACGAGAACGTCCGTCTATATCTTGCCTACCTTCATGACAAACCGGACTCCATTTGCATTAATGGAGTAACTAAGACTAACGTCATGGTCTCAATTCACCAAGAGGGCCTTCCAACAAACCTCGACGACCTAAAGCGCATATTTGTCCGTTTCCATGAGAGCTTCAGTATTTCTCCTACTGATGTAGCAAATGATCTTTCCTCATATGCCTCACATGTTAACTCCAAACGTTTGTCACACCTACAAAGAATGCGTTCCAATTTCAAAAATTATTATAGCTCCTAACCTTCCCTCTTCTGTTTTGTCTCACCCCGCTCCCGACTGCTTATCTCTTTATTACCAAAATGTTAGGGGCTTACGTACAAAGACCTCCACAGTATACCTTAACTCCCAAACTCTCCCGTATGACATCTTTGCACTGTCTGAAACAAATCTATCTTCCGACTATAATAGTAACGAGCTATTCACGTCAGAATTTAATGTCTTTAGAAATGATGGTCTTGAGAAAGAAGACGACTCCACTGATCGTGGTGTTCTCCTTGCAATACATAATCGTTTTGACTCTACGCTCTATAAAGCTTCACATACCGGTATCTTTGAGTTCATTTGTGTCAAAATAACTGTCTCAAAGCGTAGCCTTTACCTTTTTTGCTGCTACATTCGCCCTTCTCAACCCATCCATGGTTACCAGCTTGCTGTAGACGCAATCGACGACCTGTTTGATGTTGTAGACCCCTGCGATGTTATCGTATTCCTTGGTGATTTCAACCTACCCGACCTCAAATGGATTCAGTCTGATGACGAGTCCCATTTTGTGGCCCTGAATCCATCTACAGACAAGGAAATCCTTTTCACTGACTGTCTTTCCGACTCTGGCCTACACCAATTAAGTGGCATCACTAACAACTTAGGTAGACAGCTGGATCTTATATTTTCATCAGACGGTGAAAATTGTGTAGTGTCTGCAAGCAATCATCTTCTTTCAAAATTAGACCGCTACCACCCACCTCTATCCCTTACTTTTTCATATAACAATCACAATCAAACTCTCCAATCCGAACATGCGTACAGTTTCAACTTTCGCAAAGCAGACTTTGTTAAATTAAACGATCTGCTCAATAACGCCAACCTCAGCCTTATATTCGATAATGCTCCCATTACTGTTGATAACGCTCTTACGTTGTTCTACTCCAAAATATTTGATTGTTTTACCCTTTCCGTCCCTTATATGCAGCAGAAAAACTTATCGTCTTCCCCACCTTGGTACAATACAGAGTTGCGCTCGCTTCGCAATAAACGAAACAAACTGTGGCGCACGTACCTTAACTCTCGTTCTGTTTCTGATTTTGCCAACTACCATCTCGCATACTCCCTTTTTTCCGATCTCTGTGAATCTCTTTACCACGACTATTTAGACCGAATGGAATCAAATCTCATTTCTGACCCCAAACGCTTCTTTCACTTCATCAATGCCAAAAAGAAATCTGATAGCTATCCGTCTTCTTTGAAACTCAATGATACATTGTCTGACAACCGAACCATAATAGCAAACTTGTTTGCTAATTTCTTCAGCCAGTCGTTCACGAACCACACCGTTGAACCCGATATTGACTACTTTTCGTTCATGAACAACTGTCCTCAAACTTCACTTGCTTCGCCTCATATCACTTCGGCAATTGTCCTAGAAAAGATGAATAATCTCAAACCCGATTTCTGCCCTGGACCCGATGGTGTACCTGCCATTGTCTTAAAAGAATGTGCGAATCATCTGTTCCAATCCCTCACGTCTCTTTTTCATCATTCTATCTCACAGGGAGCTTTCCCTAAACTCTGGAAGTGCTCTTACATAATTCCCCTTCATAAAAAAGGTCGTAAGAATGATATTTCCAACTATCGCCCCATCGCAAAACTCTCCTGCATACCCAAACTTTTCGAAAGCATTATCTATGACATAATGTCTTTTCACTGTAAGTCTTTTTTTTCCCCTAACCAGCATGGATTCCTCAAGGGTAGATCTACAACTACAAACCTTACTGAATTTGTATCGAATTCTCTGTGCGCTCTGGAGGATGGCAACGAAGTTGATGTAATATCTACCGACTTTAGTAAGGCCTTTGACAAAATCTCCCATGGCATTATCCTTTTCAAACTCAAAGCACTCGGCTTTCACCCAAGGTTTATTATGTGGATAAAATCTTACTTGAATGAGCCCACCTATCTTGTGCTCTTTAGGTCCTCTGTATCAAACTGCTTCACAGCCACCTCTGGAGTCCCACAAGGTAGCCACCTTGGTCCTTTATTATTTTTGTTAACAATTAATGATGTGGAGTGCATTATTTTGAATTCTTATGTGTCTATCTACGCCGATGATATGAAAATCTATAGGTTCATCAAATCACCCGCTGACTCTCACCCACTCCAAGACGACCTCAACAGGTTTTCAACTTGGTGCAAACACAACTTTTTGGAGCTTAATATCAGCAAGTGCCAAGCTATAACCTACTCCCGTAAACGTCTCCCTCCCCCTTCTAGGACCTACTATATATGTAATGAACTCGTCCCCTCTGTCACTTCTTTGCGTGATCTGGGTGTTATCTGCGACAGAGAACTTAATTTTCGCTCCCATATAGATAACATGATTAACAGAGCCAACTCTACGCTTGGCTTTGTTAAACGCTGGTCCAAAGAATTTTCTAATCCTTATGTCACGAGATCGCTTTATTTTACCTTCGTAAGACCGATTCTTGAATGTGCTAGTCAAGTTTGGTCACCTTATTACGATACCCACTCTCTACGAATTGAAGCGGTACAACGCAGATTCATCCGGTTCGCCTTACGCGGTCTTCCATGGCCCGACAGGTATAATCTACCACCTTATACAGATCGTCTTAAATTAATTAATGTTCAGTCTCTCGAAAAACGCCGTCAAATTGCCGATATACTCTTTGTTCAGCAGTTATTAGCTGGAAATATCGACTGCCCCGTACTGCTCGACAAGATCAGCCTTAGCACTAACCCACGTAACCTTAGATCTATTCCCCTCTTCCGACTGAACTATCACCGTACCAATTATGGTTATAATGAACCGATTTCTCGAATGCTTCGCGTCACCAATTCCTTCCAAAACGCATTTGATTTCCATTTAAGCAGATCCTCTCTCAGAAATACCCTACACTACCACTCCATCTCCAATACGCCCCATTCCTAGAATATTAAGTTTAGCCTTAACTTCTTAATTTAGGTTTAAGTTTTAGATTGTTTAAGTTTTTAGTATTAAGAATGCTTGTAATAAGCAAATAAATAAAAAAATAAAAAATAGATATGGACATTGCTATGACCACATAAAACAATTTTTTTCTAAACAATTCGGCTTCAGTAATCAGATGAATTGTACATGTACATACGATACGATGCCAGCCGACAAACAACAACAAACAGCCCTGTCTAGCTCGATTCGTATAACATATGTACATAACTATGGTAACCACACAAGCAAATAAATGACAAAAACTGGAGAGAAAACAAAAGAAAACAGAGAAATCGTGTGGAATTCCAGAGAGCCAGTGATGGGACTTTTACCACTTAAGTGGTGTACCACTTCTTACAATGTTGAAAATTTTACCAACCTTAACTCTGAATCTACCACATTTTAAGGCGCACCATACACACGTCAACTCAATTGTAAACTGAGTCAAATCACATCAAAGTCAACCCGTGTGTGGGGCAGTCATTTGATCGATTTGACGGTTGAGAAGCTGGTTGAGGAGAATTCATAAAATTTTGATTTTTGGAAGTTGATTTGCAAGTCTTTCAACTCAGTTGAACTATGTGTGGGAAAGTCATTTGATTTGCTGTCAGAGTGAGAAAAATTTGTACTAGGCTTGTGAAAGAGTGTCTGAGCGAAACGTAAACAGTAAGATGACTTTAAACGCACACATAAAGAAAATTCCATATATTTGTGGTAGTTTATACCAAGTCTTTCAACGCAGTTGATGTAGTGTGTGGCCGAGTATCAATTCAATTGACAACTAAATTTACAATTGAATTGAATTGAATATGGGCTGCTTTACCCACCGCTTATTATATTCCTACAACCCACACTTTTCACATACACTACACATTTTTCCATTAATAAATATTGAAGATCTTAATGCTAAATGAAGGAAATTGATAGACGAATGGAATATAAAAAAAATTACGACTGATGACATTGCTCCCCGATGGATTTTTATTTGAAATATTAAAGATGGTATGGCCAAAGTGACCAGATTAACTGGTGGCTAGGGCGAGACACATTTTCAAATTGAGGTTCATAAAATACGTATTTTTTTGTTTATTTTAAGGATTAAAAATTCTAAATATTAAATTAAGACACGTGAAAGTTATAACGTATTTATTCAATTTACTTGCTTCAGTCTTCAAAGATTACAATAACTTACAATGTATAATACGTGCCTAAGACTATTATTTCCATTTTTAACAAAACCTCCAAAGTTTGTGTTGTGTTGCATGCTTCCCCGGTATATTTTTGATCACTCATTCATTCATTCATTCTTCCTGTCCAAAAACTCACATATTCAGTGCAGTCCATCAATCTGAAACTGTGATTGGGGAAAATAGTATGGAAGCACATAACATTCTGCTAGCAGCGAGGGGCAAGTAATCAATATTTTTGCATGGTCCTAGACTACAGAATACGCAAATATATACACGTAAATACATACGAATACGTACGCGAATACGTTTGAATACACTGATTACTTCCCCCTCGGCTAGCAGTAACTCTCTTTAATCCTGGAAATATAATCTGCGTCAAAATGACTCATTCGCGAGCGAAATATACCGCTCTTTTACTAATTATTATGAATCGCAGGATGGGCGTTCGTGACTTTCCAGCCAGTAGGTATCCAGAGCAGAAAACTCACGTGTCATTGAGTTAAGTCTCATAAATTTGAAAATACTCACAATCCTGTGAGTAAATTTTATACATAAGTGTCATTTTATACATCAAAATATGATTATCTTTCTAGGGTTAAATACGGTGTACTGTGTTACTTCGTTTTTAAATTACACTGGTCTACAACGAAATTGGTACTCCAACAAAAACATGATCAGTATAAAGAGCTTAACATGCTGAATCTAAATCTGGCATCAAAATTGCTCTAAGTGGTCAGAATGTTGAGAAATAACAATCTCAAAATGCTAAAAACACTTTTTTTTGCGATATTTGAAGTAATTTTTTGAGAACACCGAATTTGTATAGCCATTTTTAGCCAAAGAAAGAAACCTCGTAGCGAAACAAACTAAAATGGGATTGAAAGGGAAAGAGTAGTACCAAAGGATGCTTTAGCTAAAAATGGCTATAAAAACTCAATTCAATATTGCACGCCCACGCATGCTAGCGGATTTAAAAAAATTTAAAATCACACAGGCATGCTTGCGCAAACACACGGGCAAGGCTATCCACAGGCAGGCATGCATGCGAAAACATGAATTTGCGCAATCTTGCATGCTGTGGAAACCCGGCTTAAGTGAAGTGATTCTACATACAATATGGTGGATACCATAAGATGGCGGATTTTCTTCTCGACCCGCATGACATGGATATCCAATAGAAAGGTTTGACGAGTAGAATCTCAAACAATATACATAGTATAGGTATTTTATGAAGTTGTAAATCTAAAAGGGATTGACAAGCAGAATTGGACTAGCTAAGTGACGTCATTCTAAATTCAATATGGTAGACGCCCCAAGATGGCAAATTATCTTTTTCTTTACAACCACCATGGCATGGGTATCAAATGAAATGGCAAGTAGAATTTCAAGGTCCGATCCTCAAAAACTACAATTTTATAAATCTCTTTACTTTAGATGTAGGTATGCAACATTTTTTTTGTACCGAAGGCAAAAATAATTAATTTCAATGGAATTTCCATAGGAAAAATTAATTTTTAAACCTTGATATCTCCTAAACTAAGCGATTAATCAATTTTTTTTTAATACTTTGTGCTTATTTCACCGAGATCTACAAAATGACATTTTCAAACCTTTGCGCCCCGGTTATCGTAACAGTCCCAATTATTTATTTTTTTTCGTTTATATTTTTGTGTTAAATAAATCAGTTATTCAAAATGCGACACCTTTGCATTTTTTTTTACCACTTTTCTAGCAACTTTTATTTTGGCTATCTACCACCATTATTAATTGCCGAAGTCCCATCACTGAGCGACCCATCCGACATTTTCATTCCCCGCTCAGTTTGTTCGGCCTGGAAATATCGTTTCATCTAAATCCTCACTGACTGTCATTTAATTTCTTGTACCCGAACCCGAACCGATCGTTTTTTTTTTATCACCGTCACCTACCAAGTACACTAGTACACTAGGTAAAAAAACTATTCCTTTGTCTCCCTCACTCTTGCATAGGCTTAACATCACTACTTTTGTGTGAGTGTGACGTGTGAGTCAGTAAAGTTATCTTTTACCAAAATGTAAAGAAAAATTTTCTATATTTTCGCGCCAGCAGGTAAACAAAATGTGTTGCATACACCAACTGCTTCTAGTTCCAGTCCAGCTACAGCAGCATCATTTAATATCTCGTTCTAACAAACGCTCGCCGCGTTTTCGCCCATTGCTTTGCTAGGCTTTGCCTGATACACAAGTTTGCTAGTAATTTGTATGATCAACCATATAAAAACAAAAAACTCAAAGTCAAAACAAAAGCGTCTGTTGATTGATCCCCTCTTGCGCATGCCGCTGAACAACGAACTCGAACTGCTAAATCAAAGAAAATCCAAAGAATGGAAGACAACGAAACAAATGAATATGAATTATCAACAATACAAAATGGAGATAATCAACCAGGTGAGTTAGTAAATCAACTCATTTTACGCAAATCGTCCAAAAACATGAGACATATCGGGTATGTTTTGCGTCGGTGTAAACACAACGGATAGCCAATGATTGGAATTGTAATGTTTTTTTTGACAAGTTTAACTTTAAGTGTGTTTGGAGAAAAAGTTGACTAAAAAAGTAATCTTTATTATGCAACTTCCAAGTGTTACTATTATAATTGTGCTCCAACGAAGATATTTCTGATTATTAAATAGAAAGCATTAATTTTGGCATCAAAAACTCTATGACAGTGAAATTTTATTTTCAGATTCAGTTTTGTGAAATGATCATAGAATTTATTGTGGTCGTTTAAACCATTTGATTTGAATAATTTTACTTCATAATCGATTAGGTAACAATATATTTTTTTTTCTTTATCGTCCCGCAGTTTCTATTCAATTGCTGAAAAATATAGTCTGCACTCAAGGTCAGTTTTATTATTGTTACGGCGTGATGAATGTTCGAACATTGGTTTTATTGTTTATTATTGACATGCTTAGATACAGAAAGCCGTGAGCTGTACACGTTTCTGTTTCTCTAAAACAGCGCACACTCAATAGAGAATTTACAAAAATAATCTGGGAGTTAATTTAAGTCGCAACGGCAGCAGGTGCTAGCAAGAATTTTAATAGTTGGTTTAGTTGATGCATTAGTGGGTTCTCAAATTGCCTCTATCCAAACAAATTGGTAAATTACAGTTGTGGTCCAATATAACGAATGATATAATGCCCAGTTGCATTCGCTATATCGAAAAATTCCTAATATCAAACACATTTTCCCTGTACGAAACATAGATAATGTATATGTAGATAGATAGATATGCATTTATTCAATTCTCGCTTAGTACATTAAATAAATGTATAAATATTGTCTCTAATTCATAACATTTTAATACATATTATATTTCATTGGGAACATTATATGAACAAAAGTCATTGTTTTCGTAACTACGAACATCTCTTCTTTGCGTCGTAGAACTGAAATATGTTCAAACTCTGTTTCGGGGCTTAGAGTTAACATATTTTTCCAGCACAACCGCTTATATTTTTTTGCCATGTCAATGCAATTAGGGAAACAGCTTCAAAAAGATTTATGCCCCTATTCCATAACACAACTCAATTTATTCGAGTTGGCTGTCATTCAACTCCACTTTCGCGCAACTCAACGAATTTTTCATATTACATAAAACAACCTTTTTCAGTTGTGATTGTAAAAAAAATTGCATACTTTTTGATGCGAATAACAACTACAAATTGACTATTTAACGTAAATCTGACCTCTGGTGGTCGAAGTAGAAAATAATTTTGCCAACAGAAACTCAATATTCAATAAAAACAGAATGAAAAGAAGTTTTGATTTGTTTTTTTAATGATAATAATGATGAAGATAATATTGTTATTGTTGTGCGCATATGAAAATCTATCCGTGACATATTCCAATTTCAACTAGAAAAAATGCTAAGTAAAGAATATGCATTTGCAATGTGTAAATTACTTATGTTATTTTTAAATATTTACAAGTGTTTTTGTACTGAACACAGAAGCATTTTGCTTCGTTCAAATCGAAACCAAAGATTTGTTAAAATTGCATAGACGCTCGATTGCAATTGCAATACCACTACCAGTTCCGAGTGCTGAAGATGTAAAACTATTTTCTCCAACTGATGTGAACTATATGCTTTTAAGCTGCACACATTTTTTAATGACGTTATTAATAATATTGTATTATTTCATTTGTCCGATATACGTATTTTTTGTCCATTTTCCATCTTTCGTATCTCAACATTTACTCTCAAATAACTGCTTAAAACCAGTTGTTAGTTTTTGACAGCTCTAGCAACCAAAACAACTGAGTTGTCTACCATAATACCAGAAAAATTCCCACACAACTCTAGAGAGGATTCGCCATCTTGGTTTTATGTTGACAGGCAACTCTTTTTCTCAGAGTTGTGTTCAGTAATACCGAATTTCAAATTTCAACCAAATTTCAACTCAACTTAACAAAAGTTGTCTTACGGAATAGGGACATTAGCTCCTTTAAACTTTAGAGCGTTTGGTATGCCTTTCCCTGAGCTTACGATTTAGCTTAGCAAACTATTTCTAGAAAATAAAAAGCCAATGGCATTTTTCTGGTCCATTGATTGGATTTAGGGATTAAGGGTATCGATGACATATACAACACCCACATTTTTCCATGGGCCGTTTCCTAAACATATACAGACATATGTATTTCTTCGGTAAACTTGTCTCATTTGTTGTTTAAAGAATGTACATAAGTATTGTAACAACATTCGTTGTATCGAATATCGAATATTTTTTCGTTCGTTATGTAGAGACACTAATGCGTTCGGAAAAGTGTACGTTATATCGATCATTCGTTATCTCGGCATTCGCTATACTGGATCACCACTGTATGTGCATATGCATATCAAAATAATATATATATATATTTTTTTTTATTAGTAGAAATTGGCTATAGATGAAGACAGCATAGGGGGAAATAAAAATTCAAAATCCCAAAGTCTAATGTTGACTATAGTACCAATTAGTTATTATCTGCTTACGTCCCAAATAATATGTAGGATTGTTATTTACACAGCCTGCCCTAAACAGCAAGCAACTGAATGTATTTTGTACGTAAAAAAGAATTGATCGCCATGAAATCTGAAAGACCTTGAATCCTTAAGCGGTTGTCATCGATTGATCAGAAACAATGTGAGTGCTTTGAATGGTTAAAAAATTTCAAACTTCCTGAAACTATACAACCTGTTGGTGATATAAAAATTAAAGTATTTCGAGAAAATTTGATTCCATGACAAAGATGTGATATCAAAATTATTATATCCACATCTGTGATCAACTCCGACCGGAATTACTAGGGATGCATTTGAAAAAATGCGTAAATTTCGAATTCATCACTTGTAATTCTGTTCTGATCGGAATTGATCACAGTGGTGATTATTATGTATGTATACCAGGGTGTGTCATTTAGTATGGCAAAAAATTTTTTTTAAATCTAATACCTCTCAAAAGTTGCATTGCGATCATTGTGTCAGAATATGTGAAAAAAGATCCAAGTTTAATGTACTTTTAGGTCCCTCAAATTAGTTGAAGTTTCGGAAATAAAACTTTTTTCAATGCTATGTTCGCCCATTGCTCGGATATGGTTCAGTGTTAATTTTTGCTTAACAAATTACATGCTAAAAATTAATAAACATAAAGCTTATTTGGAAATAAAATGGAACATCTATATTACATATTTTTATATTCAATACCTACTGTTGGGCGCAATACGTTTAAGGGTGTGCAGAACGGGAAGCTGTAAACATGTATTTGTTCTTAAATCATTTTGATGGTTGATAAATATTTTAAAATTGAATATACCTAGTTTAACTAGTTTTTGTGTATAGATTTAAAAAAAAAAAACACGCCAATAGCATATTTCTTCAATTTCTTCAAAACTTCAAGGTCATTGAGGGAGCCAAAAGTATTTTCCAAAATGACAACTATATGCCCCTATTCCATAACACAACTCAATTTATTCGAGTTGGCTGTCATTCAACTCCACTTTCGCGCAACTCAACTAATTTTTCATATTACACAAAACAACCTTTTTCAGTTGTGATTGTAAAAAAAATTGCATACTTTTACATGCGAATAACAACTACAAATTGACTATTTAACGTAAATCTGACCTCTGGTGGTCGAAGTAGAAAATAATTTTGCCAACGGAAACTCAATATTCAATAAAAACAGAATGAAAAGAAGTTTTGATTTGTTTTTTTTAATGATAATAATGATGAAGATAATATTGTTATTGTTGTGCACATAATTATATGAAAATCTATCCGTGAAATATTCCAATTCCAACTAGAAAAAATGCTAAGTAAAGAATATGCATTTGCAATGTGTAAATTACTTATGTTATTTTTAAATATTTACAAGTGTTTTTGTACTGAACACAGAAGCATTTTGCTTCGTTCAAATCGAAACCAAAGATTTGTTAAAATTGCATAGACGCTCGATTGCAATTGCAATACCACTACCACTTCCGAGTGCTGAAGATGTAAAACTATTTTCTCCAACTGATGTGGACTATATGCTTGTAAGCTGCACACATTTTTTTAATGACGTTATTAATAATATTGCATTATTTCATTTGTCCGATATACGTCTTTTTGTTTATATTCCATCTTTCGTATCTCAACATTTACTCTCAAACAACTGCTTAAACCCAGTTGTTATTTTTTGACAGCTCTAGCAACCAAAACATAACTGCGTTGTCTACCATAATACCAGAAAAATTCCCACACAACTCTAGAGAGGATTCGCCATCTTGGTTTTATGTTGACAGGCAACTCTTTTTCTCAGAGTTGTGTTCAGTAATACCGAATTTCAAATTTCAACCAAATTTCAACTCAACTTAACAAAAGTTGTCTTACGGAATAGGGGCAATAGATGTTGTAATTATGCCCCTATTCCGTAAGACAACTTTTGTTAAGTTGAGTTGAAATTTGGTTTAAATTTGAAATTCGGTATTACTGAACACAACTCTGAGAAAAAGAGTTGCCTGTCAACATAAGACCAAGATGGCGAATCCTCTCTAGACTCTCTAGAGTTGTGTGGGAATTTTTCTGGTATTATGGTAGACAACGCAGTTATGTTTTGGTTGCTAGAGCTGTCAAAAACTAACAACTGGGTTTAAGCAGTTGTTTGAGAGTAAATGTTGAGATACGAAAGATGGAAAATGGACAAAAAGACGTATATCGGATAAATGAAACAATGCAATATTATTAATAACGCCATTAAAAAAATGTGTGCAGCTTAAAAGCATATAGTCCACATCAGTTGGAGAAAAAAATTTTACATCTTCAGCACTCGGAACTGGTAGTGGTATTGCAATTGCAATCGAGCGTCCATGCAATTTTAACAAATCTTTGGTTTCGATTTGAACGAAGCAAAATGCTTCTGTGTTCAGTACAAAAACGCTTGTAAATATTTAAAAATAACATAAGTAATTTACACATTGCAAATGCATATTCTTTACTTAGCATGTTTTCTAGTTGGAATTAGAATATGTCACGGATAGATTTTCATATGCGCACAACAATAACAATATTATCTTCATCATTATTATCATTAAAAAAACAAATCAAAACTTATTTTCATTCTGTTTTTATTGAATATTGAGTTTCCGTTGGCAAAATTATTTTCTACTTCGACCACCAGAGGTCAGATTTACGTTAAATAGTCAATTTGTAGTTGTTATTCGCATCTAAAAGTATGCAATTTTTTTACAATCACAACTGAAAAAGGTTGTTTTATGTAATATGAAAAATTCGTTGAGTTGCGCGAAAGTGGAGTTGAATGACAGCCAACTCGAATAAATTGAGTTGTGTTATGGAATAGGGGCATTAATTTTAATCGTCAATATATGCCCCTATTCCATAACACAACTCAATTTATTCGAGTTAGCTGTCATTCAACTCCACTTTCGCGCAACTCAACGAATTTTTCATATTACATAAAACAACCTTTTTCAGTTGTGATTGTAAAAAAAATTGCATGCTTTTAGATGCGAATAACAACTACAAATTGACTACTTACCGTAAATCTGACCTCTGGTGGTCGAAGTAGAAAATAATTTTGCCAACAGAAACTCAATATTCAATAAAAACAGAATGAAAAGAAGTTTTGATTTGGTATTTTTTATGATAATAATGATGAAGATAATATTGTTATTGTTGTGCGCATATGAAAATCTATCCGTGACATATTCCAATTCCAACTAGAAAAAATGCTAAGTAAAGAATATGCATTTGCAATGTGTAAATTACTTATGTTATTTTTAAATATTTACAAGTGTTTTGTACTGAACACAGAAGCATTTTGCTTCGTTCAAATCGAAACCGAAGATTTGTTAAAATTGCATGGACTCTCGACTGCAATTGCAATACCACTACCACTTCCGAGTGCTGAAGATGTAAAACTATTTTCTCCAACTGATGTGGACTATATGCTTTTAAACTGCACACATTTTTTTAATGACGTTATTATTAATATTGCATTATTTCATTTGTCCGATATACGTCTTTTTGTTCATTTTCCGCCTTTCGTATCTCAACATTTACTCTCAAACAACTGCTTAAACCCAGTTGTTAGTTTTTGACAGCTCTAGCAACCAAAACATAAAATCGTTGTCTACCATAATACCAGAAAAATTCCCACACAACTCTAGAGAGGATTCGCCCTCTTGGTTTTATGTTGACTGGCAACTCTTTTTCTCAGAGTTGTGTTCAGTAATACCGAATTTCAAATTTCAACCAAATTTCAACTCAACTTAACAAAAATTGTCTTGCGGAATAGGGGCAGTAAATAACTCTCAAATTCAACAACAGAATGGTAGCGATTATTCCCAATGATGAAACATAAAAAATAATTTTTTTTTTTTTACCATAGTGGCTTTTCGGATCGAAAGGGTTAAATTATGTATGTATGTAATGTAATTAAGTTTTAATTCAGAAATGTTATTTATAATTTTAGGGAAAATGCCTATGTGGACAGTACATTCGAGCACGATTACGTCGCGCTGGTGTTCTCAATAGGAAAGCAACACAGAGATTACGTTCAATCTTAGAACCATCGTCCACTGTCGTATATGATGTGTTTCCAGCATTGAATTGTGTAAGAAATCGCAATAAAAAATGTCATCTAAGTTCTTTACTAACGTTTCTTTTAATTCAAGATGGGCGAAGAACTCGAAAGAATGCATCCTCGCGTCTATTCGAATGTATCGCGACAGCTATCCCGTGCACCGTTCGGTGAGCTTGAGGATAGCGATACAGCACCAATGCTTTTGAATTTAGTCGCAAAAGAACTGTTTCGTACAAGTATAACCTGGGGCAAGATTATTTCAATATTCGCCGTTTGCGGTGGATTCGCCATTGATTGTGTCCGACAAGGCCACTATGACTATTTGCAATGTTTGGTGGAGGGCATGTCGGAAATCATTGAGGATGATCTAGCTCTTTGGCTGGCAGACAATGGCGGTTGGTTGGGACTGCAACAACATATTAGGCCCGATGCAGGTCAATTTTCTTTTCTGGGCTGCCTTACTATGTTTGTCGCTGTTTCTGCCGCGATATATTTAATCTCAAATATTGTTAAGAACATTGGCTGTCACTTATACTCATTGTTATACTGAGAGCAACTAAATACTTTTATCTAATATCTATTTTCTCTTTAAACTGAAGTTTTTCTGAAAAGCTTTTTCTCCTTTTTCATCCGCAAATTAATCTATTGTAAATGAATATTGTAGTCTAGGATGTGTTATGTAGACGATTTTACAAAACATTATTTTATTAATTTTGTTACATTTATACGAGCATTTATATCAATGTTTTTTTTATTGTTCAATTTTGATTTGTTGTTTTTTTTTTTATTTTAATTGTTAGAGATTATTTTATTTTAATTGATGTACATTAATCATGTATTGTAATATTGTAAACTTGTATGTTGAGTATAATATAATAAAACAAATAAATTATTCTTCTTTTATTTTGTTTCGTTTTAAAAACGCATGAACTTCTTGGGTGAAGGAAGTAATAAACTGCTGCTTTGGTTACTTAGGTACTTAAACCATTAAAAACTAAATGTATGTAAATAGGAGTGAATTCGGAAACGCATCGCTGCATACATGCTCAATCAGCACTGCCACATCATGAAAGCAATTTTTTTGCATCAGTGTAATGGCATTGCAATGTTGTCTACAGGAATTTAAAAAACATGGAAACTAAATAACGTTAATTCGTAGCCAGCCCATGAATAGCCACCCCAATTCTGCAAGTCGTATTTGCGAGTCACATGACCATACTCGTATTGTATAATACAGGGGGCCTATTCCTGTACACGAGTGAGAGTCAATTTCGTGTGACAGTTATGAAATGGTATTCCTGAACACGAGTCACATAAAATTGGTATTCCTGTACTCGAATTCAAACGCAAGATTTCAATCGAGTGAAAATGTAGGTATTCCTAGAGACGATAATAACTGTTTTTTTGTGACGAATTGCTCGTTTAAGAATAGTTGTCGAGTGTCGCTGTCGTGTGAAGTAGCAATGGATTCTGCAAGAATGTAAGTAAATATTATAGCATTTTAGGGTAAAAATAGAATGAAGTATTGGTGGATTTTTTTTTTAAAACATCCAAAAAAATGCAAGAGCCGCAATTAGTCTGCGGCAGCAAGTCAAAAATCGAATGAATTGTGGAAGGAATTAAAGGACCATCTGTAAAAGACGTGACTGTGTGATACGCTAAAATTATAAAAATTAAAACATAACTATCCACTGAAGACGATCTGCTGCCGCTTTTAAAGCATGCTGTTATTGTTTCGATCAAATAATAGAAAACATCTTTTTTTACTCCAAAAAATTCCTGAAATCTGTAAAATATAAAATATAACATTAGATAACATATTTGTTTTTGTCGTAATATATTTATATTTCATTTTATCCTTTTTAAAGTGCATTTGCGGTCTTTGTTTTGTTATCACGATCATCAGTTAATTAATAATTTATAAAATAATATTATTATTAATAAAATTAATAATCCACAAAATATAACTAAACTTTAACACAACAATTTAATTTTTTTCAAATCCAAATGCTGAAATTAAATGTCAAACCGGCATAAAGTGAAGTTGGGTATGGTTTAAAATTGTGTTTAAACTGCACTTGAGGGAGAGACAGTCGATCGAATCCAGGAATACTAAAACGTACCCGACTCGACTGTGAGCTCACTTTTGGCGTCTCACTCGACTCGTGTACAGGAATAGGCCCCCAGCAAATACATTACAAAATAAGAGTATGGTCGTATGCTACTCACAAATACGACTTTCAGAATTGGGGTGAGTGCCTCGAGCCGAAATTAGGGCTGCTTTCCAAAACTCAACACTGCCTGCTTTGGGCTAGTGTTCACATACGATGTGAGATCTACTATTCGTGAAAATTATTTTAAATACAGTACGTTCTCGATTAACGCAACTCTCGATTCACGCTCTGGTTTTTGGCTATGTTTGTGTTTTGAGTTTTCATTTTATCTGGGCAGTTATTTTACCACTACTTTTGAGTGCCTTTAAGTGATGGTACGACGAAGTTGTATGAATGTATGTATCTATTGAATGCCAGATTTTGTTGTTAGTTTAATGAATTTTGTTCAGTGATCAGACGCTTGTGTATTTTGAAAAATGGGTATTACAAAAAAAATTGTCAAACTATCAATTAGAAATAAAAGTGAAAACTGCGAGAAATGGCGATTTTAAAAAATCTAACAGACCAAAAAAATCCAAACAAAAATGTAAAATTTTTTCAAAAGAAAATAATAGCATATGTATATTTATATGTACCTACATATATCTAAATGAATTAACTTCCTTTTGTTTTATTTTTTTTTAATTTTTTATTTTTTTTTTGGTCTCGCCTGGAGGTGCAGGAATCTTCAAAAGATACCAATGGTTATGCCCAATTCATATATCTGACAATGCCATCAGTGCTAGTCAGTATATGCCTACGGGCTAAACCTCGTCGATGTGAAGCCTAAGGCTTAGTCTATTGTCGAGTATTACTCCTAAATATTTTACAGAGTCTTTCGACCTTATAGTTTGGTTTCCTACTCTTATGTCTACGTATTCCACATTTTTCCGGCTGGTTATTAGGACAGCCTCCGTTTTGTGGTCTGCCAATTCTAGGCCGGCGCATGTTAGCCAGTCTTTGATGAGGTTAATTGCTTCGTTCGTAGCTGACTTAACTTCGCAAATGTTTTTTGCAGCCTTAACAACGGCGATGTCGAATCCGATTATTTTTACTCCTGGTGGCAGTGTTAATTGCAGAACTCCATTGTACATGATATTCCAGAGTAGGGGGCCCAGGACTGATCCTTGTGGAACTCCGCGGAGACTTTATAGTACTTTTCTTCTTCTTCAGTTTCATATCTCAGCCTTCTATTGGTGAAGTAGCTGGATACAATCTTTCATAAGTAATATGGCGTATCCATTCTGGCTAGTGATCTTCTTATGAATGACCGTTTGCTGAGTTAAAGGCGTTTTTGATGTCCAGCGTCACTACTGCACAATATTCCTTTGTTCCCCATCGCCATCTTTCTCCCTTTATTGCTTCGGCTGCTGTGTCAACAACCGCAGCTGATTGTGTGTATGTATTTATGCGTGTACATTCATATGTATTTATGTGCGTGCTAATGGTACGAACGGACCACTCTCCCAAAACAACGAAAATCTACGAAAAATAACGAAAAACAACGAAAATACGTTCGCGTACGCAAAAATTTCGAAGTTTTTCGTAGAAAAGAGTGCTCACAAGAGAGTAAGAAATTTACCCATGCTACGAATTTTAGCCCAAGAAATTTCTTTCGGGTATATTATGAAAACTGTCAAATCTGTCACATCGCATACATTCTTCATTTTTTGGTGCTTAATGCGTTCGATAACTTTTTCGTGATTTTTCTTTCTTTGAGAGAATTTTACCCCCACTCTTCGAGATTTGACAGAAAACCCATATTTAGTGCAAAAAGTACGCGAACGGACCTGGTGCATAAAAATAGGGGAAAGGGGATTTCACAGGAATATCGGAAATGCTTTTTTAAAAATAAACATTTATGTACCTACGTTCATAATGCACCTTCATATTTATGCTATTCAACGACCATATATTGGTACAAAATGAATTTTGGTCCAGTTCGGAGGTCTCTCTCTCTAAAATCGGGGCACATCCAATTTATTTCGCACTTTCCTAGTTTCTGGAGTGCTCCAATTAGGGGGTTTTACTGTAGTTTTAAACAAATAAATTTGTTAAAAAAATCGTCGACCGGGCCTTGTCTATATGCCTAAACCCGGTCATTTATGTGTTCCATCCTTGGCCAGGGGAGTGCTAACTTGCTCTCCTTTAAAACTACACAAATCAGTTTTAAATAAATTTTGAATATCTTTCGTACTTTAATGAAAAAGATTCTGTGAACTATATCAACACTGAATAAATCCTTATAATAGTCAACATTTGTAAGGTTTTTATTATTATTTACATTCCACAATCCACAACATTTGACATTTTACCGCGAAAGAAACAATCGACCATTTCTCTTTTTTTTTATTCTATTGAGTTGTGTTTCTGCATTGTGTTGTTCCATGTTTTCATAATATCATATCAACAAAAGTGATTATATTACAAATAAAATGTATCAACCAGAAACCGAAGATCTTATACCTCGTTGTGCACCAAAACCATCCATATCAAGCGTTAATGAGGAAATAGTGCGTCCATCTGTACCTGAAGTTTCAATTGTATTTAGTCAATCAGAATCTCTACAATCACACTCGACACCACCATCAGCGACGACTACCTATGCCGCTTGGAAAAAACAATGCTTGCCACAGGTCATCTATCCGCCCACAGCGGAGATCACAGATGAAGAGTTTTCTGCCCTGAAAACCCGGTCAAATGTGTATCCAATGCGAAGTGCGGCGGCTGTGGTACCAATAATTAATGCTGCCTCCGCCCAATTCGCTTCAACTAGACCGAATCCATCAAACACAATAAGAAGAAACTCAAACCTCGCTGTACAACCACATTGTCATTTTCAATCACCAATGGCTCATTGCGGTCCTACATACACGCTGACTGCGCCGTGCTGTAAACAAAATACTGATACTAATAATAAACAAAGAAAATCTTTAGATAATACACAACACAGCATGGAAACAAATGTTTTGACAATTTGTGCCGGAACTCAAACAGATTCCTTTGCTGTAAATAGAAATTCTGAATTGGATATAGATCATCTAGCGACTAAGGACGATATTGCCCAAGTACAGGCTATGCTGTTCGGGATGCGTATGGAACAAAACCGTCTAATGGAAATAGTGCAGCATGTATTAGTACTTCAAGGAAAAACTCAAAATGGGGAGCCACTGCATAAACTAAAAGATGTAGCTACACAATCTGATCCACAACCTTTAATTGGTAAGCAAAGTATAGACAAATGCATATAAATGTATATTAATGTATTATTAATTTTTATGTAGTGGGTAATGATCTTACTTTATTGAATTACATATTATAATATCAGTTTAATTGTATTATTACCTCGTATTATTCTTATTCTTTATTCATGTACAGAACTTATCTCATCAGATTACTAACAATATCTGATACCTACTTAGTATGAAAGGTATGGATGTATATGAACATCAAACATTCCGAAAACACTCAAATAGGTAGTACCTATATACTGAACGGATCTTCATTTATCTAAGATATCAAGGCCAATTAGGACATCTGCTCAAGATCTCAATTAAGTTTGTAGATACGAAAACTCGGCGGACTATTTCTATGCGATATTTTTAATTTGCATAAGACTGGACCTGGGCCATATTTCATGAAACTTCGTCTAATAATTATTAGTGAATTTTCTAATATTTTGCAATTTATTAGTAGAATTGTGTTTTATAAATATTTTTCCGCACTAATAATTTATTTCTCTAGCGCCAATAGTTATTAGTGGGCAATTATTAGTGTAGGAAGCTTATATTTCATAGCCGAAATTGTATAAGTAATCATTTTTGCACACAGTAACAACTAATAATATTTTTTCTATTAGTCGAACAACGTGTGTAGAAGTCCTTTAATAAGAAAATTGTGAGCAGTCGAATGTGAATGATTTTCGAGAATGGTGCTTGAATAGTTGTTTGAAATATAGTTTTTTTTAAATTTATCATACTTATATTAGAATGTTTTCGAGTATTGATGATGAATTTACCGAATATGAAGTTATGAGAGTACGACGTCGTGGTCGGGTCTTTAAACAAAGAATTAATTATGTATTTAATACCAGTTATGAATTTAATGAAAAATTCAGAATTAATTCACCTCTGGAATATTTGTTGCAGCGAATCGGGCCTTTTCTTGATACCTCAAAAAGACGGGATTTTGCTTTGTCACCTAAGCAAAGACTTTTTTCAGCACTTCATTGGTTAGGAAACGAATACCAATACCATGGCACAGCAGATATGCACAGTATTTCAAAAGCCACTGCTTGCCGTGTTAAAATGGAAATAGTTAAACTAATTAACAAATAAACGTATGTTGGTTTGCGGACCGGACCTACAACTTTATTTATTGTCTTAAGGAATAGTGTACTCTTTAAAAAAAAAAATACCGAGTGCTCGATATCGAGAGCGGTAATCCCAAATCGTCACATTTCGATAACGAGTAACTCGTTAACGGATGCGGTAATTCGGCCCCGGGTTTTACATACAATACGAAGTAACAAAAGGTTATTCCCGAATCAATGTCGTTACTCGCACGACATCGTACGAATAACGAGAAGTACCATATACGAAGCATATACCAAAGAAGAAACATCCCCACACAAATGTTTTCGCATACCAGATCGTGCGAGTAACAAGACATACCATATCCCAAGCAAGGTATGTCAGTACTATGGACATTATTTGTGCGTTTAAATTAAAATCATAACAAATATCTTTTCTACGCCGAAAATCATATTCAATAAGCAAACACATGTTATGCGAAAGAAAATAAAATAAAACTGAAGACTTACTTGCTTGGTTTGTGTCCATGACTAAGGTTAACACAACAACATTATTTTTTCTTACTTACACATATAAACCGATTGCGTTTTGTTTGAAAATACGTTCTTAGAAAGGGCACGAATACAATTCAATTTTTACAATTAATTTCTATTAACACTGTGTCACATAGCATGAGTTAGTAAGGTATGTCCATTGAGATGGGCGCCAGGACCGAAGGGGTTAAAAATAAAATATCTGGATGAATTTTATTTAAAGTTTAAAAGAGTATTATATCTTCTAGAATTGAAGCCCAAAATGAATTTTCTGTAGCAAGTATTAGCGGAGATATTTGCGTTAGCATGGGTCAAGGTACACCAAAGTAGGTATTTTCTAGAATTCTCGATAAATGATGTCCACATTTGAGATCGATCTTGCTGTAGAACAATTTTTTTCTTAAATTATACCCAAGAACCAATTCCCAAAGTGTTGACGATTTACTTGGAAACACCCTGTATAATACTAGTGCTAGCTGTCGCGCCTAGCTTCGCCTATAGTGTACTTCTACATACATTGTCATTATCATTATGTTCGAAGAATCGGCCGCAGTATTCTAGTGTCTTTCTTCTGAAAAATGTCACTCGGTGTCTGTGCTCGAGGAATGAGGATTGTCAACTTTGAGTTGTCATTGGTAGGTGGCGCTACTTAAAACAGTTTTATACCGTGTACCAGAGTTGTTAAGAATGCATTCTTTTGGGGATGCATTCGCAGAATTCACAAAAAGGAATTCAAAATTTTCATTAATGCAATCGAATTCAAAAAAGATTGGGACTTAAAAGATCTTAAATCGCCACCCTTTTGAAGTCAGTAATTAATGCATTCAATTTTTAGCAATCAATCAATTAACCGAATGAACTTTCGAACATCCAAAACAACGTAGAACATTTGCCAAACATCGTAGAAAGAAAATTCTACCAATTGATCTGTTTGTTATACCTAAAACGCATGTGCAAAAATTCTGCTTGCAGTTCTGCTGTCTTGCTTTTATATGTATTCGTCTTATTGAAAGTTAATTTTGTTTTACAACTTCAATGATTTGTTTTTCCATTTGAAACACATAAATAAAGAACGAAATTTAAAAAATCGGCGAAACTAAATACCTCCAACTGTATTTTTTTTTCTGTGTTGTGTCAATACTGTCGATTGCAGCGAATTTAGAAATAGAGGTGTCTTGCACCTATGTACATGTAGCTTCGTGAATTAAAACACGTGTATTCTAACTTATCTGCATACAGAATTCTGCACAAGTGGGGATGACTAAAACTGCAGACCCATAATTACTAACGATCTAAGCCCTTTACTAATTTCCATTGGATTATTAAATTAAATTAAATTTCGAATTATTTAATACAATTTTGAATGCTATGTTTGTAGATAATTCTTTTGATTTATTTGACAAAAATAATTATAGCTTTCAACCCCGATAGCTATGAACTGATGACCCCGACGTGATTCAGTGGAATTTCCCCCAGCTCATTTCAACGACATGAAGGAACGTAAAACTCGGGCAACAAATCTCATCTATTCGAGCCCAGACAAGTTTTCAAGCGACGAAAGCACTAAAATGGCTGACTCAAACGATTTATCAACCGGTGATCTCCTAAATCAGCTACGATGGGAACTATCGTTGGCAAACGAAGCTATCCGAACTCTAAAGGACAACCAACTGAGACAGTAGGTACCCATTTCCACGTCAATTAGAGTTCCACCAAGTCCAACAGATCAAGTCACAACCAACCAGCCAGTGAGTTCCATTCCTACTACTTTAGCACTTCTTCCAGATGGTCCAAGAATTTCGGCACAATGAATACAACTGCCAAAATTCAATGCAGTGTTGAGAGTATTCGCAGCTATGACTAACTCAAGTCGAAATCGCATCTCAACTTAGTGGCGTGTCGAACGACGCTGAACACTACGCCCACTTGTTAGTCATCCTGGAGGGGGAAGCGTTAAGAGTAGTTGGGGGTTTGGTTACCAATCACTAACAAATTCCTAGCTTTGACAGGTGACGACACCGAAGGAAAAAAAGCAACTGACATTTTGGCGCATATGAAGCACGTTGCTTCTGGGAGGTGTGACCCAAATATCATGCGTACACTTTTTTTGATCGGTTGCCTGAAAACATGCGTAACCTATTGATAGCAACCGGTCCAGAAAATCTTGACAATCTGGCTGAAGTTGGCGATAAGATCTTCGATATGTCCAACTCTAATCTGTGCACAATTGCGTCGCCGGCTCCAAAATAAGGGATATATGTTATTACAAAAACCAGCACCAACTATCTGAGACCTGAAGTGAAAATCATTTGCTACCAAGCATTTGTTCGTCCAATTCTGACTTATGCGAGCCCAGCATGGTGGAACATCAATCCTTCATACATGGAAAAAATAAGAATTTTTGAAAGAAAGTGCCTGAGAGCTTGCACGTAGATGTACAGTAGCGAACATTCCGACTTTCGGCATTACGTTTCAAATAAAAAGCTATTTGATGCTTTCGGTGTGTTTACCATTGACAATGGGACTTGTGAGGAATCATTTTGCCCGGTCGGCGAATGTTATGGAAAACGAACTCATTTCAAGCTCGTTGAATCCAGACTAAATTGGCAACAGAAAAATACACTCCGAAACTGCATTGAGATCGCTGGTTTATCTGATGTCAACGAAAACAACTCAAAAAATATAGCACAGCATTTTTTCCGTAATACTTTGGGCATCGAAATAGCTGACAATCAATTCACTAAATGCTATGTAAAAAATGTTAACATCAGGAACGGCAAAAATGGAAACTGGTGCTACAATCAAGCCGGCCGTATGTATGGAAATGTCGGACTTCGCTCTCAAACGGCGGATTATGCAAGAAAAAACAAAACTTGCACTCGTGCCAATATGGTAACAGCACGCAGCAGCAACAACAGCAGAGAGAGACGCACATTCGTGTGTATCAATGATGCTCTACCAAATACAACCAGGCGTTACGAATGCGAGCGAAAGAGGTGAAAAAAGAGAAAAACTATAAGTATGTGTGGTTTAGTTAAGATAAAGTTCTCATGAAAACAGTTGAAGGTAGTAATGTCATCGCAATAAAATCTTTCGAAGATTTTAAATTGATTTGTTACTGACGAATGGAAAAGTTGATTTACGCCCTCTGCAGGAATTAAAAAGAAGACGTAGAGCGATACAAGAATCAGTTTCCGGCCAAAAAATATATGAAATTTCATAGAGGCATTGTAATAAAATTTATAAATAAATATAAAATAGATATACTTAGTATTAAAATATGGTTTATGAATATGTTTAAATGTTGTTGCTTAAATGTGTATGTAGTTTAGTGGTATTTATGCAATTCAAGCATACCAAATACGTGCTAGAAAATTGTGTAAACAAACTTTTCAATGTAAATAAAAGTATTGTAATAAAGAGAAAAACATTTTATTTTGTCTTATTTGTTGTTTTTATTTTAAAGAATTAAACGTTTTATAATACACACATGTGTGTTGAAGACAAAAAAGTAAATCCAGTAAATAAATGGAAGAACAGCTTATTACAAGGAACAAATAACGAATGCTTTATTTAAAACTAAAAGAGTTTGACATGAGATACAAATAGAAAAAGTACTGCCACTGTACTTTAAAATATAAGTGTTACTACTTCATTTTATTTTTTTCATTTCTAACATCCTCACTAAAAAATTAATTGAAATAAAAATTAATTACAAAGTCCCAATTTACAAACGAATTTTTGAACTTTTACATTAGGAAGTGGTTTAGTAAAAATGTCTGCTACCATTTCTTCAGAACTAATTGATTCTAATTTAACATTATTACAAAGTAAATTATCTCTAATGAAATGGTGTTTGATATCAATATGTTTAGTCTTCGCATGATATGATTCGTTTAAGGCCAAATGTATGGCACTTTGGTTGTCGCAGTATAATTTCGTAGGCTGAGTTTCCTTATTGAAGATCTCCGTTTCGAGGCTTCTCAACCAAAATGTTTCCTGCACTGCTGCACCCATCGCCATATATTCAGCTTCACAAGTTGAAAGCGCTGTTGTTTGTTGTTTCTTAGAACCCCATGATATTGCTGCGCCTTTCTTTAAGAATAGATAGCCGCTTACAGATTTGCGTTGATCTGGATCAGCTGCATAGTCAGCATCGCAAAATCCCTGTGTGTCAAAAAATGTTTCCTTTTTGAAAGTCAGCTTATGGTCAATCGTTCCCTTTAAATAACGTAGAATTCTTTTAGCTGCACACCAATGCTGCACTTCAAAATTATTGTTATAGCGGCTAAGGAAATTAACTGCGTAGCACATATCTGGTCGGGTTACTTGAGCCGCAAAAAGCAAACTGCCGATGAGTTCTTGGTAAGGGTATTTTGCCATTCCAACGTTATCAGTTGACTTTCCTTGATTTTTGCAGAACTTTACATTTGGGTCCATTGGTGTTGTAACTGAATTGCAAGATGTCATTTAAAAACGCTCCAACATTTTCTGTATATAATTTGATTGATCAATAGTTAAGTATTCACCAGGTTGATAATTCAGCTTTATGCCGAGGAATGATTTTGCTTTTTCTAAGTTCTTCATCTTCAATTCTTGGTCCAGTTTTGTTATCAAAGAATCTTTTTCTTTTTTACTTTTCCAAAGAATGATTATATCATCTACATATACTGCCAAAATGAGTACTTTGCTGCTATTTTTGTTTTTGATACACATTGGTCTGTTTTTAATTGTTGCAAACCAAATCTCTTTACGGTTTCGCTAAGCTTTAAGTTCTACATTCTTGATGCTTGCTTTAACCCATATAACGGCTTGTTCAACTTCAGAACTTTACCTTCTGGAATCTTAAAACCTTCTGGTATTGTAACGTAGATTTCTTCATGCAAATTACCTTGAAGGAAGTGGTCTATTTGTAGATCCAATTCCACAGCAAGTGATAACAGATATCGCAATGTGTTGTACCTCATTACAGGAGAATAAGTTTCTGTATAATCTAGACCGCTTCGCTGCGCACAACCCCTCGCAACCAGTCTCGCTTTATATCGTACCACTTCTCCTTTTTCGTTACGCTTCTTTTTAAAAACCCATTTAGTCGACAGTATTTTTTTATTTTCAGGTAATTTCACTATAGTCCAAGTGTTGTTGTCCGTGAGTGCTTTCTGTTCATCCTCAATAGCTTTCATCCATCCATTTTTTTCAGGATTGCTTATGGCCTCAAAATAGTCTACTGGGTCATCTATGCCTCCGCATACAACATATGTGATATAGTCATCCATGTCCGGTGGTTTCTTTATTCTTGATGAACGTCGAAGTATAACTTCTTCCCCACTCAAAATTGATTTACTATTGTTATTTTCTGCAACAAGATCCTTTTCAATATCATCGCTGGTATTAATGCTGTTCTCTTCAAATTCCAATTCAGGTTCGTAGCTTTGCTCGAGATGACTTAAATCATGATGATCTGAATTTCCTTCATCCAAAATCCTCACTAAATTCTGGTTATCTGATTCCATAGAGCTGCATTCTCCTTGTTTATTATTGTCTTTCGAAAAATACATCTCCTGTTCTAAGAACACCGCATTGCGACTTATGTGCAGTTTGCTCTCTACTGGATCGTATAATCTGTATGCCTTACTTCCATTGTGATAGCCAAGCATTATACATTTGATCGATTTTGGATCCCATTTCTTTCGTTTTTCTTTTGGAATCATTACCAACGAGACACATCCAAATACTCGCAAATGAGATAGATTCTGCTGCGTTCCACTCCATATTTCTTCGGGTGATTTATCGCTATGTTTCTCATTTGGTGTACGATTTAACAAATAAGCTGCTGTATTTGTTGCTTCTGCCCAATAAATTTCCCTTAAATTCGCGTCAATTAGCATTGATCTGGCTTTTTCTACCAGGGTCCTGTTCATGCGCTCTGCTTTGCCGTTTTGTTGTGGACTATACGGTGCTGACGTTTGATGAAAAATACCACTGTTTTCACATACTTGGGTTAGTTCATGGTTGCAAAATTCGAGACAATTATCGGAGCGAAGTATTTTTATCTTTTTTCCCGCTTGGTTCTCTACTAAATTTTTGAATACTTTAAACTTAGCCGGTACTTCTGATTTTTTCTTATTCATGTAGACGAACACCTTGTTTGAAAAATCATCCAAAAATAAGACATAGTACGCTATTTCTCCTATCGATTTTTGCTCCATGGGGCCACATACGTCAGTATGCACAAGCTGCAGAACTTCAGTCGTCTTTGTCAAAGATGGCTTGTATGGTAAACTCGCTTGCTTTCCTTGCAAGCACGATATACAAATATCAGAGTCCGATTTTTCATCGTAATCAACTCCTGAGTATTTATTACAGCGAAGTTTATCAACATTTATATCTGCTGCATGACCCAATCGCTTGTGCCAAACGTTCTTGCCGATACCTGCAAAATAGTTTTCTTGTGAAATAACATCAAGTTTAAACATACCTTTTTCTAAATGAGCTGTTGCAAATATCTGCGCATTCTTCATGATGCTGCATTTTTTCTTGTCAAATTTCACCTCAAAGCCTTTTTGTGTTAGTTGACTTACTGCTACCAAATTCACAGAAATTTCCGGCACATATAACACATCTTTTATGATAATATTTTCTATTTTGTTGTTGACCCTCTGTTTAACGCAAATGTCACCCTTACCAAGAACTTTTAGACTGCTGTTGTTTGCAATAATCACTATATTTTCTTCAGAAAATCGTTATATGTCATATGCGCAGTTGCGCCCGAATCCACAAACCAATTGCCATCTGCGCTATTAAATTTTACCGCTAAACTTGCTGCCATAGTTTTCTGACCAAACATTTTTTTCTTTTCCTTGCAATACTTTGCAATATGTCCTTCCTTTTTGCACTTGTAGCAAATAATATTCTTATTCTTTTCCACAGATGTACCTGACTTCCTCCCTTTGTGGTTACTGAGGAGTGCTGACTCTGCTGCCAAGTCCGAGTTTCCGCCAAAATACTTGTAGGTGTCGAAATCTTGCAATAGTTTGGTTTTGATGGAATCTCCCGTAATTTTGATGCCGCTGCTCTCTATGGCCATTATCATTGGAGCAAAATGCTCTGGCAAACCACTTAGCAAAAGACTTCCAATCCACTCGTCGTCGACTTTCATGCCAATCTGATTGAGTTTTTGGGCAGTGTCAATTATGGCATCAACATACTCGCTGATACTCCCGCAATTCACCAACTGTGTTGTCGTAAGCTTTCTCAGCAAACCACAGCGTCGCGTTAATCCAGAGTCATCATAAGTTGCCTTTAATTTATTCCAAATTTCTTTGGCGTTCGTGATGTTCTGTATATGTACATATATGTAGGTTGGACGAAATATATAGAACTAACCTTGAAGTAGCCTTTTCGTTTTTGTCAGCATCAGTTTCAGTCCCTAGAATTGACGTCCAATAGCCCTGCAACTTCATCGCATGTTCCACGGCAAATTTCCATGTGTGATAGTTTTCTCTGCCGACCAATTTTTCAATATCGATTACCTTTTCCATTTTTTGTTACTGGGCCCATAACCTGTTGAAGACAAAAAAGTAAATCCAGTAAACAAATAACGAATGCTTTATTTAAAACTAAAAGAGTTTGACATGAGATACAAATAGAAAAAGTACTGCCACTGTACTTTAAAATATAAGTGTTACTACTTCATTTTATTTTTTTCATTTCTAACAATGTGAAAAAAGTTAAAAATTAAATAAATTTTTTTTTTCGCTGGATTTTTGTTGTTTTGGCATAGGGATCGTGCATGTGTTATGAAGTTGTTATAAACTCATCAGTGAGTAAGTTTGAAATAACTACAAAGATTTTAATTATAACGAGAAGCGGTCACAAATAATCTAAAGAATCACTCAACTGTTTATGAGACGCTTGCTCAAATTTTGACTTATGGAGTCCAATTCTTAAACAAGAGTAGAGGTAGCTTACGCGACTTAGAGTAAGGCCACATTAAATCTTGTTATAGTAGATTCCCCAGACCAGATTGATACCAGAAGTTCGCCTTATTATATTGCTCCGAGTACAAAGATTCATCGCTAAACGGTGCTATATGTAGGGAACATTTTTCCATTTGGTTTAAGCCATTTACGCGCATGCAAATACATACATCTCGAGCATACGTTCGTTGAATATATCCCATCGGTTCGGAAATAATTACATCCCAGGTCTACATATTATTGTGAGTTTACTTTCCAAAATCTACAAATCAAAACAATATTCAGTAAGTAACTACACAATTATTTTTTCACTCACATTAAACGTATAAAAAGATAGTTTCCCAGACGTAAATCCTCGCGCAAACCTATTCCACCACAAGATTATCGTTCCTGCAAATGATAAATATTGAATTTTATAAATAAAAACGCACACAAATATTTTTATTATTTAATTTAAAAATCTATCACGCTTTTTTCCATACAATTGTTTACGTGCTGTCAAATTCTGTATATCTCTACCACTTCTAAATTTCTCCGCTAGGGTTTTGCCTCCAGTTGTCAATTGATAAAGAAAATTAAATAGTTATTTGTAATGAATTCTAATTATAATTGCTTCCATGATATTACTGCCTCCAACCTTATTGAAAGTAATTGTGAAGAAGCTTTTTTATCCAATTCATATTGTGTAAACAAAATATTTTTCATACACCAAAATATCAGAAGTCTAAGAGAAAATTTCGTTAGGCTTGTATCTCATGTAGACTCTTTTATCTCTTTGCCAGACTTTGTGTTTGTATCGGAGATTTGGATATATGAATTCGAGAAAAAAGATTATGGTTTGCCGGGTTACGAATTTTTGGCAGAAACCAACGAGAGTTACGCGGCAGGCGGAGTAGGTTGTTTTGTTAAAGAGGACTATGTTGATTGCATACCGACGTATTTTGTCGATTTCTTAAGTGCCGTTATTTTGAAATTGTCTTTCACAGTAAACAAAGCAATTTATGTAGTACCGGATTCACAAATATGATTTTTCGGTGTTGTTGGAAGAATTTTCAAATTTACTAGACATCGAAAATTCAAAAAAAAAAAATTATTATATTGATTTTAATTTTAACATTGTTGAAAAAAATGACACAGTTGCAACCTATGTATTTGGCCTTACTGGCATCTCATGGATAAGAATCTGTTATAAATGAACCGACAAGATTGCCATCTGGTAGCTGTTTAGACCGTATTAACGGATGTTTTTCCAATATTTCTCTTGACGCCTGTGAAAAATGTGTCTTGGATGTGGCTATTACTGACCATTTAATGACAGGTTTACTAGTTACATTCAATAAAAGTAGAAACCTTGAGTCAAGATCACAAAATGAGGTCACTAAAATTGACCTTTCTAAATTGAAGACTATTCTTTCCTTTGAATCATGGCTATATGTTCTTACAGAGCCAGGTGCACCTAAATCATATGATCTTTTCATAAAATGTCTTAACAATCATATTCAAAATTGTAGTTTTACCAAAAATATTAAAAGGTCGTCTAAAAGACTCAAAGCTTGGATAACTTCCGATCTAGTTCACTTAATTAATAAAAAGAATAAACTCCGACAGAAATGTTATAAACACTCTAGAAACATTATTCTGAAAGAGAAATACAAAAGGATTTTTCTGGAAGTAAAAAATGTCGTGAGTGTTTTTACAAAAGTTAGTTTAACTTAAATATAGGAAATATTAGAGGAGAATGGAAATTAGTTAATAACTAGAAGCCCTCTTCTTTTAAAAGTCCTTCTACAATTCTCTTAAATGATCGCATTGTGACTGATAAGCTTGAAGTTGCCAATGTTTTCAATAATTATTTTGCCAACATTATCCATCCGAATTCAACTACATTCTTTTGCCAAAATTCTAGTACCTTACGACACTGCTCAAAGCTGTGCATTCTTCTTCGAGCCCATTACAGGCTTAGAGCTGTTAAGAACTGTAAGTTCTCTAAAAAGCTCAAATTCCTGTGGCATAGATGGCATTTCCAATCGGATGCTGAAGAACATTGCATGTTTTATTATTGACATCCTAGCGCACATTTTAAATAAAAGTGTTTTATCTGGAGTCTTTCCCGTAGCTGTTAAATCTGCGGATTTGGTTCCAATGTTCAAGAAAGGTGTTGACCCATCTCGTTTCTTCCGTCGATAAGCAATATTTTTGAAAAATCTGTGAAAAAGAGGATTGTTGGTTTTTTAAATAAAACAAGTTTTTTTCAGTTCTTTTCAATATGGTTTGCAAGCATGTAAAAGTACAGAGGATGCACTGTTGAATCGTGGATTAGGACTTTTACTCCTATTAATAAATATATGAATCACGTAAGACATTGAATTTTAACCCATGATGTTAATAGTTTAGAATCCGTCTTTAGTTCTCGATCATAGGTGAAATTTTTGATATTTTGGTGTTTGTTCTCTAATTTGCAATATTCTAATGTTCTCTTCTTCAATGACAAAATGTATTATATTTATTTTTACTTAAGATTCAATGAATCTCTTATTTTAATTTTGAAATTGTGAAATTACATCACCTCAAAGGGCCACCCCACTCATTTATTTTCTTTCTTTTTATTAAGTTCTTTGAAGTGGCTTTTAATACTATTTCTGTTTAAGGAATATGTAAAGTCTCTAAATTTGCTCTAGTTGTAATTATTTAGTATAACTTGATTAAGTAAATTTTGAAGTATTCTATATACATACATACTTGTATGTACATACATAAATTACTAGTGAAAATAGAATTCTTACTTACTTACTTGCTTTTTACTGTTCTTTCCCAACCCTGAGTATTTCAAAAATACATTACAAAGTGGATACATACATATCACCTGAAGCATTCTTGTTTCTGGATGCCCATGGCTATCTATCAGATTTAATGAACGTACCGATAATATACCATGTTGCCAGACGGGCAACTGATAAAAGAATTAAGTATGTACCCACAAGCTTGGGCGATGGCGGTGCTATCTTAAGATGCTGCGTGAGCATATCTGAAAAGGATAAAAATAATTTTGAAAGACTCAATCGGAAAAAAAATACTGGTGGCTTGATTGGGCTTGGGCTAGCATATAATAAGGCCAAACCAGGCCCTGCCATGTGATTTTTGATCAATCGATTATGCCTTAAATTGGCGTTTGAGAGATGGAATAGGGATCACATGGCAGGGCCTGCTCCTTAGACTTTTAGATGTAAGTTAGTTTTATAAAGATTTATTTAGTTCATTTATACATTTTATAGTACATAATACATTTTATAAAAAAAAATATAAATAATACATTGAAACGTTTTACGAAAATTTTCCTAAAATCAAATGAAAAATTAATATTTACAAAAACACATAACATACATATGTATAATAATATATTTAAATCATTCACATACACAAAAAACAAAAAATAAAATACGTATTGAGTGCCATTAAAGCCATAAACTTTAATAAAATAAAAAAATACAGTTTTTAAGTTTATTTAGACTAAAAAAATGTAATATCGTTTAAATAAAAAATATAAACTCTTGAAAAAAGTCTATTATTAGTTCTTTGTGAAATTTTGGTATACCTTTGCCTTGAGTTCAATGTCGATACAACTTAAACAATGTACATACATGCAAAGACACCTGTATTCGAATCATCATTCATATTACCATGACGAGCATTGAAGTTCTTGTAAATTTGTTTCATTTTATCTCTTTCTCTCTATGTACATATATAGCATTCGTTTTCGGAAGGTAGAATCTCTAGTCTATAATTTTCCACCTTCAGTATTTTTGCTCATTAATGTTAAAGAATCATTCAACCCTGTGATCAAATCCGACCGGATTGAAAACGCAAACCGATTTCAAAAACGGACGAAATGAAAAAGGGTGTGCTGAAATTCGCCCGAAATGAAACAAATTCGAAATAGGGGAAATCGATCGTCGTTGAACGGCTGCATAATTGCGTAAGCAGCGAAAACAAGGGTTGAACAGACAGCACCAAATAAAAGGATTTCAGTTGCAGTGGGATTGCTGCGTAGAACGATCGTCAGTGAGACGGCGGCATCCTTTCTATTCACCCACAGTAGCGAGTATTCATATCTTACAGTCAAATACATGTACGCACCAGAAAACTTCCATGCGTATCGATACATAAAGTAGTAAAAAAAAAGTAAAAAGTAAAAAAAAAAACAAACAAGCAATAAAACGCAATCGTGGCAAGACATCCTCGAGGAAAAGAAAATATTTGAATGGAAAAAAATTCTGCCTTACAAACTAAAGAAAAAAAAAATTAGATTTGTCCTACTCTAAAAAGTAAACAAAACATTTAAGATGTGCTAGGTGAAATGTTCCCCTACGAATTTCAACTAGAATCTCTTATTCTGTTTCACCGACAAAAAAATTTCCGACTCGCTGTTTTGGTAATGCCCGTTGCCAAATCAGGATATTTTGCCATGAAGTTAATCATTGATTGATTGATTTTGGTTGAAATTTGTATGTTTTCCCCTAAATTAGGTAGAAATAATTAATATTTTATGTATAAATCTTCTAAGACATACATTTTGAGTCTTCCGGATTCAATTTCACCAACGCAAAACCGAACGAGTTGAAAACGTCAATTTCTTTGCGTTTTTCAATTCCGACCGATTCTCAGCACACCCCTAATTCGTTCGAACTCGAAGAAATCCGAAAATCATCACACCAAAACTGCGAAAACGTAACGGATTGGATTTCGACCGAAAATCATCACAGGGGTGAATAATCAGATTTATTCATTCGTTCCGTAATTGTTTTAAGGCGAAGAGGCCAAAACAATTCAAGCAGTCCAATTTGAATTTGCTCACTATTCCTTTATGTATGTATGTATTTATAATTTGTGTTCTTCAAATATATACTTGGTAATATATTAAGCATTTAAACTAATTAAATTTTATTTGATTACAATTGAAATACAAATCTTGCATCGTAGGTACTTTGCCGCAAAAACGACCACACATCAGATATGACTCGATTGAGGAAGAGGATTCCCCTGAAGAAGATTCATATCATTTGCAAAAGAAAACAAATCTTGTTGTTGAATCGCCTCCACCGATTCTTAAATTCCAACAACAATATGCAACAAATCTCCCACGTTCTGATGTAGTTTCTGGTCTTCCCAAGCCCGCTACTGAGCAAAGTATGGTAATGAATGAGCTGGCATTGAAATATCTACCCAACGAAAAACTTAGTGAATTACTTCAGGAACTGCATGTGTCACCTGTACCAACATCAGCCCAGAGGGAAAAAAAAGTATATGAAACACCTTTGAAGCACATAGAAAACTATGGCAAAAGTCCTAGTGACTTATCAAGAGCTTCGTATAAATACTTAAAGAAATACCGTCTTTTGCCGGAAGAGAATAATAATTGCTTGCCGACAGAAAACGTACTAAAGTCAAAGTCCCCAAATAAACAAGAGAACATGTTAGACCTAGAGACTATTCGCCGTCAACCCAAGTTTATGTAAAAAAAAAACAGCAGGAAACAAAAAATAATTTTATAAAATATAATAGGACATAAACTGTTTCTCCACCGTAAATAAAGAAAAAGACTTCTAACCGCTAGTTAACCGCTCGAATTTATTAAAGCATTTTTAGATGTAATTTATATTATATGTTAAGTGTATAAATAAATATTATTAATGTTAAAAGCGTTTACAAAGTTAAAGATTTACTAAATGTGTAATTACAGCGAAGGATTCATTAAAATCTGTACTTTTAATACCAAAATGTCGTCACTAAGTCTTAGTGTAAAAGCTCCGTCGCATTGTACGACGGCCATACAGTACTGCATCAAATTAATCGACCCGAAAATTTTGGATAAGAATGTTACATATTTCTTTACGACTGGTATTAAATGTGTTTTTTTTTTTAGTTTTAGGCTCTAGATGTTTAGTACTTCGTATATCACATTTTACCTTAGCAAAGCTAGAGCTAACACCGGCTGTTTCCTTTATTTTCGAAGCAGAGTCGTGAGAATTGGACGCAGCTCTGATGATGGCTCACCTATCAGCTTCTGTAGTAGCTTATCTCAACGTAAACTAAAATGATTGCTATTGAACCTATTCTGATGAGCTAAAAATTTCGCATTCTTTTTTCGAAAAATAGTTTCGAAGCATCATATCACAATAACGGTTATTCTCCGCGTTGGTTTCTCTCAAATTATCTTGCAATATGTATAACACAAAGTTGTGTACTTGTAATATGTATACATATGTTACGGTCAGGATGTTTACTTACACCGCGTCTCCACGTGCTATTTCAAATAGCAGGATTTTATAGCAAGCTAAAAAAAAGAAAACTGTCAAATTTGTGTGTGGGCAAATTATAGCTTGATATTTCATTTTTTTTTAGATCCAACTCCGCATTTCTATAATTCCACAAACATGGAAACTGTCAAAAATTGTATATTAAATTAATTATCTCTTCTTGTGACATCTTCCAGTCGGTCATAATTATGTTTTTCTTATTCAAACGCATCGAATGCAACCAATTTTCACTAAGATATCTTTAGCTTGTTAAATATCCTGCTATGGATAGCTTGCTATCTCAATTATCTTGCTATTTGCCGTTAGATATTTGCATAGAATGCTAATTATCTTGCTATGAATTTTAGCTCGTGGAGACGGCCTGTTACTGTATCACATCTGGCTTCATAAAAAAAACCACCTTCGTACCCAATAATAATCTCGCTTGTTATGAGAGCACGGTTCAATGTTTATTTAAGTATGTATGTTATTCAAAATTAACAAGGCGAGAGAGAAACGAATATACATACATATGTATATTTGGTAGGAATGGAAATTACTTTGAAAATGAATCGTGCGAGCGCTGTCGACCGATCTTTTTCACTACTTGGCAATAACTGACTATATCGGCAAGGATGCAGCTGCAGGATGCTCCGAAATTTTCTGGTGTGTCTGTGTGCTCGACAGCTCGGCCTTTCCTGACATTGAACCGCCTCGGTTCACGTTACTGCAACGAATCATCTTCCTCTGGACTTGTCGATAACGAGGGTGTGTCCAAATCTGGAGTGAGAGCACACCATGGTTTTAAACGGGCCGTTGAGTGAATCGGTGAGTAAACTTTGCTGTTATAAGAATAGCCCGGGCTCCAAGTTACGCACCTTTCTGCTACAATTTGCTGATTAACATTGTCGTCTTGTAGGGCTTCTAGTAGTTGTCGGAAAAAGCTCGTACTGGAAAATCGAATATCAGCTCGTTCAGAGAATGTCTCGTCATTGCATTCCGTTGGGAATTTAGGACCCATTGCATCTTAGTTAGATCTTCATCCCACTTGTTGTTCTAAGATACTGTCATTCAAAGATAATCTAAATTCGTTTGTTTCGCACGCTCCACTCGGCCATTTGATCTTGGTACACGGACGGCAACCTTAATGTGATGGAAGACGTTGTGCTTACAGTATTCCTGGAACATCTATGAAGTAAATGAAGTCTGAAACTATCTGTGCTGGAAGATCAAAGTACGACGACAACTCGTTCAAAAATGCAATCACCGGTTTCGTGTTCGAACTCTTCACCGCTTTCACCACCGTGAACTTACTGAACCTGTCGACTATTATCAGGAGATGAATGTTTCCTGTCTTGCTTCTCGGGAACGGACCAACATGATCAATATGTATACACCGGAACGGAACTGGGGTTGGAGGCTCGACGAATAACTGCGCCTCTGTTTTTCCTTTGATGTTCTTATTGTAGCAGCAACTTACACATGCAGCTGAAGAATCCTTCACATACTTTTGCATCCGAGGGAACCAAAAACTCTTAGAAATCCTTTGAATGGCCAATATCGTCATGGCACAACTTAACAACTCTCCATCGTACTGCAGCAGGTATTACTAGACGAAGATTCTGCTCTACTTTCCAATACAATCGGTTGGCTTTCACTCCAAATTTATCTGCTTTTCTTGAGGACTTGTTTCAACTCCTTGGAGCACGTTGACAATTTCTTTCAGCTTCTGATCTTGAAGTTGCATCGTTAGCACCCAGTCCTCGATGTCTATCTCAACGCGATTAATCTGGTTATCTACGATTTCGGCTTCATTCACTGATTCTACTGGTGCTCGGCTAAGTGCATCCATGTGTCACATACAAATTCCAGGTCAGTATATGATATCACAATTATACTCCTACAGTTTCAGGAACTACCGCGCAATACGTGGCACCAACTCCTTTTGCTTTTCGTTGTGACGAGCTCAAATGGTTTACCCAGCAAATAGATCCAGAATCTTTCTAACGTCTCGACAGCAGCTAGCACTTTCAATTCGTACAGTGTCGGCTAAAATAACACACTGGCCGTCACTCATTAGCAGCTTCGCTTTGCATTAGTACTCCGGCTAATCCTGTAGAGCTAGCATCTGTATGCACTTGATGACGCGCCCTCAGATTGTATAGTGCTAACACTGGTTCGCTGCATAACTGCATCTTCAAGCGCTCGAATAACTCCTGTTGATCTTTTCCCCAATTGAACGCACAAGGTGGTTTTGTTTTCAACAGCGAAGTTATTGGCCTGACAATATCCGCATAATCCTTGATGAATTTACGGAAAAACCCAGTGAGTCCTAAAAATTGACGGACCCCATGTACGTCGATTAACGTAGGACATTCACTGACTACGTCTAACTTACATGACCCCGGCAAAATTCCATCCTGGCTAATGCGATGCCCTAAAAATGAAATTTCAGTTACAAGGAACTTAATTTCTCCAGCCGCAATGTTAATACAGCTGAACCTAAAATCTGGAGGAAACGTCGCAGCTTCGATATTCCCTCCTCAACCGTTCTGCTTGGTATGATGACGTCGTCGATATACACCATGACTTCACCTGGTTCCATTTTATCCGCTAACTCTTTCATCATTCGTTGAAACTCCAACGGTGCGTTAACTAACCCGAAGGGCATTCGGTTGAATTCAAATTGTCCTTCACTCGTCACGAACGCTGTGAATTTTTCCGAATGTTTTTCGATAGGAATCAAGAGCCCGGAAATCGATACACAGCTGAACTTCCCCATTTTCCTTTGGGACAAGCACTACTGGTGAGGAATATGCCGAGCTCCTGTCCGAATGATGCCTTGCTTCACTGCATTTCGAACTTTCTCTTGCTTGGCGAACGGAATTCTGTACGGCCTTCGATTAATCGGTTTGTCGCTAGTCAATTTAATCTTAATTTTGCTCGTTCGACATGTTCCCAGTTGTGCCAGACTCGTCGCAAGACAATCACGGTACTCTCTTAGCAGCTTTTCCAGACCTTCGCTTCGCACCTCCATCTTTTCCAGTCGACACTCCTGTGGTTCCACAATAAGTCGCATATTGGTGTTGGTAACAATGCCGTTTCCCAATACAACAAGATCTGCTTTTGTGCCATCGATAGTTCTCAAAAGTTGGATTTTGACTATCGATAGTTATCGATATATATCGATATGTTTTTCCTCTCTTTTCTCGGGTTACTTTGTTCGCACAACCGAAAGGGTTTTTTTTTTCTTTTCGTTATCTTGTTTTTTTTTTAGCAGATGGGCCCGAAAACAAACCGAAAAACACGAAACCGGAAAAACAAAAATCTACCTCTCCCAACACACGCGAGATACGACAAACACACAAGGATTTCTTTTCCATTTTACGACCGCAACGACCTTTCTCTCTTGTGTGCGCGGATCACTTTATCTTGTAGGCTGATCCAACGGCACTTTTGGAAAAATTCCACTTTTGAATTGTTACGGTCAGGATATTTACTTACTGTATCACATCTGGCTTCCTTAAAAAAAACCACCTTCGTACACAGTAACCGCACCGTAGTGCGAGTGGTTAGTGCGTCGGACTACTGAGCCAGCGGTCTTGGGTTCGAATCCCGTCGCAAACACCTAAAAGTTTTCACAGTGCCCACCTCTTTCACAGAGCACAGTTCAATGTTTATTTAAGTATGTATGTTATTTGAAATTAACAAGAGGAGAGAGAAACGAATATAGGTACATATATTTGGTAGGAATGGAAATTACTTTTACTTTATGCGAGCGCTGTCGCTTCGCGCGACTTCTTTTTGCCTGGTTTCACCTCTGCGCGAAATGCATTTGCCTACCCAAATTCGATTTTCGCGACCTCGCTTTGCAAGAATTATGTATGACACGTTATGTTCTGATTTCCGGAATATTTTCGAATTTTGTTTGTCTTGATAGATTTTTTGTACGTTTTCTTTTGCTTCATTCATATGTATGTACCTGCATGTGTGTGGTGTACGGCAGTAAGGACTGCCTTAGCAACTTCCCGGGAATATCACATTGAAAAGTCTAAAGCCATCTACAAACAAAAACTAATCGGCCAACTAGTTGACAGACTGGTTGTAATCATTTCCCTACAGATGCAGAGACCAATCTTCAAACTTCAGTTGTTATCTCAAACACAAACCGAAAAATCAAAACATTTTGATTTTTCAATAACTGATTGGCAGACTTGATGAAATCGTTCAAATCATCGTCAGACTTGCCTCCACTCAGGTTAATTGCAATCAGTCTGTCAACCAGTTGGCCGATTAGTTTCTCGTCTGTAGTTTAGTTTCTAACAAAAGCAATCTGTAGTGACAGATTTTTACTAAATGCATTTTGTAACTTGTTTTGTCCTTATAACTATTTTAAGTTTGTTGTTTCTTTCTTTTTAATCGTTCTTTTTTAAATAAAGTATTTTGGAAAAACTTATAACTAGCTATGTTTCACTTTTCAGGAACGCAACCCCCTAAATTACATGAGGTTCATACTTCGCTTTGCGCGAGACTTTTCATTCCCCTAACCCCCGCGCAAAGCGAGGGACCAGTGTACTTGGAAATCACTGACTATCCGCAAGGATACAGCTGCAGGATGCTCTGAAATTTTCATATGTGTCTGTGTGTGTGACACATATATTAAGAGAGACATGCTTCGCAAAATCGCCATTCGAGGACTCAAAGCCAATCCAACAGCTAGCCGGTATTCTTTGCTCATCAACTTCCTAGTTCAAAAACATGATCATGCGAGGAAACAGGAGTGGGTGGAAGATGGGTTCAACGAATCAACTGCCTTGCGCACTCATCTTGTCTAGTCCCTACATGCAAAGCAAACTACACGCCTGCAAATTGGCCCAAATTCAAGGCCCTTAAAATCAATGCTCGGCGTAATTTCGTAAAAACCAATTCAATTTGCTTCAATTGTTTATGCCAATGACATGCATCAAATAGGTGTCGATCGGCCTTCCGCTGTCAGCAAGCAATGCATCTCTTTACATTACAACTCCGAACAATCTTTCATCGCAAATCAAGCTCTCGAATCTTCTATACTGCCAACGGCAGTAGTTCGGGCTTAAGTCCAATATGAAATATCAATAGAGAAAATTTCGTGAAAAGTGTTTTGTTTTTGCTTTATATTTATAAATTAAAAAATTAATTTAGTGGATCTTTTTTTGACGACGAGGAAGAGGACATTGTGGAGAATTATAATTCGGAACAATTCGCGATAATTCCAATCCATTTGAGCTGCCGAATTCCTGGTATGTTTTAAAATAAAATAGCTAAAGTGCAAGTCTTGTTACATGTTTTTTTTTTAATAGTAAAGCCTAGTACGCTGCTGATGCGAAACGAAAAATCCCATACAAAAGTGATACGACGAAATCGAAAACGGAAAATTTCGTCATGATTTTCGTTTTGTAGTACGCTGTTCCGCTACGAAATTATACTGATGGTGATTGTATTAGATAAATCTCTCCACTCAGTTTTCGTACAGAATTTATTGTTCGGTACATTAATTCCTTGCGAAATTTTGACGTTTGTATTTTATTCGTATCTTATATTTTCTGTTTCGTGTTTGTGTTTGGTTTTTTTTTGCGTTTTTTTTGTGCGGGATAGTTTTATAGGGTCGAGCATAGTTCATGCAGAAAAGACTGCCAATCGCATTCTTCCGCGATGGAGCCAGGATTGAAGCGGGCTTTCGTATGCATTTTTTCCGCGCGAAGTAAGGACTCGTACATATTGCTTCTCGGCCATGGGGATGGAATTGGAATGTTATTAGTTTGCAGAGCGTTGCAGTTTCCTCCAGAAGCATGTCAATGTACATATTGTGTTTGTGTTGTGTTTTTCGTTTTGTTTACTGTCAATAAAATATGGAGTTTTATAGTTTATTTAAATTAAACTTAATTTTTTTGTTTTTTTCGCCTGTCGCCTGTCACTATTGTTAATTTTTTTCCAAGCAGCTGATTGAACTCTCCATATATTTTTTTCGTCGATATTTCGCTAGCTTTTCGCACTCGATTTGGAGACCACAGGAACATTTCGTTTCGCATCAGCAGCATTCTAGGCTTAAAGCTTCACAAAAACATTTCGGCTTTCCAAAAAAAAATTTGAAAGTCAGAAAATACTTCACAGCAGTGCTACCCATGTTGACTGCCTGCTTACGTTTTTTTTTTCTGAAGGAAGTTACCAAACATGGAAGTCATAAAACTTTATTAAATATTTATTAGTTCAAAATAAATTAACCCACTACCCGTTTTTCTTTAAAAATTAGTTCAAACGTAAAGAAAATTCAAATAGAATAATTTTTACTTTCTAAACACAAATCTGAAGTCAAATCTAGTTTACATGTAGGTAATATTTTGAGCTCCAGGTGCTATAATATTTTGACCGTCTCTTGGCGGTCATAACGGTTTAAGGGAAAATAACAAGAATATTTTTTTCTGTTCATAACAAAATAACGGTGGTTTTATTAACGAAAGAACATCTAAAACAAATCAACCAAAAGCAATTCAAACAAACATTTTTAATAATCACCCCTATTACCGGTGTCGTAAACGACAGAAAAATATACGACGCGACTCAATCTGCATTCCATTTGTCGTGTTCAATTTAAGTCACTCGTTTTGTTGTCGTGTGTGAACGTCAAACGTCGTTGAACGTTTTCATTCTGCATTCTGTAAGGCCCTGGCTACACGGTCAATGGCATACTAGGTATTGAAAATCTCCCCGGTGGCTACACACAAAATGTGTTGACGGAAACGATTTGAAAACAGAACACACAACCTCCGTGCTCCGTCCCGCACAGAGAATTATTTTTTTGAGTTTTCCGTGATGTGAACCCTCCGACGCGACGGTTGGAAAAAAATGAAAAAATGTATGAGAAATGAAACGCTTTGAGACAAGAACATGCATCTTCCACCGATAATTATTATCAAATCGGATTTTCGGTGTGCTTTTGGTGAAATCAACCCTTCTCGTTTTAGCTCACATAAAATCTACCTGTCTCACTGAAAAGAATCGGTATGAAAATGATCGTGTAGCCAGCCACTAAGACGAATGGAGACGATGAATATGAAACAAAACTACGGTATCTCTCATTTAAAAATTCGTTCACGACGGAAAAATGGAAGGCCGCAAAACAGTATATGTATAAAAAAAATTAAATAAATTTGTATTTCTTATTATTAATTTCCAGCATTTTGCGGCTTTTGCGAATATTTTTTTTTTGATTTTGCGGTTTTTGCGAAAAAAATTTAAATTTTTGAGTTGTGAGCTTATAAAAATCTGACAAGCCTGTTCAAGTCAACGCTGAGTCCGTAAGTCAGGATTTAGATGAAGCGAACTTTCCAGTTTGTCGCCTCTGTTTGTGGATTAAGGGGTTGAAAAGAGCGGGGAACGAAAATGTCGTTTGGGTCGCTGGAATTCCAGGCGATTTCTCTGTTCTCTTTTGTTTTCTTTCCAGTTTTTGACATTTCCTTGTGTGGTTACTATAGTAACCTA